>JAHLJT010008446.1:110867571-110931557 GCA_031308135.1 Acheta domesticus | reverse complement strand
AAGCGAGATTGATCAGTCTAGTGAATGACTCCATTGGCGAAGGTGTTACAGCCTCGAAGTCATAATACCCGAAGTATCAACGTCTACACTCGACAGGGTACAAAACGAAATTTCTCCAAGGGACGTGCAAACATTAAAAAAATAACTGAATAATTATCGTTATGACGACGAAACTAAAGTTTTCATTTTTTTACCAGCTGTAGGCGTGATGAACAATAGTATGGACACTTGTGTCCTCTAGTACTTCATGTGGTCTCTAACTCTTACCTTGAAAGTAGGCTTCATGCACAAAGCAACTGGCTCAAAAATAATTTGAGACTTTGCCAGGTAATGATAGAGAAGTGAACGATCCGGCAACAGTGGCTAGTCTCTTTAACCAATATTTTTTCAAGAATTGCTGCTAATCTCACTATGGGTCTTCGACAACAAAATTCACAATCAGACGTTTCCAAAAAATTTTTAGACACAATGTTTGTTTCCGAAACTTCTTCCTTTCTCTTCTTACTATACGTAAAGGATGTTCTCGAAGATTCGAAACGGAAGAACATTCTCTATGCGGATGATACGAATATTCTTTGCAATAAAGAAACCGGTAAAAAGTACTATACTGATGGTAAGGTATGAAAATAATTTGTAATCTAAAAAGTAAAAGTTCGGCCGGATTAGATGAATATCCGGATTATTTGTTTAAGGCTTGTGCGCCTAACAATATACATCCATTATCTCACATATATAATGCATTCTTATGTACTGGAACTTTCCCAGATAATTTCAAAAAGCTAAGATTCAGCCGCTCTTCAAAAAAACAAATATGAAATTCAAAAGTATTCGCCAATTTATCTTGTGTAAATTTTATTAAAAATATTAGAGAGACTTTTTTACGTACGAATGGAAACATTTCTCAGTAAACACGAAAAGTTTTCAGATTGATTCGTAGGCTTCCACGGCCGGAGTCATTTGATACTTGTCTGTCTGAAGAGTTGCGTCTCAGTCGGTCGAGCTGACGTTTCGGCCATCATGTGGATTTCTTCACAGCAATTTCTGCTGCTCTCCTGGACAGCCAATTATCATCGGTTTTCAGATTGCGAAAGTGGAATCATACAATCAAAATATACGGAAACTGCAATATTTTCATTTCTTAAAGATGACGCTACATCCATGGATCAAAATCAAGTCCCTATTGAAATATTTTTAGATCTTTCAAAAGTTTTCAACGTCATTGATAATAACATTTACTTTCAAAAATACCTTCTTATGGTATTCGTGGTATTCCACTAGATTGATTATGTTCGAATATTAAACAACGATCTCGCAGAGTACAAATACGGTACTAGAATGATTGGACATTATACAAGCATCTTTATGAATCATTGCCAATTGCACATGGAGTCCCGCAGGGGTCGATTATAGACCCTGCTCTCTTCTTACTATACGTAAACGATTTGTCCTCGAAGATTCGAAAAGGAAGAACAATTCTTCTTGAGGATACGAATATTCTTCGCAATAAAGAAACCATAAATAATACAATATCATATTTTATAGTTGGTTCTGTAATAATAAGTTAATAGTAAATGAAAAGAAAACGGTTTCAAAGCGCTTTTTCATTTTAAATAAACAATACTGTACTCCAATGAAATTGGCAAATGCGCCATAGATTGATGTTCAGGTTCAAAAAAAGTTCCTATGTAGTTTTAGCGTCCGAAGGAGAATCATTGGCGATGTTCGTTTACATTTTGCAAACGCTTGACACGATATCACCGATAACTTGACAAAAAGGAAATTTCTCTAATACTGTCTTGTGCGAAACATCGCACTAAAAATTGAAAACAAGGAATTTGAGAATCTAATGTTAATACCAGTTTGCCTTTTGGAATTGAAAAGAACTGGTGCATATCCACAAAGGATACACAAAGTAATTCTAATCAATGTTTACTTTGTTTATTCCATTCCTTGTACATCAGTCCTATTTTTCTCTTTTGGCTGAGGAAAATTCCTTAGTCGTGTAATAAGGGCTGTAACAATGATTCTCATACTTATTTGTCTTATCTTATTCTCATACTTAATATTTGTTGAATTAATTTTTGTATTTGTGGAACTAATATGTTTATTACGTGAGATGTTATAATTGGAATTATGGAATTGTAATTAGTTGGCTGAGTTGATGACATAGAATATCTATTCCTGAGTACATTTGAGATTCTGATGGTACAGTTGGTAAATTTGGAAAATTTCTCATATTATTAATGTTAGGGGGGTATTTGAAAAACCTATATTTTGAGGATTTGACTTGGGGTTGAAAATTACATTGCATAGACATTTCTGCTGGGGAGGATTTTGAAGAATCATAAGATTTGGTACTTAAAGTTTTAAAAATAATCACATCCTCTATAATTTGCAGAGTGATTTTGTGACAATTAACACATTTAGGGGTTTGAATCTTTGGTTTATTACATTTTGTATAGTGATGATTATCTATACATCTTACACATCTAGGTTCTAACTTACAATTAGCTTGGGTGTTATTTATTCTCTGACAATTTTTGCATTGAATTGGGAAGTTGGTTTTTATTTTTATTTTAACTTTAACTTCACTATTAAATAACCTGTTAATTTAACTATTTCTCTGCCTTGATCGTTGTCTACAAGTTCAATTGAACAAATTTCTAATTGTTCCCTTTTTTTCCAAAGAGTCTGTATACAGAGTTAATTGGGAAAGATTGATTACATTATTCTGTTTAATTTCTTCATTGGTATAAGAGACCGGTACATCATACAAAAGAACAAGGTTGACAGGTTTCCCAACATGTGAGGGTAGTGTATTGCATGTAAGTATAAGTGAGTGTGTGTGTCGAGAAAAGGGGACAAGGATATGAAGAACAGATCGCTCGCAGTCTATGATCGATTTGTCAAACTACTGCTCAGGAATTCGCCTATTTTTCGTTGGTAGTGATCGAAGAAACTATGAAAAGACCCAAATCAGAGCAGCCGACTGTGAGAATTCTCTAAATAGCAGCATAATTGGTCATAGCTAGTGTCAAAAATCCACCACCATCGTCTAAAACCATTGGACCCAGCAGTCAGAAACGCTGCAGTGATAACAACTGTTGCCCTGAGCCATTTCAGCCGCTTTATTGAAACGCTTTGTATACATTTCACTAATAAAAGAGTTTTTCTGTCAGACGAAATACAACATACAATATATTTTAATCAAATTAAATTTACTTCTAATTAATTCTTTGCAGGGCATATTACTTTCGTAAATCTTGTTCATCCATCAATCTCCTACAAAACTTTTTACAATCAGCTTACAAGAATTGTTGAGAATCATGTAAAAACAGAACAAGATCAATTTACAACAACACATCTTTAAACATAATTCAAATCTGTATGTTTGAAGTATGAAGGGACTGATATGACGCAGTAGAGTTACATGACAAAATTAAATAGAAGTAGCCGGTACCAAGAATACATGAAATTTTCGTAATTATGATACTCGACGTAGTTCATCCACAGATACCGATGTGAAAACAATACAACGTAAAGGCTGAATCACTGAAAACATGCATTATCAAAAAAAGTGGAAGTATAATAAAACTAACTCAAGGGCAGTGACAAATCGCACCATACCGAAACGCTGCCGTCGAGAAAGCTAAGCAGTGCGTATCCCCGCGGATGAATGTTGTGAAAGAGGCCCTTGACGGGTTTCTGTCTCCCTGGATTGGCTGCGCTGCGATGCGTGCATAGAAATTCCCTGCGGAAAATTAAACCAGGAAAGACAGATCGAGATCTGTCTCCCCTGAGGCTCCTCGCTTGGTGTCACGACTCCTTGCTGGCAGGGCACTAACTCCGCGATGACATCTGCCGTCCATTTTATGCGTTCTGCCTTCCATGTAGTTTTTCGATTTATTTTGAGCTACTGGTACATTAAATGGAGAGGTGTAGCAAGTATAAATTAGAATATGTAAAGATCCTTACATCGCCGTACTGAAACATTAACTATATCCATCGCCCATAATTTATTCCTAGTACTTTTTAATTAGATTTTAGAACCAAGCCCTGCATCGTATACAATAGTTGTATATTAGTGAAAATTGTAACAAATATTTATTTCATTGTCATTTCGAATTGTTCAATACAATTTTGTAATTCAATTTTGAAATATATCGATCTATTTGAACACTATCAATAGAGTAAATTCAACTTTTTATGTTCATATTGAATGCGATAAATTCAATATGAACACGTCATATTGAATACATCAGAAATTTCCTTCATTTGATGTAAGAATACGATAAACATGTTATTTCTTAAATTTCATATTTTACTCTCTTATTTATATTAGGAAGAAGGAATGAATAATTGAATGAATGATTTTAGGAATGAATAAAATTAGATTAAACAAAAAGTGCTTTAGTCGTAGTCCTAACTGTATTACTGTACAAATAAATGGCAACAATATTTCACAATGAATCATATTTAAATACCTAGGTATAGGTCAGGACAGAAGACTTGCATTGAAAAAGCATATAAAGAAGAAAAATGAAATCGAAGTGAAATGTAATCGTTTAATTAAAAAGCACTCTTTTTTTCTCTTCAATCCAATAATCATCTACAAATTAATCATTAGAACAATATGGAAATACGTAAAAGAATTTCGGAGAACTCGAAATTCTACACGGAATCCATTAAAAGTATCCTCGAGTAGCTACAAAAGCGCGAAAGTACGTCCGCAATAATATATTTCACACCGAACTGAAAATACCTACTATAAAAGAATCAAAATCCTTGCTAGCAGACATTTATACCAACTTGAGAATCATCAAAACCACCTTGATATAAATTTACATGAAGACACAAGAACATTCAAAATATTAAATTTTTATAACCTGATCTATATCCTTTAGATTTACTAATTAGTAACTTTTAGTTCAATTAAAAAGAAATACTTGTTTTTTCAATACGTGTAAATAATTTTTAACTGGCAATGGAGAATTACCATTGGGTGATACCTCCACCCATGTTCCCTCAAATTTGTGAACTAATTAACTATTGTTCTGAATTCTGTATAGTTTTGCAAATAATGTGCACCCAAATATTTGAATGAATAGTATAAAGGGTCTGCGCGTTAAAAATAATCATGAGAGGTGTGACCTCACCTCCATACTAAAAAAAGTTCGCACATATTTTACTATAGAGTCTCATCTAAAGATAATAATTATATTAATTATGACATAGAGGTAACTGAGCGTATTCTGAATTTTAGAGTTAAATTCGAAAGTAAATATGGAATGGGGTAGAGGAAGTTTGACCCATAACTGTGAAGAGTTTCCCCCCTTTGGTTATTCATTTTATATATTTTTTTTCTTTCAAGCATACCGTTTAAGTGGAAGTCAAGGTCTAGTCGGAGGAAGTAGGTGAACCCAGAAATAAAGAAAAGCAATTGAGAGGCGTTATCTTGAACATTATTTGAGTTCGGACAACTGCATTGAGTACTATACCACAAAACACACTATGTCGCTGAGCCCAGAAAATTCAGGTGTTCGTAAAACCAATTATAAAGCCAATTGTAACAGTATTAAGATATTTTTTGATGAAGCAGGAGCTCAACTTCAACAATACGAATTAAAGCTTCGAAATTAAATTAACATTCCACTCTAAATTATCTTAAGAGATTTGTGTATCACATGATACTAGGAATCATTTTCTAGTGCTATTATTAAAGAAGGGGCAGCAAGAACGGACACTCGATTTTGGTTTTCAGTAGTATTTTGTAATCTTAACTTGAGAGGAGTTTCATTGCAGGCTAGTGGAAACCTTGTATGATTGTGTTATACATTTATTTTACATAAACCTGTGCAATTGCAAAATGTCGTAAATGCGCATTATTTTATGTTATTATTAAATTGAACATACGTGTTTCAAGCCTCCCCAAGTTGGGGATCTCACCTCCCACTTGTCGGTGGTGTGACGTATCAATAGCGCATTTCAAAGCACTACCAAATCTTGAATCATTGACAATAAACCTTTACAAAAATAGCACTGTTTTCTTTGTTATTTTCTCGTCTTACTTCGTAAGAAGAGAAAGAATTGAATTCGTGCCATAGAAATCAGCGATTTTTCGACAGAAAAACTCATATTGCTGGCCTTGGTAACGAAAAAGCGGATACACCTTGTTCTTATTTATAGTAAACCAATTCGTAGTGTATATTAATTATAGTAAACCAACTATAATTACTATAAATAATTAAAGTATTATAAAAATAATTATAGTAAGCCAACACGTAGTGTTGTCAGAATCCAAGTCATGTGAGTCTTTAACACCGAAAAATCGATTGTGGGCAAGTCTGTCTGTCCGCCCTCCATCTATTTGTCTGTCTATGATTAACGCTAACGCCAAAACCATTCAGACGATTTTCTGCATAATTTAAATTCCCTGACCAATGTGATCAAACATAAAGCCCTGCCAGTTTGAAATGTGTATTTTGAGAAAAGCGGGCGGGTCTCATTTTGTTGGACTCGGAATTTTCGAAAATTGCTTAAGTTCACAGTTTTTTCGGCGTTTTTCTACAATTACAATGTTTGTGCCCAATATTTCTACACTGGATTTCATGATAATCGTGTTTCATGAAATAAAGTAACACTATAATTGATATTATTTAATAAAAGAAGGCTTGAGTTTCAAAATACATTTAGGATTTCGAGAAAAAAACGCAAAACGTGTATTTTTAAAAAGTCGTAAAAATACTACAATTGATATTCTCAACTTCATAAATACTACTAGTGATATTCATTGTTCATTTGCAAAATATTCCTTGTATGTGTGATAAATATTTTTTCGCCTACAAATAATGTTTCGACATAGCCGGTTTTGAAACTAAGGGGATGGACTTTTGCTGGGTTTGAATCTCTCTGTACATTGGCATGTTCTCTCTGAGACACCATGTTTCAATGCAACACAATCCTGCACCGACTGCACTTGATTGCAAGTTCCAGGAAAGGGCATCGGACGCTGCAACGGGCGTTTCGGAAAGCGATGGAAGCGGACTTGCGTCATCGCGCACACATGCGCCACCTCAGGCCACGAGTTCTGGAGTTCGAGTTTCGCTGGCCACGCCAGCGAAAACGAAGCAGTAGTGCTTCGTAGGGCCCCATGCTGCTATTCAAAGCATTTTGTACACATTGCATACGATTACTGGAAAGTGGAAAAGCAAACAAAAATTGATAAAAATGGAACGGGACATGCCTTGCACAAGCAATTTGGAATTTTCATTGTTTGGCAGTCAGGAGTTGAAAAGGTAAAAGTAATTGATCAATTTTCAAAGTAGGACACACCTCTTTATTTAAAACATTTCTAAAATAATCGCCAACCTTTTAAAATTACACATCTGGCCGGATTTAAAAATTGGAAATTACAAGGAGAATAAACGACACATACATAATTATAAACTTCCTAATGATTCCGATGGCCATATTAGATTTTGAAAATCTTGTGTTTAAAATAAGGAGGCGTGGTTCTATATTTTCAAAGTAGTATGTAGCGGGACTTACGTACTTGGTAGGTGCAAAATTTCCCTTCCTTATCTACTTCGCACATGCAGAGAAAAAATAAATTGGAGGCTTTATGTAGCTTATCAGTTAAGACATCACCGCTCTTGGTTGCATACTTTACCGCACGTTCATGGTTGTCAGACACAATGAGATATTGGACATAATGAAACAATAATTTTTTTCGGAATTCAATCAGCCATCCGTGCACTCAGTTTTGTTTGAAACAAAACATTCATCTACCTATCATTTACCAAGAATATGTAACATGAATTTCACCAACAAAAACGAAAATACTGTACTTATATTTCCGTTTATACTGAAAATTATGGTTAAATTATGATGCATACATTTAGTATTCAAACACAAAAATAGCATTACCTAATTTCACTCATGAAGTTGTAGCAAACTTTCCAAAATCACATGCGTTAGATAGCAATTCTACTTCTTATCCTTCTTAAGTAACAGTTAAAGGTTC
Organism: Acheta domesticus; assembly: GCA_031308135.1. Classification (NCBI taxonomy): domain Eukaryota; kingdom Metazoa; phylum Arthropoda; class Insecta; order Orthoptera; family Gryllidae; genus Acheta; species Acheta domesticus. Next base: position 110,923,534 of record JAHLJT010008446.1, on the reverse strand, counting down.
ATTTCTAAGTCCCATCTTGTTGAGTCGTTATTTCTGATTGTACCTCGCCAAAGTAGCATTCAACTTCGTTTATATTGTACTACATACTTCATTTCAAATATTTAAAAGAAATAGGCATGATAGACACCACCATAAAAAAATCAAAATGTTCCCAATGAACAATAATGGAAAACAAATAAAATGTATAAATTAAGTAACACATTTCCAGTTATTTCCATGTATTTATTTCCATGTCTTCGCTGCTGACAATTTTAGTGCCTCTGCCGAGTTCGAGTGTTAACTGTAAAGTTTCACGAACTACGTGCATGCCGCAGTTACTGTAGGGGCGCTTTAGTTAACGTGCAGTGTGCATTTGTTTCCATCGTGTTTTTTTAATTTGTTGCATTTAGCAATTGAAACAAATGACGGAAATATGGGACCAACGAATTTGCATTCAATTTTGCTTCAAGCTCGAAAAGAGTTGTGAGGAGACTATCGAAATGATGAAGACGGCATTTGGGAACGCGTGTATGAGACACTCAAGTTAAAGAGTTGTTCAAAATGGCCGCAGATATGTTGATAGTAACCTATGCTTTGTGCCGCCTGGATAACATCGAACGTGAACTGGAAAACTGGATAACATCGAACGTGTGCGACTTGCGATCAATGAAGATCGTTGATTGACTGTGCGAGAACGAGAAGCAGATGGCAAGTGAAATTACTGACTTAACGTACTTGATGTGACTTTCCCGGAAAACAATTATTCGCGAAGGGAAATAATCTTCAGGTAACGGTTCTTACACCTTCCACTCGAACACGAAAGAGATCAGAAAGAAGGAAAACATTCTAGTCGATACTTTCATTGAAGTAATGAGACAAAAGATTCACTTTTATACTACGAACAAAATATCGAACAAACTTCTGATAACTGATAATATGATAAATAGAGAAGTAGAAGAAATCATCACAATATTAGGAAACTCTTCTGAGAGAGACAGAGACAGTGACTAGCAGTGACACTAAAGATGAGTGGCAGGCTTTCCACTCCATCCACTAATCACATCAGTTCGCAAGGCGGCCATAACAATCTACAAACTCCGCCCTTGGCGTGGTGGGGCAAAGAAAGCTCCTACTCCGAAAGGAGATTTATAACTTGTTGAGCTAGAGTATTGTTCGAGATTCTCTGCCTCACTGATAGCCAAGGAGTCCGGTTCGAGCTTCCGAGGCGAGCACTTCGCGTCCGAGGCAGCTCTTAACGCTTGTGGCAGTGGTCAACCCTCAGCGTCAGTGCGATAACGCTAGTGCTTGTGCCGTTCGCGTGAGCGGTGTGAACAGTGCCGAATTTTGAAAACAGTGTGTTTTCTTTTAGTTCTAGAAAAGTTAACTTATTAAATTAGTATAGTTAATGGCCACAGGTAGTTGCTCCACTACGGGGCAACTGATTCGAAGCGCAATGAACGCCACTTATGTTCAGAATGGTAACGGAACGTCGTGCAACGGCGAACCAGTGCAATCCATCCCAGTTCAAGTAACATATGAAGACTTATCGCAAGTGCAAAGTGCAAAAATTTGTGAATTAGAGCAACAAATACTGTTACTTCAGAAACAGTCACAGCAACTTCAACTTCAACTACAGCAGGCACAACATGATTTATTATATTCCCAACAGTTAAATCAAGGTAACTATTTAAATCAATCCGTTAATGTGCAACATGAAAATTCTTCACTACAAGGTGAGTGCAGTAGCACGAAAAGGAAGCGACCGTTATCAACGGGTTCCAATGAAAAAGGGGAGCTAAATTATAATGTACCAACGGGAAAGAGATTTGAACATTTACCTGACGAAGGGGAAAGCGTAAATTCAGACTTAAATGAAAGTGGAAACTTAAATTCAGTCAAACATAAATTAATAAACATAACAAAACATAAATTCTGTCCCAACTAAAAAAACACTTTCTTTGTACATCATACAAAAGAGGTAGGAGATTGCTCGGCTCTTGTTTGCGAGGTAACCTTGAGGGAGAACCTCCACAAACCGACATGTGGGCCGGAGCCGGATCACACTTTCCAACGGGGAGGAACACCGCCACCTCACGGGGTATAAACCGGAAGTGGTGGCTCAGGGCATCAACTGATGTCACTGCAGTGCCTCTGACCGAGAGGTCCTAGGATCGAGTGCCTACGGTGACAGGATTTTCGACACTATCTGGATAGCTCGGTCGAATTTAGTCGTTGTCTGGAGGAGAATTTTCGCTGGTGTGACCAGTAGTTTTTCGTGGTTTCTCCGATCAATACCAGGTGAATGCCGGAGCAGTACCCCAACGAACGGGTCACGCACCGCGCGCGATCTTACTTGCCGTAGCTGGGAGCTTAGAGCTTGTCCCAGCTGAGGCGGTGCCCCGCTAGTGAGAGATACCTGGTTATGGAAACTCCTTATCCGACGGTAAGTTGGCGCCGGATCTCTCTATCCAGCGGGGGAAGATTACCGTTACCTCAAGAGATAAATAAATGCACTACTCTTATGGGACTAATACCTTAGCAATGGACGAGCCCGGAGTCACCCATCAATCAAACCCAAGGTATAACATACTACACCTACCGGTCCAACACAAAAATAGTTGTCGAACCCGGAAACACGAACTAATGAATCCATTGTGTCATTAAATTCAGACATATTTGAAAAGGTCAGTAATGTAGCGAAAACGACTAACTCAGCCAATTAATTTACCCCAATTTTAAGGTCACTCTCAACACACGTCACTTGAAAATGAACATATCAATTACAATCGGAACGTGTTAAGAATACGAGCCACATTACGCGAAAGTCTTTTTGGCAGATATGTTTTATCAATTGAAGGGCTCAATAGAACAAGGTGCTATCCCACATTGACGTAGTTCTGAGATATTGAAGGTTTTATCTGAACGTTCCTAATATAGCTCAATACATTTTTAAACTTTTAAACACAGTACACTTACATATAAGTCCATACTGGATATAAATATCATATTACACTTAAGGAATAATATTTGAAGGTTTATATAATGCTAACGACTCAATGTCATAAAAATGTGGGATAACCCTTTGTTCTACTGAGCCCTTCAATTCTTGTGTGACTTCTCCCCTACATCCTCCTCCCAAATTAACAGATCAATGATCCGCCCTGGCTTGGGGAAAGAGACCCGCATTATTTGGATGTTAGTCACCAATTATTTGACAGCCCAGATGATTTCTGTATTTACAGCATGCTTCTAGTTACTAGACTGCTGGTCGCTGACCAAATCTATAGAAACAACTACAGAATCTGTGGTTTAGGCCATGAGGATTAGGGAACTATACACTCTTCACATGATGACATTGACACAAATTATGAGACAAAACACCTCTTACAATCTCTTGAATACTCATTCGTACATGACTTAAAATACTCGACTTAATGATCTTGACTTAGAATACTATACTTAAAATGCACAACAACAAAAATTTACACAATAGAAAATTAGACTTCCTTTCTGCGAAAAAATACAAAACAAATGTCTTGTACAATAATAACAATTCAGTTAACAAAAATTAAGTTTGAATACAATTATACTGTTCATTATTACAATATGAGATCCCATTACACTGTAACTCACTGGGGTTTAAACACAATGGGTTACTCAATCTTATAATCATTTAAAACACTTGAGATAAACTTGGCCATTGTTTTAATGACACATATGCTCAGCTGTAGTTACCATTTGTGTGATTCAGGACAAATTCAATTACCCTAATCACATTACACAATTATTTACAATATCTTGATATTCGGAAAGTGTACAACACATTATACTAATATTAATTATGATTAAAAAACTCCTCAATTATTACGTTTTAATTACACTACATTACAACTTTTCTCTTTAATAGAAGCCAACATCTTTTCCCATTCTTTCCTTTCCCATTTTTTTACATGCCTCCTAAATTCAACCACGAGCAAGGCTGTTCGCGAACGCGTAATTATTCTGTCGAAAGCATCGCTGCAAAAGGCCTTGAGCGTATATTTGATGCTGCTGCCCCGCCTGATACACCATTTGTGCTTTTACAATTTCGTAAAAGTCAGTGATTGGATTAAACGAAAAAAAAAACGTAAGAAGTAAAAAGTTTCTACAGATGAAGTAAACGAATCTGATGAGCGATAGGGGTTCTCAGCACGAAGCCACGCCGTCGATCACATACTTGCTTTTTAGGAGAAAATTGGCTCTTTCTATCGTCTATAACTGCCGAAGTGGTGGCGCGCTCGTGGAACGATTTATTCCTGTCACATCCTGTCGTTTCCCACGTCGCTGTTGATCGCCTCTCCTGAACAATGAGCTTCCGTCCTCGTCAGTTTTCGATGTAATTCTAGTAAATTGCAGTCCAACGATAATTTACACGTCTATGGTAGTTTTACTGTGAACTCTACACTTGCTTCCACAGGGCTGAAAAAGGACCTAACTTTACATTACCACGTGCCCCTTTCATATGCACGTGCCACATTGTACGTTCCAATTTTCTTTAGATTTTTCAGATTAAATGAAACAGTAATTACATTTCACATTATATCTAATTATAATTACATCCTTTTCAGCAAAACAGAATTAACTAGTGGCCTACAGTAACATAAATACTTCTGAACAAACCCACACAATATAGTTTTTCCAAAAAGTAGCACGCACACCGCTCAAAAACAAAAAATACTCTCGTATAACTGCAATATTTTACCAAAAACAGCTTGAATAAATATTGTAATAACGATATACAGGCTGGACCACCTAAATTGTCCACAGCAAATATCTTGAAAACGGTTCGAGGTATCGAGAAGCTATTTACGCCATGTTGTTGCAGATGATGAGGCTTATAACATATTTCGTTTTCTTTTTTGTAACTTATGTTACTTTAGAGATATTGACACAACTTTCATTTTTTAATTGAAAGTATATTTTTTCTCCATCGTTCTAAAGATCTTTCAAAATGCAATGCAATGATATAAATATTGTTAATATTTGAAAAGTATTTGTCGCAAAAACAGTGCCATTAGAACTTGATAAATGCTACGATGTAGCGCGCAAGAACAGCTGACCTTGCTTATATCGTATTCGTGAGTCGACGCACCTTGTCGGGTTGGACAATCTTCTATTTACGTCAATTGTCCTCTCGTACTCCTTTGTACTTTAAATGTCCACCTTTTAGTAAATTTTTAACATTTGTTGTCAATTATTTTTTTACATGACTAACATTTGCTACGATGTATCGTTTATTGTTTAATTTAGAATAGAAAACATTATGTTTTTGTGAATGCTGACACACGCATATATGATAGTGTCTCTGTTAAGCAACTAAAATAAAAAAGAGTCTCTCAGACCATCTAATTTTGTGAACGAATCGTTTCACTTCAATCACGAATGGAAAGATAAAATAAATACACCTGATGTTAATCTAAATTAAATATTTATAAAAAGAAATGTGTTGATGCCTTTTTTGTTTTTGGCTTAGCGAGTGTCCTCCCTTCTACATGAACATTGTCGGCAACTCGAGAACATTTTGCACAGCGTGAAGCTCCTTAACGTATTCGACTTTTGAGCCTCTGCGCACGCGCAACTCGAATTGCGTATGCCCAGAGGCTCAAAAGCGCTGTACGCTAAGATGCTTCAAGCTGTGCAAAAAGTCTTTGTTGGTCTGTGAACATGGTCGAGAATACAACTCGATTAGTTCAATTGAGCTGGCGGGTCATTTGAAAAAGAAGATCAATTTTTCCTTTCTTCTCACTCCCCTCTGTCACACTTGTTTCATGTAAACATTTCCATTCTTCAAAATTTTATTTAATTGAGCCAATCATCATTTTTACATTACTATTTTTAACGGTATCCGACGTTTTAAAGTTGTTTTTTTTAATTCACCGTTAAATCAGGCTCATGCTGCATACAATTTCAAAATGTCATGTAGTAAGCCTACAAGATGAAATATCCAGGGAAACAAACTCAGAAAGGAAACCAACGGGCAATTGATGACACAAGTCCTTGGGAAATATTTGGTTGCTGCAAATTCAGCACTCCAGCCGTGGTGAGCTCGCAAAGTGACGCAGTATCATCTGACGTGGGGCCGCAGCCCGCAGGGGAAGCTGAGAAGCTCGCCCGCGCGGCCGCCCCGCTGATGCGCGCGCGGTGGCCCCCGCATCCCCTGAGCCAGGCCTCGTCAGATGCCCCGGAGCAATTTAAAGCTACATAAATCGGTCTGCGGCGGCGCGGGAGGCCGCGGCCCGGAAGATATGAAGAGCGCGAGACGGCGGCGCGTGGAGCTGGCAGCAGGGCGATGGCAGCGAAGATGTGGCAGCGGGAACTGGCGAAGATCTCGTATAGGGGGATACGGCAGCAGGAAACTGGCAGCGGGGAACTGGCAAAGGAGACCTGGCAGCCTAGCTCTGGCAGCGAAGTAGCAAAGGGAAACTGGCAGCGGGGAACTGGCAAAGGGGAATTGGCAGCAGGAAACTGGCACCAAAGACTTTTCAAAGGGGAACTAGCAGCGGGGAGTTGGTAGCGGGGAAATGGTTGCAGAGAACTGGCAAATGGAAACTGGCAAAGGAGAATTGTCACCAGGAAAATGGCAGCGTCGAACAAACAGCAGGAGAACTGACAGCGGGGAACTGGCAGCCAGGAACTGGGATTGGGGAACTGGTAGCGGGGACCTGCCAGCGGGGAATTGGCCAAATGGAACCGGCGGCGGGGAATAAACATCAGGGAACGGACAACAGGAGGGAAGAATCAGGGGAAGGACTGAAGAAGGGAATGAGAGAGGGTTGATGAGCGACGAGGAGCGAGGATTGGACGACGGAAGATGGGCGAGCGGTGTCAAGCAAGGATGAGCAGAGGAGCGAGGAGAGCGAACGCGGGTGGCGGGGAGCAAAGACGAGTGGAGCGAATGGGCCAAGCGGGCCGGGGCGTGCGGGGACGCGCGAGCACGAGCGGGAGCGAACGGGGAGTGGCGGGGAGTGGCGGTGGCGAGCGGGGCGCGCGTCATCGCGACGCCTCCAGCCCATTCATCACGCGCGTGCCGGACATCGATCTCTGCAGGCCGCCGTGCGCCGTGCGCCGGCCGGAATATGTGAGCAGGCACGGCGTCAACTCTTTTCGCCCGCCCCACGGCCCAAGACCCCACGCCCCCTGCTCCTCCTTCCCTTGGCCTCGGCCGTTGCCTCATCCTCTTTTGATTACTCCATTGCGTCTTCTAGTCCGACAGAGGAGAAATAACATGTAAGGAACGTTGACTTAGAAGGTGCTCATGAGCTGCTTACTCAGATGACTGTTTTCTCTGAACATATAATACATTCACAAAGAACTATTCTCAGGAATTACATAGACCAAGACAGCGAAGATTTTAAATGAATATTAGTTAATATTCCATGTTTTCAGTGTTGTGGCAATTTCGGAATAAAAAATTATTTTCTTTGCCGACTCCATTAAACTTCCTAAATATTTTTGACCGTCGTTTAAATATCAATTCTTTCCATTTACGCAAATATGAAATAGCGTTTGAGGAGAGTATTCTAAATTGAATTATTTCGGTTAAATGTATTATATCTTACCTCTTTTATCGAAGTCACTCCATTTTTATATTGGTCTACGATGACTAGTACGAATGTACCAGATCTCACTCATTTTGTTCCCCGAAATTCGTTCGTTACCCATAGTTTTTGTATTTTTTCTGCGACAATATTTGCCATCTTTCTGTTTTCTTTACATACTTCCCGATCATTATTTTATTTTTCACTCCTTGCCTCTTACTACAACACAAATCTTCAACTGATGCGCTTTACTTTCGTTTCGCCTGCTTTTGCACATTCTTCATCACATTCAGTTTTCCATGTTTCTTCTATTCCGTTTACAATACCTTAGCTCCTGCGTTTACTCGAACTTTTTTTCCATATCTAAAAACAATCTTCCTTCATAAGTTAACCCCATATTCTTAGAGGAGGCATATTTGCATTTCTTAATATACAGTGTTACTTTGATTCTTCTCTTACTACTTTTGTCAAGGTATACTTTCCCCGTATTGTTAAAGCGATTTATTGAAATACGATGTGTGCCTACATCATTCTTTTCTTCGGTCTACCTTCTTTTTGTACTTCCGAAGTGCATCATCCATGCGTTCAGGAACACTTCACTATCACCATAGCCCCTTCTATTCTGCTTCTCATTCCTTGTTTGTGTCTCTCTTCGTCACTTCTTCCATCTTCTAACCTTGAACGCTCTTCCCTATTCATCCCCAATGCATCGCCTTCGCCTCTCTTGGTGCCTCCAACGCCCCTCGCGCTGCGCTCCCTTCTCCTCCCCGCCCCCGCCATCCCCGCCCGCAGCCCGGGCGCGACGGATGGCCACCCGCGGAGCGCGCGCCCTGGAAGGACTCCCAAGTAGGCGGGGAAGCGGTGGGGAGGGGGACGGGGCGGGGGCGGGCGCACTTCGCGTCGAAGACTGCGCATGTATTCCGAAGTCGTTCTTCACGTGTGAAATTTCGTTCGTGACCGGACTGGGCCACTTCCGTTACCACGCCAGTGTGTTTGCGAGGGCGGCCGCGATTAATGAAAGTGAATGCATAATCTGTTACTTCTGAAGCGTGCGCCCGGGCGAGGGTATTAGTCTGGCCGACTTCGAAATTTCAAAATGATAACGTGGGAACAATACGGAACACGTACAGAACATGCGGAGGAGATCAGTGAGAAAGAATAACATACACACGTATGCAGACGCGCGTGCGTGCACACGGCAAGTGAAAAAGATATTCCTTATTAACTAATAAGTTTGTGTCTATACAATATTATATGTATAACATATGTTTCTAATTAACGTAAAGTGTTTCGATCGAAGTAAAGACCGGCTGCGGTGGATCAGGGAATCAACTTATGTTATTCCTGTGACTCTGACTGGGAGGTCCTCGGGTTCGAATCCCGAAGGGGTGGGAGGCAATGGCAGGATTTTCGTCACTAGCTACACACGTAGCTAGGTCGAGTTCACCCTCTGTCTGGTATTGTAGCGGCCGGATGCTCCGATCGGTAGTTTTCCGTGATTGCTCCGACGACAAAGGAGCCCGGACCGCATGTGACCTTTCCTTCTTCTTCCTTGTCCTATCCTCACCTCTTACACGTACCTGCACTAGCACTACCACACATGTTCAGAGCTTGTGCCAGCTGGCGGTGCCGCGTTTGGGAGATGCTTGGAGGAAGAAAATCACGCAAGCCGAGTTGTAGATCAGTTTCATGGCTGCCTTGTTTTTCTGATTAAATTTAGATAATTTACTCAGGCAAAATTAACAATCAACGTAATTATCTCGTTGATCAAGCCAAACCGGAAGAATACCAAATAGCATAGGTAAACGACCTCCGTGAACTAGGATCTTAAATTTTTTAAACAAGTTTTTCAAACGACTTGTAATATCGCTCGCTCTATGTAGAGCGAACATTTTGTCTTCATCCCCTTATTTAAATTTAAAATAGTCCAGATATATTTTTTTTACCATTGTAGCAATGTTTTCTTTCTGCTTCCTCATCACATAATATCCACAAAATGTAACACAAACTCGGATTATTCAGTCTCCTCTGAACATTTCCTCCATTCACACTTGACATTTTTCAACAAACGAGAATTGTAATCACACGATACACGTTTAAATTTTGATCACCGACACGACCAACGGATGTTAACGGAGACGACCGCTTAAAGGAGGTGAGTTTTTTGGAATTGCGTCTGTGATGTTACAAAATCGGGTAGGATAAAAATGAGATAATGAGAAAGAAATATGTGTATCAATAAAATCTCTCAAACAAAACAATGTCAGACATTTGAAGTACTATATGCAACTGAAAATACAAATTGGGTGATAACCTACGAAAATATGGAAATGAAAATCCCTCAAACACAGAACGAGAGAAGAGGAAGACCTCGACTCCCAAGCAGGAGAGTGAGTGAGAGGTAGGCATGACAGGTTAGGAACACGCAAGATTGTGATTGGTAAGATAGAAATAGATGGATGCTTGAATGCGAAATTCGTGGATTTTACAAGCTCACTCCATTAATACTTATTTCCAGTGCGATATTACATCAATTCCTTACTTCTAACTAACCCACAAGATGCGCCCTCCGTTTCACTCCTGATTTCTTCTTCTCCTTCTGCTCGCCTGACCCTTTTCATCTGCTCTAAAAATCCATAGACCTGTCAACCCGAAGATGCGTCCGTCTCGCAACAAATACTTGTAACAAATGAAAATTATAGGTAACCCTTTCTTTCTCTCTCTTTGTTTATTCTCGCCTCTCCCCCGCGTGCTCGTTCACTTTCTCTTACTTGTCCACCAGCGCTCTCGCTCTCACTCTTCCTCTCCCTCCATCACTTTCGTTTACACTTTCCCTCCCTCTCGTTCTCACCCTCTCCCTCACTCATTTCTCCAAAGCATTGCCAGATGACATTATACAATTAAAGTCGGTACACAATTTAAGTTTAAAGTAAAATCTTTTCCGCTGCAAAACTGTTTCTATACAATTAGAGACTATACTGATCGTCAAAGAGAAAAATAATGTTTATTGTAACAAAACAATGATATATAATGAATTAGTTTACGTTTGTATTGTATACATTTTAAAAAAATATTTAATACGTCTGTAACAAGTAATGTACTTCAGCTTCCGGGTCAATGACCCCCATCTCGATCAGGTTTTTGTCCAGTTTCCCTGATCCATTGAGCAAATGCCGAGATGGCCCCTTGTTTTGCTTCTGGACGTAAATGTAGCTTCACTGTGCGCACGTTTTATTGAGCACTCCTTTTGCTTGTAATGGTACGAGTAGAACTGATGTTCATTACTATTTTGTTAGCAATGCAGAAAAATCAAATCAGCAGTTCATTTACCATTGAAATTGATTTTCTATAACTCGGGAACAAACATTTTTCAAATTTTTATTTTTCTAAAATTATAATTATTTTCTAAATTCTTGTTTCTAGTTTTTCAATTTTTTTTCTGGGCCTCAAGAAAATGTGCTAAGATAATCTCTTTCCCCACACGTCATATACAGTTTTTACTGTTTTTTGACCAAATAAATAAATAAAATAAATAAGCTTTCGCTCTTACTCACCTCACTCCTTCCTCCGTTTCTCATGGCTCTCACCCGTCTACCTCGGTCTCCTGTTCCCAACCGCTCCCGCTCTTTGATTCTCTTCGTCGTCACTCTCGCCCTAGTCTTCTCCTTCTTCCTTCCTCATCTCCCTCACTTCCCCCTTTCCCCAACAGTTTTCCGAATTTCTGTTCTACTATTTCTCATCCACTCTACTCCGCTTATCCGCATATCCCTACTCCTATATTAAACACTCCCTGAACGGTACCAGCTTGGTAGCGCCATCTCCCCCAACCGCCAATATCTCTCTCTCTCTCTCTCTCTGGCTTTGTGCTCATTCAATGTGGACAACTCCGGGAATAATGAGCACGTTCCTCTGCTTATCTCTGCTTTCTATGTGTCACGTGATTTCCATTACGTGTATTTTGTTACGGTTTTATTCCTCCTTTTTTTTGTATTATCAATGAAATCTTTCAAAGAAGGGAACCAATGTGGCCATTTCAATTGTTATCGAGTGACCGGTTAAATGTTTAACCAGTACAATATTCCGTATTTTATAAAAATGTATGGGCACTGAGTGACCATTGCACAATACGTTTCATCATGCGTACGTGAATTTTTAACAAAAGCACGCGCATATTTTCATTGACTATTGCGTATTGTGAGGTATATTTTCTAGCAGGGTGGAGATTTTTATATAAAAATCATATGCGTGCGTCTATAGCATGTAAACGAGAATAGGTTTTTATTTGGTTTGTGAAGGGTTTTCGTTAAACGAAACAAACTGTTATTTTTTTGAAAGGGATTTATGCTTCGGACTTCTTGTACATTTTTTAATGTATGAAATGACTAAGTGTCATGTATCTTAGGCTTAGAGAATACATTTGTTTGCTGATATTGAAGGCAACCCCATCATTTACTTCACGATCAAATCATGAAAAAGTCCACTTTTAAAGATCCAAAAGGATTATTACAAAATATTCCATGGAATAAATTAGTCAATTTGAATTTTCGTGTCGCGAGCTTTCATAAGATAAGGGAATTGTGATTAATTACATATAGCTTTCCTGGTGTCTGTACATTTTTAATATATGAAATGAATTTCATATTATGAAATTCAAGATTGAACTAACGTGGTATTATTTCCCCTAAAAGTAAGAGAACTAGTTTGCTATTAAACGTATGCCGTAGATTTTAATAACGCAACGTTTTTGTCACAAGTAAAATATATAACATTAAAGGTAGACATCTTAAATTAATTTATTAATTTATTCATTCATTTTTTACTCCAAACCATTTAAAACTCAACGATAAGGGATAGGTCATTTTTTTAAAAGCTACATTAAACGCTTTAAAAGCTATAATTTGCATTGAAATCATAACAATTCAGTATTTTTCTGAACACACTAAGTGATGATTGTACCTTCAAGTCTTATTTTTTTACATTAATTTTCCTATGAAAAAAATTTAGTTTGCCAGGACCCCATTCTTTTACGTTCACCGTACATCGCCCTCTTCAATCGACCCTCTTTCACATGCGCTAAGATATTTCACAAGCGCTATGATATTTGCCGAATTTTCTTCTTCACTTTTTTAAAACTCTTTATTTTGTATACTTTTTTGCTTATTTTCATGCTATTTCTTTTCTTTTATTGCTATTTGCACGTTGAAATAAAAAACCTTTCTGCCAAAGGCACTCAATCAGCTTACCTTGGCGCAAACTGTTCATCAACATTATAGTATTTATCCAAAATTACAATATTATAAGTAGAATTACAAATTTTATTTGAAGAATTCTGAATAAATACAATTAGCCAGAAGTACAACATGATTAAACTCTAATTTCATGAAATTATAATTTAATGAGCGTACATCGATATTTAGTTGATCAATAAGAAAATGAATTTAAAAAAATACTGATAAAAATAAATGTTTAGAGAGGTAATGAGAGATGTTAGCTGCTCTCCTTTACTAACAGAGCACAGGCGTAAAACCACAATGTTTTGTATATCTTTTCATTTTCATTTTAGTTTTAGTTTCGTTTTTCAACTATCCTGAAAGCCCGAGATGACATGAAACACTCGCTGTCAGCTTCTGGACAGTAAGTCTATTTTTTTCTCCAAATGTCATATGGAATTTAATATAACTTAATATTTTACACCTAAATTACAGTAGTGAAATTGCTATTGTACATTTTTATCATGTTTTAATCATTATTTGAATATAAACACACTGATCAATTTTATTATGTTCAGCAGGGTCACACTTTTATGAATCAAAATATTATACTTTATTGAAGAATGTGGTTTTACTCATCTCTACTGGTCTAAAATTTAATGCTGAATCATGTGGCAGGAAGGAATGATTGTTAGTTGCATAAAGGAAATATTGTTGCTAATACCCAAGGCATGGTGGATCGCGATCCAGTTTATTACATGAATTATTGGTGTGGCTAATAGTGCAATGATCGCTGTCATTCAATTCATATTGGGCTTACCCCGATTACAATGCTTCGTATATTCGGATCGGAGTAAGGAATAATAGTATGTACTATAGTACACTTGGTAGGCTATAGCCTACCAAGTGTATTAAGGGCATCGCTATAAATGTCAAGGCTACGTACCATATTCGCGTGAAACACTAAATACCAGCAGATGCAATTATCATTCTACTACTGAGGTCTCCCAAAACCAATACGTGCGGGCGACTCAGAGGAACAAAATTTTAAAAAAAATCACATAGAAAATGAAAACATTAAGAAGACAATAAAGTTTCTTATGCAAGAAAAGGTATAGTATTTTTACTTTCTCGCCAACTACGTACTTACGTAAAAAAGATAAAGTATTGAAATGCTGCCGGCGGAAAGTGGCTATTTTTCGTCAGAAAAACTCGTATTATTTGCCGCTGATGTAGAAAACGTGCATAAATCATGTTCCTATTTGTAGCACATCACATTCTCTAACACGTTTACTCATCGGGTACACTGTAGGGTGATGGACCCTGGAGAGAGAGGGGATGTTAAAGGGAACATACCCTCTTCCCCAAATCCGACTACGTGGAGATGTTTTGTAAAAAAATACGTATTTGTTAGTTTTCAATTGAGTTACGCAGGAACTCTTTGATATATGAGAAAGTCCATGATTAAAATTACTTCTGTCTTACAAATATCCGCTCATCCTTGGTTCAGAGTACGAAGTATAATACGTAGTGGACTTGTAATGTGTAATTTCGTAATGTGTAATGATATCGTATTGTGTAATATTTTTTAATGTGTAATTGAACTCATGGTGTACTGTCTAAATATGCTAGGTATCTAAGATATGCCTCTCACTTCTACGGAAGACGCGCCTCACGCGTCGCATAGGAAGATGTTGCACACGCAAAACTTTATTGTTCGTCGTCAACTTATCTGTCAAGTAATATGTTTATGTTTTCCGTAGCCAATTCATAAGGACTTCGTACAATTTGGAGTTGACAACATGTCAAGTAGTATTTTTATGTTCCATTCGTAACACTATAATTGAGATATTGTTTGATGACAACTTGTCAAGTGATATCTTAGATTTCTCTTGTTCAAATTCATGTGACAGCGAAGAGTTGCTACTTTTTATTAGAGTAGGAAGCAGCATCCTGCGATAACTGGCGGACGCACATCTGAGGACGCAGACAATCGACTGCGGCTCTTCGCCACTCACGCGAAGTGGGCCGAATCTTAATTTGCACCCCACACTACTCGGGGGATTAGAGCGCCTCAGACGACAAGGAGCGTCCCTTTGATAATGTCTCTCCATCCCTTCCCTTGACGTGTCCGCACGTGCGTCCGACCAAGCACCGACACTCGGAGTGTATAAATGTGCCCTACGAGAGCTCTCCGTAGTTCACCTACTATCATGACACGGAGCAATTAGGTTGTAAGTGATACTCGTACTTTTACTTTGCACTTGTCTGTAATTTTCTATCTTATTAAAGACTGTCTAGAAAAGGAGTTGAGTGCTTCTTTCACACCTCGCCATTCCTTCATACATACTCCAGTACCGTTACCTCACAGTAGCCGAGAACTTAGCTTTTCGGGAGCCCGTATAAAAATAAATATTTGTAACACCGCCCACTGTCTACCTACGGCCAGGTCGGCCGGTGGCGTGCGACGTAACAGAAGTATCCAAGAAGAGGGAAATTTGACAATATGACAATGGCGAATGTTGGAGGCACAGTCGCATCATAGAAGTCATAGAAGTCATAGAAGTCATAGTCATAGAAGCACAGTCGCATAAAATTGCATTGAAAGAAAGATGATTCCAGTGACATATATTGCAAACTTGCATATGAAATGTTATGTTTCGACGTTTAAATATATTACAATGTAACGAAAGAGGTAAGAAATATGTAACAATAAAGAAAATATGTAAAAATATGTAATTATACCAAAATCTCTACAAATTTGTGAAACCAAAATAGTTATAATTCAGTCAGAATGTCGTGTAAACTCTAAAGAATATTATTGAATGCAGGTATCTTGTTCCTTGAAAATATACAGAGTGTCCAGAAGCTCCCGTTACAAAACAATACTCCAAATTCTGTGTTGCACGTCATGAAAAATGGCAGGTCCAGTTTTTCCGAAAAAAATTTTGTCTTTGAGAAAATTGAGTTTAAAAATCACTTCCGGGCCGCGAAATTCAAACCGGCCGCTACGACACCAGACGACGGCGTCCTCTTCTGCGCGGAGCATTTTCTCGTTTCCCCGCGTAAACGGTGAAACAGTCGAGTAATATTCTCTAAGGAAAGCATTGCGTAGCTTACACTAAAATACGTTAATAATATAACATGTTTAATAAATATTTTAAATATACTTATTGAAAATTCAGTTTTGTTCAAAATGATAGCCACGGTACACGACGGCGTAAACGTAAATGATGAACACATCCAACATTTATGAAAAATATTGAATCTCCTGAAATGCTCGAATTGTTATTTTTAACACATATTCATATGAACTAGTGCCTTGGGCTTAAGACTGCCACATGAAGATTATTCTAAATGTCGTGATAAACAAAAAAGGGTTTCGGAAATGAAATATTCGTTCATGTAAATACCTAGTTTATTGATTATCTCCGGGCACGGCATTCGAATTGATGCCTCTGGCAGTGGAGATGCAGGTCGAATCTGAAGAATCTTTATAGGAGGCACGTGGACAATTAAACCAATCCCACAGGTGAATATTAACAGATAAAATGGCGTTGCCTTATGTGCCATACGCCAATGAATAAAAAATAGAAAACTAGTATATTCCTGGCGTGAAAGGTTAAAAACTAAAAAGACTGTGATGTTGCATTCCGTGGTGTACAAATATTTCAAAAGAACTCATTCTTGCACGCAAAAGTTCGACCGAAGTTCATTGAGGGTACCGGACCGGTGCAATTCACAGCCCGTAATATGGTTGGTGTCCTTGCATTTGTCAGTTGCTAGGTCGCGTTACATCGTGATTTATATCGTATGGCAAACAGGCACGTGAACCTGCCACCGCCGCCAAGTGATTCGCCTATTTGTCGCGGGTCAGTTTTGCCTCAAATCAGCAGAATGCGAAGTTCAAGGCCTTACCCGCAGAGTGGTCATGACTGAATAAGCAACTGCATGGAGTCATCTTTGGGGTTAAAAATGTATTATCTTGCATAAACAAGTTTTTTTCCTGTGTGCCTATTTTCGTGGTTGTACATTACGGAAATATCAAAGAAAAATATTGAAAGTTACTACAATGTCCCTGAAGTAAACTATTTCAACTCCCTTACATTCTGTACAATGTAGTAGCCTTGATAACTCGTCCTTCCTTTAATTAGAAAACGCTAAGAAAGTAAATAATTCTACAGTCATTTCGCTTGCAAAGAGAACTGAATTACATCGTTCTACAAAATAGGCATTAGAGGAATTCGGCATAGGCATCGATACTATTAAATCGAAGAAATGGCCTTCACTCATTTATGCACGTATTTGCTGACTACAATGCAAATGAAACACACAAAGCAATAAAACGTTTCCCATGTAGCCGTCAACTACCTCATGAAGTGATTTCACGAAGAAACTCAAAAATTTGGGATAGAGACATGCTCTCATCTTTCGTGTGGAAAAGGAAAACGACGGGTAGAATGTTTATTCAGCTTAGAGAAATGGGTTGTAGGGGCCGTTTGTTGCAAATTAGATATTCCACATAGAACAGTGTAGCATATTTTGAAATAACAGGTATTTCGGAATGCATTTTTGTGGCAGTGCATCTTCTGTACCACATATTACTTAAGAGAGAATAATTTGACGGGTAGTATTAAGGAAGTTCATGGGTATTTTACTGTACCGACTGATAGTTTTATTTAGGAAAGATACATTCATTTTGGGGGGGATATTGATATCAATCAATTTCATCTGAGATAAATCGTGTAGTCATTTATCGAGAAGTCTAAATCTGGTTATTATTTATTTATTTAAGGTCGCTTTAAAAACATCTGTGGTCATTGGCGACCACTATTGATTTATACTAGAGATACATTTTTTTAAAATTTAGAGTAAACAGAAGTAATAAAGATAAACTGATATATGAAGTACAATAAATTGTGCAATTATAAATATTATATTATCTAAACTAGCTAAATTAATATAAGTTAAAATTAATCTGGCTATTGTTAGTCTGAAAATTCAGAATATGACAGCCGGGAGAATCAATTCAAATTCCAAAGAAAATCAATAAACTTGGTATTTTCATGAACAAATATTTCATTTCCGAAACCCTTTTTTGTTTATCACGACATTTAGAATAATCTTCATGTGGCAGTCTTAAGCCCAAGGCACTAGCTCATATGAATATGTGTTAAAAATAACAATTCGAGCATTCCAGGAGATTCAATATTTTCATAAGTGTTGGATGTTTTCATCATTTACGTTTACGCCGCCGTGTACCGTGGCTATCATTTTAAACAAACTGAATTTTAATAAGTACATTTAAAATATTTATTAAACAGAACCTACAAACATTTATACTATTAACCTATTCTAATGTAAGCCACGCAATGCTTTCCTTAGAGAATATTACTCGACTGTTTCACCGTTTACGCGGAGAAACGAAGAAATGCTCCGCGCAGGAGACGCCGCCGTCTGGTGTCGTAGCAGCCGGTTTGAATTTCGCGGTCCGGAAGCGATTTTTAAACTCAATTTTCTCAAAGACAAAATTTTTTCGGAAAAACTGGACCTGCCATTTTTGATGACGTACAACACAGAATTTGGGGTATTTTTTTGTAACGGGAGCTTTTGGACACCCTGTATATTTACATGAAAATCCATTCTCTAATAATCACCATTGATATCCGCTATGAGACCTTAACAGCTGGGCCATGATCAATCCAGGTTTGAATAACTGTTAAAATCAATTGAACTATCTACGAGGAATTACAAGTCAAACATGTGAGTGTGTGTGTGTGTGTGTGTGTGTAGACACCAAAACTTAACTTTACATGGGTTACAAAGTTGAGTTTTTCTCGTGTAATTATTTCCAGTATGATTTGAAAATATTTTTCAGTTAATTGAAAGCCGTCTTAATAATACAGCCTGATATAATATTTGAACCCCGTAGTAAGGGGCATTTCATCATGGCGAGTCTACATTGAATACTTGTTCATGTGTGAGAGGGGACAATCCTGAAAATCTTTGCAAATCTCTTTTCGAGATCGCTTGGTCCGACAAGCATTCTATGCGTAAGGGGCACTGCATCGAGGAGTGGTCTGCAAAGTGCTTACGCCTCGCCTTGAGCTGTAGTGTCAGCGCGAATCGCTTGGCGACATGGTCCGCTTCGCCCTGAGGAGCTGCGACGCGGCACGTGCGCGGGGATGTGGTATCGGGTGGCTGACCGCTGCCCCGCGCCAGGCCGCGCCGGACGCAGCTAATGAACTCGCCCACATGCCCGCCGCCGCCGCAGCCTCCCCAAGCCTAACTGCCGCCATGCTCCCCAGGCTCCGTTGTTCCCGCCAGAGCGTAGTGACACCGCTGCCGCTTCCACCCACCCTCTCTCTCTCTCTCTTATATATATAATACCTCTCTCTCCCTCTTCCTCCCTCTCTCTCTCCCTCCCTTCTTCCCACTCTTCCTCTCTTCCTCCCACTCTTCCTCCCCCTCTCCCTCCCTCTCTCCCTCTCTTCCTCCCTCTCTCCCTCTCTCCCTCCTCTCTCTTTTCCTCCCTCTCTATCTTCTTCCCTCACTCTCTCTTCCTCCCTCATTCCTCTTCCTCCCTCACTCCCTCTTCCTCCCTCACTCACTCTACCTCCCTCACTCACTCTACCTCCCTCCACTCACTCTACCTCCCTCACTCATTCTTCCTCCCTCACTCACTCTACCTCCCTCACTCACTCTACCTCCCTCACTCACTCTACCTCCCTCACTCACTCTACCTCCCTCACTCACTCTACCTCCCTCACTCATTCTTCCTCCCTCACTTCCTCTTCCTTTCTCTCTCTCCCCCTTTCTTCTCCCGCATTATCTTCTCCTCTCTCCCATCCCCCCTCTCTCTCTCTGACCAACTGCTACAGCTCAACAAAAATATCGTTGCTTGAGCAGCATCGGCAGGTCGAAGGGCTCGAATTATGACGGTGGCGTATTTCTGACACCAGCTCCATAGCTGGGTCAAATTCAACCACTCTCTGAATAATAATAACCAGCCGGCTGCTCACATTGATAGTTTCCCATGGTCCATTTGGGAACGCTCCGCGGGATGTGCGATAAAAAATCACTTAATAGAGCCAAAACTGCCGACGTCCACGGGTCGAAACGCTGACCCCGAAGAGCTGTCTTCGGAACGGTGTTGCCTTCGCTTCCAAGACTGTCTCGCTAGCAAATGGAATGGAAAGGGGAACTCTTCCGAATTATTTTTCATTGTACAATTTTGTTTCAGCACATTTCTATATATTTATAATTATTCGATCGTAATTCAAATCTTTTAAGGACATGTTGAACATTTTTAATCAACGAATTTTAGATTATAGTGAAATTCTGTAGGCTTGAAATATTGGAGGAGGCTACTGCCTTTTCTAAGGTACACCTAGTATGTATTTGTTTACTCTTCAATACAGACGTCATAGTTTCCTCCTTCCCCTCTCGTGATATCAGTCGAGATCCAATCGGGCTAAGCCTTCTGGAGAGGCCAAAAGTGAAAGGGGATTACCTGGGAAGCGAATGAGCCGTATAGGTGACAGCGGGATGCTATCGGTCGATTCCCCACCACCACCTCGCCGCACCTGTCGTCAAACATTGCTGCCTTCGAAGCCCCTCAGAGCCCCTTTGTGGTGCCCGCCGCCCGCGTAGGTCGCACTTCCCCCTCCAGTGTTTACCTTCCCTGCATCCTCCAACTCCGACTCTCACCTGTTAGTCCCCCGGCGTTAGCGTGACTTGACAGCTACCAGCAAAGCGGCACTCCGGCTTTAGTTGAATGGTTCAGTACGATATAAAGACCAACTGCGCATCGTTTTAATAAGTTTTTGAATCAATCAGATACATACACAGCTTTGAAAAGCGCTACTATTTAAATTAATTTTAAAAATCGTAAAATATTTAAAATTGCCTGTACTTTTTCTTTAAAAAATTGGAACATGCCATTTTATCTTATTGCATTATCTGTGATGCTTCCGAATTTTGATTAAATTTTTATCTCTTTCTAAAAGTTTGCTCCATGTTCCTTTCGTCTTCTTTATCAACAAAGAAAAGGTACATGATATTAAATATCTCGTTCTCTTCAGGGTTCGTTTCATCTGACCTTGTAAAACTGTCAGGTAAAATAGCAACGAGAGAAATCAGAACAATTTATATAAATGAATAAATTCTTATTTATCCTTGTTAAAATACAAATATTTCACATGGCATGAACATAAATTATTGAAACTTTTTAAAATTCACGAAGTTCATGAATTAAATAGGAATTACAATTCATTCGAGTACATATAATTTTAAACGTGAATCGCAGGTAAACAAGGATGAGAAACTGAATATGTATATGCATGGTCAAATGGGTACGTGGATGAATGAATGAATGAATAGGTGGATAAAAAGGGGGAAAAGAGATAGAATATATGGTATCTCTTAAAGTGGAATACATTGTTAGTTAAAAAACGTTTCATATGGCAATTTATGCGATACTTTTGCAAAGAAATAGACAATACAAAGCAATTTTGTAGATGACAACTGAAGCTAGGTTCGGCAAGTAAGGTGGGCTACCTCTAAAGTTAGCCCATTGACGTGCGCCGGTCCGCCGCTTGCTCTTTTCCCGCCGCAGCCGACCTCCCCGCCCGGAAGTGCGTGCTTCTGCGCAGCCATGCGGCCACCCGATCCGGGCTGCGCCGCGGGCGCGGCGGCGGGCAACGCACGGCGGCGCGTGGCGGCGCGTGGCAGCGCATGGCAACGGGCGCCTCCGGGCCGGCCGAGGGCGCGCCGGCACAATGATCACCCGCGGGCGGCGGCGCGCGGCCCGGAGCGGAGCGGAGCGCTGAGCGGGGCGGGGCGGAGCGGGCCCATTGTGGCGGAAGCCCCGCGGGGTGCGGCGCCGCGCCACACCGCGCCGCTGCGCTGCCACAGCCACCGCCGGCGCGGCCTGGGGTTCGCTCCCCTCCCGCGCCCGCACCTGCGCCGGACGAGCATTCTGCGTTTTGCCAGCGCTCCCGCCCCTTGATAATTGCTTGTTTACCGCTCTGCTGTGGCGGCCACGCCCCCTTCGCCCGCCGGGCCGGCGCGCGGGCCCGAGCCGGCGCGGCGTCCGCCCAGCACCGCCCGTAAGTTGACGCGCGCGCGCGCGCTTGCCGAGCCATTCTCGCCGCCCTTCCTTTGCTCGGGATAATAGGCTGGGAAATAGTGTCACCCCCACTCGCTAAACGTTGAGAGAAACAGGGCTCAATGCAGGATTCATAATTCTGGTGGCTGTCGGTGTTCCTACGGAGTTAACCATGTTGCGACAATAACGTGCTCGTCATGAATACGAATTGCTTAACAAGCTGAAGCGGAGTTGAGAGCTGATTATGGTACTCATCAATTCTGGTAACTCTTAAACATGTTTAAAAAGTTGAATTATGACATGCGTAGACACATTAAAACGTATTATGACGATAACTTAAAAAAGGGCCTTTAATCGTCGGTGTAGTTCACTACATTGAGTTCAAAATATGAGGCAATGTTATCTACTAAACTGCACGCCATGAATGATTTCATGTGACACTACAGCAGAAGAATAAATCACAAAACCACAGGCTGGTCCCCATTGCTTTAGCTTACTAGAGAGAGGAAGGAGGCGAATCACAGCGAGTGTTCGCTCCAAGTCATTGGGCACAGAGAAGGGATTTTCAAACTAGAAACCAAATTATACGTTCAGTAATAATTTATGTCTTCCCCTTCTTCGCCATAAGAGCCTTCATCCCCTCCAACATGCAACTGCGGCGACACTGTTAAATTATCCGCCAAGTTCTAGTCCCCGGAATCGATAAACGCCGCAATCGGGGCAGTCAACTTGCCCTCGCCGGAGGGCGGAAGCGGCACTTCACCCCCGCCGTCCCTCCGCCGTCCCTCCGCCGCCGCCCCGATCTCCCTGACGGCTTCCCGTCGCCTCTCCCTCTCCGCCCCGCCTCCCCCCGACGCTTCCCCGCCCTTTCTTCACGCTCCTCGTCGTCTTGCCATGGCTTACTCTGCTTTATTCTGTACCTTACCATTCGCCTTACACTTCGTCTTACTCTTCACCATATCTTTCGCCATGCTCTTTGCATTACTCTTCGCCTTGCCCTTGGCCCTACCTTTCTCTGTAGCCTTTTGGCATACCGTACGTCTTATTATTCGCCTTACCCTTTGTCTTGTATTTTGTCTTAACTTTCCTCCCATCATTCGTCTTGCCTATTGTCAAGTATCCTACCGTTGTTCCAATTTCTTTTAATAACCCAGTTCTTAATAATAAGCCCGCACAATGAGTAGGACGTAGCATACGTTTGGAAAATCTCTGCAGAATTCTGCACGAAAATGCTTACATCTGTATTGATTACTTACGTTATTATTTCACGTATTGGTAAGACTAACAATAACACAAAAGATGACACAAGAAATTGTTGATCGTCCTGGGTTGGTCGAAGGGAAGTTTGAAAGTTACTGTCACCAATTCGAAATACTCTGTAGGCAACAGAAATAGAATTGTTTCGGAATGCCCAGTGTTTGATGAATTGCTCAGTACTAGGCGATACGGGATGTTGAAATTTCCATCTATCGTTCCCCTGTCAACGAGCTATCAGGCACTGTTCCATTCCCGACGGGCATCGTGTTTCATTAATTTCGAGGTTTCCTGCCTTGTTTCTGACAAATGTGTAGAACCAAAGCGAGACAGGTTGGTGCTTTGGATCGGACGTTTTGCTAGTTTTTCATGCAGTATTTCTGTATGCTCATATTCTAAACTATTCAATAGAGCACACGTATTTTGTAATTATTTGACTCGCTGGCCAGTGCAGATTTGTCTTCAAATATATGAATATTTATGACAAAATAAATTTACTCTATTGTATGAAAAAACTGAGTAAATAAAATTTAAGAGAAAGAAAAAAACATTACGAAGAGAGAAAATTGAAAGAACTAAATAAAAAATCATTACTAAAACAGCTAATAAGTTTTTCGGCAAGTGGACGAAAACTAAACAACGTAAGCACGGAAGTAATGTAAGCATGTTAGCAATAGAATCGTGAAAACAATGGAATCATAAAACAATGTAAGTAATAGGACATGGAAATAAAGAAACAAAAGACAACGGAAATTAATAAAAGTAACAAAACTAGAGATACAGTGCATCAGAATTTCTGTCGGATTAAGCTCGATTTCTTTTGACTAGTAAGAGCAACAGAATATGGATGTTATCTTTACCAAAGTATAATCTTATTTCTTGAGATGAGTTTTAAGGAAAAATTGTGAAAAATTTCATACGTGTTTTACTATTAGTTTGATGGATTGATTTCTTCTGCGAGGTCATTGTCAATGAAAATAATTTGAACAATCTCGTATCTCACAACATCGTAATTACATGTTTAGGGTCATTTCTTACGCAACTTCGACTACGCTCGGTTCCTTCATCAACGGTTAAATATAGTTAATTTCTAAGTAGCCGTCACAACACTAGTCAACTACACAAATAGTAAAATCTGCTCAACCTGTAACTTAGAACGACAGGAAACAACGACCATTACAATGAGGTATACAAAGTGACAGATCGGGAAAGTGGAAAGTAAAGTGTAAAAAGTGAAACGTAATATCGGAAGGAGTTCAAATTTCCAAGGTAGTACGTAAATTAGAATACACTCCCAAAAGGGGATCAATTCTATGCAGATTTCATGCAGATTTGCCTCTCGTTCTCTTCTAATGAGAGGAAACATTTTGAAGTGTTTTTCATTAATGATCGATAACGAAACGAACCAGAGCGAAAATTACCATTTGGATAAGCTTTAATGCAAAAGAAAACATCGCTGATTTTTTATATGAACTCGACGTTATTTTATCGTTACAGCGTACTTATCAATTATATCATATTGTTTGGTTCATTATATCATATGGTTTTCATGACATTCATTTGATATTAATGATACATGCAGACACACGAGTGCCATCAATCATGAGTAATCATAATACGCGTTTTCTCTATTTACCTACTAGCGTACTAATAGATCTGGCCATACGAACGTCTTGCAGTACATTTCGTATTTCGCGCTTTATATCTTGCGGTTCCATCTATGAGCAATTACAGCAACTACTTTTGGAACTCCTCTTTGCAAATTTATTTATAACAGCTATACATAATTGTTCGACGTAGAAAAATGTATACTTTGCACACTAATTAATATGCTACCGTCTGAAGTTTACACCATTTATAATTTTCATCACTCACTTTTTGAACACATATTTGCTGAAATATGTATGATTTCCCTCTTATACCATGCCTTCGCATGAAATTTGCGTGTTGTATGAAAGGAGAGACGGTTAGCACTCCCCTAGACAAGGATGGAACACACATACTCGGTTGAGGCACTCGCTGACTATTCAGCACTTGACCGCATTTTTTGTTTGTGTGTGTATGGTATAAAATGTTACTTACAAACAATTTTTGACAAAACAATACTTCTCTGCACTATTACTTAAAAGCGAATTTTCCCGAAATATCTGTCAAGAAACTTGTGCTTAATTAAAGACATCTTTAATGCCTTTGTAGTTTCATATAATAGAGTTTATTATCTAATTATTTTATTGCATAATTTTAGTTTCTAGTACATTTTTTTCAGTTTGCACATAACTTACTATGTACTACACTGACACGGAGTATGCTAGCATTATTCTCTTACTTTCCGAGTACCGTGTGGGATCCAAGTTGACCCCTAAGCGTACTTTTAAATACTTGCATGGGAAACAGAAACTTTCGTGTAACACCTCTTATTATAAAAAATCCTAGAAATATGCTTTTAGTACATCCTAATATATACAAATCCTAATATATAAATAGTTATCAAAATATTTTTCCACTTCTAGAAAGGCATTTGGTGTTCCTGTTAATTTTTATCGTGAAATTGTACTACTTTATCTCAATGGCAGCAATGTTAGAGGCCAGTCTTCAAATATTTCAAAATTTTCTGCATGTTAGCTCCACTGAGTGGCGTGTATAAGTGAGGGGTTTTAGGGATATCCCCTTACCAAAATTTTCCAACTAAATGCATTTCCTCCTAGCAAGTAACCTGCGTTACCAGAGTATTTATTAATCACAATTACCTATTAGACAAGAAAATAAATAAATGTTATATACGGCGTATCCCCACTGTTAACATCCGCCTCCCTGTCCTAACCCCCCGTGGTTTGCCCTGCCCCTCCGCTCAGTTGCACCAGTCCACCATCGTCCTTCCCCGCCCTACCTGAATCGTCTTTGCCCCCCCTCGCCGCCCCTCCACTCACTGTCACGTTGTAACCATCATCATCACCACCATCATCACTGCTACAATCATCGTTGCTAGGGGTTGCTGTAGATGCATTACTGACAGCAAATTTCCAGTCACAATTTTTACCTTCAATTACTCGAAGTGTAATTGCACAAATGGAACAATTGGAATGAATTAAATTGTATTTTAAAGGAAATTTTATTGGCTTTAGAAATGTCAAAATCACTTTCGAGAATGAAGACACTGATTTTGAGGTATATGCGAGAAACCGAAAGAAAATAATTATCCCAAAAAAGTATGCTAACTTATACCCAACAAAAAGCCCTACCTTTCTGTTAAAATCTCTTTAAAATGAATTTAGCCATTTTCGAAATTAGCCTGGACGGACGGGCAGACAGACAAACAGACAGACAGACAGGAAGACGGACTGACAGTCATATTGTTAGAGGGGCAGACGGACAGACGGGCAGACAAACATTCTAAAAACAATAGAAATTATTTTATTAAACTATTTTATATCACGTAAATAACCGCATGCGGTTATTAAAAGGCAGTTATTTCGGGATCACAGGAACATTCCTCTTTTTACATATTGTTCAATTTAATGCACTTAATGTTGGGCTAAATAATTCTTAGAATTTGATATTATATAATATTATTTTATATAATATTATAATTATATTTTATAGATTACATTATTATATAATATTATTTTAATATTATTTTATAATATTATTTGATATTATATAATATTTTTTATTATTTTATTATATAATATATTTTATATGAGCACGATATGTATTTTGTAATTATATGTATGTATTGTATTTTATGTAGCCCTGATGAAGGTCAAATATACGACCGAAACGTCGGCAATGTAAGACGCTTTATTACCAAGTTGACCCAAACTCGCGAACCTCACATCATTATTACTACGGGTCAAGAATCATCGAACATTATATTATATAAGGTTCGATTAAAAGAAGTACGTGATTATGTAACCTAATGACGCCTCTGGGGTTTCCCTGGAACAGGCCCTGCACAGCATTTTGCACTTTCACTGACGTCAGGAGCAGCGCGCGAGCAGCTTGGGGGCAAATGCGAAAATCGATGAAGGGTGGGGATGAGACTCACTCAACGAGTGGGGACCACCAATTAGAAGGCGCAATTTGAACCATAGCGCGTAAATTTGAAGAGCAAACGGCGAGAGGATGACGGTCACATACACTTTAAGTAATATTGCCTTTTGTATTATATTGTAAATGTTTGTTGTCAATACATGGCAGTGCGAAATATGAAACTACAATGAATTATACATATTAGATTTGAACACCAAGTATTATAATTGCTAGTAGGGCTGATAATGTAATAATGTAATTATCTTTGCTACCATGTAATCACAAATTTAGTGTTTTGTTGAACACAAAATTATGATACTGAATTGTTTTTGTTAGATGATGACAGTAATAAAGTATTTTTTCATTAACTATGTTTAATTGAATAAGATGGTTCTATTAAAGCACAAACATATTATACTTGAAAAAATTATCATTATTTTCTGCTCTAATTTCTGACAAGTGTGCAGAGTCGATTACGACATCGTATAAAAATATTAAGCCCTTTGTATTCTACTTAACAATATCCATGATAATTTCATGATTGTCCATAACATCGTCACAGAGGTTTGCTCGTTGATCTCTGTTATTCAGTTTCATAATGGGAAAAAATGGTCACAATATATGTGCTGTTAAACATTACCCTTCTTCGAATTGCCACATAATCTATTTTTATGTCAATCTTGATGTGAGAGTTAAAATTACATAATATATTTTTAAAAGAGGCCACAGTGCACAGTGTAATTTATGAGCTACAATGAGCATAAAATAAAAAATAAAAATGTCGATACATAGCAGTGCACACAAGAACATAAACACTGAAATATGGCAGATTGCTCACTTAAATAATTGGCAAATAATTTCACAACATATATTATTGTATTAGATACGTAGGCATTCAATCTACTCACCGCGTCGATCCTGCTCCAACTTCCCCTCTCCCCGCAAAGATGACTGCTCCCCACTATTTGCACATTCGTCGCTCCTGGCGTGCAGACTGCTGATTCTTAAGTGCAGAATGCCCGCGGGAGCAGGCGTTGTGCAGACCTGCTTTAGTGGAAGACACAAAGATAACTGTGAATTACATGTGCGCGAGCATGTCAAATTTAAATCAACCGTTCATTGACGTTCGAGACGCTTAAAACCGTCTTGTCGACGAACGAATCAATGATAGTGACAACCATTGAAAAATTCTGAATAAAAATCCTCTTTATTGCGGGCTAATTCATCAGGTGATACCAATATGAATTTCAATCTAAAACGGGTATGACGGCTCACCGGGGGTGTATAAAAAACACATTTAACAGAACCCTCATACATTGATGTGTCTGTGTTAAAAATAATCGAAGATTGGGAAACAATGTTAATCATACTTGCACATTTTGGCATCACATCGGGTTTCTGTTTCTCAGTGTCGAAAAACTAGCGCCCGAAAGAATACGCGCTTTGCCGCGTAACATTGCGGGCTAGACAAGGGCATGAGCAGTTCGTAGGGAGAGGATTTCGATGGCCTAAAAGATGGCCAAAAAAATTATAAATAAAATGTTCTTAAAATGTTTTTAAAATGCCGTAAAACCGAAGAAAAATGACTTAAAAACTGTGATCAAAACCAATTCGGATGAACAACTCAACCTGTTGGATACGTCACTGATGTAATCGAGGCTGCTTCTATTCGTTCAAGTGAAGTCAGCTTGCAAACTTTTGGTTTGGACTGTTCTTTACCAGGAAATCTCTGTCTTTCCCGAAATCGACCGATCCGACAATGGCGCTAATAGGCGTCACAGGAACCGTGGATTATGTACTCGCAACAGCTGGCATTACAATTTCTGCGCCAAGAAATCAAATGGGCTACTCAGAAATCCTGCGGAGAACATTTCTTTGCATCTCGTAAATGTTATTTAAAGCAAGTACCGTTAAAGTGATATTAAAATCGATGAAATAAGCGAGAAATGCATTAAAAATGACGGAAAAGATAAAAAGAAATTACTTATTGGTCGAAATCGACGAAAAATGCAAAAAATGACAAAATGGGTAATTTCCTTTTGTCATGACAAATTAATCTAGATACTAAACGCCATTGTTCTAAAGTAAAAAGAAAAAATGACATTTCATTAAAATCCGCCCCCTAGTCAATTTAGTCACTAAAGTAAACTAAACTTTGGGGTTTCGCTGTCCTGAATTGGAACTCGTGCCCGTTGGAGTGCTTGTTCCCTCGGACATTATCTCGCAGTAGACAGGGTTGCACAAACCCCGTGCGAACGACGATTCGCGTCGTGAAAAGTGTGGAACTTTCGTTTGTTTGTTTGTGTTACTTTATTTTCAGTAACTTTCAGTGAATGCAGCTATTTTTTTTTCACAGCATATAGAAATAGTGAACATTTATCTATAGAAAAAATATGAGGCCAGATTTCGAGCTGCACCTGCTGAAAGATCCATTGTTAGTGATGTTTAAGTTTTTGTCTTAACGGTTTAACTTAGTTAATGAATTTCTTTTGTGGGTATAGGGAAAAGAGGCTGAGGACTGTGCCCCGAGCTCTCTTTTATATCCCGCACAAACAATGGACAAGCACACACGCACGCACACGCGAGCACATACACACACACGCACACATGCGCGCGCACACACACGCGCGCGCACGTGCGCGCGCACACACACACGCACGCGCGCACGCACACACACATTCTTACAAATTTCTTTTAACACTCACGTACGCACTACACACACACGCGCGCGCCCATACACACTCGATCACATCCCGTCTTTCGCTCTCGCTCTCTCTCTCTCTCTCTCTCTCACACATACACACACACACACTCACACACACGGACCAATGCTCCCACCAGATCACCGATTCGGTTTACACTCTTCGACGAAAACTATTTTTACACAAAAGTAAGGGGAGAATCATTTCCAATATTGTTCATTAGGAAGTAGCCAATGTACGGCACAAGCTTGTTAGGACAGAAGAGGACAGGATATACTTCGGGCTTGGATTCCTCCTTCAGCCGGCCGTTACATAGAGGCAAACAGCCTCGAGAAGCGAGGACCTGCAGCCCGTACATAAACCCGAGAAGAGTGCTGACACCGTCGTAGTCACAAGCGACACTTGTTTTTACTTACGCTTCGTACCCAGACTTGCGACAACGCTTTCCGAAGAAAGGTGAGTACAACCAATGTGTGAGATTGTTTTAATCATTTCCAGTGACGTATATTGTACTCTAAATAATAGGAGTGGAGCAATTATTGGCTGTAGTTTCTTATTGGAAAATAGGCTTTTTTTAATTTGCTAATATTATTTTTTATTTAGGCGTGTGGTGGTGACGGTCCGCGTAATTACTTTCTCATACTTCATCTCTTCACTTTGTTTTGAAAATGTGTAAAAAAAGTAAGGCGATAAATACATCGATAATATTACTAAATTCATCCTCTAAGGATATATATATATATATATATATATATATATATAATTAATTTATTCAATAATTAATAAGCTATTTTATTTACATTACGATTAGGCATTAACATTATATTGTGACCTGAGAATATTCATTTTGAAAGTTTTGTGATAGAATATATCCCAAAGTTGTCCACAACCATAATAAAAGTACCACTGACTTGACTGTATTAAATTGAAAATTTTGGCGGTTTATATCCAAGGCATAGACTCCGACTTCGCGAGGTGGTGAACGAATGTGAAAAACGATTGGTGAGATCGACGACATTCTGTTTCGCAGTTCAAATGAGAAAGGCGTATTTTCATTAATTAGAAAAACGTCGTTTGGGCTTAAAATATGTTACACATTGTGCGTTGAGCAGCCGTTGATGTTTTATACATAATGTAGGCCAATGGCCTTCATTACTACATGCTACAATGGCCATAATGTAGCTCATGTAGGCCGAAAGTCGGAGCCTCATTATGAAATTGAACAGGCATATGTTGTCGTATGAGCTCATTTTTATTATTCCCAGTAATACTATTATTGCGTAATATATCATACGCAAATTGTATATTTCTCTAGATTTTCTGCATTTCCAAAAAACGTCAAGTGTATTATGTTGTAAAAAATTGATTAAATATACATAATAAAGTAACTGTTAGTTGCACTTTTGCAAATAATGTGAAATTTCAGAAAATGAAATATATATATATTGTTAAATTTCAGTTTTATATTTGTGATACAAAAAATAAATCTTAGGAAAGAATTTAGCTAACATAAATATTCCAGAATCATTTATCTATACTCATTCTGAATTAATTGTTACTAGTCTCTCTTGAAAAATTTGGTATCAAATTCACTAACTTCCGATCTAAAAAATCTCATTATTTGCGAAGTATTCGGGAAGTCAGTTATTTTTAAGCTTCTTCCGGTTTCAAACACAAGTCAAATATCGCTCTCACTAATACTCCATTAATTCTACAGTATTGTAATGTATTTTATTTAATATTTTATACATTTAATAGGCATACATTAGTGACATACGTTAATATAAAAATATTCGCATACACTGAACGTGAACATTCGTATTTGAAGAAGTCAATTTTATAATTGTCTTAGAGTGTAATGAATTTAACAAAAAATCAGTGTACGCGAGGACTTGCGCGTTTCAGAATTTCTTCACTTCGTATTCAGCGTAATGCTCAAACAACGAAAATGTTTGGTGCGCAATTGTTCTCTTTTTCGTAGCCTTTGCGAAGACGTAAATTCAAATACCAGCAAGAGATCACGGCCAAGTTCCAATGGTGGTTCATGCAGCGAGACAGAAAATGACCTGTCATGAGAGAATTACTGCAACTGGGAAAGGGGAATTTAGTGCTCAGCGACATCTCTTGTAATTAATCGCGTACACTAAATAAATGAACTGTTTGGTTTAGGTTCCAAAATATTTCTTGGCATTTTGTATGTGGTGTTAATTGCTTCTGGTTTTTTCGCCCTAAACATTACTTCTTTCAAGAACTATTCTTTTTATTATCGGGGTGAATGATCTGCTAATATTGTTCAGAAGGGTACCAAAAGCGTACTTCACGAAACGTTTTGTAAATGATTCTTGTAGCAACAGCGGTTGTGGGAGATTTCTTATTTTAAAGGTATTTCCAAAAGTTTTAACTGAGGTGAAAATATCGTAATTATGTTAAAAGATTATGGAATGACACTAAAATTAATAAAATGTAAACGGGATATTCATGTTGTTTAAGAATTTGTATGGTTGAGGTATTTCGTATCTGCTCTCATGAGCGAAAATTGTGTGGCAGTCCGTTTCGGTCAAAAGAAAGCCACCTCTGTAATAAGACAAAGGACAAATAGGTCAGGGATTTTAAAAGGTCTCTTTCACTTCATTTGCAAACACTCAGCGAAATTACTTCGAATAGTCATGGAGAGCCTACTTTTGATCTTTTAAGGTTAATGTAATTGAATATTGAAAATATTTTGAAGTTTGTGCCTTTCTTATCGTGCACTGGTGATCACCCCACCTATTTATACATTAAACAATACAATCCACTATCCTCTTTCACTTGCAAATTCTGTTACATATCCTCTAGTGCCAATAAATAACAGCTTAATTTATCGTTGCAATGCATTGAACATTTCTCGAGCAGTTGAGGTATGTCGAGTGTGGTGTCAGTATCGCAAAAATAGACGCGTTTATCATATTGGAGTACATACGGCTAGTACATACTACTTAGCATTAAGTGAGTGCCGGAGCAACGCCTGTGCTGCAGTTCAGGAATTCGTCAAAAGTTTCCAGAATCGGGTGGATTCCACACGACACGTATCCCTCTGCCTCGAATGCGCATAGCGGGAATCGCGGAAGATTGGTTGCTTAATTGAATAAATTTGTTTTCTAGCCCTTTGACTGCTGTGATCATTAGTCCTGTAGGTGTAGTGCGTATCTCAAGAGTGTTCCTTCCCGCTGGTACATGAAATTCTACACGTCGCCTTGCGAAGTTCCTTCTCTAGCGAACCAGCGCCCCAACCGGGACAAACCCTAAGCTCCCGTCATGTGTGGTGGTGTTGTGCATGTAAATGTGTGTGTGTGTTTTGTAAGAGGAGACAGTGGGCAAGGGATGAGGGGGGAAAAATGGTGCGCGGTTATTTTAAAAATAAGGAACTATTCTGGCATTCGCTTGGTACTGATCGGAGAAACCACGGAAAACTACCAATCAGACAGAATTTTCCTCCAGACAGAGGTTGAATTCGAGATACCTATCTCAGTAGTGCTGAAAACTCGTCATTTCGAGACTTGAAACCTAGGGCCTCCCGGTAAGAAACGCTGCAGTGGCAACAGCTATTCCCCAGAAACAGCTCAACCGATTCCGATTCCGTGCCGAAGTGTTGATGCAGGTACCGGATTACCATGGGTGCCGTTGTACGCGACGTCACAAACCAACGACTGCAGGTAGTCGCGCGAGATCATGCGGCTGTCACTAAATTGGAAGCCGGCGTATTGGGACGTATGCAGAGGAACATTGCAGCCCGTGTTCTCACATGTTGCCGTAGACAATTTTAAAAATTATTCTCTTCTGTAAATTGGAGGTTCATATGTGTGATATAAAAGAAAATTGCGTGCTATTTTTATCTTATTTGCACGACAGGGCTATTCTTTCAAACCTCTCGTCCACGGGCGTCTACCCCCCTGGGCTGTTTTCGCGATCTTGCAGAAGGCAGACGCTAGAGCGCATTTGCAGGGACCGGTGCGGTAAAAATGGACAGCAGTAAAAAGACCAGCATTTCCTGGCGGCGTATTTTGTGACAAATACAGTGCAAAAAGTGATCGTACACTTACAACTTTAGAAGTTACTAAATGATTGTTACTACGAAACATGGTATATAATAAATGTGTTATGCATAAAATTTACGAGAATACTACATTTAGTGAAAAGTGAGAAAGTCCTCCAAAACAAACGGTAATACCTAAAAATAAAATGAAGTGCGACAAAAGGTGTAGAAGGTGATCGTGCAGCCGTTGGTGATTGGTACGTTGGTGATTTCGGGCGCGTCAATTGCTTAAGTAATTAGTCCTGTAAATGCAGTTCATGTTTTTTAACGCAGAAGGTGACTGATCTTCTCCCACTGGATGGCGAAATCCGGTGCCGAACTACCTGTAAGGTTGCAGGTTTTTCCTACCAGGTATCTCTCACTTGCGGGGGCACCGCCACCTCAGTCGGAACAAGCTCTAAGCTGCCAACTGGTTTCCTGTCATGTGTGATAGTGAAATGCATGTGAGTATGTGTGTGTGTGTAAGGGGTGAGGATAGGACAAGGAGGAGGAGGAAAGATCGCGCGCGGTCCGTGGCCCGTTTGTTAGGGTACCGGTCTGGCATTCGCCTTGTGTTGATCGGAGAAACCACGGTAAAATACCAATCAGAGCAGCTGGCCGCTAGAATTCTCCTCTAGACAGCGTCTGAATTCGACCTAGCTATGTAGCTGGTGCCGAAAATCCTGGCATTTCATTGGTTCTGACCTCATAAAATCGCGAAAACTACTCATATTTTTAAAAAAGTGTACATGAAATTATTATAAAAAGTAATATTGATTGAATTAAGAGGTGTAGTACTTGTTCGAAAAACATTTGAGTTAATTCATCAATTGTTTCAAAAAAAAATTTGTTTGAAATGTCGATATGTCTCAAAATAACCAGAAATGTATCATTTGAAAAAGTGTACATAAATGATTTAAAAATGTAGTGTTGAGTAATAGGTTGCAATAAGAAAGAAATATTTAACTCCAATATTAAAGATATAGAACAAGTTCCAAGCAAACTTTGCAATTTTTGAATTTCCAGAAATTTTAATGAAAACCGGACATTAACACAATATTAAGCCAACTTTGTTCTATTCGCGCTAACGTTGATCACAGACAGATAGACAGGCAGACAGGGGCAGATAGGCAGACAGACAGACAGTCAGACAGACAGGGAGGCAGGCAGGCAGGCACAGTCTCTCAGTGAGACAGGGAGAAGTTTTGCCGTCAAAAAAAGGCCCAGAAATGTAGTTACCCCCTGTTGCCTTCAGTGGCGCACGCCAAGGCATGAGGATATTGTATGTCCATCTCTGAGGACAACGGTGTGTGTGGATTACAGAGGGAGCGGGCTCATGGCGCTGGCGTTGCGCCCCTGCGGCGCGCCCTGCGCCCTGTCCGCCGTCTTCCTGGCGCTGGTGGGCTGGCTGGGCTCGCACCCGGGCCCGCCGCCGGCGCACTGCCCCCTCGACCGGCAGTACGACTTCATCGTGGTGGGCGCCGGCTCCGCGGGCTGCGTCGTCGCCAGCAGGCTCAGCGAGGTCGCCCATTGGAAGGTGACCGCTGCGCATTTGCCTTGTGTGCCCAGGGCGCCTACGCACTGGTGTGCTTTTAACGGCTAAGTTATTATTTCTTATCAGTAAGTAGTATGAAACCGTTAGGCGGAAGGACAGTTATTGCCTGTTGTCTTTTAGAACTGTCCGTACTGTAACCTGCGTAAAAATTGAACTGTGTACAGTCACCGTACACAGCTGCTTTGTATGAAAATTGTTTCTGTTGGTAGTCATTTAAATGTTAAATAAATTGCTTTGCAGTCAATCATATTTATACCACCTGGTGTTAACGTTGCCACCAACTCCGAGTTAAAATGGTCAGTGCTTTAAAGTGGTCATTGCAGTAATTTGTAGAGAAATAGAGCACGTTTTAGTTACTGAAATATATAGCTTCAGAGAATTGGTTAAACAGTATAGAAAAAAACATTACGTAGACTTTGGCAGAAACAGAATTTGATAATTCGAATTCTTATCCTCAGTTTCTTTCCTTCCTTATTTGGAGAATGCAAGAAAACGCCTTAGATAGGAACACAAGCTAGTACAGCTCATACGAAATTACCACTAGCTCTCAGGTTGCTACTACTACCATTGTTCGCATTAACTCTTTCCGACCTCATCACAAGAAGCCACTCAACAGCGCTTATGAATGATCCGTTGCTGACAAAGCATTGGTTTAAACCATGATGCAAGTGACCATCGACATGGTTACTTCAATCCATGGTTTAAACCAGGGACCGAAATACCGAAGTTATAGCTAGTGGTAAAGGTATTCAAATCGGTCTAGAAATATCTCTACCTCTATTATACCTTTATTCGAAGTTATGCCCCCTATTGGTATTATTTGGGCAACTTAAGAATGCAGAAATTGAGCCCCCCGTAGCACAAAGTCTTCTGAACTTTGAACAAAATATGACAAAACTTAGGAATGACAATGAAATCGTCTCCTGTATTATTTCAGTAGTATACCTTTGGGTTCCGGCTCTCACACGCAACCAATATTTATAAATGAGGGCTCAAAAGAAAGAGAATTTCACGGAGACTTGACGACTTCCACTTTGACTTTAAAAATATGGACGATTTCTTTAAAAAACGCATCGAAATATTCATGTAAAATGCAACCCGCATCACATGTCAACCTTATCGGCAAATAACTCATTAACAGAGCGTTTTAGAGCCTTAAAATGTAAACTTTTGAGGCCAAAGGCCTCAAAGAAACGTTTCTTACACCATAATCTATAAGATGAGACATTCTTCAATCTATTCAATTAATTTTTCGGTTCCACGCTTCAATACTATCAAGGCCAACCTCAATATTTCAGCCCTTCCTGCTGGTAGCAATTTTTGGGGCGACAGGCTTAGAAGGCTTAGATTCGACAATCGTTATTTACGCATTCTGTTAACACCGTATTGAAATGAAAGATTGAAATATTTCTTCAAATGTTGTTTTTAAAGAAGTATGACTTGTTCCAAGAACGTCTTTCTATAATGTTGAATAAACTTTAATTGAAAGTTTGTTTCAAACATCAATTGCTTTGTTATTTTGTTTGATATTCTGTAAGTACATTAGTAGTAAGTACATAGTTCCTCTCCTTTATGGAAAGGATAAACAAATGGATAGGGAAAGGGTGGGATTTAACATGCGAGAGTTCTCGCACGGGTACGCTAGTCATACTTAAACACCAAAATCTATCACAATCTTCATCTGGAAAAAAAACGAAAGACTGAAAACAATAAGTGGGCGAGAGAAGCAAAGGAAGTATGTGATGTAATTATTTTTTCAAATGAAAGGAAGATTTAGTTTCACTGGTCATTTGACAGCTTCTTCCTTGTTCATGTCGGAAAAATTTCCAGTTCACGATTCAAAATTTCCAAAATTTAAAAATTGTTTGTGATTCTTACATGTTTTTGAGTTTCAAAAAAATTTGCGTAGAGCTTGAAGCAATTTACAGTGCCGAGGAATTCAGGAGATTATCAGGCACTCTTAGTTTGTATCAGTTTCTCAAAGAGTCCAAGTTAGCAGAAACATTCAGTGAAGTCATCACGCTATTAGAAATCCTAATTACTAATCTAATGACCTCCTTTGATGCCGAGAGATGTTTTTCGACCCTCAAACCTATAAAAACGTTTCTAAGAAACAGCATGTCACAAATCATATTGCATTGACCATGTTATCGATAGAAAGTATTCTCATAACAGATGTTGCTGATTTTAATCAGAGAGTGATTGAAAAATTCGCACATCAAAAAGAATGGCATATGGATTTCCTATTCAAATAACATGAGAAATAAGTTTTAATAAACATGGTGTATTAATGCTTAAATTAAACCAAAAACGTACTTCACTTTTTGAAAAAAATTATTATTCTAATTAATAATAATTATTTCTATATTTTTTTGAATATGCCAATACGAATCACTTTGAGAGAGAAAACATTCATGAAAAAAGACATAATTTCCATTATTGCAATATTTACCAGGGAAGTGAAATTTTCTAAATACAATAATTTTATTTCGTTACACAACTAGTAGAAGCAATAACAACTAATATCATGAAATGAATAGTGTAAAACGAGTCCAAACAAGTGCTTGTTGCGGAGTGCGATCCCCGCACTGCATAAGTGCATGCCGAGTGCGACCACCGCACTGCATAAGTGCATGCCGAGTGTGATCACCGTATTTTCGAAAACTAGTTCATTTTTTAATAGTACGAATGCTATTTCCGGCTCAAATTGTCTCAGCGCAGAACTAATACAAACACTCGTATGCGAACTGGACATAAAAGCAAGAACCATGTGCACGGGAGGAGAACATACCCGACACAGATTACGCATCAAATTATGTAAGCAATGTTTGAATATAGACTTAGTTAACTTAGTTTAATTTAATAGTAATCGTTTTTTACCTTAATAAAACAGATTCTGTACTACTTTTTTAGCAATTTATTTATTTTTTGACGTTTCGAATCTATTTGGGGTATTTTTCAAAAATCTATTGGTCGGGTTTGTTGAAACCACATCATAAATAAACAACATTTAATAAACAAAATTGTCAATAGTATAAAAAACTGGTCAAGGGGCGAACATCATCTGTCCAACTATTATGACATTAGTCGTTTTAAAAAATTAGTTCCAGGTTCATCAGGGATGACCATTACAATTAAATAAAGAAAATGACAAGTAAATATCTCCCTTAACTTAGATTTAATTCATTTTCATGAATTGCGTACGCTTTATTACGGTATATATTAGTGTTCTGAATTTTGGAAGTTATATTACCATCATTCCATGCAGCTGCAACCCCCAGTTTGTTGGGGTACCAGTCGCCACTGCTCAATTCAGTCATAACACAAAATAAAGTTCATTACGCTATGCGTCCAGGATTCTTTCAAAGTCAGTCGTATGTAATTCACGAATGTTCATTTCTGCCTGAAATGTGGCATAACATTCTTGGGAAATACATCCTATAACTGTTGGCCCCGTGGCCGAGATCGCTAAGACAGTAGTGCCATCGTGATCTTGGACCGTGGGGTCACGGGTTCGAGTCCCGCCTCTGGCATGGTTGTATGTGTCCGTCCTTTCACCCACTATCAACACCACATCGTTTCATCCTCATACCATAACGTTATATCCAATAGTGATCGCTAATGACCTAGTAGTTGATGCGATCTTAAATAACTTTTAAAAAATCCTATAACTCAGACTTTTTGATTACAGAAAAGAGTTATACGAATAATGAGCAAATTCCACCCACGTGTTTCTTGTAAACCTCTCTTTGTTAAGTAAGGAATTCTCCCATTGCCTTGTCACTTGATTTACGAATCAGTAGTTCTTGGCAAAATTTACTTACTCAAGAATGGGAATATATTTCAGCCAATAAAGATCTCCATGGATTCAGGGCATGAGGATTCTTTTCTCGATTGCGGAATTGAACATTAGAAATTCCTAAACGACTATTTTGTATTCAATAAAACAAAGAAAATTTGTATATAACACATAAAAGAAAAGAAACACAATCAAAACTCCAACAGTTCATGTATCACTCCAACCCAGTCAGCACTATCTTCGTGCTTTGTAATACCCTTTCTATATTTCTACAAGTTATGAAAAGAACTTTAAATTTACTTCTCCCTCTCCAGGGTGCACTTTCCTTCCTAGAAAATTTGTCATTAAGATGAGGTTACTTTACCCGACTACAAATTTTTAATTAAATAAGAATTGCTTTGAAATGAGTTTAAACTTGAACGAATCCCGATATAATAAAGATAGTTTACAATTGTCTCGTCTGGTATTGATAGCCGACCTCCATGAAATGTTCTATCAAATTATGTTTATCACTTTTTGTAACCAAATTTGGTAAATTTGATTACCAAATAATTTTACATCATTTAATTAAATTTTCTCTTATTTACAACATTAGTCTTGGAAAAAGTTTCACAACTAATCACTCGTCTCTTTCAAATTCTCTCTATTACGAATTACATTACACACAATGAAATTCAGAGATATTATCTTCACATAAATGAATGCGTTCTAGTTCTATTCCTGTTCATTCAATAGAATTCTTACATGTTTCCATTCTAATTCAGGACGCGTGGATATTTAATCATTCAGTTCTTTAGATTATCTGTTGTTCACATTTGTGCAAAATGTTGAACTTACTTGAGGATGGATGACCGCCTCCAGGGTGTCCCACACGTAACTGGAATCCGGTGAATCTGTCTGCCCCAAAGTACCGGATCCAGTTGACCTGCAGCTAGGGCTGGTCTCCGAATATTATGTTCTTTACTACCCGCAGCATTCAAAGAAATTCAACGTACACTGATCGTCAAGCTCAGTATAAAATTAACAACAAAAAAGCTGGAAATAAGAAGCTGTGTGTTAGTATGGTTATTTACACATCCATGTAATTTCATTCAACAGTCACATTCATATAATTTCTCGAAACTAGCATTAACATATTTAAAGAAGTTACTTTAAAGTAAATTCAAAATCATTTAGTACCTCATAATAGAGCTTTTTCCCGTTATTTCCATATCCTTTAATCCTTTTCAATCCACCGTTTTGAAAATATATAATTAGCATGTACAATTCAGGAGACCTTACTCTGCAGCAGTCCGGACGGAAGGAGAACGGACGTACCAATGCAACCTCTGAATTCCCCACTGCCATCCTTCATGTCTCCTCTTCCCCAGCTCGTTCGCGCCAAGGCCAATGCCAACTTCCCCGACGAACGTCGCTGAGCTATGTAGTAAGTTCCGTGGGTCTTTTTCCTACAGAGCCGAGAATTCAAATTCTTCCACTTTCGCGAATGTGATTCGTACCAGCCTACCCAAGCTGGCGGTCACAAAATAATACATTTACATTATCTTACCACACATTTTCAGATAAGATTAAAGGATTAAAATCGTTACACAAGTTTTAAGTTTCAAGTACAACTTTTTCTGCATAACTGTTTTATATAACTGGAGACTAAATTAGCATCAAAAAAGAAAATAATATTGATTTTAATAATGATATTTTTCAACTCCCATTGTATAATGCTGTCATTTGATGGCTGCAATCAGTTGCATAATGATATTAATTTCGATACAGTTTTCATTATGATATAGGTTTCCTGACCAGTCACAGAGAAGTTTACAAACCAAGTAATGACAATTAATAATTGAGAATCGTTCTAGTAAATGTTTCGTTTGATTGTGTACTTTAAAATTACATTTGATATATTGTTCTTGTCAGTTTAATTTCTTTTATTCTTAGTCATTTTTCCTGGAATATTATTTAAAATAAATTGGATCGTAATTTTGATGCTATTTGTCTAGTGGAGTACTCTCTTGCAGGCAGAAGGGTGTAATGGTATTAATACACTCGTGTGAAGTTTACGATACTCGCTCGTATCGTAATATCACACTCGTGTATTGATACCCATCATTACATCATCATTTCATAATGTACTATTAATGTATTAGTTACCATTCTAAAAGACTAAATAGTTTGCGTGCCAAAAGTATTGTACCTTAGCTCTTAGGTCAATGATCATCACGATCAGATTTTTCATCCACTTCCCCAGATCCTTGAGATGAGATCCTTGATGAGAGCCACATGTTTTGCTATTGGACATAAATGTATATTTACTATCTATGTACTTTTCATGAACTCTGTAAGGAATGTAAACATTCAAATAATCGTTCTCCATGCCCTCGCGACAGTAAGTCGATTCCGTCACGAAAGGCACGACAAGGATAATAGCCGAAATTTTTAACTGATTTATCTTTACAAATAGCTTTTATTACCGGGTAGATCATACCAATTCAGGCCAAAACCGCTCGTTGCTACCTGTATTCATTTTTCAACTTAATACGTATATGACAGTGATCCCAGTGCTCAAAAAAGTGTACAGATTGCATTAATCCTCATAGTACGTCACGCACAGTATTTAACTGCTTTTTGACGTTAAATAAATAATTTTGTTACGAATGTCACATTCTACATCTTTGGAAGCTAGCCTAAAGGTACCAAAGTCGGAAGCTAGCCTAAAGGTGCCAAAGCCGGATGTTTATACGAAAACTGAAGCATATGTGTGTATGTGATAGCGAGGGAAAAACAGCAACGCGAATTTTGCTGGGAAGGCGTTAGCCATTTTGTTCCCCCGAACCGCTCATATCTAGGTGGGTTGATTGAATAATTATATTGTGTTTACGTGCGCGTCTACTGTGGTGGACATTAGCTCCGTAACTATAATGCATATTATATCGCGGGAGGTGGCCGTGATCCTCCCCAGCTGGAACATTGGGCGGTAGCACACAATGATTGGCTTCTTTTGGCGGTAACACACACACGTTGGCAGGCTGGGGTTTCCCTTCTCAAGGTATCTCCGTCAGAGCACCGATCCAGCCGGGACAAGCTCAATGCTCCCGACATGTGTAATAGTATAGAGCACGTAAGTGTGTGTTTGTGAGGGGAGAGGAAACAGAAGACTGAGGAAGGAAAGATAGCGCGCGGTCCATAGCCCGTTTGTTATGGTACCGCTTCGGCATTCGCCTGGTACTGATCGGAAAACCAACGAAAACTACCAATCGGAGCACACAGCCACTAGAATTCTCCTTGTAAGGGATTCAATTTGAACCTAGTTATGAAGTTAAAAAAGTTAAGAATTAAGTTATGAATGAAGTCGAAAACCCGCCACCGTCAGTACCCGTACCCTAGAACGTCCCGGTCAGAGTCGCTGCAGCGGCAGCATTTATAGCCCCAAACCCTCGGACGGGCCCTCCCCGGTGGCTCCGCCGCGGCGAGGCGCAGCGTAGGTGTGCCACAAGTGCAAGTGGAAGTGCGCGGGCGCGCTGCGGCAGGTGCTGGTGCTGGAGGCGGGCGGCGAGGCGGCGGCGTGGGCGCAGGTGCCGGGCTTCGCGGGCGCCGCTGCCGCCGCGCACCTCAGCGCCCAGTGGGGCTTCCGAGTGGAGCCCGGGCCCTTCGCGTGCGCGGGCGGCTGCGCGTGGCCCGCCGGCAAGGGGCTGGGCGGCACGGGCGCGCTCGACGCCATGCAGGTGAGCACAGGGGCAACTAA
This sequence comes from Acheta domesticus, assembly GCA_031308135.1. Taxonomy (NCBI): domain Eukaryota; kingdom Metazoa; phylum Arthropoda; class Insecta; order Orthoptera; family Gryllidae; genus Acheta; species Acheta domesticus. The sequence continues at coordinate 110,880,530 of JAHLJT010008446.1, read as the reverse complement.
CATCAATAACAACAATAACAACAATAATAACAACAATAACAATAATAACAATAACAATAACGACAATAACGACAATAACAACAATAACAACAACAATAACAATAATAACAACACGACGATATCAACTAGAATCATCAGATAATACGGGAAATGACTTCAATTACCATACCTGGGTTCAAAATTATTTAAAAGCGTTGAATTGTGATTACTAGGCTGAATTTTGACCAAAAGCCTGTTTTATTCCTCAAACTCAGGCTTGTACAACACCTATTTCCGCGGGCATTCTGCAATCAGGAGCCAGACGTCAGCTCGCGAGAGCGGAGAAAGCGCAAGTAATTGAGGGTTGACAGCCTTGCGGGGAGGGGAGTAACTGTAACAGTCCGTCATGTTATTGCCGTCCGTCATGATTTCTCTTTCAATTTACGCTCTACGGTTCGAATTGCTCCTTCTTATTGGTGGTCCTCACTCCTAGAATGGACTCCTTCCTCACCGCCCGCTCTTCCTTCTTCTCATCCCCACCCTTCCTCACTGTCCGCATTTGCACTCGAGTGGCTCGCCCGCGGCTCCCGAGGTCAGTGAAAGTGCAAAATGCTGCACAGACTTGCCATAAATAAATCTTATGATTTATTTACCAAAATTACAATTCACAAGATTACACTATAGTAATTAATATAAAAATATTTTCAGGTTAAAAGTTTAAAAAACAAAAGAATTTAAATCTCTTACACCATTATCAATCATGTCAAAAACGAACGTGGAGCACTTCTTCCACGCTCTTATAGTTTTCAGCCTTCGTATACAAAATTTATGAAATCGGACAGTGATAAAATTATAAGCAATGTCAGTTTTGAATGACAAAATTTTAAATAATTTGCTTTTCTCCCCTTTCAAGTGTTACTTAAGAATAAAATATCTGTAAGTTATGTAATTCGTTCTCTTCGAATGTTATGTTGACGAGTAATCTTAAAACTGTGTGTAGGTGGTGCGTGGAAATTCCAAGAATTTCGATGATTGGGAAAAGCTGGTAGGTGAGGAGTGGAGCTACGAGAACTTCTTGCATTACTTCAAGAAAAGCGAAAACAACCTGGACCAGGAGGCGTGCGACTGGCGCTTCCACGCGACCGGCGGCCCGCAGACGGTGCAACGCCTCCCGCACAGGGACGCCAACGTGCAGGTGCTCCAAGCCGCCTTCGAGGAGATCGGCTTCCGAGCAGTGGACCTCAACGGCTACAACTCGGAGGGAGTAATGATTTCCCAGGCGTTTGCTTACGAAGGGCGCCGCATTACTTCATACGACGCTTATTTGAGGAAGCCAAGGGAGGAACGATCCAACTTGCACGTTCATACGCACGCCCACGTGACGCGGGTCCTCATCGATCCAACATACAAACAGGCAAAAGGAGTGCAGTTTATCAACAGACAAGGAAGGCTCGTCACGATATTTGCGCAGCGCGAAATCATTCTTTGTGCTGGAGCGATTAACACTCCCCAAATTCTGTTCTTGTCAGGGATCGGTCCAGGAGACGTTCTTGGACCCTTGAATATCCCACAAATTGTAGATTTGCCAGTTGGTCGCAATCTACACGACCACGTGAGCCAAGACGGTTTGATTATTCAGTTCACGAAAACCGCCCAGTTGCCGAATGAAACGTTGCGGATTTCTCATTTGTCGGAGTACTTGCTTCATCAACGCGGTCCGCTCGCCGCCACTGGCCCCCAGCAACTTGTCGCCCTGTGGTACTCACGGTATGCGGACGGCGCGGCGGACGTCATGTTCACGTTTCGTCCCATGCCCTGCCTTGGTGATGTGCTGCCTTATTACAACCAAGTAATTGTCGACACACTGTTGTTGAATCCCAAAAGCCGTGGTATGATCTCCATCAACAGGTAAAGACTTTTGCCTTATTATATGGTTCTTGCGGAGCAAACGGATCTTTTATGTATGCTATTCTCTGAATGTCTTGGGATTGAATGGGATTGAAACAATTTAAATATGAATTAGTATTAAAATCTTAAAATATTTTCAGACAAATTTGTTCAACTTATTTAAAAACGCACGTTTTAAGCAAATATCCATGTCTTAATAATTTTCATTCTTACCTTGTTTTAGTACGTACGGTACTAGTGTTATTAACAGATTTTTGCTATTACGACGGTAATAAAATGTTATATGAATGAATTTAGAACGCTCCGTGTGTCCTGCAGCTTTCAACGAATGCTCACGTATACCTTTCTGGTTATACAGTTTATTTATCATAGGGAAAAATCCATTAGCAATTCTTAGGTTAGTGAAATAATATAGGGAGAAAAGATAGTTCCGTACATGCGTTTTAGAATTGTATAAAAAATACATATTTGTAAAGATAGAGTACATTATACCAAATTCTACACAGAAATGCTATTTTCATCCATACTTTTAAATTTTGAAGAATTAAAGATTTCTGCGAATGTCCCGCGCTTTGTTTGGTAAAGTTTGTCAACAAATGGTTGAAATATTGGTAGGATACGTTGCAATATTATAATAGTATTACGTAGGAAACGCTGTAAATATTACGACAAAGAATGTGCTTTTCGACCACTACTATTTTTAACTTCATGAACCTATTTAATAAACTATCTCTTTAAAAATCTGTAAAAAAGTATAATAAGTATGTACTGAAGAAAATGCCTCAATGTATTGTAATCTCTTGGTGTTTGGAAGCGGAAAGACAGGGTCAATAAAAACAAAATCAAATTCATAAAACATATTTAATTAAAATGATGTTGATGCATGTCAATGAATGATTCTTTTCCAAAAAAACTTACAATTTGAGCTATATTTCTTGCGGCTTATATCTCTAACTGAAATGCTCATACAAGAAAAATTAATTTCCCGCTACAAATTAAATTCTATTCGTGGCCTCTACTTTCTCAGCTTCCTTCGGTGTAACGTCTCACCGCATCTCAGCGGGCAAAATGAGCTGATGAGAACCCGATCAAGGGTTGTATGCAAAATTGTTACGGTAATGGTGGTGTCTTGAATTCCTTCCTGGGAGGCAGGATGACTGGGCACCGGCGTTGTGTGGGGAGCGGCGGTGGTGGGGCGAAGCTGGCACGCCTCACGCAATTCCGGCTCGGTCATTGCCATGGCGGTATTGAGTGATGAGCAGCCAAGGACCCGCCTCGGTGGTCGCTCGTTCACCCAGGCCGAACACAGGATGACAACGCACAACCATAGGACCCACTGTGGCGTCGGCGATGTCACGTTGATATGACGATAAACAGTCTGAGTTCCGAATCACCGCAGCCATAGTGCCGGTCGGAGCACCAGTTACTTAACTCAAAAATGGAATTCTCAGTAGTCAAGTCCGCATTAGTCAAGTTTACAGCAAGTCAGGGCTGAAAGTAAATACAAACTCGGCTCTAGACGTTCGTCACGCTAAGGAGTTCGAAACGCAAGTCGAGTGCGAGATCGAGACCAATTGCTGGCAAGTGCGAAAATAAGAACATATGTAGTTCTAGGCTAAGCCAAAGTTAAAAAGTGATTCTGGAGCCTCACGCGCGACAAAACGAAACCTTCGCTCCCCACTTCCGATCCGAGTGCCTCACTCTGATTACTTAAAAAAAGCCATAGGGCGCGGTGGCGGGGTGATATTCTGACCAATGATGCGTTTTCTCACGCCAAAAAAGAAAAAAAAAACACTTTACATTTCTCTCAGTGCGAAGGTGGATACGCACGACGTAAATATGGTTGTTTACTTAAGAGTCCAAATGACTTTATTACTGCGAATTAAACGTTTAATTAATATCAGTCAATTATCAATTCAATATCGTCAATAACGTCATCAATTAATATCACACCATCCTACCATCCTACTTCAAGCATTAGTTTCATTCTAAAACTTTTTTCGTGGAATGCATATTAGTACGATTCTTTGCATAAACACTGTAAATTCATAATCATTTTAAATTAAGTGTGTTTAATATTTTTTCTCGAAATTGAGTATTAAGACAATTTACAACAGCATATGTTTTAAAGGGGGAGTGCGCAATAATTAATGGTTTAATTTTTTCACATATACATATTATTATTTCACATACACACATTATACAAAGTATAATGACAATACTTTGTCATAATACAAACATTTCAGAACTAATCTTTATATCCGTTTGTTAATTTAGCATATTTGTAATTACAAGTATATTTTACGTTCTAACGGAATTTAGAATTCATTTTTTCGAAGACATTTATATGAATGGGTCTTGAGTCCAAATATTCACGCCGAGGAAAGGACATACTAGGAAAATTTCTTCTTTCCTCCAAAATAATGAATGAAATTGGTGCTTCCTGTCCCTTAGATCCCATTTAGGCAACCGTTTGACGTGGCTCTACTTCCAGTAAAAATTTAATGACGTCTTCGTAGAACCGGCATTTTCTTAGAGAAGCGTTGTGCAGGGATTCCAGGTAAACCAGTTAGTCCGACACAAATAAATAATAAGACATTGGAAAGTGTTCTGGACTTCTAAGACAATAACCTCTTTAAAGCACGTCCCTTGGCAACTCACCATATGACATTTAAAAATACAACTTTAGTTAGTGACCTTTACCTGGGGAAAGTAATCTGTTTCCCATTCTGAATGAAATTGATAAGATTTTTGTTTTTTGCTAGAATTCGCTATTATTAACTCAAATCTAACTTCCTATTAATGAGTAAATCAAACTATCCACATTAGCACATGTCAGATACACTCCCGAAAAACAAAAGGACATAACCTCACGCTCACACAATCAAAGAAATTCAGTGACCATTGGGCAAGAAATTCAAGCAGCTGATTTGGTAAATTATGTATGTGAATTCAGTGGAGCAACTCCAGGTTAGCCAACCTGAACGAGACACTGCGATTTGTCGAAAATTCCTCCACGAGATAGTAGTATCTCTGATATACCGAGACGAACGCTGTTGGAACGAGTTATGAAGTTGAGTTTCCTTCATGCTCTTGTGATTACTCTCTATGTAAATAACATGGATTTTCAATAAATTGATTAATTACTTTGTGATTCCGGGCGGTTTTGTATGAAATTGATATTTCCCAATCCTTCTGAACGAGCTCAAGGTTCTGCAAGTTTGAAAATGATATTTTTATTTTGAAGGAAACTCTACTTGATGCCTCAACATTTCCAAAATTCTCCCAAATATGACTCAACTTTTTCCTCCTGTAGAGCAAAAGATGGTTAAAAAGGCAGGTGCAGGTCACTTTATCGTTGATCTCTAAGAAATTTCGAAACTTGCAAAAGTTAGAATGAATGCAAGAAAGTAGAAAGTATTGTAGCACCACTAGTTTGGGAGTCCGTCACTGTGGTCGAACCTTACGATACTGTTCCATTCGCATGGTATTGAACACGGAAAATTTCCAATCAGAGCAGTTTCGAAATTCCGCCATCGTCTGGACTCGAATCCAATGACCTCCGGGTCAGACTTTGCTGCGGCAACAATTGTTGTTTTGAGGCATTTCCGCCGGTAAAATACCTTTCTGTTTTAGATGCATAATAATACTTAAACCACTGACGGCACCATTCAGGAATTCTTTTTCGTGGGAATTTTGAGAACCTCTAGTATAGAGATAATTGTATGGGTTGGGAGTAATATTCGTAATATTTTGCAGCTTGCCTGCTTCGGTTCTTTGGCAGTGAGGCTGGGTTATTTTGCATTGTGACAAGTCCTGCCGAAACCTCCTCTCTCCATCCTGTTGTACACCGACTGCATCCCTCAGCCAGCTTTCCCTAAATCTACCTTCCCAAAAGGTGTAGCCCAACTGCATCCCGTTCCGTTTTCCTCCTTAGTGTAAGGATGCATTTCTACGTTTACCGTGGCCTGCTTAGAATTACATTAATCCATTTCCGTCAGTTTTCATGAAACATTTGCACGTCCTTTTAGTCCACTACTAACATCGAAAACCACATTTAAAACGTGTAAAATTTGTAACCACTTTTGTGGAAACAAAACTTGAAACCTATCAGGAGCATTTGCTTTCCCCCTAACTTAACAAACACAATTCCAAAGATATTGCCATGTGCGTCTGTGTTGGAGTTTTTCTCTGGAGTGCGAGAACGTCTATTTGCCCGTGAACGGAACCTTTACAAGCATTACTCCTTCCGAAACACCGGATGAACGAAAAAGGCTGCAGTCGGGCTATGCCTTCTCAGTGTGTCTTTCTCAAAAGTGAAACGGGTTTAGCTGGGAAGCGAGGGCGAGAGAAAACTGACCGCGGAATGCAGTCGGGCGATCCCCCTCCCTATCGCTCGCGACTGCGGCCTGAACCCATCCGTGACGTGTGTTGCACAGCACGGATCCCACGGCGGCGCCCGTGATCAAAGCGGGCTACCTGGAGGCGCCGGAGGACCGCGCGACGCTGATGGAGGCGGTGCAGCTGGTGCAGCGGCGGCTGGCGGGGGCGGGGCCGCTGCGCGACGCCGGCGCGCACCTCGAGCAGACGCCGCTGGAGGGCTGCGAGCGCTTCCTGTGGGGGTCGGCGGAGTACTGGAGCTGCGCGGCGGGCCAGCACACGGCGCCGGGCCACGCGGCCGCCGGCACCTGCCGCATGGGCCGCGCGGGGGACCCGCGCGCCGTGGTGGACGCGCGGCTGCGCGTGCAGGCCACCCGCGGGCTCCGCGTCGCCGACGCCTCCGTGCTGCCGCACCCCGTCGCCGGCCGCCTGCGCGCGCTCTGCCTCGCCCTGGGCGAGCGCGCCGCCGACCTGCTCAAGACGGAGCACCTGCCGGCCGGGGCGACGCACGCGCAGCCCGTCTGCGCATGCGCTGCGCCCTAGCAGGCGCCCTGGAGCTGATGCCCGCAAGCACATGCCCGCTCTACTTCGCTATTCTTCCCTTTCTTCTTCTTTCGTGTCTTTTTTCTTCTTCTTTTCCTCTTCTTTCTTTTCTTTAGCTTCCTCCTTTTCTTCTTCTTCCCTTTCATCTTCTTCTTCGCCTCCTTCCTCTTACCGTCTCTCGTTCTTACTAGTCCTTTGTTAATAAATTGTGCTCATTAAATGGAAATTATACATGTAGATTAATAGTAAAAATGGTTATTACAATAATACAAAGTTAAAATAGTATGCTACGTAAACCTGGAACTCACTATTTTTTTCAGAATCAGGGAATTTACGTTTTTGTGCCACTTTGCCAATGCAAACGGCAAATTTGTCATAGAAAGTGAGCAAGCAGTTTATATATATATATATATATATATATATATATATATATATATATATATATATACATATGTACATGAGAGAATTGATAGAAAACTTGTCAAATATTTTTGTTTCGTTTTTGTTACACAATTACATAGCTTAAACAGTTTTTTAACTGTTTTAGACATTAAATAAATAAATTAAATACATATTGTGTGATATTTTTAAATTGCAATAAGGTTTTGTTCAAAATAACTTTACATTTTTTAAATTAAAGAAAATTTATTTTCATTAACTTCTGATTTCAATATTTTTGGCAGAGTTGTGGGGAAAATTTTATTTTTTCCTTTCAAGGAAATATTTTCCTCAAATAAATGGAACATTTGTAGAAATGTCCTTCGATTTTCGTTACCAAAAGCTGTTAGAAATAGAGTGCCAGGGAGAAATAAATTGTGAAAAACGCATGCTATTAACTTCAAGGTAGTATGTAGATCGTGGGCTTACTGCGCGGAAGGTACGTCTCATAGTCTTCGTGACGTAGTTATTTAAAATTATTCATAAATATTACCTTTTTATCATCATTTTACAGATGTTTCAAGTTTTCTGTGGTGAATTTTGATTTTGATGTCTGAATTTCAATATTAAAAATTCGCCTATTTAAAACTCTCACTTGTGTTATCCCTAATGACGTTTCTGTGTAATAAATTTTCCCTTCCCCTGTCTTGTTTTAATGAAATCAACAATTGCGATTTTATTTGAATACGCGTGATACCCATTTGAAGATTAAGATACGATGTTAGATTTTTGTAAATTAAAAATTACTTTTTGACCAAAACAATGCAGTAATCTAAATCACAAATTTCCACCAGAACAGATTCCGATTAAAAAATAAAAGTTTTTTAAAACTTCTATCAAATATTATATTTGCAATAGCTTTGCTTGCCCAGTTTTAACAAACATCTGGGGCCATTTGGTGTGACACAATTAACACTTATGATCTCATAATCTTGGCGGCAGATGTAAATAGTTGATTAGGAGATTTTTGTAATATTTGGGCACGGCTTTTATTTAGTCTTATAAGATCCACAAAATCTTATTAGTGGCTTATACATATTATGAAGCCGTGTTTGTTCAACTGGATCGGGTAATGCGTGTAAATGACAACTTATACCCTGAGAGCTACGCATGTCAGTTTTAGAGCGCAATGAAGTAGTTAGGGAGGGGCAAGGGGTGCGGTCCGCCGCGGGTGTCACCATTTTACTGGTGACACCAATTAGAAACTTTAATAGATTTTGCACAGATTTTGTATAGCCTGGATTTTGATGAAATTATTCATAAGTTTGTCGCCCTTAAATCTGGAAAAGCGTTTTTATAAACAAAAACATGCATTTGTTAATTTGTTATTCTTCGTTTTAGATTATTTATTTAAAAATTATATTTCAATTATTTTGAATTACATCGTTTTTAATATATTGTATCATAATATATTGTAAAATATCTGTAAAAGATATTTTCATACTTAATTTAGTGGGGGTGATAGCATTAGTTTTGCCACGGGCGACACCAACTGAAGCTATGCCACTGGCTTATATTATTGCAAAATTGTGGAAAGTTTATATATGTTTGCAGATGAAACATCAGAGAAAGACAGAAAGATGTTTAGACGTTTGACCTGCGATTTACGATGATGGTGGTTTTTCCTGTAAGTGGTCACTATTGACTTTAAACAACCATTTAACTTTTCTCGCTTCACATCAGAAATCTTTTGTCGTCTATGTACCGAGGGTGCCATAATTTTACATTGCCGATTTATGGCAAGAGTAGGGAATCTAAACAAAGACTACTCTCTCCTGCCCCTTCCGAGTTCACTGCCGCACACATCTTGGTTATCGTGAAATACAATTTTTTTTTTCAAATAAAAAAAAGAACTTTGGGAAAGTGTACTTCAACCACACTTAGGGAAAGTGTACTTCAACAAAACAAAAACGTGTTAAAACCATTCTAAAGAGACGAAAACATTGTTTTTTGTTTTCGGGGGTTGTTGTCAGACCCAAAGACTTGACACATATTTCTCTATGCCTGTCGACGCGCTAAATCCGAATCTGAAGCCGGAATTGTGCCACCATCTTCCAAGTTTTTTAAACCGCGAAAAAACCACCTGGAAATTGAAGATTGTAAATTGGTGGGTGTTTTTTTGCGCTTAAAAATACTGGAGAATGGTGTCGTAATTCTGGTTTCAGTTTTGGATTCAGTGCGTCGACATATATAGAAAAACATGTTTGAAGTCTTCAGGTCTGACAACTATCCCCGAAAACAAGAAAATACAATTTCATGCTGTTTTTTTTTCGAATTAAAAAAATTGGAAGGTGGTGGCGCAATTCTGGCATCAGATTCGGATTCAGCACGTCGACATTCATAGACAAACTTGTGTGAAGTCTTTGGGTCTGATAACAACCCCCTGAAAACAAAACAAAAAACAAAAAAATACAATTCACGTTTTTTTGTTTGTTTGTTTTTTGTGCGATTTAAAGAAAATTAGGGTGATGGCGCAATTCTGACTTCGTATTCGGATTCAGCGCATCGATATACATAAAGAAACATGGATCAAGTCTTTGGGTCTGACAACAATCCTCGAAAACAAATAATACAATATCACGACAGTTTTTCTGCTATTTAAAAAACTGGTGGGTGATTGCACAATTCTAGCTTCAGATTCGCATTCAGCCCATCGAAATACAGTCACCACATGTGTGAAGTCTTTGGGTGAGACAAAAGTTTTTGTGTATGTGCCTGTTTAACCCATATATTCCCAACTTTTTTTTTTTTAGAATTTTATGATGACACTAAGTTTCCCTTTTTGTTTTGGTCTAATTTACATGAATTTTTTCTATTTTCACTAATTTGACATCTCATATTGTGTAGGAGCCCCGCCCCAAAAATGGGGCAATGGGAACAGGAGGGTACAGTGTTTTTAGGAGCAGGAAAACCCTATTTTCAAGAGCAAATGTTTATTTTTTTGCACTAAGTAATGAAGAAATATATGTAAGCTATAAAATAGAAATTATTTAATGATAATAAACGTGTTAACAATTTTTTTAGCATTTCATGTTTGAGAAATGTTCGATAGACACTGATTGAAACGAAGTAACTTATGTTCTGGTCTACATGTGCTTATGAATGAAATTTCTCAAAGCAATTTGCATGGCAGCCGACATTACACTTTTTACATTTCTTCATGGTGTTTTTATGGCATTCGCCACATCTGACTTGTGTTTCACTTTTGACAATTATATGATCACGACCATCCAGTCTCACTTTTTCTGGTATCCTCTTTTTTACCACCTTTGGCGATCTGCCTATTTTTCGCTCTAAGCTTTGTCCTAAGTATGTCTGAACTATTATCCTGATAAACTGTAGGTAATCTAAATGATTAACGCTTTTTCCAGAAGGTGTGAGACGGTATAACTGAAATGCATTATTCATGGATGCATTCAAGGGAAACATCAAAAGTTGCCAATACCACTTTTTCATTCTGATGGCTGTTCTGTAACATGAGACATTTTGATCAAGCCGATCCACCCCTCCCATATACAAATTGTAGGCAGAAATGCAAGCAGGTTGTAGAATTTCAATTTTCTTCTTCTCAGATAAACTCCAGCGTTTAGCTTTTCCTAGAGGAGATACTCCTACTTTGTTGGAGGCAACAGTTACGATATTGTTATCGTTGTAGCGGACAACACTGATCTGTGTTTCTTGGTCTGTCACTTGATCATACGCACCTCTTTGCATCTTTTTCATTTTAGAAGGCTCTATGAGAGGGGCTTTTTCGACTCTATTGTTCCTGATAGTACCAGTTGCATCATGTCCCATGTTACCTAGTTTTTCTAGAAGACGAATGGAAGTAAAATAATTGTCCATATATAAGCTGTACTTTTTCTTCTCGGGTAGTTCTTGGAGCAAGTCCATAACTACTGATCCACCCACACCAAGATCTGGCATTTCGTTCCTAGTAGAAGCTCCCTGGTACGGTTCCGCTTGTACAAGGTAGCCCAATCGAGTGCAAAGGGACCATACCTTGAAACCAAAACGTATTGGTTTCCCATGTAGGTGTTGTTTCGTGGAGTGACGACCATAGTACGGAACCATGGTTTCATCGATGCACAAGTTCGCATCTTGGGGAAAGAAAGTGAGCCATCTTTCGTTTATCATTGCCCACAAAGGTCGAACTTTCGAGAATTTATCACTTTTAATTAGGTTATTATTGTCAGAGACATGAAAATACCTTAAAATTTCTTCAAATCTATTTCTAGATATTGCCCTTGCTACTCCTTGGTGATGTGTGTCAATTCCAGTGTCCCAGTACAGACGGTACCTTGCATTACCACAATATCCACTGAGCAACAAAATAGCAATAAAAGTTTTCATTTCACATAGCGACACATGAAATTTAGTGTTTCCTTTGAAAACAGCGTATTTCATACTCGTTTCAACCAGCAAATCAAATACTTCACTGTCATAAAATAATTCAAACAGATCAACAGGAGACCACTCTTTTTTATTCAGCCAATCTGGTTGTTCCCAAGTACGTTCTGGGACAGGTATAATGTCCGATTTTATCCAGTTTCGAACCTTCTTCTTCCTTGAATCTGTGGTCAATTCAGCCGCGGTCCTCTGGTTCATAACATCGAGTGTTACTTCTTGTGATGGTAAAATAATTTCTTCTATTCCGGAGGAAGTAATTTTTGTTGCCTGCAGTTCTCCTAGGCCTCGGAGCTGGTTTCCAGTTAGATGGTTTACATCACCATCTTCTATTTCATCTTCTCCACTGTCTTCATCACTTAGAAGATGGTTCTCAGGAGCAGAGATATAAATAGAAGCTTCTGTGAAATCATCACTTTCTAATAAACTTATTATTTCGTTAACGGATAATCTGAAATGAATAATAAGAGAATCAAATGAAATTCAAATAGAAAAAAAATATTTAAACATTCGAATATAATATATAATCACGCCCTGAAATATTGATATTTACTCAAAAGTCAAAAATATACTTGCTAACAATAGATATAAAACCCTGTACCCTCCCGTTCCCATTGCCCCAATAAAGGGGCGTCACTATTTTATTGTAATTTGCCGCTAAAATAAAAGCTATAATCTTTTGTATGTAAAATATATTTCAAATATAAGTTTCACCAAATTGTGTTATAACAAAATAAACGATAAAAATAATCATTAATTTAAGTAATGTACTTACGATTCGTGAAGCGACATGATGCTCAAATGCAGGCACTATACGAAGGTCTCTCACAACAATGGAAAACGCTATAGAGTAATCCAGTGAACTTTATCTTATTCATTGTTGCCAACACAACAACATAGGGTATATAACACATCTTCATTCCTTTCAAGAAATGAACTATTAATAGGAAAATACACTGCCCCATTTTTGGGGCAATGGGAATATATGGGTTATTTGGCAAATTTTAATGCTTTGATATTAAAAATAATAACTTGTGTAAAATTTTGTTATCTTTCAATTCCTATTCACAATAAAACTCAGTTCCTTATCGAATAAAATTACTTAAAAGATGAAATAGTCATGTTCCTCCTTGGGCGAGAGGTAATTGGATGCATAGTGGCCATACCATAAACATAATGGCATGGTCCAGGACGTATGCGATTGCAAATGCGGTGTTGCCAGAGCTGCTGAGCCATGCCTTTACTGAAGGCAGCCATGCGGTAACACGTGACTTCAGAGGCTGGTGAGAGCAGCACTAACGCATATG
>JAHLJT010008446.1:110714415-110867471 GCA_031308135.1 Acheta domesticus | reverse complement strand
ATTTTTTTAAATTACAAATTTAATTCATATACACTAACCGTTTTTACAAACACTGTATTAAATTTCTCAATTTTATTAATATATCTGGCATTTTCAACATTACAAATATTAAATTGTTTCAGATTTCTCATGCGCTCTTGACTCTTCTTGGTATAACTAATTCGTCAAATGAAGTGATAAAAAATCGAGTAAATGTTTCCAATTTCGAATGGAGTTTCTTGTAGGAAAAGTATAACAATTTTCCGTGAACGCATTAACGAACTTTTCTCAAAAACTGATCAATTTTACTTTCCCTCTACGGAGTACAGAGAAAGTTATATAATGCTGCGTGAAAAAAAAAGCGATTTTTCGGCAAGAAAGCTCGTATTACAGGGTCCTGGTAACGAAAAGTGGATAAATCCAGTTGCTAAGTTCAGAAACAAATCCTCTAATTCATAGTGTAGTCAGAATACATGTTTTATGGGACCTTGTTAGCGAAAATTCGAATAACGGCTTATGTCGCAGCATATTGAATTTTGAACCGAAATTTCAATTTTTGGGGGTTACTTTACGTGAAAACTCTTGGACATTTTCGAAATTAAAAAAAATGGCTCCATCATTTTTTATTAAAGTTTGCAATTGGATAGTGTGAAATCGCTTACGAAAATGGTGCAAATCTCATGTTCGTTGATTACTCTGATTTTTCGAAAATTGCGAATGTTCAAAAAATGTTTCCGTAGTCTTCGTACAATTAAAATATTGAAGGTAGAGGTTTTTTCCTGAATAAAACCTGTTCTTTAAAAACAGATTTTGAAAAAAAGTCATGTGCAATTTTTCGGAAATATGAGTATTTTCCGCGTAATTTTGCATGAAAATAAAGGGGAGAAAGTACAGTTGCCGACACATAGAATGGGTAACTGCCAAATTCAGAAGTGCCCGTCTTTATGCGCATTCTGGCACACTGTACGAACGATAACGCCATCTGGTTCTTTCATAGTTAACTATTACAAAAGAACATTCGGAACCAACTGCCAACGACTGAGAAGCTGATAGGCTAGATTTCCCGCAATCATCTAATTTGAACGTTGTCTATGATACGCGTGTTTATCCGAATGATTGAGAGTATTGGCGTAGAAGGCACAGGGGGCGGGGATAGTCTCCATCGCGTCGTCATGCAAGCCATTCGATCGTCTACAAGAAATATAAGATAATATCAATATAAGATAATATCAATAAAGATAATATCATACAATACGACATAAAAAGTTCAGCAAATGCAGTAGAATTAGTGGATTTGAAAAGGAAATTTGGAAATTTTTAATTCTGATTTACTTGCAAAAAAAATCAATTGAATATCCCCTCTTTTAACTCAAAACAACTTACGTACGTGAATGAATATTACGGATCCGAGACGAAGAAATGAAGTGTGCGAAGGCGGCTCCAGGATCGGAAAAATAATTGGGAGTGGGAAGTTTTGGCAAAGTAAATAGTGTTCAAATATCAGTGTTTACGAAATTTAAGGTTTTTGCAATAATTAAACTAAGTATTCAGTAATAATTTTGCATCGCTTGTCAAAATTGTTAGTTTGCAATATTCACCTCAAAGACAATTTGAGGCCACTTCCTCCGTGCAGCGCACGTTGCGGAATTGTTTATAAAATTGTTAATTGTTGAAAAATTGTTAATTTGCAGTTTTCGGTTCTGGAATATAAGGGACCCCCTTTCCTCTTCAGAACTGCAAAATTTGGAAATTGTTCATAAATTTACAAATTTTGCGAAATTATTTTATTGTCTTTTCTAAACTGCCTTTGAAGGAGATGCAAAATTCCGCAATCCAATCGGCGCTACCGCCTTTCGTTTTCGAGATATGTAATTGTTTCTAAGAATTTAGCATGTCATGACAACTCCCATTTCTTTGGAAGACAATGGCAGTTCTCTCACAAATCTACCCTTCAAGCCGTTTTCCCAATGCAACGTGTATTGAGCGACACTCTTTTCTCATGCGACCCTGACACCAGAATGGTATTTGAAACTACCTTCAGAACGCAAGTCGATTGCTTTGCGAGTCAAAATCATGGAAACATGAGTTGTTACAAATGTTCCCTAAATACGTAAATGCCAAGAAGGTCATCTTTTGGCAGGCCTCTCCAGGATTTCTGCTCAGCTCATGCTCAGGAGCACCAAGTTCGCTTCGACAGATGACGAAGCGCGCTTCGGTCCGATTGTTTACGCCACCGCCCAACGGGAGTCCCCCGGCTGCCAATTACTCACTCCTACCGTAAAACTTTTCTCGCGGACCGGCCACCACTAGCTCGTTTCGAATAGATCAAACACGACAATGTTTTATTTCGGGCCTAGTTTATGTAAAATCAAATAAGATTTTAATTTTATTTTATTTCAGTAAGTTTCCTTGCTATTTTCTAGTTTGAAACATAATTAAGGAGCAAAAAGAAATATCCTGGATAAGTATGTTCAGTTAAAACAAATAAAAGCAATTTCATTGTAACAATTTTAATTGTGGATTTTTTGTTTACAATTCGTTCGCTGTGGGTCACAAAATTCCTTGTCGCCATCAAACACCCTCGGAAGGAATTGCGAAGTCTCTCGTCGCTCAAAACACCCTCGAAACTTCGATTTTGTTAACTGCTTATGAAAAGAAGCTCTCATTTACACACGTGGACCCAAACATAGAAATTACTTTGGCTGCTTTCATATGTAGTTTGAGAACTTATATGTGGAAAATATTCATAATACTCCAAAGAGTTCGCCGTTCGAAATCTTTCTGTCTTTAGATAGATGGTCAGAAAATAAGTCCTGTAGAACCACTATGAAAGAAAATGTCAATACTTTTCGATGTCGCCATTGAGATAAAGCGCAGCAGCTAGCCAGCAGCAGGTTGTCCGTTTTCTTATCGCACAGACTGAAGGAATGCCTCACTCCCCCGGTGACTAACTTGCGCCGGCGCGCTGCGTGGGGCAAGGGCGGAGCAAAATTGCACCGAAGCACGGTTTTGGACAGGCCTGTCTTATGGGAACGCACAAATTCTCAGAGCATATGAAAGAATCAGTCATTTCAACAGCGAAGCTACTACCTTATAATAGTAATAACATCCACAATTTCTTTAATTTATTGTTATTTAGATGCAGCCCGTGTCTCATAAAAGCTAACATTAATACTGTTATTTAAACTAATAATATCCATATTTAGGATAAATAAGTTTCTTTTTAAATTTGTTTTGCGTTCGTAACGCATCTACAAGCCCTTCTGGGGCATTGAGCGCTTGGTATGATCCTCCTTAAAATCCTGTTTTTAATGTAGTCATTCATCGTCAGTCATTTTCATGTATCCTTTCGGCCACGGCATTTTCACATCTCTTTTTAATCGTTTGCAGAGAATCATGTGAAGTATTATTATATTATTGAATTGAGTTTTATTGAATTTGAAATGACTGCTTGGATATTTTGGAGTTTAATGAACGAAAAATAGCGACCTGAATTTATCGCTATGAAAAGTAAACGAAAATGTGACAAATATCAGTATATCATCAACATTTGTGAAAAATCTTACGAATTTAGGAATTAAATGAAGTTCTACACATGCATTGAAAATAATTCACATATAAAATGTATAGTGACGACTTCTACTTCCACTCAAACAATACCATTTTTAAACTCAGAAAATTCCCCAACTTAAAGAAGCACACTCATTCACAGAAAAATATCATTTATTGCCCACCTTTTCACATATTCAATAATCCCATACACCCCACTTCCGTATAGTCTCATTTCTGTCCAAATAGACATGTGTCAAAAAAATCGAAAATTCCTTCCGAAGATATCGAAACATTCTAAAACAGAAATTGTAACGAATAGAATCGCTGTTAAGTCATAAAATTATACTATGGAACGCGAATGGATTAATACGACACCACAGAGAAGTAATAACTACTCGTATATTGAATATTTTTCGTAGATTCAAAACGTCCGTCCGTAAAACATAGTTCGTGACAAACAGGACTTTATACAGAGACGTTGGCATAATTCCACTGGATGACCATATCACCACAAGAAGCCAAATATATTAGAAGAAATTGGGCCAGCACACGAATCACCATCCAATTAATCTACTAGTACGTCAACGCATACGCAGGCGCACACGAAAAAAAATACTTATGAAACCTACAAAAAATGTAATAGTAGTGATTTATTTCTGATACTTTGTTGTACAGTATACCATTTGATGAATGTTCAAAAATGAACTGATTATAAATTTGCAGACGAGAAATAATTTTAAAATACAAAAATTAATTTGAGATTTCCTCTATGAGACGTCTTTCATCGTTCCTATTCATTCGCTCAGAATATTACAATCAATTTCGAGATTCCAATGGAAGTGCACGTTTTGGGGTCATCTGATACGAAAACTGTTTTTTTCTGGAAACGTCCGTCCATCGGTCCACTTGTCGTTCTGTGAACACACTAGTGCCTAAACTACTCGTAGAATGTTTGCTAAAAACATTGCATTATAGATGTGGCCCGACTCGAGATCCAGCAATTTGAAAATAATTCTTTAAATATTGTAGTGATTTAGTTGACGCGATTTTTCTTCACGTGAAATTAGTTATATGTGTTAATATATTAATGTTTTAATACATGACTCAAAAAAGGAATCATTTCAGCAAATATTGAAAAATTAAAAAAAATTATGTTACGTAACAATTAATATCCCTTTACCCCCATGTAACGCAGAGTAACACAGGCTCAGACCCACTCCCCCTTTACCGTTTCGTAATTTATGGACGTTCCCTTACACAACGTGTTAGAAGAAATTATTTGCTATATTCTCGTAAACAAACACGATTTACTCAGTTTTCGTTAACAGGACTTGGCAATAAGAGTTTTTTGATGAAAATTCACCGGCATACGATTACAAAACTTTCTCTTGTAACGAAGTAAGTATGAAAAAGTAAAAATATGTTACAGGCACCAATAAATAGTTGCTGTGAAGAGGGTGAAAAAAAACGAAAAGCTAATTCAGACTAAAAGTATTAAGAGACTAACAAATACGAGAAAATCGTGCTATTTTGGAGTATGACTAGAAAAGTTAGCTTTTATCTCAGAAATAGGAATTTATATAACAAGTAAAGCTGGAAAAATAGCGAGTTGCTGTAATTTCAAACTGCGATACTGCGAGTATTAAACTTTTTATTTCTAAAAAGCAAAATTTTAGCGTCTCTGAAGTAGACAGGTCTTTCACTAATGAGATAATTAACTCTTATGTGGCTTTGCTATTCTGAGAATGAATGAATAGAAGAATGAATAGGAAATACGAATATTTCAGTTTGCTTTGGCGTGAGTGAAAATATTGATTTTTCCTTGGCAACGCTGTATAGCCCCTTATCTGATTTCACCCGGAGTCGAAAGTGCTTCCCCAGGAAAATTGGCAAGTCAGTGCTAGCTTGAGGCTTATGAGAGAAAATCGATAATCCCTCTAAAGAAAGATGATTTTATTCAACTCTTTTCTGAACTATAATATCGAATCAAGCAAAGATATATCACTAACATTGTCGCCCGGTGTATAAGTGGAAACAGTCATTTTTGCGTTAATTTTTGGTAAAAATATTTTCTGGATATCAAAAAAATTTCTATTCATTTTTTTACTCAAAATCTGTATTATCTTTGTTGTCTTTTAAAAAATAGAAGACACAAAATATATTTCTGCATACATCTGAAATCAATGTCCAAAAACATTTCCACCTTCAAAAATTTTTCGACAAATTGAATTTTGAAATTTATTTTATTTTACTTTAAAGCTATGAAATTTCAACACACAACTAAAAGACGTCCCATAAATATTCATCAGAACTACCTTCTGGAAAACTTGTTAATTTCAAAGTAGAGATTGCTGATCACCAGCAATTCCTATCATCTTTATTCACATTCTCTACGAAAAGCGTTTGTGAGACAGTGCATGCATTATATAGAAATTATTTTGAAATTAATAGAAATTATTTTGTTTCTTTCTAAGTAAAGGAGACAAACAATATACATAGTAGGAATATAACTCATATCAAGGCAAAAGAGGAAAAGTCAAGACGGGTTTTAGTGAATTACTCACAGACACAAAAAACGTCCTATTTCTTGTCGATATATCGCTAAAATTCTGCAAGATTTCTTACGACGTACGATTACAAGATTACTAAAAGACTCTTTCCGAAGTATGTAACTTCGAGGTATCCGAAGTATTAAGACCGCAATTCCATTGTCCTTTTTGTATTCTAAGACATACAAACAGTTTTGTTTGTGGAAAAAAGAAAATAACAGTACAATATTTTAAAATTCATTATGTTTCCGATTTAAAATCGTGTTATTTATTTTACTACAATAAAATCGTGTTATTTCAATGCCGCACGTCAATTACAATTTTTTTAGAATTCCTTGTTCGCTATCACGAATTTTGCCCGTTTCATGCATAACATTGTCAAGACAAAAGTATAATTTTGTAAATTAGTGGATTTTTACTTTCCCGTATACATACGTATATACGAAGCGTGAATGAGTTCCATTTTTTTCTCCCCACACAGCAATGTCCTGACATTGCTATTGTAACATTTTCTATATAAGGGTCTTTATCTTTTAATTTATTCTTGTTCTCCGTGATTGACATTTTATCTCATTATTCTTCCTGTTTTATTTTCTCCAATAAAGAATGCATCAACAAAGTTTATATTCCCAACTACGGTTTCCAGGATGTTTTTTGTTTTTCTCTTTGTATGTGGCTGGGTTTCCTTGTCGTGAATCCTTTTAATTTTCATCACTATATTATTTCTTTTCTCCTTTTTTATTATTTTTACTTTCCCGTATACGTACGTATATACAAATTATATATGTAGTGTAGGGAAAGTTATGTAATGCTGCACGAGAAAACGGCGGATTTTCTGGAAAAAAGTCATTTTTAGGCCACGATCACGAAAAAGTGGACAAATCCTGAGCTAAATTAAGAAAAAATCCTCTAACACGTAGTTTATCCAGAATACATGTGTCCTGTGGGATACCGAAAAACCAATTGACGGCAAAACGTCCGTCTGTCCGGTGTATGTGAACAACACTAGCGCCTCAGCCATGCGTAGGATTTTTCAAAATTGAAGAAACCCCTGTCCATTTGGCTTACGTTGCCCTGCGATTTTGAAAAGAATTCATTAATTTTTGGGGGTACTTTACATGAAGCCTCCGAACATTTTCAAAATTTTCTCAAAAACGGATCAAATCATTTTTAATCGAAAATTATGATATAGGATTAGGTTTAACTTATGTAATATTGTTAATATCACATTTTTCTATTTTAAATGGCCTGAAAAATTGAGAAAATGTTAAATAAAATAATGTCAGCCATGGATGACAGCTGGAAAGTAGGTGATGTAAAACCAAAAAACTAGTCTAGATTAAAGAAATGAGAAGAGATCTAGTACGAGAAACTCTGTGACATTCTGTTGCAACACTAGTTTCTTTTTATGTGACAACGAAAACGCTCCAACACTTGCGAGGTTTGGCATACAGGCAGTCCCACCAACTATGGGCCTCCCCCGTAACTTCTAAACGGTTCCCGATATAGAAATGTAGTTTTCGCCCAACAATGCTGAATCATGGGGCAAGTAATGTACCGTAAGGATATTGTCCGAAAATTTTTTAGTTTTCGAGAAAATTAATCATCTTTCATTTTTTAAATGGAACCATGATTTATTCTCACTAGCGAGAGGTATATCATAAGTAGACGAATGCAATGACGTAACATGTTATTGTTTTAATAGTATTTTGAGCACAAAATTATACTTTCTGACAAATGATTTTAAATTAAATGCACGAGATTTCCTGTGTCAATTCTTGCAACTGTTGCCATTCAGGAAGGTTGCATTCCCGGCGCCGGCTCTTTTCGAGGAGAGGCCGCGAAGGCCTTTACCAAAAGTGACAATAGCGACAAGCAGCTACAGCAAAAAGTGCAGGTTTCATTGACAATCTCTTGCCAGAAAGTATAATTTATTACACAAAATACTATCAAAATATGAACATACCGGGTCTTTAGTCTAACTCGCAACCCGTATCTGAGAACACAACCACTTGTTTTGGTAATTTGGCAACGCGTGAAATACCTTTGGCTTCCCCTTCACTTTAAACGACCCACCCCTCGTCGCAGATTTCGGGGCAGGAGAACGGGGCTATTTTAGTTGGAAGAAAGAGCAAGCACTTGTTCTGTCCTTGGGCAGTCATTCGTTCATGTTTCATTCATTATCGTAGGAATTCGCGTTTAGGAATGAAGAATCGCTTCGAAAATGTTGACGAAGGTTCAACGTGTATTTTTGGTGGAAGTTTACTTTAGCACTAAATGTTTCTTAAAGAGCCCGAAAATGTTTCAAGAATTTTTTTTGGAAACGCCAGTTCCCAACAAATTAACAATTTGTAGATTAATCCAGCGCTTCAGAGACACGGGGATGTGGATAGGAAGCGGAGTCGCAGTGCCTGTTTTAAAGGAGGAGAAATTATTAGAAAATTCAAGAGATTTATTTTATTAATATTTTTATTAATTTTATTACGATTTTCTAATTTGTTTAATTTCCAGGTACCATAATTAATTATTGTTGTAAATAATAAACAGCTTGGCGGCGATGTTTCACGAGATATCTTTGTAATTTCTCTCCGAGCTGGCGTTCATTAAATAATAATTATTGTTACTTTGCTGTTAATAAATCTATAAATCAGTTATAACTTCTCTCCCCATCTTCTATGTTACAGTTTCGTGTCTTAAGCATACTGAAGCATACAGACTCGCCATTCCTGAGCAGACAGACTCGCCTGAAGAGACGTTTTGTTTGCTGACTCACGCCTCCACTCACCCCACCCCATCCACCCTGCGCAGCGCGAAAAGATTCCGGCTTGTGAGCCGCATACCTGCCCGCCGAATCCCTTGAATGGGAAAAACACAGAAAGAGGAAAGTTGCAGATTATGACGCGCAGCTCACTTCCTTCTCTGCTGTCCCAACGAGTCAGCCACGGCAGTATTGAATGAAGGAGAGACACGCGGTTGCCAAATTGCCGAAATAAGAACAAGCGCTAGCGATCATGGGTTGCAAGATAAACTAAAGACCCTGTATTGTGGCGTACTGGACATGAAAAGCACAGACGACAGATTCTGAATAGTATGTACAGTATATTTACAATAATAAATTACAAGATAATGTTACAAAATTGAAAACCTTAGGCAACCTTTCTATTCTCTAAGCCGCGAAACCCCGCGACCGTCCCTAGGCTGAGCCCAGTGCCTCTGCTCGAGAGCATGAGAAGCTGCGCGAAGTGCGAGCTGTCGGACATTTAGTCCCCGTAACTAGATGTTACATGGCCGGATGCCAAAACGTGCAAGGTTGCACGGAGATACCTCACGTCTTTCGACTCACTAGCGTATCCCGCGAGCGCATGTCGGCGCCGCAATAAATACCCCACGGCTCGTCCCCCACTCTACCAGCGGCGGGCGTCATTCGGCTCGCAAGCCAGCCCTCAGCAGAGAGCAGCGGTCATCAATGGACTCGCACTCAGGCACGCCCAGTTGTCCCGGTTATTTTGGGGCTGGGATTTCCTGCCCGGCGCGCGCCGGCGAGGCGCCGCCGCATTCCACCCCCATCCCCCATCCGGCTTAAGGCCGGGCTTTCCAGCGAAACGGCACGTGCGCCACCTCGCGACGCTACAGACCCTCCCATGCCGGGGGTGAGAATTTTTTTTCGCAGCAAAATATGCCCAGGAAAAAAATTCTGCTAGCTAAAGTACCTGGTCCTGAGACCTTACATCATAATTTTTTACATGAACATAATAATATCAAAACCCTATCTAGTCAAAATTTGTGAAATAAATCTGTTTGCTGTCCCCCCTTTTTTTCCTAACTATGTTGCCATTTACATTTAAACCTTACATCTATTTACATACATAAATATTCTTGACGCATCTTGAACTACATAAAATCCTGAAATACAAAACATTTACTTTACATTGAAATATTACATGATAATTCTTGACGCCTCTTGCATTACATGAAACCCTGAAATGTAAAATACAAAACATACATTGAAATATTACATAATAATTGTGGAATTCGTTATATACATCATGTGCCGTCCTTAACTGAATTTATTGACACATGTATGTATCTACATATAAAAATGATCACAATAATAAAACAAATTTTACCCTTGAATTTATAAAATTATTTACATAGAATTTCACCGACATTTATACATGTCATGAACGTGTGTGTTCCCTACACTCGCCTGTGGATCAATTCACATAATCAAACATGCGACTAAGCGCATCTGCATTAACATTTTCTGAGCCCTTTTTGTGCATGATGCGTAAATCGAGGTGCTGAATTAAAAGGGACCAGCGTAATAATCTGGGGTTTTTGCCAGACGTATTACGCAACCAGACCAACGGGTTGTGGTCGGTTTCGACCTGAATTGTGGCCTGCCCGTCGAGATAAATCTTAAGTTTATCCAACCCCCAAATAAGAGCCAAACACTCAAGTTCTGAGGTGCCATAATGAGTTTCTGTATCACTTAATTTACGGCTTAGAAAAACAACTGGTTGTTCTACTCCCTCGTCATTTACTTGGTAGAGAACCACGCCTAAGCCTCTCTGAGATGCATCTGCCTGAACTCGAAATTCCTTGCTATAATCAGGAGCATATACCGCTGTTTTTTCGCTAAGAGCTTGTCGCAACTCATTGAAAGACTTTTCACATGCCTCTGTCCAGACGACTTTACCCTGGCGCTCGCGTCCCCGCAGCGCATCTGTCAGTGCCGCCGCTTTCTCCGCAAACCCGGGTATCAAGCGTCGATAATATCCTACCAATCCGAGCAAAGAACGCACTTGTTTCTTTGATTCTGGTCTAGGAAGGTTCTGGATTGCTTGTATCTTGGCTTCGGCCGGCCGCAATTTCCCGTTACCGACGACGTAACCAAGATATTTTACGTTAGCCCGCGCAAACAAGCACTTGCGCGGCTGCACTGTCAATTTGGCGGATTTCAATATACTAAAGACCGTATCTAGGTGCCGAATGTGTTCTTGCCAAGTGTTACTGAAAACCGCGATGTCATCAAGGTAAGGTACCGCGAATTCTTGGCAGTTTTTTAGCAAAGTGCCCATGATTTTACAGCATTGATAAGGACCGTTCTTTATCCCGAAGGGTAACCTAAGCGGTCGATACGTGCCGAAACTGGTCACGAACGCCGAATATCTCTGCGCCCTATCCGTAAGACCTATCTGCCAGAAACACTTACTTAAATCTAACACACTAATGATTTTAGCTGCAGCTACCTGTTCAATCCGTTCTTCGAGATTGGGTAACGGAAAGTAATCTGTTTTAATAATCTCGTTGAGGCGCCTAAAATCTATGCAGGGGCGTGGAGACTTGCCCGGGGCCTCGATCAGGATCATAGGAGACGTATAATCACTCTCCGCCTCCACAATGATGTTGTCGCGAAGCATTTTGTCCACCTCTTCCCGCAATATCTTAGTTTGTCTCGGCGACATGCGGTAGGGTACACTTCGGACTACTTTATCAGTGTCAGTTAATTCAATGTCCATGGTCGTTACATCTGTAAGACCAGGTTTCTCACTAAAAATACACCTGTATTTACAAATGACATTTTTAAGTGCTTCGCGGAACTCGGGTTCAACCTTAGTATCGTTTAGCATTTCTTCCGCGTCAAAGTCGTCGGAATCTAATCTTAACGCGTAGCGGTCTAACGCGTCTTCCTCGCCTGCGGCAGTGACCGTCGCAGAACCGAGAAAGTTCACGTATTCAGTACGTTGGTGATACTTTTTCATCATGTTGATGTGATACACGCGTGGTTCTTTCCGCCCCGGCATCTGAACTACGTAATTGTGTTCGGACATTTTCTCCCGAACTTCGCCTGGCCCGACCCACTGCACCGCGAGTTTCCGCGTTCTGTTAGGCGCCAAAACCAGCACCTTCGCGCCTATTTCAAAACTGCGCGAGATCGCCTTGCGGTCGTACCACACCTTACGCTTGCGTTGTTCTTCCGCCATTTTGGTATGGGCAAGTTCACGCGAACGCTTCAGTCTATTAATCAACTTGAACACGTGCTCAACCACCGTGCTCTCTTCGCTTTCTGCAGCACCCGCAAGCTTTTCGTAAAGCAGCGTCATGGGTGTGCGGAGATTTTTCCCATAGACTAATTCGGCTGGAGAAAAACCTATCGATTCGTGCACACTCGTGCGTAACGCGAACATAATTGCAGGAAGCTGGCACTCCCAGTCTGTCCTTGCCTCTAAACAAAGAACCTTCATCAACCGGTTCATGGTTCTGTGCATCCGTTCTACGGCATTAGATTGCGGATGATAAGGCGAACTTCTAATTAATCTAATGCAAAATCTCTCGGCGAATTCCGCCATCAGAGTGCTAGTAAAACAAGTTCCCTGATCTGTTTGAAGCTCTCGCGGAAATCCAATCCGACTGAACAGATCTAATAAAGCTTCAATGACCGTGACCGTCGTCAGATCACGTATGGGAATAGCCTCGGGATATTTTGTTGCTAAACACATTGCAGTTAGTATGAACTTGTTTCCTGACTCAGACTCGGGAAAAGGGCCACAAGCATCTACATTTACTTTCTCAAACGCCTCACCCGTTATAGGTACAATTTTTAAAGGCGCGCGAAGCTTCTCGCCGCCGTTACCTACGCGCTGGCAACTATCGCAGCTACGTACGTAATTTTCCATATCTTTGTAACAGTTCGGCCAGAAGAAATACTTGGCCATCGCGTCTTTACTTTTTGTGACACCTAAATGACCGTGGGCGACTTCATGGCAAAGCTTCAATATGGTGCCACGATACACCCGCGGAGTCACAAGCATGGAGAATTGCTCACCGCGCTTGCTCTGCCGTTTCCGGAACAAAAGGCCGCGTTCTATAAAATAATCGCGCCGTTCCGTTTCTGGGCCTTCGGCTAGCTCGAATAGCGGTAAGAGCTCTTCATCCTGTCTCTGAGCTTTCGCAAATTCGGACGGGTCTAAACGGGACAATGCAACGCTCCCGGAATCTACTTCAAATTCCGCGTTGTTTTCAAAAACATTGCCCGGGTCATTTACCTCGCCTAACAAGACACAAGTTTCCTCGTCGGGAGCTTTCGCGTCCGACGCAGGTTTTTGGGGTGCGTCGCGCGCACGACTTGTTCCTACGACCACGCCTAGCTCGACCGCTCCTTCCCCCAAAGCCTCGTTCATGACCGCAACCGGTGCGTCACCAGGGCGCTCGGCGGCCGGCGCGTTGCCTGGCGCCGCCGCCATCGCCTCCGGCCCCACCCCGTCGCCCTGCCCGGCCGCCGTCTGGGCACGGGTTCGCACCGCACAAAGAAACTGCGGTTCTGAAAACCCTTGCCTGATTTCCGAGAGAAGCGTGGCAGATCGATTACTCAGAATGTAATATTCTAAGTCGCAATTTTTCGCGACTGCGGCTTCGGTAACAAGCTTACCGAACGGGCCTACGATTTCTACCTTAGCTACCGGTAGATTTTTCGGCGCCTCGTCCAAGGGCTGCTTAACCCATACGGATTCGCCGGTATATTGATTCGGCCTGACGTATTTGCTGTTGATCAGATCAACCGTCGCCCCAGAATCTCGTAAGAAGCTAATAGGATTTCCGCAAACCGTGCCAAAAAATGTGTGTGGGAGCAACAATTCCTGCGCACTGGTGTCGACAACGTTACACATTTTCTCGCTTGATTTAAGCTGAGGGCAGTATTTCTTAATGTGCCCCGGTTTTTTACATAAATAGCACGTGCGTTCCTGCGGCTTGTCGAATTCCGCGTTCCTATCTGCCTTGGGCGCTGCGGGTTTAGAAGTGGAGGGCACGCTCTCCGTCACCTTTTTCCACTTTTGTTCCCCCACAGGCTCCTTGTGATTAACCTTAGAAAAATCTTTCCTATACGCACTAGACCTATTGTTTTCGTAGGTGTCCAGCCTACGCGCCAGATCTTGGGACTGCGAAACCTCGCCCCAAACATCTACGAAATGGGCACGTATGTCCGCCGGCACCTTCCGTTTCATCTGATCGGTGACAATCAAATCTAATAATTGATCATAAGTTTCAACTTTCAACCCTGAAATCCATTTCTGGCAATAGTTCGTCAGTTCGCGAGCATAAACATTCCATGTAGTTTTCGCACCCTTTGCATGACTGCAAAACATCTGACGACATTTTTCAGGCGTGAATTTGTACATATCCAAAAGCTGCGTTTTGATTTGATTATAATCCTGCTCTGAAGAATCTGATCCTACAACTAACCATGTATTTATTTCATTGGGAAGCAATCCCATTAATTGACTGACCCATTCTACCGGCGCAATGTCGAGCTGACGAGCATGCGCCTCAAATACACTTAAAAACAAGGTAATATCCTCACCTTCGCCTTTGAATTTATCCATTACATGGCTGATACGGATACTACTTCTGTTTCCCGAATCTCTACTACCTAAAGATTCGCGCGAGGTAGCCTGATTAGCTAATTTCAGCCGTTCGAGTTCGTACTGCCGTTGTTCGAGTTCGTACTGCCGTTCTTGCTCTTTTTCCTGCCGTTCTCGCTCTTTTTCCTCGAGTTCGCGTAATCTTTCCTGCTCCTTTAATTCAAGTTCGCGTGCTTCTGCGACCTGTTCTTTCTCCTGATCAGCAAGTTGTTTCACGAATATTTCATCGTACTGCTCGCTTCCCGTGATGATAGATTTTAATCTAACTATCGTCTCGTTCCCTTCCAACGTTTCCCCCATCTCCGTCGCGACCCTAACAAGCACCTCTTTCCTATAACCCGCTAAGAAAGACATTTTGCCTGAATTGATCCCCGGCCAGTACAAAAAACACACTTACGTTCAGTTGACTTCGGTGTCGCGTGAGCGCCTTCTGGATCCGGTGTTCTGGCCTCCTTCCTTCCACTCGTTCTGGTCCGTCCGGGATGTCTCCTTCCAGTGCCAGTACCAATACCAGCTCCAGTTCCAGTACCAGTTCCAGCTCCAGTTCCAGTACCAATACCAATTCCAGTTCCAGTACCAGTACCAATACCAATTCCAGTTCCAAGTTTTAGAAAAGAAAGGTTCCGAGTCGGATTGTACCGCCCCGAAACTACCGTACCGAATTACCGCACTTTCGGTTTCTCGTGGCGTGCACGACTCTGCCGGCGCCACGTAATTACGACGCGTGTGCACCTTTAACTGCGGTACACTGTCTTTACGCGTACTATTCTAATTGATCAGCGTGCACCGATGGCTCTGATGCCGCGCTAGTGTCCCCGCGGATGCTGTTGCAGGCTTCCGCGTTCCCCGTTCGTTACGAACATAGTAATTGCTTCCACAAAGCTGACTGCTACTAACGAGCCCAGACGGGAGTCTTTAATCTGCTGTAACTCCAGCGTGCATGTACTATAACCGCTGCTACCAGTTTTAGACAAAAAACTGTGGCACTCCGGCGTGAGTTTACAATAACCGCTGCTACCAGTTTTAGACAAAAACTGCGGCACTCCGGCGTGAGTTTACGATAACCGCTGCCACCAGTTTTAGAAAAGAAACTGCGGCACACCGGCGTGAGTTTACGATAACCGCTTCCACCAGTTTTAGAAAAAAAACTGCGGCACTCCGGCGTGAATTTACGATAACCGCTGCCACCAGTTTTAGAAAAGAAAGGTTCCGAGTCTGTGGCGTACTGGACATGAAAAGCACAGACGACAGATTCTGAATAGTATGTACAGTATATTTACAATAATAAATTACAAGATAATGTTACAAAATTGAAAACCTTAGGCAACCTTTCTATTCTCTAAGCCGCGAAACCCCGCGACCGTCCCTAGGCTGAGCCCAGTGCCTCTGCTCGAGAACATGAGAAGCTGCGCGAAGTGCGAGCTGTCGGACATTTAGTCCCCGTAACTAGATGTTACATGGCCGGATGCCAAAACGTGCAAGGTTGCACGGAGATACCTCACGTCTTTCGACTCACTAGCGTATCCCGCGAGCGCATGTCGGCGCCGCAATAAATACCCCACGGCTCGTCCCCCACTCTACCAGCGGTGGGCGTCATTCGGCTCGCAAGCCAGCCCTCAGCAGAGAGCAGCGGTCATCAATGGACTCGCACTCAGGCACGCCCAGTTGTCCCGGTTATTTTGGGGCTGGGATTTCCTGCCCGGCGCGCGCCGGCGAGGCGCCGCCGCATTCCACCCCCATCCCCCATCCGGCTTAAGGCCGGGCTTTCCAGCGAAACGGCACGTGCGCCACCTCGCGACGCTACAATATGTTACATCATTGTATTCCCCTTTTTATGATTTATCTATTGCTAGTAAGAAAAATATATGGTTCGATTTAAAAAAAATCAAAGTTGATTTAATTTCTCCAAAACTAAAAGTATTTCAAACAATATCTGTACACCATTTCACTTGCTCCATGACTCCACATTGTTGAGCGAAAACTGTATTTTGATATAGGAAGTCGTTTAGGAGTTATAGGGGTGGCCCACAGTTGGTGAGACTACTTGTGGTAAATCACCAGCTGGATTATGTAATGAAATCTCGAAACCTATGCTCTCAAATTCAAATCTCAGTTCGGAGAGTGATTTCGCGGATGCTAAACACTCCCAAAACGACGTTTTTGGATCAATGCCGCGATTTTTAATTAAGAGATGAGACATCATTGGCCGCGACAATATATGCAATCCAGTTGGAATTGTGAAATTTTTGCTGAGGGTTAACTTGAATTTTTATATTACGTAATTGTTATAAAGAAATCGAGAGAGTATGTCCACCACTAGTTTTTCAATTTAGAGGGGAGACAATATTACACAAGAACTACAAATACATAGTAACACTCGAATGAAACATAGCTTTGCTCGAAATATTCAAATTACGGAAAAATATAAATATTCTGAAAAACTATGAACTATAAAATAGAAAGTTCTAAAGTTGAAGAATAGATTTCATTAAAAAATATGGTTTTAATTTTGGTGGTGTAGGTCAGGATCACAAAAAATCAAATCAGATTTTCGATTTCGAGAGCATTTACTAATTATCGAACATAAATCATAATTGCAAAAGCATTTTACTAAAATTTAGGTAACAATTAAAAAAATTGGAGCAGATTTTGAACAGATTTTAAAGATCTTATGCGTGAAGTGACAGCCACAATTTTGTTATGAGAATCAAATTCGGCTCCCAACGAGTTAGGTTATGCATTTTCCCCAAAATGTCGACATCAATATATAGAATATTTATTTCCTTTTAATCACATTCTCCGCCTTCCTCTATCCGGTGTTTCAGTCAAATGGTAGAGAACGTAAGATTCTGGTCGTTCAATTATTCTGAAAGTAATCATCCTAACAATGGCTATATATAGTTTAAATGATACTATTAATGTTTGCTTTTCTGCATGGGTTGAACACGGGCTGCATTTAAATAACAACACACAATTAATTAACGAAATTGTGGATGTTATTACTATTATAAGGTAGTGGCTCCGCTGTTGAAATGACTGATTCATTCATATGCTCAGAGAATTTGTGTGTTCTCATAAGATGACCTTCTTGGCATTTACGTATTTAGAGAACATTTGTAACAACCCATGTTTCCATTCCGCAAAGCAATCGACTTCCGTTCTGAAGGTAGTTCCAAATACCATTCTGGTGTCAGGGTCGCATGAGAAAAGAGTGTCGCTCAATGCACGTTGCATTTGGGAAACAGCTTGAAGGATAGATTTGTGAGAGAACTGCCACTGACTTCCAAAGAAATGAGAGTTGTCATGACATGCTAAATTCTTAGAAACAATTACATATCTCGAAAACGAAAGGCGGTAGCGCCGATTGGATTGCAGAATTTTGCATCTCCTTCAAAGGCAGTTTAGAAAAGACAATAAAATAATTTCGCAAAATTTGTAAATTTATGAACAATTTCCAAATTTTGCAGTTCTGAAGAGGGAAGGGGTCTCTTATATTTCAGAACCGAAAACTGCAAATTAACAATTTTTCAACAATTAACAATTTTATAAACAATTCCGAAATTTGCGCTATACGGAGGAAGGGTCCTCAAATTGTCTTTGAGGTGAATATTGCAAACTAACAATTTTGACAAGCGATGCAAAATTATTACTGAATACTTAGTTTAATTATTGCAAAAACCTTAAATTTCGTAAACACTGATATTTGAACACCATTACTTCGCCAAAACTTCCCACTCACAATTATTTTTCCGATTCTGCAGCCGCCTTCGCACACTTCATTTCTTCGTCTCGGATCCGTAATATTCATTCACGTACGTAAGTTGTTTTGCGTTAAAAGAGGGGATATTCAATTGATTTTTTTGCAAGTAAATCAGAATTAAATATTTCCAAATTTCCTTTTCAAATCCACTAATTCTATTGCATGTGTTGAACATTTTATGTCATATTGTATGATATTATCTTTATTGATATATTTCTTGTAGACGATCGAATAGCTTGCATGACGACGCGATGGAGACTATCCCCGCCCCCTGTGCCTTCTACGCCAATACTCTCAATCATTCGGATAAACACGCGTATCATAGAGAACGTTCAAACTAGAGATCATGATTGCGGGAAATCTAGCCTATCAGCTTCTCAGTCGTTGGCAGTTGGTTCCGAGTGTTCTTTTGTAATAGTTAACTATGAAAGAACCAGATGGCGTTATCGTCCGTACAGTGTGCCAGAATGCGCGGAAAGACGGGCACTTCTGAATTTGGCCGTTACCCATTTTATGTGTCGAGAACGGTACATGCTGTTTTAGTGCCATTAAGTTTATTTTAAACTGCTTTACTTCTAGACATTAAGCTCGTCTAGAATATTTGTAAGTCCATTTCCAGTTTTATTATAACAATGTGGTTCTGAAGTGCGCATATGAGAAAGTAAAAATCGTGTACTACTTTCATTCTATAGAGAAACGTTCGCGTTGTATTAAAACATAATTCATTGTAAAAGGATCGACCTCTGGAAACAAAGAAAATATATCGAGACGATTGTATTTAACTTCTTGGCTAAGAGGTGGATAAAACAGGCACCGCAATAGCCGAATGGTTAACGTCATGGGAACTCTCTTGGTTTGGTGATGTGAGTTCGAATACAGGGGGTGATTTTTTTTTCTTTATGATGTGATTCCAGTAGCAATTGGTCCGATATTTTGTAATTAATAATAATTTTTGAAGTGTCTTAGGGACCCTAAAAAGGGCCGGGTTTGTCGTCCATCAATACGACGACCAGAAGCCTCCGTTCTCTACTACCCGACTGAGGCGCCGGGGTAGAGAGCGGACGAGACGAGCAGCGTACCCTTCACTACTCGCTACCTCGTCCCAGGCGTCGGAAACGAGTTCCCATAGCTGGTCATAATTAGTAGGCTGTGAGCTGGGCCAATTATCGGACATAGTCCTCTTCGTCTCCGCCCACACGTTCTCAATCGGGTTCAAGTCGTCACCGCAAGGAGGCCAATCGAGAAGCTCGACTTGGTCCTGTCTCGCGAACCATTCTTGAACCGATTGGGACTTGTGCACAGGAGACTGGTCCTGCTGGAAATGAATGATTCCGTCGGGATAAAGCACCCGCACGGAAGGGACCATGATATTCTCCAAAATCTGCACATACTGCCCACCGGTCAGACCCCGTCCATTTGGACCTTGGTCGATTCTGTGCAGCAATCCCTATCCCGCGTGCGCTCATCCAACCCCAACACGCAACGGATACGCGACCAGAACGCCACGCCTCGGCCACATATTCCGCATTGTGTCGGGTGCCGGGTGGCCGAAAGACGCGTATCGGACCATCATTTGCTGATGAAAATATACATTCGTCAGAGAAAATAACATCTCCCCAATCGCGATGTATATTTTCTTCAGCAAAAGCTAGTCGATACACCATTTGCTCATCTGTGAGCTTCTGTTTCTGAGCAGCACGACGGGATCTTAAGCCTGCATCTCTCAGGCGCCTTAAAACAGTGTGAGTACTGCCAGGAAAATTAACACTCCGCCTCAACTGGACAGAGTTCATGAATGGCCTCGCTCGCGCTTCAGCAACCAAACGGTCATCTTCAGCCTCGGTCGAAACCCGCCACGAACCCGTTCCAGGGCGACGTGTGACCTCTCCTGACACCCTCCACTGTCTAATCCAACGCGATGCGGTACTAGGGGAAACACCGTATTCTCGGCCTGCTCCTGCAGCACTATAATTGCCAGCTTCAACAAGAGCGACAACTCGCTCCCGAATTGACCGTCCATGATGAGGCATGGCTCTAGAATGAATAGTTGTACTGTCGAACATCACAGGCTCTATGACGTCAACTAGTGACACGTCACGCACCGTGATTGGTTGTACCTTTTTCCGCGTATTTCTTCCAAAGTACACATAAAAGTGTAATTCTCTTATAAAAGTACCTGTATGAAATGTTTGCTCAAGTGGGCCCCGCGAAGAGTTTATAGGGTGTAATGGCTAGCAGGCCGGCGTTCTGTGCTGATTATCTATGGTTCGAATCTACAGAATCGTTCGAATCTATAGGGCCATTTTTTTGAAAAATTAAAACAAGTCAGCTTACATTTGGTAGCTACATTTTGAGTTCAGAGCAATTTTTTTCGTCGTCTTCCTGCAATTGCAATATTGAAGATAGAGATCGTTTCCTTAATGAAATCTGTTAATGAAAGATCTTGGAATACAGGCACGTATAAGTATTCGAAAACATGAGTAGTTTTCGCGTAATTTTGCGTGAAATATAGGCAATTTTCAACAATTTTTTTTCTAATAAACGACTACTTTTTTATTAGGTTTTCTCCTTCTACGTATCAAAGGACGGTAAAAAACGGTTCTGGTCTTATTTTAGGCGACCTCTACATATTTTCGCAAATTGCAAAAAGTAAACTTTTCGAAAGTACAAAATTGAAAATAGAGATTTTTTCCTTGAACAAAATATGTTCTAAAAAGTCAGCTTTTAAAAAAGGCCATGAACATTTTTTTTTTAAAACGAGTAATTTTCATGTAATTTCTGGTTGAAATTAGTTCCATTTTTAGAAGAATGTTTTCTGAAAAATCGCTCCAATTTTCTTCTTTAATTTTTTTCCCACGGATAAAACAAGTGACTCTTAAAAGGATAATGTAGGTCTCATTTTCGTTAATCTCTCTGAATTTTTGAAAATTAGAAAAGTTTGAAATAATGCCCAAAATATGTGTTGTTGTAGCATCACAAGTTCTATTCTGCTACGTGCTGGAAATAATGGGTTAAGATATTTCGACATAAGACGCATCGGCACTCGGTAGAACATAATTCATGATCAATTGCGTAGAGGTAACATGCACGATAAGTTAGTAACTCAGAGATCCTGAGTTCGATTCTCGGTGCAATAGAAATATTTTACTGGTTGAAAACTTTTCCAGGTTCTTGTAGTGTATTGTAGTTCATGTAGCAATATTGTGGGGCAATGACATATCAGGGCAGAAAGTATATGCCGTTGTAGTTCGTTGTTTGTTGTAAATACTAGTTCTTTGCTTTTGCCTTATAAGCATGATAAGATTTTTGGGAAGCAATCAATCTACTATTTGCAGAAAATTATTGTTAGTATTATATCACTCAACAGAAAGATTGCAAGTTTTCAAGAATAACGAGTGCAAATTTGACCGGCAATTCCCTTAATTGTAATAACTAATTTTAAAAAACATGTCATTACTTGCTTAATACCGCGCGTTTCTCGATTTCAGACTAGTATTATGCCGCCGGTAGCAAGTTCAGTCTTATCGCATAATGCGGAGATCACCTTGAAGATATGGGGGGCAAGATAAGCGCTTGGCAGAATAGAAGCAACTCCGCAAGCACTGACAAACTGGCACACGAATCGAAATATTTGTAACTATAATTAACTATAGAATAGTATAGCGCGGTTGATGACTCTGCTTTGTAAATCGAGAATGTGAGTTTGCTGTCACCTGCAGAAAATGTAGTATGTAATAAGAACAATAAATTTCAAGAAAAAATGGTTCTTTAATGTCCCAGATCTGCGAAGAAAGGGGTCTGTGTGGTAGCGGCGAGGTTTAATGGCATAATAGATGGAGGAATGGACGTGAGTTCAAATCCTGCCAAATAGTTGTTTTTTTTTTACCTGATGCTCAGTACATATTAATCGCTGTCATCACGCGAGCTTTTCCAAAATTCCCTCCTCTTGCGAGGAGGAATAAAATTGGTTTTTGTAAATGTTTATATGAAGATATTTAGTTTTATGCTGGTATCTTGTGTTTCAAGCAATGTGACGAAATGAGTTTTGCAAGCGATACGGTAGCTAAAATATTAATAGTGTATCAATTGCAATATAATTATGATAATTGAGAAAGGAATATCTCATTTTTACATGTTTAACAAAGTTCCCTAGTAGCTATTACGAACTCGTTAAAAATACCATTTTGTGTTTGTGCCTTTGTGATAAATGCTAACAGAATGCATTCCCTTCTTGTTTATTACAATTGATAATTCAATTTCTTTTATGCTATTCTTAAAATATTTAACGTAAGTCTTCGGTGCGACATATCATAATGTATTCCGTGTAATCCAAGATATAATAAAGTAGAATTTGAAGAGGTTATGTGAAAAGAATCATCACTTTTAATTATTTTTAAATTAATTTTCCATTTTTAAATAAACTTAAAATTTTTTGATACAACGTATCTTTGCTGTGGGGTTGACGGAGACTAAATGGCCGGAAACTAAATGGCCAAGTCCAATTTTCACGAAGGAAATCAGGAATTTTAATTAAGTACGTTATATCCAATGATTAATTGACGTCTTTCAGGAGGTGATCCAATGCACAAATCACCTGTCCTTTAGTCGCAATATAGGAAAAAACAAGGAGGTGCGAAATAGGGATCTCAAAATTTCCGGGGTGAACTTTACATTTTGAACTAATGATAA
The DNA here is from genome assembly GCA_031308135.1 of Acheta domesticus. Lineage (NCBI taxonomy): Eukaryota > Metazoa > Arthropoda > Insecta > Orthoptera > Gryllidae > Acheta > Acheta domesticus. The sequence goes on along the minus strand of JAHLJT010008446.1, from coordinate 110,844,519 downwards.
AATTTTAAAATAAGATAACAATGAGTTTGAAAAATAATGATAATATCATGTATTGTTCAAATATCACATGTCGTAATATTTTATTTTCCAGAACTTGAACTGCTTGAGAACGAATATGTTCAGAGAATATGGTTTCGATTACGTCTTAAACGTTACTCTCGTAGAAAATGGAGAAATATTCAGAAAAAACCGCTGTTTCCATGGGAAACATACTTAAACATTGCTAATGAGATGCAGCCATCACGGGCACCTTAAGTGTGATGCCAAAGTCACGTGACACATTCCAGAGAATAACAGCAAATAGCGAGCAACTCTCGCGGCATCCTGGGTCTCACCACATGTCATAGGCTAACCGATTGCGACGCCGCGCTGTTGCTGGGAAATATCTGGTTGAGGAAAACACCGCTAGCCGACAGGTAGTTCGGTTCCGGGTCTCACCATCCAGCGGTGAATGATGAACCTCCCATGAAAAAACGCCCTACACTTACAGGACTAATTGCTTAAGCCTTTAACGTGCTCGTAAGCACTAATTAATCAATTTATATCAATGAATCACCGAAAAAAATGTTTGTTTGACATAATTTTCCGAAAAATAATTATGTTTTCGAAAAATTGAGCATAACCTTACTGAAAGACCAGTTTTTATTAACACATTTCATTAACAAAAAAGTGTACCTTCATAATTATAGTTGTAGGAAGATGCCGAAAAAACTTTGAATTTTTTCAATCTTCGAAAAAAAAGAGTTTTTAACCAACATGAGACCATTCCCTTAAATGACCTTCAGACTATTAAACAACAAAATTTAGGCAAAATTGTTGGCGCAATTTTTTGCAAATTTTGAAAAAATCGCAACGGCTTCAAGGAAACTATGCTCCAAAATTGAAATATCGGTATCAAATTCAAGGGGCCGCGAGATCATTAAGATCAATCTGGGAGTATCTGTTTTGGAGAAAATCGGCGGAACGGTTTAGTCGCTAGCGTTGTTCACAAGCAGACAGACGACGGACAGACAGAAAGACAAACTAAACGTACGTATAGTATACGGGAAAGTAAAAAAAATTGCGGGCACAACTCGAACCTCCATAATTTCGAACTATACATCGTCGTTAAACGATCTCAGCTCCTAAGATACCTACTGGCCGCTCCCTAATCTGTTGCTCTTAATGTATCGAAAAGTTCTATAATCCGAAATAACTTTTTTCTGAAAATTCTCCATTTTCTATGAGAGTAACGTTTAAGACGTAATCGAAACCATATTCTCTGAACATATTCGTTCTCAAGCAGTTCAAGTTCTGGAAAATACAATATTACGACATGTGATATTTGAACAATACATGATATTATCATTATTTTTCAAACTCATTGTTATCTTATTTTAAAATTTTATCATTAGTTCAAAATGTAAAGTTCACCCCGGAAATTTTGAGATCCCTATTTCGCACCTCCTTGTTTTTTGCTTATTAACTGTGTAATATTCAATTCTTAATAACTTATGATCGCCAGAACGTAATTTGTTGAACTAAGGATTAGGGGCCCCGAAATCTCTGAGTACTTTCAAACCCAAAGACAAGTACCCTCGGGTACTTTCAAACCCAAAGACGGCCCTGGGTCTTTTATATTAGTTTCTTCAAACGTTAGTAGTTTTCCCATAAATATTCTTCGAACCCGAATCTCTTCAATTCACAAGTTAGAGATTTATTTCTTAATGCAATCTGTTCTTCAAAATTGAATTTGAAATAAATTTAATTTACAAGTTTATTTTAAAAACACGAATAGCGTTTGCAATTTATCGAGAGAATATTCTGGTGTCGCCAACATCCTAATGTGCAAAATAGTGTAGTGTCTTCAGAAAGAGTCTTGTAGCCCAGTTAGTACGGTGTTTGCTCCGAGAGCCAGAGGGCTCGAGTTCAAGTCTTGGCCAAGTAATAGCCTTTTTTTTATGAAACGTTTCCACGTGTGGAGCACAATACTTCAAAATTAATTATTAACGTGAGATTCTTATTAAAATTTTTTCGATTTCAAAATTTTAAGTTATATATTTTTTTTCGAATCTCTCGGTCGTTGTTTGATTAAGAGTTTTAAGACAACGATGAAGTGTTAATAGTGTAAAATTTGTAATATATTATGTAACCATCACCAATAAAACGAAAACTAAGAGCTTTTTTATTTGAATGTGTGCAGGTTTATTAACTGCGTGATGATAGGTGTTTTTTCTTCAAGTCGAACTTGCTGCAAATGAATTCATTTCTCAATTCTTTCCTGAATATCGGATACAGTCGAAACTCGTCTGCTACATTTCTTCAACCTTATCACGCCTGCCAATCTCACCTTGGACAGAGGCGAAAGGCGATAAGGCCTGAGTGCAACTGTAGGAATGAAGCACTGCTGGCAATTACCATTACGCTGAACCGAAACACGTATAACTAGAATTACCTATTTCATAGGATTGCGTTGATTGCTCTGCATTCTTATTGTTTCCCAGAGGTAGTTTATTAAATATTTTTAGATACAGAAATAGGGAAAAGCAATGAATATGAAGACACATATTTGTATGATTCTTAACTGCATTAGTTCGCGGAAACGCGTAAATCTGTGTTAGTAGCGCAATAGCTTAGGCTCGAGACTGGAGAATGGGGAATTGCGTGTTCAAATCCGGCAAAACCCTAGCAGTTTTTTACGTGACGAAAAATGAAAATAAATTCCAAATAACCATGTCGAGAATATTGTAAACATTCTCTTTGCGAGAAGAAACAGTTTTATCACATCACTACGTATTTTTTACGGAAGTTCGTTAACTGTTCGTTCACAAGATTAATCACTTACCCACATTTTTTTCATAGGCCTCTTTTGGTTTTATACCATTACGTTCGTTTTCTTTCCGAACACATATTACTTTGTTATTTCTTTGTGACTCTGTGCGTCTAAGAATTTTGTCAAGTTCTTTGGATGAAATATCATCTTTCCTTGAATCTTAAATTTTTGTATTAATAATATTATATAAAGAAAAATAAAAACAAAATATTTTCCAACGATATGCTTGGAACTCACTTATTTACAACTCGCTCTTACGGGATACGACGTCAGTCGTTCGTCTACCAACGTGCTTCTACAAAATTAGCATTTTGAAGAAGACTAACTCGGCCAAAAAACACCAACAGATAAATAATGACTGGGCAATGTGTCCAAACGACAGGAAGGTACAACACATTTATTTTACTGTTTATTATGGAAAACGTTTCTCCTCCTATTGCAACTCCTATTTGAGAAAACAAGTTTATGGAATACGTGGGTGTGCCAATAATATTTCTTAATCGGAAGTATTCGATAAATGAGCATTACCTTAACAAAAGGACCATGAACCGTATGTGATCTTTCCTTTTTCTTTCTTGCCACACACACACACACGAACTTACATGCACAACTGCACCACACATGATGAAAGACCAGTCGGAGGCTTAGATCTTGTCACGACTGGGGGTGTTGCTATGGTAGGGGAGATACGTGTATACGGAATCTCTGCATGTCGAAGTGTAGGTAGGCGTTGGATCTTCGGCTGCGCAAGAGGCAGAACACCGCCACCTCTCGTGGATATATCATGGACCTCACTTATGGCACTAATTAATATTTTAGTTAACGCTCCTTAAAACATTAATCAATCATTCAATTAATTGCAATTTGCTGTATTCGTTCACAGAAATTGAAAAATTGTCATTTCTCTTAATTTGTCGCTACTGCTAACGCAGTGTGGAGAAAGTATCATAATCCGGCGGGGGAAAATGGACTTGTTGACAGAAAAACTTTTAATTGCCGTACCCTGGTAATGAAGAAGAGGATAAATCCAGAGCGTTGCTAAATCTAGAAAAAAATTATCTAACACATGTTGCCAGAATCCATGTTTTGTGAATACTTGATACCCAAATATTGATTGACGTCAAAACGCCTGTCTGCCCGTCTGTACACAACGCTTGTACCTAAACTGATCAGCTGACTTTCTCCAAAATTGATATTTCCCATTCTAGCTGGATGTTCTGGCGGTCCCTTGAATTTGTAACCAATATTTCAATTTTGGTATGTACTGTATATGGAATCTGCAGCCTAACATCTGGAACATTTAAAAGTTTTCAAAAAATGGCAACAAATTGTTGATTAAATTTTGACTTCAGGTAGCGGAAAGATCGCTTAAGAGAATGATGCAGATCACATTTTCGATAAAATTCTTGATTTTTCAAAAATTGGAGAAAATCAATTTTTTCATTGTCTTGCTACAAGTATAATTAGGAACATAAGTGATTTTCTTAGTGAAATCTGTTAAACAGATCTTAAAAGAAAGTCATGTTTAGTTTTTTGAAAATATTAATATTTTTTGAGTAATTTTGCATTTAACGGGCAATATAAATTTTAAATATTTGCTTTCTCAGAAATTGCGCGAAACGTTTTTTTATTCTTATTTTTATGTACGAAAGAAATGAAAACCATAAGTGATAAAACTTCTTAAAGTAAAGAAGTGTGTTTGTTAGTTCTAAGTTAAATGTATTACCTTCCTTCAATATATTATTTCTTTTTATAAGGATATTATTTACATCATACAATAACCATGGCCGACAACAATGAGATGATTTACGAGAATTATGAAATCATTATGATGAACAGATTTCATTTTAAAAAAATCTTTATAATTGCAGTGGCATAGAGACGAAAAAAATTGAATTTCTTCAATTTTTTAAATATCAGGCATTTCAACGAAAATTCGACATGCATCATTTTCTTAAACGACTTTACTCTAGCCAAAGTCAAAACTTAATACAAAATTTCGTGCCATTTTTTGAAATTTTAAAAAATGTCTAATGAGCTTCATATAAAATACCCACCAAAATGTCTTCAATATTGAAGCTTGAGATTTATATTCTAATCCACTCCTTTCTACAATATTAGATTTTAAAATAAATTTAATTCACAATAAAGTTTCAATTTCGAGTAGTTTCTGATTTTTTTCAAGACAATTTTCTATTGTCAACGACATCCTAATATGCAAAATACTGCATTAGCGAAATCTTGAAGAGCCGTCTCCTAGCCGAAGTGGTAGAGCGTTTGCTTGTGGTAGAGCCAGAGGGCTCTAGTTCAAGTTCTGACTGGGGTACGTTTTTTTTCATTCCCTGAAAATGTTTGTACGCATGGAGCACAAAAAATGCAAACTAGCTGTAGAAGCGAGATTTTTATGAAAACTTTTCGATTTTGAATAATTTAGGGTATAATTTTCTACAGTCTCCCGTTCGTCGTCTCGTTAAGAGTTTTAAGAGGAGGATGAAGTGCTATTAGGGGGAAATGTAATGTATTACTTGTCCATTACCAATAATACGATAAAATAAGAGATATTTTTGTTAGATTATAAGGGGTAAACAGTTGGAGAATAAATTGAGTGACTGTAGGTGTTTTTTTTCTTGAAGTCGATACATATTACATAGATTTCTAGTTATTTCTTGCTGCAAGAGAATTCTGAAGTTTTGAGTGTCGAAACTCGTCAGGGAGTTTTAGTTCTTATCACCTCTCCTCTTCTCACCTTGCCCGCAGGGCAGGTAAAGATAACGCCTCAGCTCAGCAAGTCTGAGAGCCAAGCGACTGCCAGCGAGAATTAAAATATAACGCTGAACTGAAATATTTATAAGTAGACTGTATTATTCTGTAGAGTCACGTAAATTGAACTGCATTCTTATTGTCACATAGGAGTAATTTATTTAATATTTTAAATTGCACAAATGCAGAAGTTCAATAAATTTTCAGATACAATTCGTCCTATAAATAAACCCGTTAAATAAAAGAATACGTCTTAGACTAACGGCTTAGACGAGAGGCTTGTGAACGGAGGAACGCGCGATCGAATGTGGCACAACCTCGCCAGTTTTTTTTGGTTGCTGAGAAATCAAAAACAATTCCAAATAACAACGTCGATAATCTTCTAAACATTCCCTTCTTTTGCGAGAAGAAACCATTTTATAATACTTGCAACACAAAACTTGGAAAGTTTTTTGTATGAACGTTAATCAACTACTCGTTCACAAGATCATTCACTTCCCCTTATTTTCACTTTCATAGGCCTTTTTTGGGGATTATACCACTACGATCGTTACTTTCCGAACCTAATATTACTTCCTTTGTTATTAATGATTTGTACTTTCCCTTATACGTACGTACACACGGAGTGATATACGTAGTATAGGGAAAATATGTAATGCTGCTCGAAAAAATGGCGAGTTTTTGCAGAAAAAAATTCATTCCCGGGCCGTGATAACGAAAAAGTGGATAAAACCAGTTGCTAAATTAAGTCGTCCGTCTGTCCGTCCGTCCGTCCGTCCGTCCGTCCGTCTGTCCGTCTGTGAACACTGCTAGCGCCTAAACCATACATACGATTTCTTCAAAAAATGGATTTTCCCTGCTCAATGTGATTCTAGTCGAAGCTTTGAGATTTTGAAAAAGATTCTGTAAAATTTGGGGGTACATTATATGAAGCCACCCGGACATTTACAAAACTTTATCAAAAACGGCTCCAAATTTTTTCTTTAAATTTCTTATAAGAATAGAGTAAAGTACACTTATTAAGGTGGCATAGGTCCCATTTTCACGGATAACTCTGAATTTTCGAATATTGCACAAGTTTGAATTTTATTCGGCCTTTTCCTCCAAATACAAAATTTAAGATAGACCTTTTTCATTCAAATAAAATTTGTTCTTCATAGCGAGTTCTTTCCTTAAGGTCATGTACACTTTTTTGAAAAATTTAATAGTTTTCGCGTAATATTGCGTGCAATATGTGCAATTTAAAAAAAATAAAAAAAATGATTTTCTCAAAAAACGGCTCAAAATTTTTTCTTTAAACTTTTGGTAGGGATAGAGCTGAATGTACCCTATAAGATGACATAAACTCCATATCGCTTTATTTTATTGTTTTTTGAAAAATTGCAAAAATGTAATTTTTTGACTTGTCTCTCACGTCGTTAATATTTACATTAGTGGCGATTTGTTTATATAATTATATTTACAAGTTTAAGTGCTTTAAATAATGTCAAGTAAAGTTTCTCGAAAACAAAAATCCAGTGGGGAAAAAGACCATCGCCACCTCCTGAGAAAAACACGCACTACACTTACGGGACTAATGACCAAGGTAGTTGACGCGCCCGGAAACACGAATCAATCAATCAATCGAAAACAAAACCGTTTTCTGTAAAAAGTAGCTTAAAATTCCGCTTTTTCACAAACGTTCAAACGCTTTTCACAAACGCTCAAACGCTCATATATGGCTGCACTTTTTTTCTTGAAACGTTTGTAACGGATAGTGCTAATTACACTCTTTAATATGACGTAAAGTTTATTTTGAGTTATTTTTTTTTTGTTTCTTCAAAAATTATATACATGTAATTTTTTTGAAAGATCTCTCACATCTTTAATATGCACATTACCAGCAATTTGTAAAGATTATTACATTTGTGAGTGTAAGTCCTTTAAATAACTTCAAATAAAGAATTACATAATAGTTATTAAGTACTCTTTGTGAAGTACTAATTTCATCCAGAAAACTCCATCTTCCACTTTGTAGGTACACGCCGAAAGAATTCAATCTTTGATAATTTTCGAAAATTGAGAGATAACCATGGAAATAGATCTATGCCATTTTCATCAGTGTATTTCACTGTATTCTTAGAAGAATTATAAAGAAAAACTGTGGAGCCATTTTGAGAAAACGTGAAAATGTCCGGAAGTTTTTTAATGAAGCACCCCGAAATTTAAATAATTTTTTAAAACAATTGTAGGTCCTTGATTTTGGTCAGATCGATCAAGGAATGTTCAATTTGGCAAAATCATACGTAACCTACGAATGGTTTAGGTACTAGTGTTGTTCATTGACAGACAGACACGCGGACAGACGGTCGGACATTTTAAAAAACAACTATTTTTTTATAAAAGAAGGCCCATGAACGTGCATTTCCGTTGAAATTTCAAAATCTCATTTCCATAGCTTTACACAACTTTCTATAGACAAGCATATAAGTAATATATCTTGTACTACCTATATCATTCCGTATATACGTATAACGTATACAAGAAAGTAAAATAAATTAATGCACTGTTCACTGACCACAGAGTAGGTTACAGGCAAGGTTTCTGCTTTACACAAGACATCTTCATTCTTCAACCTTCGTGCGACGATAATTGCAAGTTCAAACTCACAATTGTGAAATTGTTTCTGATAATTAGTTCTTTCTCGTTTTTACTAGTTTAGAATGCCTCGTAATATCAACATCTCCAAAAATGCGTTTCAAATTTGCCAGTCTCTTGAACACCAAATACTGCCAAATGTCTGTCCCTCAGGATGCAGTTGCAGTGTTATATTGTACTGATAATGTAATGTGATATAATATAATGTAATATACACAAATATATCAGTATATACGCCAATATACACATTGGAAACTCAATGTTACATGATTGACGATTAATGAAAGTGATTGTAGTACTCTGTTCAAATAAATAGGGTCTGTGAAGACTTCTTGTAGATAAATTTCGAAATGTTTTACTATTCGTGGCGCAATATTCAGCTATATTTAGCTTATTAAACCCAAAAATATCTAAACAATCACTTTCAATTCAATCAAACTTTATAGTGTCATTGCCAATAATACTCACCAGACATTTTTTCAATAAATTATAAGGTGCTTGAATAAGTTATTGCTGTTCTTGTGTGAAAAATAAAGCTTTATTTTTATAGTATGTGGTATACAATATACCACTCAAAGTATAGCCCATCACTAGCTACTACTTTTGCCCGATTTTCTGACAGCAGTAGAATTCCGCATCGCAAAAAACGATGTCTTTTGGGACTATCCAAGAATCAACCCGTTTTTTGGTATCTTCATACGAATGGAAGCGCTGCTGCGCTAGACCATGTGCCATTGAACGGAATAGGTGATAATCTGAAGAAGCGATGTCTGGTGAATACAGCGGGTGGGGCAGGGCTTCCCATTTAAATGTTTTCAAGAGGGTTTTCATTGGTTTTGCACCTTGTAGCCGAGAGTTGTCGTGTAACGAAGTCACCTTGTGGTATTTCTGCTCGTAAAGTGGTCGTTTTTTTCTTAGAGGTAAACCCACAACGTAACATGAATAAGTTACTCTTATCATTAACATTAAAAAGTTACATCGAGCATGGCAAAAAGAGTGACAGAATTCTTATTTCAAACTCACGAGGATCAAGAACTCCATAAAAACCTGGTCGTCATGCGTGGCTCAAGGCGCGAGGAGGTAATTTTCATTCGCCTTCGGATCGGGCACTGCCACTTCTTACAAGGACATCTTATCGCGTTGTTTCCCACTCCGCATTTGCAAGAAATGAACAGACATTACCGTATAGAATGCTCTCGTGCACTGCAAAAATTTAAGCGGTAATCGGAGAAGACATCGCGAGAGATGAGGGTGATTTTTAAAATGCCTTCTAAACATTCTCTTTATCAGTTATTTCATTTCATAATTAGTCAGAATTTACTATATTTTACTCAATTTATAATAAATAAAAATTATTTTACTGATTGGCACGAGCTCCAATGACATGTTGAAGCGCCTTTAAACCCTAATCATAATCATCATATAATTTAAAATCAATCTAAATATTTGTCACATATTTTCTGGCAATTTTACTAATAATGTTGCACTACGCAATTGTTAAGGTGATTAAGCACAATTCACGTTTCGTTTATTCTAAGAAACAATGAAGTTGAATTTTGTGTAAATAATAAAGAAAATAGATCAATTGTTCGGATTTGGAGTCTAACACTGATGTTGTAGGTGTCTATGTAAAATCAAATGAATTATGATGTTTGATGCACATTATTGTATTGGGATTCCTCTTCTAGACAGAAAATATTCCTCATGTGTATACCTTACAAAGGTAAAAATTATTTCACAAGACAATAGAACACAAGGACGGTGTGATTCGTGTGAATAAAACGGTGCCTTACTTGAATATCGATAACTGTGGTAAAGTGAGTTTCCTGGAGTTTCTTTGGATCGCGATGGAGCTCCTCCAATCGAACATAATACTCCAGACACTGTTTATGGAGGTCACACTAAAACATAATATAAGTTGTGAAAATAGTACCTTTGAGAACACCTGTGTTCCATTTAACATTTTAACTGGAAAATTGTAACGGCATTGAAATTTCTTAGCTACAAACTCAGTATCTTTCAAGTTTATTCAAAGACGTTTTTGTTACTTTCTTAATAGCTTGTTTTAAGAAAATTACATCGAATCGTTACATTTGAATTTTTTCTTCTAATTTAATTTATTCTTCTTTTAACAGGTGGTTATTCAAAAATAGTTAATAAAATATTTAACTTGAGTGAAGATTTCCACAAATAAAAATAAACATTTGCTATTTATATTCGCATTTGCTATTTATGCATAAAGAATTCGATAAAAATGTCATTGCTCCTTCCCGTGACCGCGCGTGGGGCGCGTGTGTCCTCAGCGTCCACAGGGCCAGCGTCCAGGTGAATTAGGTCGGGGGAGGGGGGTCTCGCGCCCACGCTCAGCAATCCGTTTCGCCTGAATATCCACTCCTCTTATTGCTCTTACTCCCTCTCTCCCCTCCCCTTATTTTACTGCCTCCCTCCCCGATAGCGAAGCAGCGACGCCGACGTCAATCACCTCAAAAATTGCTCCGCCCCTTTGAGATAACGAGGAGGAAAATCTTCAAGGGGAGGAAGGGGGAAGTGTCTGAATCTTGGCACAAGAGCCAATGATAAGAGCCGCTTTGCCTAAGCTCCGGGATTGGTCAAGTGCCCAGGCGTGGTTGTCCAAGCTGTGGAAAGGCCACATTTGGCCGCACTGGACACGGTGCATATTCTGTGATATGGGGTGTACAATTTGGGATAGACAGACTTCAGGTCCTCCCATAGTTCAAGAGGAATGCTTTCGATACGTAATTTCGTTACCTAAATCTGAATTCTGAACAACGATATTTCTTGTTGAGTTTTAGAGCTAACTTTTTATGGTGGGCCCAGATGTCTTGACTTTGCTCAGTTGCGGAGTCTGACGAGGATGTCTCTTGGAATGTTGCATGGCTACCTGACATTCCAGTAATAAGTTTCTTAATTTGGGCTAGCGCTCTTGTTGAGGCAACTGTATCAGAGAAATGTTCTTGAACCTAGGGTCGAAAAAATGTTGCTAAAGCTAATAAATACACGTGGTCAATTATCTTTAACCCTTTCACTGCTACGCGTTAGGAGCGCCGGCCGCCGCGCTGTGCTGAGCCATCCGGCGGCCGCCGCACGCCGTGTGCTGAATACTATTTCGTGCGGTCTTCTCTTGCGACCGCTCTCAGTTATCAAAACAACGTACACTTTCCATCCTTCTTTTACATCCGGGCTTTGGACCGGCACCTGATCGTACCAAAAAGCAATGCTAATTTATAAATCGAGACACGTACCGTACACCAAGAAAGCAAAATCACAAGTGAGAAGCAGTCCCCGGAAATGTGTTGAAGTAAACACGGAGGGTGGATAGACAAAAGGGTTTTCTATTCTGGTACTGTAATAATCTTTGACCTGCGCGTGCTTGGCCGGAAACCCCCGCGGGCCCCGGACGCCCCGCGGTGCAAGCAGCCCATGCCATCCACAACACTTGAAAAATCTCGCAACAGAAGCATTGAAATGCTATTTAGTAGGCACCAAAATAAATTTCAAAGTGTCCAGAACAGTGCGAGCGAACAACGGACGCAGAACCCGAAAGAGCAGCGCGACGCACCGGTGCGTCGATAGCAGTGATGACACGGCGAGCTCTGACGCACCGGTGCGTCGTTAGCAGTGAAAGGTTTAAACCTGGATTCAAATTCATCTTCGAGGGATTTTTTCAAACTTAATCCTACTTCGAATTTTAAATTTGCCTCTTTTATTGATTGAAATAAACCGTTTAGCAATGGATTGCTATGCTACTGGTTACTTATGAGCTTCGTGAGATTTCTTTCGTCATGTGCTCTAAAAATCCTAATAATGATTTCATCTCTAATGTTCTCTGGTTCAATTGAAGAGCACTGATGAAGATTCTGGTCTCGATAGCAATATGCCACTTACTATGTTGGAAAGAACAATGAACCCCTCCAACAAATTATTTCGAGTTCCAACGATTTTTCACATCTTGGATCAGTTTCAAAATATTCCCTTCTTTCATAACCATTTTCACCTGCTCCTTTCTCAGCTGGTCGCTACAATTTACAGATTCTTGTACATAAATCCCAATGTCTCTAACTTTTTTAATCAAATCACATAAACGCCCTTTATGGCCAAACATCCAATTTGTTTATTTTTCCCAAATGTGTCTCCGATAGCCTTAACCATAGCAGCATCTGTAACAACACTCTTAATTTTCTCTAAAGGAATACCCCATTCATTCAGAACGGCCAAACCTACTTTCCCAAATAATCAGCTATATGGGGCTCATGTAACGCGATAACCCGTTGTGAGATCGATTGAAATTCCATGCCTCCGATAAAATGAGGAGTTATACCCCAAAAAAGGTTGTATTCATTCGAACCATACATCTACAGTCATGGACAAATTCTACATTGTTGGAAGCATCTCAACAATATTTTTCTTAATAACACATATTTCTTTATTATCAATTTCTTAATTGAATTCCGTGACGGTACCTTATAGAGTGGAGCAATTTCTTTCATAAGATTTCGAAATCCTGCATCCTCTTCCAAAGATAAAGGCATTCAGTCTTTACAAATAAATTTCATCACGGCCTGTGTTATAAGACAGTGACGAGATCCACCTTCTAAAAAATTATACAAAATAAATTAAAAAAAAAATGAATATAATATTTTAGAAACCACCATCAGCAATTGAAACAAAATCGAATGAAATGAAAGTTTGATCGGACTTCATTATAAAAATAATGGCGACAAGGAATGTTTCAGACAAGACACCTATTTCATTGTCTCTAGACAATGTCAAACCTTACAAAACTGATATCAGTGCCATATTTAGAGTAAATACCATACAAGTGTTGAAATAATTCATGAGCCACTATTAACAACATTGTTTAGTTTCGTAATGTTAATACGAGAAATAATACATCATTTCTATTAACCATTTCAACATCAGAATGTCACCTTTGGCGTTACGAATGGTCAAATTTAAATGAATATAATAATTCACTGGAATTTTTACAATGTAGTATCTTAACATCGTTTTACAATTCCCGGCTGGTTATCAAATTTAATGGCTCGTTTGATATTCTCTAATCTGGTTTGGTAATATGTTAAGACGTGATACAACGAGATTTGTCTTAAATACCTATTATTTTCGGCTAAAATACGCATAGCAGTGTCCGTGGTCATAGTGAATACTCCGAATTCGATGGTAGAAAACTATCTTCACTTAACCCTTCGTTAGGCGCGCCATTTTTTGGAACACGGTTAGGGGCCCCAGTAGACGAGTTCTATTTTTTTGTGTTTCCTATAACATTCTATGGGTCATTTTGGGGAAAATTTACTTTACACTTTGTCTGGGGATGTGTTAGGATATTTATTGAGAAATCAACATCACTTTTTATACCTTTTATTATGAATGATTCATTTTACATAATGTTATGGAAGAAACGGCTTAATATTGATTTACACAATATTCAGTTAAGTCATAATTATTTCTCAGGCTAAATCACTTATGTAAACACAACTTAGCACTGGTGTTTACATTGAGGCAGTTTTCATTTGAAAAGTTTGCATGTTTCTGTAAACATAAGAAATTATCACGTTTTACACAAGCATATTTTGTGCGAGAAATTTTCTTTCGTGTAGCAAATTGACACATTTTTCTTTTTGTACTTTGCTTTTCCATAGGAATCGTATTTTGATTTTCTTGTTTTCTGTATTTATTTAGCATTTGTAGAATTTCTCCTGGAGATAAGCAATAGTGGATCTTCTTTGCAATTGATGGAGTAACAAAACCATGATGTTATCTGCATTTTTCAGATCAAAATGTTCACTCAAATAGAGAACTCTATAGTGGTGTAGTGCAGACGATATTACGTTACTCTAACAGATATTACGTTACTCTAACACAAGACAGAATAGGCGTGAGAGTAGCAACAATGCAATGGCACCGTGAAATTCTGCGAAATGCGTGTGACGTCTTTGGGCGCGCGGGGGCTGGCAATCCCACGCGTCGCGCGCGGCCGGAAAGACGACCTACGTGACCTATCGCCCTCCGGTTTCTCATGCGATAACCTCGCTACCAAATGCAGAATCGTTGAACACAGGATGTCTCCAGATATTAATCTTACACCTACGGCTCAGCGAGATATTGAGTTATTAAAATGCAATTGGTCTACAAGATCCATGCATGCATATAGTGGCGTAGCCTGAGTTTTGGCTTAGGGTATGTAACTCGAGAAATGAGAAAATAATTTAAAACTTTAATTATAATTTAAATATTTTTCATTCACCAATACCATTTCTGTCACTTTGATCAATTAGGGCACAGAAAACTGATCCAGTAAAAGTAATAATAGCTCACGTACTTCATGTAGTTTACTGGTTAAAAGTTAGAAAAAGTTAACTTAAGTTCACGACCTAGCAAAATAGAAATGTGTGTCCTCATACTCTGATAATTAGAGCATTATCAAACTCAATGATTTTCAAAATTGTCCAATTCATATGATTTCGAACCCAGTAGAACTGGCATAATTTATAAAGTGGAAAACAATGATCTATAATAAAAATATAATAGAAAAATCAATCGATTTACAGACACGTAATGAAAACCAGTTGACAGTTGTCCTTTGCTGCTTACATCAAGGGTTTCATCCAGTATGACGGAGACAAAAGAGGCTTTAGAAATTTCATTTTTAATTTCATGGGACATTGCCCGTGCTCACACTTGAAATCCAATGAATCGGAATTTCTTGGTGAGATTGCACGAAACACTGGAATTTTCATATCATCATTGTCAGTTTTATCATATTTCATTATTTCACCTATATATTCCATGAAATTTTCTCCATTTTTTCCATTCTCAAATTTTCTCCATGATCCCCTATTTTCATTATGGCTAGAAAATACAGGCCCCTTGTCTCCAAAAAAGCATACAACTCGAATGAAGTGTGACAGAATTCCTTATTTTCCCTTATAATACCGTTGTATTTATCCCTTAAATCACCGTTGTGTTTATTTCCAATGTCTTTGTTTGTATTGCTCAACATAGCCTGTGTTGGCTGTTTAAATAAAATTCAATTCTCTCATATTTTTTTCAAATATTTTTAGTTTCCCATGTGCCATAATTTGTCCACGGCACAAAAATACGACTCCATAATTATGTAGGCACTTTGGATCGCGTTGTGCTCGCCATTCCAGGGCACAGATGTGGATTGCACAGTTACATACCCTTGTGCAGACCTGCACAACGCCTGCTCCCGCGGGCATTCTGCACTTGCGAGCCGCTCGCCTGCCAGTGGCAGCGCCGAAAGTGCAAGTGGGGAGTAGAAAGTGCATAGTGGGGAGTAGGAAGCTTTGCGGGGAGGGGAGAAGTCTGGACGTAGCACGACGCGGCGCGTAGATTGAATGCCTGGGCGTCTAATAATGATCCATGCTTCAAAATTATATGCCCATTTGTTTAAATGGATTATATCTAGTATTTCAAGTTACCAGGGTCATAATTCACTGTTTACGTTCTGTGCACTGCTATGTATCCACCTTTGTATCCACCACTGTATGTATTTTCATATTCTATTTTTTTAAAAAGAAAATAACATGCTCATTGTGACTCTTAAGCATTATTTTAAAGCAATAGCTTTAAAATATATGCTTATATAAGAGAAAAATATTATTTATTTCTAACACAAAATTGCAATTTAATAATTGATTGTTCACCAGGAATGTTATAATCTCCAAATGATGGAAAATGAACAAAATCATGAGAGCAATCTCTCACATCAAGATTGACATAAAAATAGAATATGTAGCAATTCCAAGAAGGGTAATGTTTAATAGCACATGTGTGACCATTTTTCCCCATTATGAAACTGAATAAAAGAGATCAACGAGCAAACTTCTGTCACGATATGTTACGGACAATCATAAGATAATCATGGGTATTGGTTAAATAGAATGCAAAGGGCTTTATATTTTTATATGATGTAGTAAACGACTCTACACTCTTGTCAGAAATTAGAACAGAAAATAATCATGATTTTTTTAAGAACAATATGTTTTTGCTTTGAGAGAACCGTCTTATTCAATTAAACATAGTTAATAAAAAATAGTTTATTGCTGTCATCATCAAACAAAAACAATTCAGTATCAAAATTTTGTGTTTAGCACAACACTAAATTTGTGATTACATCGTAGCAAAGCGAATTACATTATAAGCCCTACAAGCAATTATAATACTTGGTGTTGAAATCTAATATGTATAATTCGTTGTAGTTTCATATTTTGCCCTGTCATATATCGAGAACAAACATTTACAATATAATACAAAAGACTATATTACTTGAACTGTATATGACCGTCATGTTCTTGCCGATTGCTCTTTAAATTTACGCGCTATCTTTCAAATTGCGCATTCTGATTGGTGGACCCCACTCCTAGATTGGGTCTCATCCCCACCCTTCATCGATTTTCTCATTTGCACCCGAGTTGCCCGCACGCAGCTCCTGAGGTCAGTGAAAGTGCAAAATGCTGTGCAGGTCTGCCCTTGTGCATTCAACCAGCACAATCCCCAACCTAAATTGGCTACAAATATATAGTTGCTAAATGCATAAAATAAGGTAATAAAACTCAAATAAAACGACAATGTTCATTAATTAACCTCGTTCTCTTACAAACACCGAAGAGAACAATGAAGCTTCGTAAAACGACAGCTTTTTTCGTAGGCACCACGGTAGGCACCCTAGATGTAATGGGTCAGTGTGCATCTGATTCTCACCGCAGGCTAGGCGGTATTTCAGACTGATTCGTTCATTCTTGTGAAGAATCGAATTCTCAATGGCGCAATGTTTGAAATACAATGAAATATTTTGTAGTAGAAAAAGAAAATAACAAATTGACAATTAACAATAATTTTAAAATAAATTTGCTGATATTGTCAGGGTATGTAACACATCATCCACATCCATGGACGGTATGCCCGTGCATGCATAAACGTTGGAACTAGAAAAAAAAAAGTTTATTGCTTCACTAGGAGTCAAGGGGTAGCTGAAGTAGTAGTAAGATAGAATTTCAACATAACATCACGAGACCGATACGTTTAAGTTTTCTTGATCCACAGAATCCGTTCCCCACCTCACTTTTACTTAGATTAATTGAAATACAAAATATGTAGCAAGTGTTGACAAATCTGAGTGAAAACTAAACTTTTCCCTCCTTTTTCCTTTCTTCACTGTAAAGGCTCTAGCCGGATAAGATGGTAAAAAGTGCCCCCGCTTGAAATCGAACAGTGAATCTTTCTTGAGGATTGTGACCACGAAAAACATTTTTTCATGGACTTTTAAATTCCTGCCCCCCTCACATCCGCCGTAATAACGAAAAACGTGTTTTTCAACTTTATTTTTTTCACTGACTCCGCCGCATGAATTTTTATGGAAAATAATGTGTATTTATGTAAAATTTAATGAATTTTTCAAAAATAATTTTTAAAAATGTATTAGTCGCGAAATTCAACCTTTTAAATGGATTTGAAATCTTTGGAATTTTTTTAAGAAAGTTGTTTTTCCACCGGGAGCACAAGAAAATTTTGAAATGTTGCCCTAAAAATCATCTATCTTCTGGAATTTTTACAGATTTTTGTGATTGGTGCGCCATGTCTAAAAAAAATAAAATACGTATTTTCGTCCCATTTGGCGTATTTTCATGTACAGGGTGACACACAGGACAGGAACGGTTTTGAACTGCGTAGAACTGAGAGTGCATTGGTGGGAGGTGGGCGTGGTGGAATAGTTCTGCTCTATAAAAGGCGCCATTTCATTTACTCTGTCCCCATGGAGCAATGGGACATGCAACGTCGATTGTTTGTCTATGACAGAGAAGTGATGAGTCCTATTACAGCTAGGCAGCGATTGTTTCGGTCACGGTTCAATGTTGGTCGACATGGAGCTGTTCCGAGCCGCAATACAATCCTCATATGGGTGAAGAAATTCAGATCGACAGGAAACATAATGGCTAAGAAGCCTGGCCCGAAACGCTGTGTAACGACGCCAGAAATAAAGGCTAAGGGAAGCGGTAGTCAGATGCCCAGAACGGTCAGCTAGACGTCATAAAGGTGAGCTACGTGAATCGGTTAGAAGAATTTTGCGTAAAGAATTAAAATTCCATCCTTAGAAAATGCTAAATCGCCCAAAATTGCCAAAATCACCCAGATTTACCAAATAATCCCCCAATTTGCCGACGACACGGCGCTATTTTTCTCAGGACCTGATCTATACAAAATACGTAACACAATGCAGCTATATCTAAATCTAATTGATAGCTGGGCCGCTAAACTAAAAAATCCAACTTAACCCATTAAAAACCGCTTCGAAAATATTTACCCTCAGAACTTACACTTCTCCAACTCCCTTCACGTTAAACAACAAACCAATAATCTGTCATCCACAGAGCACAATTAAATATCTTGGACTCAACAGAAACACGAAAATTAACTGGAAAAAAACATTTACAAACTAAGTTTGTCAAGTAAAAATAAAATTACAACTAAAACCTATTATCAACAAAAACTCCTCACTACCATAAAGCACAGCCATAATAATATAGGCGTGCCCCATCTGCATTAAAGCCGCAAGAAATCAACATCCACCAAATACAAATTTTCCAAATCAGTATCAAGAATAATAACTAACGTCCCTTGGTTTGTCACCCACGACCAACTCCACAAAAAAAGATCTATTGAATCA
Organism: Acheta domesticus; assembly: GCA_031308135.1. Taxonomy (NCBI): domain Eukaryota; kingdom Metazoa; phylum Arthropoda; class Insecta; order Orthoptera; family Gryllidae; genus Acheta; species Acheta domesticus. The sequence continues at coordinate 110,825,584 of JAHLJT010008446.1, read as the reverse complement.
CATTAGCCGACCATATTAATTACCTCGCCTCCAAATTCTATTTCAATAATGCACTCAACCTCGCCCGAAATCCTATACCACCAACCCAAATTCAAAACAAATTCCCGTTTCTGAAAAAATTCACTGAAATTGACAATTAACAGAAGTTTCTCGTCTCTGTATAGATGAAGCATAGCATGTAAGTTAGTAGTAAGCATCCTAAACATATTAATCTTCGTCTAATATGTAATATTCTATCTTCATTAATTACAGGATTTGTATCCTCGTATCCAAAAATAAAATTCAAAAATTCCGCAGGCCTTATTGTTTTTGCATTGTATCTTCCGTGAGACAAGTAATAAATTATGGCGGCAATGTGCAAGCAACATCCGATTGTACGAAGACAGTTTGCACAATCGCAACAATATTGTAGTTTTCCTGAAGATCCAATGGTATGAGGTTTGTATTCCACAAAGCATTTATAGGTTTTTCTTTTTATGTGCCGTGAACGGACTTCGAACTTGAGGATGGTTGGCTTTAATTTTAAATATTGTAAATCGATGTTGTTGTTTTATGTAAACATTTCTGCTAAATATGAAATAGCCTGACCTAATTGATATGTTTTAGAAAAAAAATCAAAACTTCTTTCGTGAGTTCTGGAAAATCAGGAATATCTGTTAGAGTTACATTTTTGAAATCGACTTTTCGTCGGGCCCATCTTTGTTCCTCGACTTCGTTTGCCAGGGTATTAGTTGTAGGTTGTGGAAGTAACATGTGTTGAACAATATCTTCTATTGTGCTCTTATCGGAAATCATTCTTGGACCAAAAGAATTGTTCAAATAGCATGCTGTTTTACAATACAAGCCTACCTGTGGTAATAATTTGTTGTCTAATTGGTGATGCAAGAGTATATATATTAGCAATGACTGCGTGAACTGCTTCCACAACTCAGCGAATCGTCGTTACGAAACGAGAACAATTAAATTCCTCATTTGTAAATTGCTTTCGATTACCTTTCAGTGCAGGCATAAGAACGATGTACTTTTTTATCTTCTAAATATTTTTGGCGTCTCTAAAACCTCTGTCTACTATGCTCCTTCCTGTACTGTAAGAAGTTTTACTTCCTGTAATAAGCTGTTCAGACCATGTGGGTGGAATGTTACTTTTGTCATAATCGTATCATCGTTTTCAGTGGCATAAAATGGTCCCAAAATATCCGTTGAAAAATATTTTTTTCTACAATTTTAGCACAAAACATTATTTATATTTACCTCGCCATTAATTTTCTTTTACAATTCTGACTTCTCTTTCATTTCTAATTGTAGATTCGTTTCCACAAGTTTTGTGAATGAACTGCATACCTTTGATACATTTTCTATCGTCTGTAAACTTAACCTTTGTGCTAGGTTTACCATTCGTGTTATTCGATGACATCATCAAGCTCCAAATAAATTATAATTATAAATTGTAGAGACAATATTATAAAATTATATATTAATTTAAGTAACAATATTTTCAGTCACATTTTAAAATAATATACTCGGCATTCCCCCGTTCCAGCTCGTTTTCATATTATTGCGCCATTGTTTAAAAATAGAAGAGTAACCCGGATAATCGCCTCCCCCATACGTCACATACAGTTTCTACTGTTTTTTGACCAAAGAAATCAAATCGATTCAACAATGAAAACTTTATTTTACATATCAGGAAAATACGTGGGCATCTGTGGCATAACCAACGAGTTAATTAGAGATTTTGGGGTGGCATCTGAGACATGCCCTACGAGTGGTAGGCCGTTGCACATTACGTACTGATACGAGCTAGTAGCCATTATTCTCGTGGCATCTCTAACATGCCGTAAGAGCTGTAGGAGGTGTATGCTTTGCTTACGAGTGCAGAGGGTTAGGCGAGTGGCTACTGCTGGCAATAATAGTGATGCTAGTTATGATACTGAGGAAACGGATAAAGTGACAGTGGAAAAGGTGTAGATGATGCGAGCAGCGCCAGGCCATCACATGAATTTGGTGTTCCTCCACTACCGAACAAAGACACTAAAGCAAATTAATTCTCAATCAAGTTCGCTAGCACGTATGATGCGGTAGGCTAATGCTTCTGGTATGGGCGGACGCGCGGGAGCGCCGCCTCCTGGCTCCCTCCCCACCACCTTCAGCTACCTCCTCTACTCGCGAATCCCAGCGGCCACCCTGGAAAAATCCAGCTTTCCATTACGTCACATACTTAAAAATATTACGGAAATGATCAAAAGAAAATAATGAAGTTGCTATTTTTGAAGAAAAAAGGGATAAAAAAAGAAGTTAAGTGTAGAAAGATACAAGTAAGTTACTGTTTTGATATTCAAACTTTGAAGTATTTTTTAATATGATAGAAAATCTGTTTAATCAGTTATTTATCTCCTTAGTACACACCATTGCATCTAAAATCCTCAACAAACTCACTTAAATTAAAGTCAATTCTTTATAATTGATAATTTTTCGAACTTCTCAATTTATTACAAATAACTGAACAAAATAGTTCACTATCTGGTGCGATTATATCTAACGGTCAAAATATCATTGACAAAATTATTTACTGATATTAGCCTTTTAATATTGCAAATACCGTGGCTAGAAAACAAATAATATTGTAATTACATGTTTCTACAAAGTTCTATATACATGAAAATACGCCAAATGGGACGAATATATGTATTTTAATTTTTTTAGACATGGCGCACCAATCATAAAAATCTGAAAAAATTCCTGAAGATAGATGATTTTTAGGGCAACATTTCAAAATTTTCTCGTGCTCCCGGTGAAAAAACAACTTTCTTAAAAAAAATTTCAAAATTTTCAAATCCATTTAAAAGGTTGAATTTCGCGGCTAATACATTTTTAAAAATTATTTTTGAAAAATTCATTAAATTTTACATAAATACACATTATTTTCCATAAAAATTCATGCGGCGGAGTCAGTGAGAAAAATAAAGTTGAAAAAACACGTTTTTCGTTATTACGGCGGATGTGAGGGGGGCAGGAATTTAAAAGTCCATGAAAAAATGTTTTTCGTGGTCACAATCCTCAGGAAAGATTCACTGTTCGATTTCAAGCGGGGGCACTTTATACCATCTTATTCGGCTAGAGCCTTTGAGAGAAAAATTCGTATTTTGTACAGTAATTTTAAACGTATTTTTGCAGTTAGGTCTTTAGTTCGAAAATGGACTTTTGACTTACTATCTTGCAGATAGAACCTGCCGTTTGCTAGGGGTGCCTCAAAATAATAACCATAAAATGAAAACTTTTTTTTATTGAAACCTCTTACTAACTGATGAAATATGTAATTATTAGAGACAGGATTTCCATGCAAATGCATGTTTTTATTTAAGCTTCGTAGAGATTTCAAACTTTGTAAATATATGTTTCATGAAAAACTAATTTAAAAAATGAATACTTTTTCCGTGCATATTTGCATGTTTTGGTAGTGTTTTTGAGAAATTAATGCATAATGCACATTTGGACGTTTTTTTAATTAATACTGCATATTTACTGCATGTTTAGACTTCCATCTAGCATATTTAAGTACTTTCTTATTATTTCTCTACATAATTTGTGAATATTACAACTGACGCATATTTTGTATAAATAGTAAATTGATCTTAGGTCCTGATAACTCGCAGATCCCTTTGGTGCTTATTGTTATTCTTCACATTTTAACTTTCCTGTACATTACTTGGATTTGCGACGCAATTCCACGTTCGGTGAGCAACGATCGCGAAACGAATTATCAATGCCATATAATACGTCGCAAAGGATACGGAAGATACACGAAACCAAAACTCAATATCCTTTCTTAACTGATAATGGGAGAGGAAAATAATCAAGGGCACGCTCTCAGTTTGCTTGCGTGCAATAGAGGATTTACACAAGTGTCTTAATTGAAAAGTTAAGTTTAAAATAGTTTCTTCTAAGGCTTCGTGTGTTGTCAAACAAAGAATTGGAAACAACGATTTTCTGGAGGACGCATATTCAAAGCATATTCGTCTATTTACTAGTGGCCGCACCGCCAGGATTAAAATGGAAGAAAAAGAAAAAAAAACAACAACTCCGTATCTAAAAAGTCAAGTCACAAGAATGAATGAACATACCAAGCGAAACAATTACGTTTCCCTGTTTGAAAACTGGCAACGGGGCCGAAAACTACAATATCGCTAGCACAGATGCAGCACGATCCGTTCCGAGAAACGTCTGCAAGCAGGATGAAGCGCCATGCGTGGGAAGCAGGGTCGCATCGACTCGCCGTAGCGGACGCCCGTTGTACGGACGGAGTGCAACAGCTGGCGATGGCCCTCGCTCTCGCTGATCATACGTTTCCTCTAAAATTTTTAACACGATGTTTCTGAAACTTTCGGTTAAATTCTCAGTAGTCAGTTAACTGAAAAATAATCGGCTGCTTTGGGTTAAATTTGGAGTGTTTATTAAAAACATTTTTCCTCTGCCTCCACTCTTGTTAACGTAGGTTTTCAATGCTTTTTTTTAAGGATAGGAATATTTCCCGATATTTTCAAATCAGTAAAAATTAAGCCACTTTTTTAAAGAAAAAAATCGACCAATTTCTCAGTTTCCTCAAACTTTTAGGTACAGAATTTTGAATACAAATAGAAACGTTTCTCGGAAAAAACGGACCGTTCTCACTATCGACCAGATATAACATAATACTATGAAAACGACCATTTTCTAAAAAGATGTTACTTCAATTAGTAAATGAAGCACCTACTGGAATATGTATTGATATTTCCTCATACCTTAAAATTTAACTCTGCGATCGATATTTAATATCGATGGCAAAGAGAGGACATATCGTCTCGCACGAAAGAACATTTACTCACTCCAATTTTTTGGGAATTGAGTATCGGGTCCCTCTGTGTTCGACCTTAGGCCCTATATTCTTTCATTTATACGCAAATGATATGACCTTTATTAAAAAAAAAGAATGGTTCCGTTTGGTGATGAGTGTTCTTTGCAAAAGAAGAAACCATAAGTATACTGCGATTTTTCTAACTTTGCCCCTCAAATCCCATCTTCGCGATGGAATATGTCACGGTATTTCGCATCTTTCTCAGTCGTTCCGCTAGATTTCGCATGATCGCGACCGTATCAAGCAGTGCTTGCGATCATTCGACTTCTACTGGCAAGACCAAGAAAAACGCGAAATGCCGTGACATGTTCCATAGAGAAGATGGGATTTGTGTGGCCTTTAGGGGCAAAGTTAGAGGAAATCGCAGTATAGTACGATTTCCTACGTTTGATAAAAAATTAATAGTAAACGAGGGAAAATCAGATCCAGATACGTGTGGCAGTAGTGCCGTCGCGATCTTGGATGGAAGGATCGTGGATTCGAGTCCCATCTCGAGCATGGGCGTGTTTGAGTGTATGTATGTCTGTATCGTCACATACACTTGCCACAGGATAAATGTAATGGTTCCTCGGTAGTGCTTAATTTGTAAAATATTAGTTACCAGAACACGCCCCAAATTAATTATGGATTTAAGAGAAAAAATTATAAATTTCCGACAGAAAACAAGCCTTGGGCCTCGATAAGTGCAGGCGTATATCCGCGTGGTCTTAACTGGCCAATTCGCGACAAAACAAAATGTTTCAATGCAGATTTCATTTCCAACAGCAACCGCATGAGCCATTAAAAATGTACATAATGCAACTTATGTACTAATGTTTCGATAACTAAACTTTTAGATGTCTGAATTCAAACCTCAAATGGAATTAAGACAAACTGAACACTGAATTTTGTTAATTATTTACGTTTTCAGTACGCCTTCAAATTCAGTCAGATTTAATGCAGGTCATTGCGTGTATTTTGCGAATGTACATTCCCGCCTGAGGGAAATGTATTCTGGGGAAGCTCATCCTATAAAACGAAGATTTTTAAAAACAAGAACGAATAGTAAGCAAATGCCATCCACGTGAATGCTGCAAGCCACTCTTCTTTGGGTTTGGAATCTTAACATTACTTTGCCTATTTATTTTGGTGTACAGTTTTGTTGAAAAATAAACTTAGGTTGGAAACCTTTTCAGACCATACATGTATTTATTAGTTACACGTCGTCGGAATCTTATTCCTCTGCCAGCATCAACATATAACAAATTCACATATATACATTACACAGCCAGATATTACACAAAACTGATGTGAAAGTGAAATCTTTGGGTCGCTAACTTACTATAATTAGACTATCCTGACTATCAAAAAGAAAATAAAAATAATTAACAGTTATCTATAAGCCATTAGTTAATATTCGCACTGTATAATTTTCAAAGAATAAAATCTCCTTGAAACAAGCAATGTACCTCACCTTGTGGGTCAATGACCCATCTCGATCAGCTTTTTTCCTGCAGTTTCTCTGATCCATTGAGAGATGGGGAGATTGCACCGAGTTATGCTTCTGGACACTTTTCCTTTTTTTCTTCCATAAGAGCACATTTCATTGACCTCTCGATTTGCTAGTTGTGTTAGTAGTCACAAGTGTGAATTGTTAATTTGTCAGCAATACCTACAAATCAAATCTGGACCTAGTTTCACGGGGTAAATTAATTATCGTGAGCGAATGTATTTAGTATTTCTAATGTTGCCAACACCTACTGTAATTGCGTAAGGATATTTATTGTATGCATTTTATTTCAGTTAAATGTCTATGTAATTCATTTTATTCATATAAAATGAAAACCTTACGATTAGGCGACACAGCACGTTCGAGAATTGTTTCGTACGTTCGGCTGGAATTCGCTCATTTACATTTCGACACTTCGAATTCCTCAAACACGAAGCCACTCATGAGGCGACTTCGACGGTATGTGTATACAATTAAGTAGTTTATATTTCTTGAGTGCTCGCTATCCGTACGAGGTGCTGACATGCCTTAAGCAAGAGCACTCAGTGGGCCCAGAGACAGAGGCACGGTTGGTCACATGATGGCTGGCATGTCCGGAGAATTTCAAGAGGAGTTGACATCTTGAGCAAAGCGACAGGGCGCTGTAAAGATAGGGGCCACATGCGTCCCATATGGATGTATCAATTCTGACCCTCTGATCTATAATAGACCTCTATCGGCTCCCCCCGGGGGGGGTGTCTCCAATGTACAGTTGGTTGTTGGTCCGACTTTCAATTAAATAACTTGTTTGAACATTGCGATAAAGAGTTTAAAAGTATCTACAACACTGCACTCTTGAGGGGACTTCGATCCCAATTTAATAGGCGAAATCTTAAACCACACCATACTTCATTTGGCATTAAGTTATTTTTCACACGAAGTGAATAACAAATCAAGACCCAAATTATAAGATATATAAAAATAACCCTTTTTAAGTATTCGATACAGAACTGCATACGTAAAAGCGTTTCTACTCACCGCGTTTTACAATATTTAAACCCACTACTTACAATATTAAAATTTAGTGTGCCCATACCAACTTTTGTTATCCCAGACTTTGCGTTAGAATAACGTCTTTTTCTGTCTGCCAGCTTACAATAATTTCAGTGTTTTATTATTGCGAGACTATATCTAATGTTACAATGTACAGCATGCACAGATGGCAGTTTCGAATTATGGCTAGAAAATTTTAAAGTTCCCTTGAGAGTTCAAAGATCGGGATTAGTATATACTGGGTTAAATTTTGCAAGGAATACAGTAAATGCGCTGATACACAAATACAATGAAAGAATACCTCAATAGTATGCATTTATATAAGTCTCAGCCTTTGTTTACGCTACATGCAAGAGACACCGTGGGCAAAGAATTTTTCCAGGTTTAAACAAGGAAATTTGTAATATTTTTAATATCAGAAATGCTAAATCCCACTTTTCTAAATTCACAGCAAGTGAACGATCTGGAATTCAGGATGAAATTTGAGGATTATATACAAGATATTTATTGCACATTTTATTGTACTAGTTGTTTACAAAGAAACTGACAAAAAAGCATTGCCCATACAGAAAAAAAATATTGCAAAAGTTATCTGCAGGCAATTAAAAAATGCAAAGACCATTAACTTATCCTACAGGTAAATGCAAAGAAACAAACATTAGATAATCAAATTTCCACACTGAGTAACAGTACAAGGGATTTCTATTCTATGCTAGAATGAACAGTTAAAGAAAACTTTCCATCTTAAAAGTTTAAATTAGATAGCCAAGTAGCACCATAAGGATTTAAAAAAAAATTAAAACCTTAAAACAAACCTATATATTATAAAAAATGAAAGAAAAATACATTAAGAAAAATAAAATTGCAGTAGAGCATCGATTATCCGAATTCAGATCAACCGAAACTTTGTTAAACGGAGGAGTTTCAGTAAACTTTTTTAATATTGCGCGCTCTTAGTTCCACTAGCAACCGCTAGTGCTGTGGCGCTATAGCGAAGACCAATATAACTTTAGGCCTATACATTATGTATACAATACAGTATGAATTTACGTCGCACTTTGACGATTTTTCGTAATTATTCGTTCGGTTCGATTAACCGAACCGGTCCGGCATTCTTGAGGAAAATCGATGCTCCATCCCATGTAACACCAACAAGTTATGGTGACTTTTGATGAATTTTGCACTTTTTACTAGAGTTACATGGACAATTTTCAAAACTGCAGGTTTGTTTTTGATGACCGGGGGGAATGAATCAGCTGGCCTGAAAAAAATCCAGAATAAAAAATATTAGTCATCGTAAAAAGTATACTAAATTAACTTAAATTACAAAATTTGAATACATTAGCAAGTTTACTGCCATTAAAAAAATATCCCTGGCACGTCTTGTTAAACGTTTCTCCAGTGTGCGTATATTTTTAATCTACTACTTTAAACATTTATTGTAAAGGCTACGTGCGATTTCGGTCCGTGGGAGCGAGAGAAGTGTTGCAGCATAAGTAACTTCTGATATCTTGTGACACCGTAGTGGGCGACTGTTACGCTCTTTTATTGCATGGGATACATCGGCCCGGGCGGTAATACTTACTTTTTATGCGCATGCGTATTAATTATGAAGAAATTTCAATATTGTTATAAATGCTATGGCCCAAGTAATGGCTTTGAATTTCTAGTAAAAATAAATTGAAATGATGTTCAAAAAGCATGCCCCATTCAATCTTTCAAGATCATTTTGAAGTTCAAGCGAAGTTCCTCCGAACCTTGTAATTTCTTTAAATTAACACACAAATGTGCATAATATTTCTATGGAGTTAAGTTCCATTGTTTCCCATATGCTCCAACACTCCCTGTATCCACGAAGGTGAAGATTTAGAAAAAAAATGAGGATTAAGAAAATTAAAAGAATTCAGGCGGGTGAAGTGTCTCAAAACAATTTTAAAAAAGTAAGGTTAAACATTTTTAGATTATTGAAGTCATTAGCAGACCAAACTGTTCTTTCTCAAAGGATAGTCTACCAAACAATTTTATTTGCTTTCCAACAATTTTATAGATTTATTTCGTTTTAATTCTTAGCGATTTTTGTAATAATGATTTACAGCTTTGAATATAGTAAAGAATTGACGTTCCCGGTCAAGTTTCGTTCCTATTCCTAACACCTTCAACTCCATAGTAACAAATTTTATTTATTTTTTAAATGTTAAACTTCGAAAATTTTTATCATTATCAATTCACACTACGAGATTTAAGAACTTGACGAGAACTCTTGTTCGATACTAGCCGTTATTTCCCACTTCAAGTGGCAACACACATTACGTTCTCGCTGGGGAAGCTCCGTAGGCAAGGTTGCATTGAACAATTCGGGCGCTGCGGCTCCGAGTTTCCTACATTTTTTCCGTACTGTATCCAAAATTCTGTTGCTACGGTACACATTCTTTCTTTAATTTCACAATAGTAAAAACCCCCGATTTAGTCTAAGCAGATTTGGGTTTATCCTTTACAAGCACATGGTGTAGAATCCGAAACACTGACAAATTTTGACCTTTAAAACACCAGTTATGAACAATTATGTTTTGTTTAGGGATGGTGGGTTTAATCAATTGCTAAAAACATGAAAGGTTACCAAACTCTTCAAAACATTGTTATTGTAGGTTTGACGGACGGTGCCGCCATATTTATACTTTGAATTAAACATAGGTTCTGGTTAAGTAAATCAACTTACGGTGACATCCAATCGGGAGGTTTAACACCATAGTGACGTCACTAGTAACGTGCAAGCTCCCGATTGGATGACCTCTGAAAGTAATTAAGCCCTAATAAATCCAAGTTTAGGAAGGTTTATCAACTTGCGGTAAAATTCGAAATCACGTACAAAGTACAAAGTACAAAATCGTTGTGAATCAGCGAAATAATTACTACATTTCATTTTATAATTTCCTTCGTGTTCACTCAAGGGATGCGACATTGACAACGCATAGATGTTTGAAAGCCTTTCATTTTAATGGCAGTGTTAATTTATAATTTACATTTAACTGACTAAACAATGTTAAATATAAAAACAATTGAAAAGTGACTCAAAGACTAAGCGCTGAGGGGTCTCAGGTTCCTCAGTTCGCTGTACGAGAAGGTATCCACTGTGCATCCAAACATTTGATTGCAGTACGGAGTCTAGTGGGGGTATTGTCAATTATTTCTATCCAATACAATTTTACATAAGACTTTCTACCGCCACATATGTGGGGAATTCACGAGTCTCTGGGTTATTTGCCTTGTCCATCCTGTTTCACGCGCGAATATTTAACATGTTTATTCAACGATGGCTTCAATTGTGTTGATCTAAGGCAATGAGTTTTTTACCAGTTATTCCCAGAACTCTTATGATTTATTTTGTAATTGAGCTTGATGGTTTAATTTCGAAGAAACTAATTCTAAATGATGGTCAAGAGTTTACCTACATTTTGACGTCCTTAAATTTTCACTATGCGAGAAACTTTTGAAGAAAAGCACAAATATCCAGCGGATGAAATGGCACCAAGTCCAAATTTCGGTAACAGATCAACCACGTTTTTATATGAATCTTGTTGTTGAGTTAAGAGGTAATAAAAATATTTAGCGCTCTCGGAACTAACATCTCATGTCGTTCAGGGATCTTAAATACTTAGCGATTTTCAACTGGCGATGTGGAAGGAAAAGTATTTTGAATTTCAATTATGAACGGTGAAATACATTTAAACATATCTAAAAATGAATTTGAAATTTTACACTTAACAATATTAATGCCGAAGTCATTGAACCAGTAATTATCATAAAACTTGCTTTCAAGTACAGATGTGGCGAGTGTTTATGATCAAAAATAACATTATGTATTGTCCGCACGAAGCCTAGCAGTTTCTGTTACTATCCAGGTCATCTCACCTTTGTAAATGATCTCCTTTATTTTACGTAAAAACGTGGATGAATTTGACCTGTAGAACGACAGGCTGAAAATTAGCTATATTAATTTTGATGTCGATGACTATTCACTCCATGCAGGTGTGAATCTTTTACCTGAATGACTTTTTTGCTATTGACATCAGTTTTAATTCTCATTTAAAAGTCTGTGTTTTCTTTACATATAATTATAATAAATCTATTTTATACAAAATATAGTTTGTAATCTTAAGACATCTATTTAAAATGCTTTGAAATTATTTTCTTCCAAGTGTCAATTTTCTCCAGGCTTTTAAGTGGCATGTAAGATCTGAAGGTTGAGACCCCCCACGGCCGAAATCCATTCTTGCTTATTAATACAAAAGTAGGAAATATAACTGCCCTACATGACCTTCACACTCAGACCGTCAAAAATCAGTCAATGTCAGTCGTCCGTGGGAAGACCGCTCCCCTTCGCGCGACATCTTCGAAGCGAATGCAACAAACCTTCTCATCGTGTCAGGTGGTGGAACACCATGCAAACCCCACATACTATTCAAATATAAGTATTATGGAGTATTAGAAATTACGGAGTAATTAGAAATAGTTTTAGAGAAGTTTTGCATCAAGATCTTTCACAAAATCCGCGCTTCTGCAGGAAGCTAATTTGCACCGCACAGCACGAAAAACCTATCAATCGAAGTCTGATTTCTAGCGCGTTCGTTCTTTCATGACTGATGGCTAAGGTCATACCCGTTGGTCCCTTTATATTTTCAAGGGCACAGTAACAAGCATTCTTTAGAATTCTAACGAAGTCAGTTTGTAAGAATATTGTAAGCCAATGCTATTTTAAGACAACTGAAAAATAAACTTCCATAACTTGCACTTGGCATTGTTACTCTCAGTTTTGACACTTCATAGAAAACATTATGAAATCACACATAGTGTTTTGTTTTTCAGCAAAAGTATTTACTTATTTATTTAAATCTGTCCCATATAGAGATAACATTTTCTGAAACTATCTTTGAAATAATTGTTTTTGGATTATTCACGCACGAGTTCGACATTTTCGTCTTTCCGAACATGTCATGTAAACACCGGTTTGTAACACCCTGCATGCCCTAACATAACAGTCCCTGACTACATACAAGCGGGGCGCGGCGATTTCCGCGCTTTGGAAGGCTGAATAATGTCGCAAAACCACTACTTGTAATGTTTGGCAAAAAATTAATTTTAATTTATTTGAAAGATGCTCTACACTATGGAAAAATTTCATGAAATCCGAGTACCCAGCACGGCTAGAGATGCCTGTAAGCGATGCTGACAAGAAACGCTGTTCTCTATAAGCGCTGTACTGCTATCAAATGCTCTGACGCACTACACAAGAGGAAAATCCTACTTAAGCCTATGGCGCACGCATTACTTCGTACGCTTCTTACGTTCACAAATTCACCAAATGAAGATCACAAATGAAATCAATTAGTTTCCCTTTTTTCCCGATTTTAATGGGAAAATACGGATAAATTTAGTATTTGCTGTGACTGCTAGCTAAATCTTCAGCTGACGTGAAGTGCAGTAAAGAGCAACAATTCTGCCTCTGACGAGGAGCTACTGTGACGTACAGAAATGGTACGACGTACAAAGTTTACGTAACAAGGGCGTGAAGAAGTAGATTCGTTCACGAGTCAAGCGTAGCGAGGACGTCCCACACGAGGGCGGGAATCGCCTCGCGCCAATGTAGCGCTACAATTTTTTTTAACAACCCGTGAGCGAAACGCAATGCGTCAAGTAAAGGAATATAAATTATATATCAAATAACTAGAAATACCTTACTTGTACAAAACTCTGGATTCCAATCAGTGTCTTAATACTATAGTTTGTCAATAATAAACAAGGACGTCGTTAAGATCAAATACAATTGCGAATATTTACCGATATTTTACACACGCTTCGCTATGTTCGCACAGTGAACGTTAGCACGAGAAACAGCATTTCGCACACGGCATGTTAAAATGCATTACACGATTAAATAAAAATCCACACATACACGCGTACGTTAGGAAGACTACATAAGGAAACTGTCATTAATACTTCACGAATTTTCCAAACAAACTTATTTCAACCACAATGAGAAATTTTGGAAGATTTAGATTTCCCCATGCCAATGGGTATGTTCTCGTGAGAAAAATCCTAAAACTATTCCATATTCAAACGTCCACGCCAGTTCACCAACTAGACACACTGCTCCAAGGGAAAACTTGCCCACGGGTTTTATTTAATACGTTGCCTACCCCTCCGAACTAAGAACACGCGTTTCACATTGCAGTTAACGCATGCGGACCAGTGGAAAACCGCTTGCAAAATTGGTGAAAGTTTTAATTTCGCCACTGAAAAGTTGGTAAAATGTGATGCATGTGGCAATATGTTACGTCAATTAGCCAGAAGTAATCACTTGTATAAATTTACATCCAAACGCATAACATGAAAATTCTTTTACCTTGGAAAATCTTCGACACAACACTCGCTCATCATAAACTGTTGTGCCTTGCATTTCGGGCAGTGGTCGATGTCCATAAGGAAATTCACCTGAAAGTAGAATAATTTCAACTGTAGCAAGGCAAAAAATGAAGCGGTTTGGGTTTTAGAAACTGAAGTACTCCTATGCAGTTCGACAACTACAAGTTTCTTTTCCGAACATATATTAATATTTTACATTAAATATAATATAATACATTAAAACGTTGCACAACTTACGTTTGGATGACTCTTGCACTGAATTCGCAATCGCCCCATACAATGGAATCCGCAACAGTGGCACAACACAACATAGTGTGGTCGGTCGCATATACACCCTTCAATGCACATAGCATGCGACCATCCAAGACCTCGACCGTTCCAGCAAGCACGCACATCCATTTTCTCGCTGGTACTGCACCACAAAACAGTTCAGTTACTAACACGTATCAGTCACAAGCTATTCCAGAAGAAATTCTCGCTCTCTTTTGCGCTGCAGCGAAACTGTTCAGGCCTACAGCACACCAGGAGAAACACTGTCTCAGCAGATGGCCCTGGACTGGCGAAGGGCCTCTGGTAGGGTCCCACCAATGCCCCCCCTCCCCACTCCCTAGTCCGTCGCTAGCCCGGGAACTTAACGGCCAATCATCACAGAGCATTCACGAGCAACTGGGAAAGACTGAAATTATCTCTAGCAAATAAAATATAAGTTCTGATATTTGATTTTATTGCTAATGTAACTGAATGCAATAACTATTGCTTTAAAATATTTTTTAATAATCCCGTATTCAATTACGTCTCAATAATATCATTTTGATTTTTTAATTGTTCACAATTGGTTCTGCATAGCTAAAGAAAATAACAGGTTTAGGGTTTGCCATACGGATAACCATGGAATTGAGGACATCCAAAAAATGTTTCAGAGCACATTGTTTAATTTGTACAACTAATTAATATATCGAGTCAATCTTATAACAAGAAGATATGTTCAGTAAACAACTAAATATTAGATCAAGATAAATTACATCGCACACATTCAAGAATAATAACAGGACACTCTTTTTCTAGGACGAATTTCCCTGACTTCTCCCCTTTTCTAGGTATTTTACTTATTTTTCCATGACAAAAATTAGTGAAATATTTCAGAGTATTTAAATGAAATATTAAATAAATCTTGACTTTGGTCGATATTAAAACACTGTTATTGACTGAGCCCTTTTCACCTTTGCATTCCGTTTTCTCTTGCACAAAGACAGATGCCCAGACAGAAGGTCTTTGGTTCAAATCAAACAGTACCTTTCTTTAACTATTTTTCAGCTCTCAGATTGCACCGTAAAAGACTAAAATATATGACGAAAAATATATTTGCTTAACAAAGGAGTTAGCTGCTTGCGTTCTCTTATGTAGTTCTCTTATGTTCTGTGATGTACATAGTTCACAAGTCGCAGATTTGTTTGTAGGACTATATGAAATTATAATAAAGTTTAAAAATTCAGAACATTTGGCAAAAACAAAGACAAAACTGGCGGGACAGCGAGTCATATATCGATATTCAGGACATACCTATTATCAAGACGTATGGCAACCCTAAAAAGACTTCAATTTAACTGCATTCCGTCACACCGGCGAACCTATTTAAATTCTAAAGGTATATAAATTTTAAGTAAACCCATAGGCTCAGCATAAAACAAAACAAAAGACTTTCATATAGTATAACATATTTTACTAGTAAGTAAATGAATTAAACACACTGCAAGGAGAATGAAATTATAACTTTTGTGATCCAATTAATACATTCAATTTATTTTGTATACTACTAGCGGCCTGCAGCAGCAAAATGCTGCTGAACAAAACCGTACAAGAAGTTTTTCCATAAAGTAGCACGCGTACTGTTTAAAAACAACAAATAAACAGTCGTACAACACTACAATAAATTAAATATTTCAACAAAAACAGTATTCATGAATCCTGCTATAACTTAGTTAAGTATAGTATACGGATACTAATTCAATAATCTATACCTACCAAGAATGTCATAAAGAATATAAGTTGCTGTTCCATAACACATCACGTAAATAGCAAATATTTACTGGTGGGCGGTATCTCCCTGGTGCCTTGTAGTCACAGTGTCGCACTGAGTACGGTAATTCAGTCAATACGCGCAGTATGCGAATATGTGGAATAACACAATAACAAATTTGCATTGTTCAGTCAAAATCGAAACTATTTCATTGATTTTGAAGTTTTCACTAGTTCTTGGGTGCCTACTGAAACTTTAAATATCTCTGACATGCCTGTATGCTGCATAGTTATATTAAATTTCCGCGCAATTTTGTAAAAGTGTCTCAAATTGAAAGGTAAAAAAGGGAAAATCCAGGATTGATCATATTTAGGTAAATAAAATGTTTTTTACGAAAAGCTGCGGGACCCATACAGCATTGTCAGAAAGGCCACGACCCACCCCGTGGTCACGCAAATGAGTAAATGCATATTATAAATTAATTACGTACATGCTACATTTCTTCATCCAATTTTCTCCTGTATTCTGTAATAACTGGGGATACAATTTCGATCATTTGGCCTTTTTTCTCGTTTTTTCAGAAACACTTCTGCTTTGGTATTAACAAATTATTCCGTGTTTTGAATCTTTTGAAATGTATTCGTTTTGACTTTCTGGTTACGTTCGTATTAAAAGAAGAAATAGCCATTTTGAATGTTTTCTATTTCATATTTTTCTATTTCTTTCCTTGATGGCTTGCCATCAGTAGAACTTGCCAGGAATACTTACTGGTAGGTCAATTGATTATTCTTCCTATTATAGTTCTTGAATTCAATAGCACACTATTAATTCTAGGAAAGTTTCATGGTTTTTGGTCCAAAGAGAAGTAAAAAGAAAAAAAAATTAATTGGATCAAAACCATGAAACTTTCCTAGAATTCTTCCTATTGTTTTGTATGGAGAGAAATTTTTATTTAAAGACAACAATGTCGAGTGGAGAGAAATGATTTTCCGGTTTTTAAATATCAATTCATAATCACCAATTACTAAAAAATCTACAAAACGTTGTGTGGGTATTGTAACACAAACCTAATGGATAAAATTATAGTAAGTACGTATGTTCTTCATTGTTACTGACTGCAACCACATAGTGGTATAATATTAATGTTGATTCTAAACTGTAATTTATTTTATTTAATATATTCTGAACGTTTGATTCATATTCAACTAAAATTTGACTCAACTGAACAGACGAATATTATTTAGTAATGTGAACATCGACACGACGGTTGTCTTGTCAAAATAGCGCAAGAGTGCTTCTTCCGAATGAACGTTTCCTGTATACACTTGATCTATGAACATACTCAAAGTAAAATGTTACAAGCGATCAGGTAATCTGCGAGGTCTGAACTCACGACTAAATTATTCGATTGTCACTAACTTCAACAAAATCTATATTGCTTTAAAGTTTATAGATGGTAGCATTTTATCGAACAAATGTGCCCTTCCGAAGGATTTTCTACACTCCCAAAAATTTCATCACGACTGCGCAGAACGAGCATAGTCCGGACATTGGGTTATCGGAATGACCGCTGCTCGAGTGACACGTCCGCCGCGAAGTACGGGCGCCAGGCTGCGCAAACCCGCTGCGGGGGGGGGGGGAGGCCCCCACGTGGCGTGGGCTGCCTTCGCCTTGGCGAGAGTTTTGTCATCTTCGTTGAAAGATACTGTTACACGCCCTGAATTAGTGATATATAAAACTGTGAATACTGAAAAATTTGTTACAATATATTGAAATATATCAAAAACATTTACTATGTTTAATCTATTAATGTGGTATTTTAATGCATTAATGTTAGTTAATGACAAGCTCTCCATACCAGAACCATACAATTTATTAATTAAAGTATACACATCAATTAATTACCTTATATAGCAATAGAGGTACCTGCGTCTGTCCATCCGTCACTCAGGGCTAGACCTTTTCCGGTCCAGTCTAGACAAATTTTTTGTTTGTTTTTTTTCATGCTAATCTACAGTTTTATTCTTATCTTAATGGAATATTGTAGAAGTGGCCTTCAGAAGAAGAGAAAAGTTAATGTTTGAGATTTTGTAAAAGGCACCCCTATCCCCCTTTCCTACCCTTCAGGGCAAATTAAAATGCTACCAGCTGCTACGCAGGGTACTTCAGCTGGTTGTAAATCGAACTATTTGAATAAATTGATTCAATAATGTTATCACTAGACCGCGGAACTTCATGCAATTGCATATTTTTCCTGTTTGCGCAATCGCCAGGAAACGTATATAACTTTACGTATCACCAAAAATAAAACAAATATAGCCCATTTTTATTTTACATAATTACATATTTCTGGGATTTTTTCTTTAACTGATATTTTAAGGTATGCGACGTATCTAAGTGCATACATTGCAGGATTTTGTGTATAAATGGGTTCGAAACCAGATATTTTAGTGTTTTACTCTTTCAGAAGAAAACTGAATTTAGCCATGTGAATGCTGCAATATCAACATAATACTTCCAGTACTTCGGATAAGATTGTTTTCGCTAGAATCGATTTACTTCCTGTAACTTTATTCCTGCGAATGAACTTAGTGAACTGAGCTGAATCTTTCGGCATCTTGAAACAATGCTATTGGATCTCTCGCTTAATAGTATTTTGTGTATTATAATGTTTGAAAATATTTTTGTTATACGCGTTTTGTATTTCAGTGTAAAATGAAGATTACCTATTAATAAATGTTAACTGTTGCTAACTGTATTTTTGTTTAACGTATTCTTGTTAGTTTTAAGGCATAGTGCATATATTTCCAATTTTAAGTGCGTGGTTGCATGCATATTTTTAACTTTTTTCGTGCATGAAGTTCAGGGCTCTAGTTATCACATTTACCCTTTGGAGTGTCTCCAATCATGAATTCAAAAATCATTTATCTCTACTTGCCACATTTAATCTTCCAATGCCGGATGCCATCGCCAGATTCTGTGCAGTACCTGTTGGTTTTATTTTCAGTTGCACACGTCGAGGGTTTTCCCTTCGTTTCGCGAGAAGCAGTCTACAAAGGGTAGCGACCGGCATCTGTCTTCGTGGTACGGTACGTCGTCTAAGCATCATCCACCGGTCGCCCGTCCCATCCGGTGGTCAAAGCTTCCCACACCAGGATTACATGGACCTAGCACCCTACCTGCTTTCGCGGCCATCCAACTCATACCTTTCACTCAACCGCCGCACTATCCCAGGCTGGTATATAAAATATTTTAAAGAACCGTTGTAAGAAATTAAAGGAAACCTTTTATTAAATTGAATTTATGACCTATGTAAACTGAGGACGAAATAATCTCTTCATTGTATCTTGTGAAACTTACTTTCTAATTCTACATGGAAATAGCGGACCAAACCAGGTAAGGAAAAGGACTGAGGAAATGGAAATTCATGTAAGAGCGTTAAGGGTGCCACCGGCACCGCGCTGCTGTCCAGCTCGCCCTTGTGCCCCCCCCCCCAAAAAAAGCACTAGAACTGTGTCCAAATTTCATGTTCATCTTTACAGAATATTGGCAGAGAAAAGGTAAGAATATAAAAATGGTCAAATAGGCAGAATGAAAACCAACTTTAACCAAATCATATTTGGAAAAGAATAAGCCAGTCCTAAGTCTGGAAAATTGGGGAGTTGTTTTAGAAACAATGACTATAAAAATGTTCTTCGAAAATAAAATGTCACCTTCCACTTTTACCTCGAAGGGTAAATTTACGTATGCCCTTACGACCGACCCAGCGGTCGGTTGCAATTTACATTCTCTTATTTTTCTTCTGGTATGTTCTGTTCTCCTTCTCATGGATGCGACACGAGATTTGAAACACAAACTTGCAGCATGTGTTATAAAGAATCCTTGCAGTGATAAAGGAACTTCAGAAAGTTAGTGGTAATTTAAATTAACAATTTAATATATTATTTTGCAACATTTATATTTTTTTAAAGTCTGTATGCTTCAAAATGAACACATGGTTCCACACCTCACCCACCCCATCCATGGAGTCATTTTGGGTAACTGCACGGGTAGGATCTGTACCTGCGTGAGTCTAGAACTGAGAGAAAACACAGCTCTCGTGTACCTTATGATAGTAATGCAGACGTCGGAATCAGTAAACGTTGAAGACGGAGTCAGTCCATAAAGGGGCCGTCCATAAATTACGTAACGCAAATTTGGAGTATTTTTAACATCCCCTCTCCCCCCTGTAACGTTGCCATAACGCGCGCTTGAACCCCCCTAAATAATTACGTAACGCTTGAAACAACACCCCCTCCCTTGTGAATGCAAGAAGTGAGGGCAAGTTGTGAGTGATGGAACGACGCAAAGGCGAGGAAAAATGATTGGATGACAAGCCCTACACTACACACGCCGTCATGGGCGAGTCTACTGCGCCAATTTACGTAAATGGATTTTAGAATTAACTACACACCAGTTTTGAATATTTTCTTGCCAATGTCACAGATTCAATAAAAAATTGATGAAAAAATATCACTATTTGTGACAATTTACATCTTATAATTTTAATTTATTTTTGTTTTTAAATTAAATACTCAATAATAAAACGTATCCAATTTTATTTATGACAATCCTTTATTGTTCATATTTGCACACAGAACACAACGTTTCGTAACTTGTTTTAGTTACATCATCAGGCTCCTTAATAAAGGGAACTGTTGCCCCATTTTTAACCGCTGTTGAGTTCACTGTGTGTCCTCGAGTGTTTGACGGTAAAAAAAAACGGAACAACAGTTCCCTTTATTAAAGAGCCTGATGATGTAACTAAAACAAGTTACGAAACGTTGTGTTCTATGTGCAAATATGAACAATAAAGTATTGTCATAAATAAAATTGGATAAGTTTTATTATTAAGAAACATACACAATCAGGAACAATTTTACAATTTTTCAATTGGTCTACAAGCTTTACTAAATACTTATATTTTAATGTTTTTGTACAAGTCTCAAAAAAAGGATTTATTTCAGCGAATGTTAAAAAATATCAATGTTATGTAACAATAAGCCAATACCCTCTACCCCTATGTAACTTAGCGTAATGCTGCCTCAAACCCCCTCCCTCCTCTTTAGCGTTACGTAATTGATGGACGAACCCTAAGTGAAATTTTGCTCAGAAAAAGACGGGAGGGAAAAAAATTTGATTTAAACTTGAATTTTCAAAAATTAGACATGCTTTTATTTTCGAACTCTTAATTTTGTTAGGAATTTTCGAAAATTTGGCATAGAAAACGTTTTGATAATACAATAAATTCATTTAAAAAATTGTCGCTTATTTGTTTCATTTGATAAGAAAAAATGTTATCGCTCTAAAAATAAAATTCGAAATGCGATTTTTTCCTAACTTGATATCAAGTTTGCCTGACAATTACCAAAAAATAAGATATGATGACGATAAATTTTAAAAAATACATAGAGAATTACCTTTTTGTTGTTGATTCGTTGGGCAAAAAGAAAATTCGTTCTCCTCAAACAAATATTGGATATGCGAAATTTCGCCAACTTGAGTTAAACGAAACCGACAATTACAAGAAAACCAAAATGTTACATAGGTAAATACAAAAATAATTACTTGGTAATTTTCGCTTTTTTGTAATTAATTACTTGTTGCTAAACAAGAAAATTTACAGCTCTGAAACTAATACCGGAAATGCGAATTTTCGCCCACTTCATATAGTAATACCACTATTTCAGGATATCTCAGAAAATTGCAAAAATATCTGAAAAATAATCACATGAAAATTGTCAGTTTTTGTTGCTGTTTGGGAAAAAATAAATTTGTTGCAATTAAAATAATATTGCAAGTGCAATATTTCGCTAACTAAATATTACATATTAGCCTGAAAATAAAAAAAAAGTAAATTACAAAAAAAGATCAATTAAAAATTATTAAATAGACAGTGGTCGCTTTTTGTTGCTAATTTGTTGTCAAAAAGAAAATTTCTTCTTGCTACATTTAAGTTGACAAACCAAAGGTAAAATGATTAGGATGTAATCGAATTTTCAACGCAATAATATTCAAGACGCATAATATATGTAGGGATACAAATATTGTTCCCTACATGTACAGAAATGTACTTTTATCAAAATGTAATTAAAATAGGGTACATTGTATTTTTGCATAATTCGTTTAATTATTGAAAGATAGGTTTTTAAACAATTTTGCTACCTTATATTCTTTGTATATAGGTTTTTAAAGAAATTAAAACTTCATATACTTCAATATCTCTTACATAAGCTACAATTTGATCTTTCATGTCCCGAATATGTGGATAATATTGAATTGAACTATTACTACATTTTATAATTATTTTGTAATTTGTATATTGTATTTTGTAATTATATTCTGCGATATTAAACGGAACTCTTTTTGCTGTTAGTGCCTTTCCCTTTCAGCAAGTGTTTCTGCTAGGACTAAGGTATGATCTATTTATCAAAGATAAAATATTATAGTGTAGCTTAAGACATGAGATTATTTACTAAAAAAATGTTTTAAAATACAATAATCTGTAACGAATATTATGTTAATTATTAATGTGGAGAGGTGATAATGAGGAAGAATACTAAATGCTAACCGTACTTTACGGCTCTTTATTTCCTGGCGTTTCTTGATTCAAGCATTACTTTATCATTTCACACAACGTGTTTCTTTCAAAGATATACTCTATTCACAAATGAGAGAAGAGATTAGCGTTTGAAAGATTTTTGTCGTCTATGAAACTGGATTTTTCCTTGCAACCGTTCTCAGACGCTTTTCCTCCACTTACAGCAGGTAATAAGATTTTGGAAAACAAAGCCCCTCTCCCCGGCCGGAAGCACAACACACGGGTGTGTGAAAGGCACTTACTCATTCCCCGTTACCTCCAAGAAGTTTTGTATGAACAAGAACAAATTTGCTTCGCAAACTCTTGAAGGATTAAATATGCACTGTCCAGTAAGTTAAATAATTATGAAAATACAATTAGAAATAAGGTTTACATAATTTGAAGAAAATTGTGAAATGCACTGAAAATGTAATGGAAAACGATGTTGCACAACATCAAACTATCACGCAATTGGCGGCTGACTGATCATTTTCTTTCAAACGTCAACTACTATGGCAATTAGTCCCGTAAGTGTAGTGTATTTATTATCACGATAGGTAGGCTTGACCTTTCTCCAACCCGGTATCTCCTACCACTGGGGTACCGTCACATCTGAGACACCATCGGTACTCCAAACCTAGGACATCCCAGTCAGAGGCACTGCAGTGACATCAGTTGATGCCCTGAGCCACCTAAGCTGGTGACGATTGTTGAAATCAATCACACTGATTCAAACATTTTCGGATACAAAACGTTATTCTGTTAGCACAAAGCTTGAATTTATATGAAAAGAATCACCATTTTCGGATTTTAAGAATTGTATTGACTTGTTTCGTAACTAAGCCATTTTGCGGAGAGAGAATTTTATTCTCGGAACATAATCGTAAGCTGTTTCAGTACTTCTTGTCGCTAGCGTTTGCCTCAAATTGCAATCAAAAATACTCTCATATTTCGCATTTATGTTAACCTCGATCTGAGGTGCCACAACATTCGATTTATCATTCGACCAATTTTCATCTTACAGTTTTTCATGACTTAGTTCACTGCAAGATGAAAAGAAATATCTGGGCATCATGGTTCACTGCCAATTATCACCCAAATTAAACCAAGCACCAAACAAAAGTGCACAAGTAGAATTTCGGCTTATAAAATGATTTTCAATACTAAAAGACCCAGAGTCTAGCGTTTATCAATTTAGTTAGTGTTTCTATATAGTGAAGCAAACTAGGTAAAATAATTTGCTATCGAAGTTTTAGAGAAATGAGTATTTCATTGTGTATTTGTATATCTCTCTTGACTGTAATTATAATTAACATAAAGTAACCAGACGTCTAGTATAATCCGGGACAGTCCCTTATTTTGAGTCCCTGACCCGTATTTTTTGACAGGTAAACGGGACACTAAAACGTCCCTTTTTTGTAACAATGACGTGTCAGCATTAAATGCCGTCAACAATATTAAATTTAACATAATTTATTCGTTTTGCTTCGCATTTGATTATAAAAAATTAAATGCAAAAAGGGACTATGTTCATGTGTCACATAACAAGAGTGTTTAGAGAGTCGGTTGAGATTTCTAGGAAGAGAAAATGTAGCTATGACGTCATTTCAACTTGTATATACTTCATCGCTAACGATATGGAGAAATTCAATAATCCGATCCTTCTGATACTGAGGGTTTCTGTGCGACTGAATAATATATACATAAATTGCGATATATAAATATACATAAATTAACAACAAATAAGAAACAATTTGATGTTTAGATTTTCCATAGTGATAAACCAGCTTAGAATTGAGTTAAACTGAATAAAAACAAATAACAGACAAACTCACCAATCATTGTTTCGAAAAACAAACCGTCACACATTCACATACCAGTCACAAGCCCTTCACATTGTAGAAGTTAATTGGACCATCCGGTCGAAAGTTAGGGACAAACTGATAAAGAATTCCGCTTTTTCTTTGTTGTTGTTGACGGTTGGAAAGAGGAGGGATAAAGAAAATACAATTGGATATTTAATTTTTTTATAGTGATAAACCACCAGCTTCATATTGAGTTAACTTCTCCTTTTCCAACCGTCACCTAAAAAGAAAAACAATATAAAAAAAACACGGAAATTTTTATCAGTTCGTCCTTAATTTTCGAGCGGTTAGTTACAATTTACTTCTACAATATGAGGGGCTTGTAATTATGGTGTGTGAATGGTTTGCCTTTTCAAACAATGATTGGTAAGTTTATGTCTGTTATTTGATTTATGTATATATGATGTATGCATATTTATATATTTCAGTAATTTTATCTGATGATGGAGCCACAAAGAGCTCCGAAACGTTAAAGGGTGGGATGTAAATGATTACATTATAAGTATTGTGTGGCTAAAATTGTTGGGATGTTATTTTATAATTTCGATTCATTTCACCCAGAAATTACGTGAAAACTATAAGTTTAAAAAAAAATTGTTCATGACTTTTTTAAAGGGTTGATTTTTTAGAACAGGTTTTAAGGCAAAAATTTTAAATTGTATTTTGTAGTATTGAAATGTTATCTTTTTACAATTTTCGAAAATATGGTGAGTTCGCCGGAAGTGGGACTATATCATATTTTTTATCATTCGTACGAGGAAAAAATTTATGAAAAATTTGGAATGATTTTGAGAAAATACGTTTTTAAGAAATTACATAAATTTCAAGCACAAATTATACGAAAACTACTCGTTTTTTCCAAAAAAATGTCCATGACCTTTTCTAAAGAGCGGATTTTTAGAACAAATGTTCTTTATGTATTCAAGCAAGTTAATTTTTTAAACGTATGTGATGCAGAAAAATTGATTCTGAGATGTTATGACATAATTTTAAGATAGTGAAAGTACATATTAAAATTACAAATGAAAACATTTAATGGACTATAAAAGCAATTTAACATTTAACGTATACATACAGGGAACTTCGCGCGTAACCACTACAGTTCATAATTTTTAAACGTAGTCGTTGCCTTAACATGCACAGAAGTCAAGTCGTTTCCTAGGGTAAGTGTGAACCAACACGGTCGACTCACCTCTTCCGTCGTAAAACGCAGCGGAGTTGTGATTCAAAAACCAGTGTCGCATGTTAACGCATCTCGCCGCTGCCTTTACGTGTGTACACTTTTACTCTTCATCGCGTTCAAAAATTCATAACGCTCCGCATTTGTAGGGAGAACGGATGAACACCATACGGAACGGTATCCAATGTCATTTACTTGAAAGCCAGGGAAAAACTTTTTCCCCGAGGCCCACTCTCGAGCGATGAATTGAACGCAGCGACATTCAAGGCAAGACGCATCTTTAATTACTTGAAAAACTTCTTTCAGATCGCGTGAGCTCTCCCTCCGAAAGAAATAACAACACTTTTTTCCCCTGAAGAGGCGGCCCGGGCGAGCCGGGAGGTGCGGCGCGTCGGTTGCAAGGCGAGAAATCGCGCACGCGAAGGGAAGGACGAAGGTGCAGCGCAGTGCACCGTCGCGTCATGGACCGTCCTTCCCCTCCAACCTACACTCCTTCCCTCCCCTTCCTTCCCTTCCCTTGCCACCCCCACCCACTGAACCTTCCCACCCGCCCCCTCTCCCACTGCTCCACGGGCTGCGTTGACGTTGCGAAATTTGCCACGGCGCC
This sequence comes from Acheta domesticus, assembly GCA_031308135.1. NCBI lineage: Eukaryota > Metazoa > Arthropoda > Insecta > Orthoptera > Gryllidae > Acheta > Acheta domesticus. The sequence continues at coordinate 110,799,464 of JAHLJT010008446.1, read as the reverse complement.
TCTCCGGGTGCCAGCGCTGGCAGTCTCCTCTCCTCCAAATGAGGCGAATCAAATCGCCCGAGCGATACGGTCAAAATAAAACTTCCCCCATTCTTTTTATCTGTGAGATTAGAATTCAGCTTCGGAGTTGATTAAATCCTGAAATTTTATAGGAACGTGTATAGATTCGGCCCTATCTCAGAATCGCATTTCTTTCCGTCTCGTTTCCTCTCCTAAAAGAAATCGTCCCGAGTCCTTTAAAGGAAAAGTTGAGAGTAACCTTTTCAAGCGAACACGAATTTAGTATCCCGGGGTCTCGCATGCTGCAGGTTGGCGGCGACCGCGGTGGAGGGGAATATTTTGAAAAGAGGACGTTGAGAAAGGTTGTCGATTTCTCCGACCATATGAATTCATATTTTAGGAAATGCTATTCAAATGCCCCCCGAATGAAATGTGGAGCCTACGCGCTTTCACGGTCTTGAAAAGAGGAGAAATCTCCAGGTTAGTGCGTTCAAGCATTATTTGTGTTGTTAGGTAGAGCACCCATTTTGTGGTTCAAATCACATCACAGTTATATTCAATGCATGATTTATAAACTTTTAAGCCCAGGCACGCCCCTCCAACTAATTATAAATTTAATATAAATTGTTATATATTTATAAAAAATTAATTATTCCCGAGGTACCGGAACGCCGTTCCGTCGCGTTCCACCAGAAATCAAGCCCTGATTGTACTAACAAAGTGGATAAAAATGCGCTGCCGTGATTTAAGTACTTCGACGCTGATTCTGTGCGAGCCTTAAGTGTGTATTCTTGAAAGTAAGAATTTGTGACGGACAGATAAGTCAGAAGTAATTTTTAAATTGAACATACTTGTTGTTATTTTGGTAAAGTTAGAAGATCTTCTATTTCTCTTTTCATAATATTATTGTTTTTAATTTCTCTTTAATATGACGGATGTAATTCTTCAGAGGTATATATGGAGGCGTTATTTCAATAGTGGTACAACGTCACTTTTTATACAAATGGAGTTAACTCCACTTTCAGATCCGCGAAAATGGGTCACACTTATTCACGAAATTGTGCAAATTAAGTTTATTTTCATAGTGGTGCAACTCCATTGAGTTCTATGTCTCGTGATGAGTGCTTTTCGAGAGGTTTATAGCAACAGCAGCTATATTGAAGATGAAGATCTTGATCCAGTTATTCTAATAGATACAGGTAAATTAAAATAAGATGACTGTTAAGCAAATGTTTAGTCTTCTTCAGTGAAACAAAAGTATGCTTGGTTACGTGTTGCACGGGAACGTAGTACTATTAAAAATTTGTTTTAATGGATTTCGCATTTATTGTTAATATGCATGATTTCATTTTAAGTGGCTGTTTATTAATTGTAACTAGTATATAGCATGAATTAAATAAAACATATGCCGGCAGCACTTGTAACATGCCCGTGTGTGTGTATTGATGTATTATATTGTCATTCACACTTACAACGCAAACCAATCGACCACAGCATTGACTGAGATATCTTACTGCATTTTTATACGGCAGTTCTGATGCAGAAAACACTGATATCTCAGGTGAAATTCGACCTACACGAATTTGTGATCTAGATCCTATTGCATGTTCTTCAAATTTTGGCGAGTCTAGTGCAATTAGTGGTAAAGTAAAACGCGTTCGACGTAAAAAACAGACAAAAAAAGAAGATATGTATGAACAAAACCTTCGAAACGCAAAAGAAACTATAGTAAAGAGTACGTTACAAAAACAGGCAATATTATTTTGAAGAAAACATTCGAAAATCTCGACTGCTCCTATACTCGCAAATGTTTAAGTAAGATTACGGAATCCGAGAAGAAAGAACATTTTTGGGCTTTAGGACATTTTGATCTCCAAAATAGCTACTTAAATGGATCATGTACACATCGTTCTGTTAAACTTCGTCGACCAAGGAATGGTTAAGGAAGTAGAAAAGGCTGCATTTATGAATACTGACTGGAGATTGGTAACACAAGTATAAAAATTTGCAAAGCCTTTTTTCTCCACACTTTCAAAATTTCCGATGGAAGACTGGCCAGAATTACATCAAAATGCGAAGAAGAAAGCTCAGCTCATCTCGATCGAAGGAGTAAACATGAATCAAGAAAGTGTACCAGAAGCACTGATTGCTGTTGCCAAGAGCACAACAAACATTTTCCAGCATGAGAAATTCATTATGCTAGGGAGGATGATTCTAAAAAGAAATATTTAAATCCTGGGCTGAATGTTGCAAAAATGTTTAGTTTATATGTAGATAAATGTCAGAGTGAAAATAAAATCTCTGTAGGGATACATATTTATCGTAAAGTTTTTAATGATAACTTTGATCTCTCCTTTCATCCACCACGTAAGGATACCTGCAGTTTCTGAGATAAATTATTTTTCAAAATTGAAGATGCCTCTGATCATAAACAGAAAGGCGACTTAGTCTTTGACAAGGAACTTCATTTCAGGAAAGGATCAGAACAACGTGAAAATGAGGAAAACTGAATGTGTCTGATGAGACAGGAGTCTATGGAAAATAGCGACATTAAAATTCATATTTAATCGGCTTCAAGGAATCTATTTTTTTCATTTATATTTTTTCTTTAAAATGTCCATCTCCCATATTCAACCATTTGGCACGACAAATTAATTTTTATAGTGGTATACCTACTTGATTCTGAGATAAAGACAGTATTTTTATTCATCAAATTTACAAACAAACAAGTTTATATATTGTAAGAAAAGGAACCATTCAATTTTTTTCTATTTCAACTCCCGATTTTTTCATAATCGTTTAACTTTACGGCTCAATAAATCAAAACGAGTGTAAATGGAGTTGTACCACTATTAAAATAACTCTTCCATATAAACCTGGCTTCGCATGGTGCTTCCGGTGGGTACTTTATAGTTGTTTTTTAAGCTACCATAGAAGTTCATCCTGAAAACAAATTTTGTACATCAGGCTTGTCGAACATCGAGCAAAGCATGTTACAAGAAAATTCCGTTTTAATTTTCAATTGAATGCATCAAGTAACGATTCATGTTATGCTGGAAAGACAGTAAATTGATTCATCGCGTCCAAATTTTGCCTTGCACCCCCCCCCCAAAAAAAAAACACACCTGGAATTCTTCGATGAGAATAGAATGAGTTATTGATAAAATAACTTCGTAGTTATGGTAGACTAATGTAAGTGCCTTTAAAACCACATACACACATTTCATGTGCTTCAATCTCACTAAAACACATCTTTTCGTGATTGATTGGCTAGTTGATTGACTTGATTGAGCAGTTTCCGGGCATGTAAACTGCTACGGTCTTTATTCCCATTAGTCTAGTGCATGTTTTATTCCGGGATGTGGCAATGTTCTTCCTCACTGGATACTGAGATACGGTACCATCCTGCACGTCGGGTTGAGGGGGATTTCCATCTCCAGGTATCTCCCGCCTGCACTCCCCCGCTCCCGCCGAGCGAAGCTCTGCGCTCCCAACTGGGCATCTGCCATGTTTGGTAATCTATTGCAGGTTAGGGGAGTCAACTCGAATCCTAGGATCACCGGGTCAGAGAGGCTCAAAGCGTTTTCCCTGGGATAAAGCAAAGGACGATTAAAAATGGCGCAAGTCTAATTTTCGTTGGACTCTGAGTTTTCGAAAATTGGTAAAGTTACAAATATCGCGAAAAACTGTGGGCTGTTCTAGCTAACCACTAGTTTTTAGGTGGATGCTAGAAATTTAATTATTAATTTTGATATTCATTAATCCAGTTATTTTATAAAGGTCTTCATGGTTTTGTTGTCTTTCTGCATTAAAAAAGGCTCGTTAACTTCTTTGTCACCCGATTTCAGGAATTCTGAACAATTTTACATTCTTGGATACGATTATGGAGAAATTATTTAAATGCAGCGGCAAAAAGGCGATTTTACGACAGAAAAACGCGCAACATGGGGTCCTGATAACCTGTACATTAGAACGTGAAGAGGAAACATTTGTATCCCTTTTAAAACATATTGCGGAGGAGTGTGAAATTTGGCATAGTTAAATTTTCTATGGAGAATTAGTGCAGTAAGCACATTTTGTTATAATATATGTTACAAATTTAGTAAATTAAATAATATAGTAGGGTGCAGATGCAACCTGCAACACTCTGTTATCGTACAACGTACGTAACATGGAAAAGTTGTGTGCGAGCCTTAAACCTTCGTTTTCGTGTCCCGCAAAGGGCACGAGTTGCGACACGAGTTTTGCTTACATGCCCTAATCTACAAAATCATTCTTACACGTATTCCAATCTTGTGTTTAATAGAAATATACTTCACTTAATATTTGCAATTACGTGAAAAGCACACTATTAATAATAGTAATAATAATTTTCGCATTGGAACAACGTTGGTTTTTACAAAAGTTCGTAGTGATGTTATTTTTTCACTTGATATAACATTACGGATAAGCAAAGGGTTCTGGAGACTTCTGAAGGACTTTGCTCTGTTGGCGGTTGAGACCAAGAGAGCAGTTTTTGGTGTTTCTCTCAGCCATTCGACAGGAGCGAGAAGCCCAGTGATCCCTTTGCTTTCGTTGGTACAGGTTTGCGAATTTCATAAGTATTGCAGAGAATTAAGGTAAGCAACACACACAAATGACGTATTGTACATGCTCGCAGATTAACGTAATAGGAGAAAATTTTAAAAAATGCAATAATTGTACAATACTCTTTGACAAAAGAACCTCAATAACGTTAAAAATTATGAAAAAATTAATGAATTAAGGTCGAATTTTGTCCACGAGTGTTGATAAATCTCGTTCCTATTTATAATAAATTACTTTTTCTAACACTTTCTAATCACGTTGTGTTGTTTTGTGTACCCGATACCGAACTAACGTATGTTGTAGGACCACTAATGTTAGTAATAATATTAGATGTCGGTAAAAAAGTTTCTCTTTATTCCCTGAATGACGCACAATATTCACATTCCATAATAATATTTCTTTCAATAGAATGTTTAAAAGAGACGATTTTTCCTTTCATCGAGAATAACAACTGCACCCGCACACTTCCCTACACACATTCTCAAGGCTGTTCTCTATCAAAGGCCTTCTCATGACTGCTTCGCTAAGGGCCATCTGGTCACGCGCGCGCCCACACACACACACACACACACACACACACACACACACACACACACACACACACACACATTCCCCGCTACTAATCGTCTCTGTGGCACGTTCGGCCCTGCCTTCCTCTGCACGGTGAAACATTAGAATAACTGTGTGACGTCTGCGCCATCTCACACTCGGCCATCCTGACGCGCCCCCAAACCAATCATGCGTCACGGCATTCTCTCTATGACCGAACACAAACATAATTAAAATAAAGAACAATGAAACACAGAATCAAAATCAACGATCATCTTCTTCACGGTCGTCATATTCATAACCATTATTTTCATTTTCATCATTCATATTCATCTTCTCCATGTTTATCATCTTCATGGATGAAATGAAACACACAATGAAACACAAAATCAAAATCAATGATCTTCTTCACGGTCGTCATATTCATCACCATTATTTTCATTTTCATCATTCATATTCATCTTCTCCATGTTTATCATCTTCATGGTGTATATAACACGGTTTTACATTAACTTCAGTTGTAGTTGTGGTATTAATGCCTTCCATGTCTTTTGTGTCACGTATATGTCATTATGTAACTTTCTCACTGTTTTGAAAGGTTCTACAAAATGAGTATTTAACTTTGCACCAGGTGGAGTTCTCTTAGTTGTCACTAATTGATCTGTGTCATATAATACAGCTTTGTTTCTTGTGAAGTCTCTATTCTCTTGTATTTTCTGAATTCTTTCCTTTGCAAGCTCTATTAATTTTTTTCTTTTCTTCTATGAACAATTCTCCAAATTCTTGTTCAATCAAACTTCGAAGTTCTGATTCATCATTCAACTTCTTTTTCTGTCCAACAAGTAATTCAAAAGAAGTTATAGGGGGGTTGAGGGGTTCTGCTGAACGAAACCAGTAATAATGGTTTTCCAAAATTTCGACAATATTGTGAAGTCGTCGTGAGATGAGGAAGAACACAATCACGGAGTTTTTTCTGTACATTTTTATTTACAGTCATTTACTATACAGTGCTATACAGTACTATACAATACTATACAGTACACTATACAGTATACTATACACTATACAGTATACTATACAGTACTATACAATACTATACAGTACTATACATTTACTATACTATACATATACTATACACTTCTAAGGATCTTTTTACGCTGCCCTCCGCAGTCTCAGCCGCCTCAGTCTTACCCAAGAGAACCCCAGCTCGCTTAACATAAGCGCCTCCTTGGCCTCTTGTCTCGTGGTGAAAGCCACGCATCGCAAGATGCTGCTCGCGATTAACCCCTCACGGGTGACAATGTGCATCCTTACCTCGATTCGACTCAAATTCGAATACCTGACAGTTTTCCCTACTAGCGTCTCTTGCGAGGTATTACGTGACGACCTCCCAAGCTGAAGGCGTCGTTTCAGTCTGAGTTTATGGTCGTCTGCAAATTGGGGCCTGCCGCCATCTGCCAGCCGAGTGCTGTCGTCACACATCATCCCTTGCGCGAACTGACACCCGCCTTCCAAGACACGCCCCCGGCTCGCACCCTCCGAGAGACCCCCGGAGGTCCGGCCGCCGCCAGCCTGGCGCGAGAGGACCAACCCCTCCCCCTGCACGACTTGTGTGGTCACTTCAAGCCCAGTGCAATTACGTTTACAATACTTAGAAATATACTCAGCGCTTCGACTCACTTTAAATAGAACTTTCTGGACGTTGTAGAGGGGAAATAGTAATGGCGTTTTGGTCCGATTAAAATAAGTTGGTTATCAACAGTTGTGCTTCTGACGCAGTTGCTTCATACAATATGAGAATATGATTTGGTTACTTTTATAAGTATTAATTTCGAATGTTTATTTCGTGTCCCGGGAACACGTGCTTAGTGATACGCAACCTGTCAATTTCGCTCCTTTCCATTCGCAACTGTCTATACCAACTTCTTTCAATCGGACCATAGACATATTTGTTCGTGGAGAAAACGGTGATATATTTTGTTTTCCTGCGAAATAACTCATCTGAATATACAGTGCAACAATTCATTCATACCATGAATATAAAAAAGTTGCTGTTCCATCATGCAACATGTAAATAGTGAGCAAATATTTAATATCAGGCGACTACTTCTTCGGAGCCTTGTTTCCGCATGACGTGACATGTTTTGTAAAAAGTGAGGTTCTGAGTATGCTAATTCAGTCGTACGGTCGTACGGCAATTTAAGGATATGTGGAATAGCTCAATCAAATATTTCCATGTTTCAGTAAAAAATTGAAACAATTTTAATTATTTTTACATTTTTTCGAGTTCTTGGGCATCTGCGAAAACCATAAACATGTCGCACATGGTAGGAGTCTGCATAGTTTTTTATCTCTGCGCGCATTCATTAGTCAAAATATAAATACTTTCTTGGTGGGTGTACGACGGCCAACATGATACTCACGATACACCAAAGAAAATCTACTCCTTCAATCAAATGTAAAAAAAAACTTTTTTCCCGGATTTCTTGCATTCTATTAAAATACAGTCGGCACAGTTACGGCAACTGCGTACAATTTTAACCTCTTCTCTCATCATTGGGAAACAACGATCTCATTGCCATATTTTCATCGTCTTGTCCACAGTAAAAAGTCCTTGACACGAAAATTAAAAAATAAATTCAAAACTAAAATAGTGACGATAGAAATCATTCCCTAATTAAATGTGTTCATTAAACCAGATGAACAAGTTTTTGAAAATACGAGTATACTCCGATTAAAACAGAAGATCCCTTCAAAGTCAGGAGCTGGCAGGAGAGGGGGATACTATCATCGAATCCTATACTTCATTATGATTTAATTTTTTTGTTAATGATGGTTCCGATTTGATGACAGTGTCCCCCTCTCTTTTCAGCTTGTTACTTTGAAATAACTTTTTGTTTTAATCGAAGAATAGTTATCGCGTAATTCTGACTTGAAGTTAAAGCAGTTAATAAAAAATATTTTTCTTTAAAACGATTCCAATTAAAAAGAAAAAAAATGTGAGAGCCATCTACGCATACTATCGCTGTTCAGAAAACATCGGGTACCCCTAGTGCGAATTGTAATCGTCCAAAAATGCGTTTTGGCTGCATAAGCCATTGGTTTTCTTGTGTGCTTTCTTACACGGAATATAATTTAATTTTTCTCGAGTCTGCATGATTAAAATCTAGGTTTATCGGTGTTTTTGAGACGGCTTTCAGTGTATCCTCTCATTCTTTGTGACATCAGTCGAGTACGCAGATTCCTCGCGCGAAGTCTACTATATTGTATATTTGTATCAGCGTTGTATATTTCCTGGACTAGACCATAGGTGAGGAGTTTCTCGCACGAATTGAGTTCAGTGTATATGTCCATAATAACTGCTACTTAACTTCATATATTAACCTCATAAACGAATAACTAAAAGTCAGTAGCATTATAAGTAGCTTCGGGTTATAACCGCAGGTGGCTGTGGCCACCAGTTCGCCTGCGAGGGAGTACTGCGCTGGTCAAATAGGATCAAAGTAAAATGACGATCCAATTTATTTTAAATAATATCCCACGAAAAATTACTATTAATAAAAGAAATTAAAACTGACAAGCATAATATAATATCAAATGTAATTTTAATTTTCACAATCGAACGAAACATTTACTAGAACGATTGTCAATGATTAATTGTCAATACTTGGTTTGTAAATTTCTCTGTGATTGTTCTAGAACCTGTATCATAAAGAAAACTATATCAAAATGATTATCATTATGCAACTTGTTGCAGCCATCAAATGACAGCATTATACAACGGAAGTAGAAAAATAAATTTCCTTCAATAGATCCATAGAAATTTCTTGAAAACAAAAAGAAATGTGACTACTAGACCCAGCGCGACTGACAGCATTCCGTAAAATCCTCTCCCGATCGCGTGTGCTGATGCCTGGTAGTAAGTGATTGCCCCTTCGTAGCCCTCTGAGCAAATGCAGCGCGCCGCTCGGGTTAAAACACGCCGAAGGAGAAAACGCGTCCTCGTCCTCCTGCACCGCGGCGACAACGGGAGTGGAAGCAGGAGGCTGCGCAGTGTGGGCGGGGGAGAGGCAGCGCGGCAGGAAGTGGGCGCCGTGTCAGCAGCATTGGGTTGCTCCGATCCGCGCACCCCGGCCCCGCTCTCCTCGACCACGAGCGTGCATCCACAGTGCTCCGTGTGTGCGGTTGAGGGGCGCGCGTGTGTGTGTGTGTGTGGGAGCAGCGACGGCCACGGCGGCGGCCGCGGGGGCGGGGGCGGAGACGGCGGGGGAGGCGACTGCGACGGCAGTGACGGGGGCGGGGCGCGGCGGCGGTGGCGGCGACGGCGCGCTGGGGTCTGCTTCGCTTGTGCGGCGCAGGGCCGCCGACGATGCATCGCGAAGCGTGAGCGCCATTTCATTGATTGATCAAAGGAGTATTCGGCCCATTGTTGCAGTCGCGCGGAAAACGAGTGCATGGCTGGGCTAGCAGCGGCGCTCAATTAATGCACGGTGGCGGTGGTGGTGGCGGTGGCGACGGCGGAGGCGGCGACTGCAGGAGCGTCGTTGCCGTGTCGCGCGCTCGGCGTTATACCGTCGGAGACTTCTCCGCCCTGCTGCGCCACGTTCTTTCATCGCCGCGGAGGGCCTCACGTGGACCGTGTTGTTCGCTTCGGGTTGTTCGTTCGCGGTCGTTTTCCTCGTCAGGCATGTGCTATGTCTGGTGTAAATTTTTTTTTGCTAATAGCTATGTGCGATCAAAATTTCGTTTTACAATATTTGTGGTCCTCACAGCCCTTTACTGCCGTGGAGCTGTTTGCCTTGCTTTGCCTTGCTTTTGGCTGCGCCCCTACCATTTTCAGTTTGGCGGATGTAATGCATTGTACCCATCTGTTGACTCATTTTCCTACTTTCACTTTTTCGTTCTTGCTTCCTTCATTCCTGGCTGACAACCATCCATCCCGTATTTTCAAATTGTGTGCTTGCATGATTAACCAATACTCACGAAGGAGCAGCACGTGTGTTTGTGATTAGTGAACTGTGATTAATTTAAAGCGTGAGCCATTATATACCACTCCACCATCCTCTTATTACTCAACGTACCTTGGAGGACCACTAGTGATAGATTAACGATTGATTGGTTGCAAGTCACCGATCTTGCGTTTCTGAAATTGATCTCTTAGGTGCTGTCATCATCACTTGGAAGTAAATTAGGAAAAATGGATGTTAATACATATAATTAAATTAAATAAACATTACAAAGAAAATTAGATTGGCCAAATTGCGATGACTTGTGAAGGCATAAATTATGAAATTGAATGATTACACAGATGGTGTAGCTGAACTTCAACGTTGTATGCCATCGTTGACTCATTGAGAAAGGATAAGATTATCAGTTCATGTATGTGGCATATGCAAAGATTAACCAAATATAAAAAGAATCACATTAGAATTAACAGTAATGCTATAAAAGAAAGACAAGTGATTGTTACACTCGACGTCTGGAGGTGGCGCTGAGTTCACAGTGCAATAGGCGCGGAATACACCATGCGGCGGATGCGGAGATTGGGACAGGGGTCAGCGGATGAGCATCCCGCTGGCTGCATTCGCTGGCGCGTTACGGAGCCGGAGTAATGCATGAGTGTTGCCTGCCGTATGGCTAGCAAACTCACAATGCAATTGAAGAACATATATCACATCGATAGTGCACTGTTCTCTTGCTATGCTTGAAGCAAGTGGCTGGTGTGGGGTGAACACATGCTCAATTAAATAATTGCCTGCATGAAGAGCTACTGTTTTAAGTACAAACGTCCAACACAGTACTTTGCGCAGTGCGTGAGAACGGCAATTACTGATCACTGTAATGATAAGTAGTTCTGCACCACGCGCACAAATGTTCACTTGAAACGTAAATGTTTCGAATTAGGGCGATTAGCACCACAAATTAGTTCATCATACAATACACTGAGCTGTAGAAATAAAATGTTTGGTAATCTTACACACTCGTCTACATAAGATGTTGCAATGTGAAGTTATAGACATGCGAGTGGGCTCGCGCAATATATCCGTGTGATTGCTAAGAGATCTCAGCCTCCACTGACGATGCGTGGCGTCGTCTGAAGAGTTCAATTCGGCTTGGCGCGTTTTTGTGTCGCCTGCCAATAGGCAGTCGTCTTACTAAGATTATGAAATGAAAGGCAAGATATCTTTGATTTGTTAATTAGGCAAATCATATGAACATGTAGAGTTTTCAATGCTAAAAATTATAATATATTTTATATAACTAACTGATTAGGAAGACTGAATTGTATGCGCAACGCCTCGCATTGTCGTGGGCGATTCCCGGAAAGGCGCTCAAGCGGTGGTGCCAAGCGGATGAGCCTTTTCACGAAATCACAAGTGGATATGGCAACGTATTTTACAATTAAATAAATACATAATGAAATGGTTGTAGAAGTAGTTTAATCATACGCGATGGGCATCTATAAATATATACATAAATGATAAATAGCTTGCTTGTCCGAACAACCCATTCTATTCATATTGACAATGATGTAACGGGCCAGGTTATAATTATTTTAAGTTGTACATTCATGGATTGTTTTTTGTTTTGAATTCAGAGAATAACAAGTGCTGTGTTCTGGATGAAAGAAAAGGCCTCAGAGATATCAACAATATTGTGGAATCGTTTACCAAATATTGTTTTCATATTGTCGAAATTATAGTTTCCAGAATTATATCTTGACGAATTTCAGGCTCGATACAGTTTTAGAAAAAGGACCCTCCTTTTTTTTTTAAATTTTTCGTCTTACAACGTAAATAGTAAAGAGAACGTATTGAAATCGTTCGGTGGAGCTGCAATTTTTCGACACAATATATTCAACTGTTATTACTGAGCTATGGTAAAGAAAAAAATGGAAAGTCAGCTTTTTAAATATGTATGCTAGAAGAGTTAAAATATTTATTACCAGTGGCGCAAGATGGGGGGGTCATGGGGCTTCAGTCTCCGTCAGAAGCCGATGACACATATTCACAAATATAGTTTATTTATTTAACGTCAAAAACATTTAAAATCTGCGTGTTACATACTATGGGGAAAAGTGTATTCTGTGCACGTTTTCACAAATTCTGGGACCCCTACCCTAGCCCACATTTATTTTTTTTATTTATTTACGTCAAAAACAATTAAAAACTGTGTGTGACGAGCTATGGGGAAAAGTGAATTCAGTTTTGTTGACAAAATATTCACTCCTATAAAATAAAATATATTTTTAAAGGTAAATTAGCTATGAATTTGTGCCCATAACCCTCATCATGTTCTTCATGAAAGAATAATACTCTTTTCCGCGACAATATCGAGAATAATAATCTGAATAATTATATTTCTCACAGAAATTTAGGAGACGAGCACAAAGAATGACGTTACACAAACAAGTTGAATTATGAATGCAGGTGGAAATGAGAGTTTTTGGCAAGAATTGATAAGAAAATGTTCGCTCCCATGCAATGAAAACTATTTGCAATGGCATATCAGGTACAGATTTTGTCTGTTGTAGCTCATCGTGACCTTCGTGAAGGAATTGATTTACTGCCGCGAGAACATGGAGAACTCTGATTTGAATACTTAAACAATTATTTCCTCAACAAACTGATTTTTTTCTTAATGTTTTTCCTTTTATGTATCAAAGGACGGTAAAAAAATTGGTGCTGGTGCTATTTTTGGCGAAGTCGGTATTTTCAAAATTGCAAAAAATTAAAATCGCAGAAGTACAATATTGAAAATAGAGAATTTTGTCTTAAATAAAATTTGTTTTAAGAGATAAAAAATAGAAGGTGAAAACTGTTACTGTGCGTTTGTCAGGAGTGTGCAACAATACATCTGTATACAGCTGCTCGTAGCAATGACGGGAATAGGAACGATAATCTTAACACACATGGCAGAGCGGAGCAGGGCAGAGTATGTGACGCACAACGAGGTGGGGCGGGGCAGGGCGCTGAGGGACAGAGTGGGGGTGGCGGAAGGGACAGATCGAGGTGAGATCGGGCGGGACGGGGAAGTTTCGGGGTGGGTCACGATGAGTTAGGAAGGATATGACCGGAATATACTAAATATACTATAGATGAATTGATTCCTTTTCCTCTGAGAGGTGCTAGTGATTAATAATACCCGGGCAACGCCAGGCATTTCAGCTAGTTATAATATAAAAGTATATTATTATTAAAAAATGCTATTTTATATTTATCAATTGAAATGGGATGTATAACTTGATAAAATAAATAAAAATAAAAATTTTAACGTTAAATTAATACCGTTGTTTACTATATTTTTAATACTTTTAATTTAATTTTTTATTTTTTTAATTTTAATATTTTAAAGGAAATTGTGGGGCTCCTATCGCACAATTGGCAAATCGTATAAGATGGTCCCACTCTAGTCGTTAAAATAACGTACCTTTTGGATCCTAAGAAGGCTCTGCAGTTGGGTTTCAGACTCCGTGTGCCAGCTTCACTGTGCCGCGGTCGGAATATTTTTTTTACTGAAAATTAAGCTTGAATATACAGATCGAGATTCGCCTTAATAAGAGTATTAAAGAGTTATCATTAACATTAGTATTATAATCGTTACCATTATAGTTTGTAATGGTGTCTTCATCTTTCAAAGCAGAAAAAGAACATGCTCGGAAAGAGTCCCTTACCCGTCTGGGGAACGTGACAGTTTTACCTGTTCAGGTTTTCTCGGGTCGTGTTCCGACATCTGTGCCAATTAGTCTGCACCTCTCCCGACACATCCGTTTCTCGCCTTTATTTGGGTGAGTGGGTGATACTTGCCTCGTAGAGGTTTTAGAACACTGCATGGCCCGTTCTGCCAGTAGAGGATGAAAGGTTCTAAAACAATTTAATATCCCCGAAGACAGTATCGCTCTACAAATGAAGCTGATCCATAGACATGCGCAACTTAAAGACGGGGCAATTACATTTCTGGGCACCTCTGGGCCATCTATTACATTGAAATGTTTTATTTACCTACGACATTTTAACTGTAAATGAATAAACATACTAGAAGGATAATAATATTAAAATTTTAATGATAAATCAATTAAAAATTATTTTATATTTAAATAATTACAAGATTGCCTGATGGTCTCAAGAGCTTCTCCTCCAAACGTCGTGTACCAAATACCCAAAGTGTCAGCTTAAAAAGGAGGATAATCAGGAATTATCGTATTTATAGAAATAAAATATTTTATTACGTTGGACTTCTGTGCTCCTTTCAAATTTTTCTAAGGAACCCTGGAACCCTTCTGGGCACACATATAGACAGATCCCTCCAATAGAGTCGTAATTTTAGAAGTCCTATAAACTCTAAACAGTATAGGCAACAATAATGTTTCCAGCTGCTTCAAGTGTCACAAGGTATAACTTATAGTGGATATAGTAAGTGGACAGGTAACATTGAGACCAACCGACGCCAAAGGAAGCATCGAAGGGGGATTTAAATCTTGTTCCTTTCACATCTAGCACCGGCTGTCATATTTCGTAAACTCTTTGAGGAAAAGCTGAGAGTGATTTTATTTACTATCACGACAATAGAAAAGTAAAAAAATCCGACGAAGTGTTAGATCAGTCTAAAACCTCTACTAAAATTGTTAAGTTCGAAATCGCTTCGGTGCATTGAGCAATGGCGTAACCTCACCAGTAAACAACAGATTTGAATGCCTCAGTGAAAACCAAAGTGAACAATCGGATCTCGCAGCTAAAATCCCCCCCCCCATGTTCGTCTCCCATATTTCCATGGAAACAATTTCATTAAGAGGCTTAAAAGCAAAGTGGCCAGAGACATTGTACCAGACTTTAAAAACAATAAAACGAGCTAACTGCCAATTCAATAACAGATTTCCACAAACTTATTAAATATCTCATTGAAACAAACAGAAGCCTCCATTTATAAAAAGATCCGTCAAATAAAAGATTTTTACAGGTTTTGAAAAATCTGCACCAATTTATAACAGAGACAGAAATATTTACAAAACAACATACGTCACCCATCAATCATTTAAATTACAAGACTGCAAAATGACAACTTCTTAATTCCGGTAGTTGCACCCGAATTTAGTGGCAATGAACTTATAGACACAAAACTTGCAGTTACCCTAATATATAATCATCGTATAATACTAGCAACTTGGTATGTTAATTACGAGAAAAATATTAAAATTCAATTTTTTTAATCTGGTAAGATATCTGTGTACCGAGAAAAGAGTTCTAAAGAAGATTCAAATACACTTTTTTCTTTCGACGTAAACCAGAATTTAATATTTTTTTCATTTTTTTCGACTTGAATATTAAAAAGCGCAAAACATTGCAATACTTATTCTTAGTTCTCCTAAAAGTTCTGGGTATCCAACAAAGTGTTCTAAAGAAAGTTGTAATACACATTTCTCGTCCGATGTCAAACACAGAAATGATTCAATAATTTGTTAATTTTTTTCGACTTGAACATTTCGCATAAGCCAAATATTAAAATTCTATACATTTTAGATCTGAGAAGAATTCTGGGTAGCGATCAAAGAGTTTTAAAGAAAGTTCAAATACATTTTCTCGTACTATGGCAAACAGTAATTTTTCAATAATTTAATATTCCATTTTTTCGACTTGAGCATTTGGAAAAAAAATAACATTATTTTTTTAGATCTGACAAGAGTTCTGGGTAGTGAACAAAGAGTTCTTAAAAAGTTGAAATACACTTTTCTCGGCCGATGTCAAACAAAGGTATTATTCAATATTTTAAATTGTTGGCTAATAAATTACTAATTAATGAGTATTTCATTATCCAATTGGTTTTATTTGATTCTGCCCGTTCCTAATTTTTATTATACAATATCGAATGACTGACATGGTAGCATAAGCCTCAAACCGGAATAACATTTAATTAATAAACTGTAGTAATAAATTTAATTTTGGGGAAATAAATCAGTAATACATAAGTACTAGATACTCTAATTGGTTTGATATGATTGTGCTATGTGGATGTGTCCGCTTGAAACACCTCGATTCCTTTTATTTCGTATTATCGACGTTCTACTGTAGTTATAAGGAGTACTGACTTAGTTCTCCGAGAGTGTCCACGGCGCACAGACAGAGAGATGGACTGCTGTTTGCTTCTCGGGAGCCTAGATAAATTTTGCAACTCACCGGATTTGCGTATTCCACTATTCACTTCAAACATACCCAGCCGACGCACGTAGCCGTTACGGCCTGAGAACGTCTGGTAGAAGGAGGAGCCTGTCGGTTTAGAAATATTTATGATGTTATTCCCCAATCTGGGCGACTAGAGGCAACATCTGTGGCCAAGGCACAATTGTTTCGACACTTCCTTTCCATGCGGAGGCGGGCGTGTCTTTTATGACACTACCTGGAACGTGACCCAAGATCTCTCACGCGGAAGCGTCGGGAGCGGTCCGAATACTCAGAATGTGCAAGTAGATAGTTTTCTACTATCATTGCATTACTACATGACGTGTAAAACTATGTAAAACATCCATAGAAATAATCCAGATACTTTGTAAAGTGTTGTATTGGAATTGCATGCTTATATTTTATATTTTTAACAATTGAAAAGGCAAAAGTATATAAATTAACGAGAAAGTTTTATAGTTACAGTGTGTCTCCACAAATTACTATTTTCCACTAAATTTAAATATCTCATGTATTGTAATTGTGTTTTAAAAATCTGTTGGGAAATTCTCTGTCGGTAAACTGGCTTGAGAGTACGACGAGAAACATTTTTTTTATGAATGAAAATATGAATTCTCATATACTCACTGATTCGGAGATTTTAAACCCCTAATATTAACTGAATATCTCAAAATGCAATTAATAAAGCATATAGAAAATAATTTACAATCGTAAGGTTTGTATAGTAGTTTGAATCAAAATAGTTTGAAAATTATTTGTTTCATCAATCATGAATTGTTTCTGAAATACCTATCAATGACCGTCTTGCCACGGCTACAGACAGCGGGCACAATAACAAATAACGCACAACTGTCGTGTCGATAGTTTGCTTCCTTTTCCTATTCAGGCCGCAAACAAATGTCGCGGATAAAAGATGTTAGTGGCGGATCCTAGGATTGGGAGGCACGTGCCTGCTTTCTTGGACATAAAGTAGCTTGTGATTCTTTTTCGATTTTTCTCTACAATTTTTCTCTATTTCGACTTTCTCTTCGATTTTTCTCTACCCGACATCAGACAAAAATGATATCATACATGATGTAGAAAAGTGATACAACAAAATATCGCGTACTCTTCATTTCTGCTCAAAACTAGAACTTTAAGGAAATTATCGTCTGCCCCGATGTCATATTATTCATTCCTCATTATATGACATCCACGGTCCTTCCAGAAAGCAATGCACAAACAATATCTGCGGACCTCCGAGAACATTTTGGAACAGAAAGAGACGTAAAAGATTATTTTTGCGGTGCGAAGCACAATAGAGTATGGAAGGGCAATCAATGTTTTAAGACCACCAAAATTATTCTGACCTGCCCCTGGTGGGTACAGACTGGGCCGCATTGTCTGGGCCACGTCTCGATTTCTTGTTTGGGGTCCATGTTCGCTGCAAACACATAGCACCAATATAAATAAATAGTATATAGTAGTAGACTGAGCCAGGCATTTCAGTTCGTGAAATGCTATCGACTAATTCCTGTCTCTATTTCAGTGACAAATCCAGAGGGGGCTATGGGGACATGGCGCCCCCCAAAAGGCCTAGGGTTTTCGTTAGTTATCTTACTTTATAAAAGTACTGCTCCGGCATTCGCCCGGTGTTGATAAAAAAACAACGGAAAACTATCGATCAGAGCAGTCGTCCGCTAGAAGGTTCCTTCAGAGAGCGACTGAATTCGACCTAACTATTTAGCTATCAAGCTAGTGTCGAAAATCCTGCCACCGTTGGGGCTCGAACCTAAGAGCTTCCGGTCAGAGGCACGGCAGTGACATCAGTTGATGCCCTGAGCCGCCACTTCCGGTTAGCAGTTGGAGATTAAAGATAATTTTCATGAGTGATTCAGTATTCCGATAATGCCACTAAAAGAATATTGTAATAATTTATATAAACCATGGAGGGAAACGGTAAAGATTACCTATAAGTATGAATTAGTCATCAAATGAAGGTAAACAGATAGATAGCGAATCTGAAAGAGCCCGCGTTGTTTACTTTCATCCCTCTTTTAACTAAACTTGCGTTAATTTTGAATTACAGAATAATGCATCTCTATATAGTATTTGAGTAAACTCCTCGTATGCGTGCATGCGGATTTGCGGTTCCGTCTCTCATGGTTACACCACTTCCCGTGCACCAATCGAGACATAGGATGTGTCATTCGACGCGTCTCGGTCTCCTGATGGGTAACTGATAATTTGTTTTCAGATTTGGCCATACAATTCTAAGAAATTTCCAAAAACGTGTTTTTTCGTGTTTTAGCGCTGCAATCTTGGCGCGTATGCCGGGAACTAAATCAACGCCACCTAATCAGATGTAGGTAGCATTGATTAAACCATAGACTAAGGATGTACATCTTTACTCTATGATTAAACTCCAGTTCCAATACCGACGAAGAGAGACGAGAGAGAAAGATAGAGACGACGATGAAGAAGAAGAAGACAAAGAAGATGAGGACGACGAACACGAAGACGACGACAACGAAGAAGAGGACGAAGACGACGACAACGACGACGACAACGACGAAGAAGACGACGAAGAAGAAGACGAAGACGACGACGAAGAAGGCGAATACGAAGAAGACGAAGACCTCGAAGACGAAGGCGAAGGAGAAAACACAGAAGAAGAAGACGAAGACGAAGAAGAAGACGATGAAGACGAAAACGAAGAAGACGAAGAAGATGAAGAAGACGAAGGAGAAGACGAAGAAAAAAAGAAGCATAAAAACGAAGAAGAAAACGAAGAAAAAAGGTAGATGAAAAAAACGAAGAGGAAGAAGAAGACGAAGGAAAAGAAGACGAAGATGAAGCAGACGAAGACGGAGAAGACGAAGACGATTAAGACAACGAAGACCACGAAGACGAAGAAAAATGAAGAAAGAAAAAAAAGATGTCAAATAACCAAAGGTAGTTTAAAGCGTCGGCGACGTCACATTCAGTTGGTATAATAATATTTCTTAAAAAGAAAGTTTTAAATTGTAATTTTCTTGTATTCCAGCTTAAAAATAAATTGACATTATGCGAACTCTCCAGTTGCTGAATAACGAGAAAAATAGAGACTGAAATGATTCAAACACAAGTTAGGAAACTTTTGGGAAATAAATGTGAATCATTTCTATGTGTTTAATCTCTAAACATTCTTCTAATTTAATTTTACTCAATGAGTGTGTAAAACATTGTTCAGTGAGTGAGCAGACAATATCGCGGACACGTTTACACGCACTGTCAGAAAATCAAGAGACAATGGGTTCGGATTCTGGTAAATGTATATGCATAAAAAATGTTTCTATTTGCTCAGAGAGGTAAAATGGTTCGGTATCAGGAATGTATAGAGCTCCTTAATACTACAAAACGATACCTGTGAGGTAGCTCTGGAATCCACTTTTTTCCTTCTATATTACACCTTTCTTTTCTTTCTTTCGAACATTCACATGTATATGCGTCGTATGCAGTCATAACGACATCTGACATCTTTTCACACTATTGTCGCTTATTGTTCGTGACGTCAGACTCCACTTTTTATCACTTGATTTGGAGGTAGGCAGCGTTGTGCTGAAAATAAAGTTTCATTAACAGAACCCGAATAGTGAGTACAATTACAATGCTACAATCTTCTATGTAATGTCCATCAATTGTTTAAATCAATTGTCCTCAGGTTAACTTTTATTAATGAGACGTTGAACGGAAATCCGATAGGTTTAAGTTCAGAAGATGTAAGAAATAGATACAGTACACTTCCGAAAAATGGGATTGGCCAATGTGGCAACCGCCCCCGCCTCTTAATCTTCGAATACGTATCCTCTTTCATATATAATGTCATAAAAGTTACATATTTAAAAAAATAAATCTCCTAAAACTTATTACTTAGCCATTTTCGTTTTTAAATTTTAATTTTCAAAAATATAGAGATGTGTACTCTTTTAAACTCTGGCGCTCAGTTTGAATAGAAGTTTTTAAGGAATGGCTAAAGTATTAGTGGTTTAAAGGTTGCAATATATTACCTATCCGTTTCTAGTAATATGAGAAATCACGTTAATATCTGTATCAACAATGCAAAAAATATATCTGCTTTAACACCAGTAGTTTTACTTTTCATGCAAGAACAGTATGATCTTAAACGAGCGTAGAATGATATTCATGAGTTGATGTTCACGACTCGAGCGCCGCAGGAGCGAGTGTCGGAATTTCAACGAGTGAATAATAGCCATTATATACGAGTAAAAGACTATACTTTCACTACGACTTTGAAATTGATGATTTAAAAATAGTAAAAGAAATCATTTGACATGTTTTAATGTTTTGAAATAATGTTACATTTACTGTACTTTTTTCTTCATTAATGAAATAAGTTATAACATTAACTAAAAATAAGTAAACAAAACAAGTATTACACACATCAATAGTCTAGATTTGCTTTTTGGAAAAATGAATTGTGAAATTAGAGCAATTGGTAACATTTATTGTCGAGAGAGTTGACTCTTGATATGAGCCGATTTCGTTTTAAATAGAATTACTATGAATGGCTTATTTCAGAAACAACATAAGTCAATGACAAGTAACTTTTCAGGACGGACAAAAAACCTTCTAATGCAGCTATATTTGTCAGAAACATTGTGTCAATTTTTTTAGAAGTTGTTTCCTGCATGCTATGTAGAATTATTGTCTCATTTAGCAAAAAGTTAATTTTTTTTATTTTTTACTAAAAAAATGGTTGACTTATGTTGTTTCTGAAATGAAACATACTGGAACAAAAACTATGTTGGCATTCATTAAATGCTTCTTTATTTGAAATATATTTGAATGAAATATGTTTGAATGAACACCTTAATTACAAGCAATTGTTACATTTATCTAATTATTTCCGTAATTAATGATTCACGCACAGCCTAGTTTTGTATTTCTGCTGAGAACGCACATACTTCTTCCTCGTGGGAGATATACTAGTACTCCATTAACTTTTCGATATAATCAGTCGATTACTACGTTGTCGCACTTACTTCATGAGAAGTGAAAGTTATGTAATTGTGCGTCGGAAAACGGCGAATTTTGGGCAGAGAAATTGTTATTGACGGGCCCTGGTAACGCAAAAGCGAATAAATCCTGTTCCTGCAAATATTAAATTTCTTCTTGTTGCATGTGGTGTAGCCAGAATCCATGTTTTGAGGGGCCTTGATACCGACTGAGGGCAAAACGTTTGTCTGTCCGTCTGACCGTCTGTGGCCAACGCTAGCGCCTAAAGCGTTCAGCCGATTTCTCCAAATTGGATATTTCTCGATTGATCTGAAAGAACTCGAGGTTTTGCGATTTTCAATAGGATATATTGATTTTTGAGGGTACTTTACATGAAGAGTCAAAAACATAGAAACACGAAGAGACATGTCTTTCCATATGTGAGTTTTTTATTTTGGCTTCCACAGCCGCATGGAGATATTTGGAACTTTTCTAAGTTGAATATTGAAATACTTTGATATTACATAGTAAATTTCTCACTAGGCTCTTTAGACCCCATTCCTTCATGATTTACGAAGAATGTGGCAGAGTCATCGTTCAATTAATGGACATAAGTATTTACTGTTGGCGAAAGTTTTGTACTGGTATTGTAGAAAGATTCAAATTTTGAATCAATGCACATTGCAATTACACTGTCCTGTATAAAACCGATCAGCTGTTTGGACTTCAAACAGAAGCCTCTTTTCGCGTTTTAATGCAAAAATAACACAAGTCACTGACTTACGTTGTATCTACGTTAATTTCCATTTACGTGCTCTTCAAAAACTACCTCTAGAATTGCTTGATACACGTCATGTCTGTCTGAAACGATGCATATACATACAGAGAATATGATTCCACTAAAAGTGAAAATGGCAAAAATCCTGACTTACGTTGTTTCTGAAATAAACCATTCAAATGCGACCTGCCGCAGCAGCGCTCTTGACCTCTGTAGGCGACTGCGAGTACCCTCTGTCGTGAATAATGAACTAAGACAAATGTGATTGGTCGACAGCCACTCGCACGGCTTGTGGAATCATCATTACTGGATCCGATATAATGGAGGAATACATACTTTCTGGAGTGGTCGTAGAGAAAATGTTTAAGATGTTTTGAATTGTCGTTTAATTCTGCTCACTAAGGTAACACGATGTTAACCCTCAAAATCGAAGTTTTGTTAAAAGATTTTTAAAGAAGGTCTGTACATAGTATTTGAGTATGGACCTATTTTGTTGCCTTACCTCTCAATGCCTGAAACGAAAAGTGCTTGGAATGGTAACCGCACCACTGGAACAGGATGATAATTACAATTGAAAATGGCTGGACACAAGTGTTTAGGAAGGGTAAGAAAGAGGAAACGGCTGTCGAATGCCGCATATTCTCTCTCGATCTCATATGTGAAAAAGGTTACAAGTGACTGCGGCCCATGAGAATCCCTTGAATGGAGTGCTCGAGAACGGGTGACTCGATTCTCTGCTGTACAAGGACGTAAAAAGGAAGCAGGGGAAGGGGCGTGTGCCCTGAGGAACGGATTGGGAGGGGGCGCTAAATTAAATCTCTTTACTTTTGCAATCCGGTATTTACTCCTTCTCCAGAATTTTTGCTCCGGGTTAAAAGGAACCCAGTTACGTTCCTTCTGTTGCAAGCAGATAATATTGAAAGAGACTTTTCTTTCTGTGCGCACTATTTTTAAGAGTCTGTCCTCCTAGATATAAGTAATCTGATCAAATTGTACTGTTGGTCGGTCTTCCTTGAACCTAAATAAGCCTCCACGCGCGAGTCACATTGAACCTCACGTACGGGCGAGAAGCTTGGTAGGATCACAAAAACTCAATTAATTGTAATTGATTCATTATAATCGAAAAATAACCAATTTTGATCAATCGATTAATTGGAATAAACAATCTGTAAGAAAAAAAAATCATGTTCTCATTTTTAGCATTATTTAATGAAGGATAAAAGTGAGGGTAGATTGTGAGGTAGAGGTAGATTATCCAGATTGTCTTCTCCACCTATTATCTGTGAAGTGTAAGTTTTAAATTCTGAATGTATTTGGTATATTTTTCCTGATTTTAGCTTCTTTCCACATGATTTACACGTCGCTAAATTATCGGTGTTAAAACTCCATGCCTTAGTTGGTCTTAGAGCCATTGGTCTTGGAACCGAAACACATACAGATATTAAAAGTAAAGTCGTGAATAAAACAATGCAGATCGTTCAGAGCAGTGATTAAAAAAAACTCTGAGAGAGAGACTGCACTGTCAACTGGAGTCAGGTCAAAGGCGAATAGTAAGCGAATCGTCTTTCCTCGCACTTCCTCTGCACTCTGTACCTTTTTCTGAAGAAAACTAAAACAAACTGACTGCGTCGTTGGTATGTTGAGCGAAATTGGAAATTCACCGATGATGCGGAAAATCATAAGAATCGAATATCATACCGAAAGGAATTATATCGAATATGATCAACATTAAGAAGGGAGTTCATTGAATCAAAAGCGATTTAAAGACACATTTTGTACCCTGTGAAATTATTAATAAAAATAAATAAAATAACGATCATGGTATAAAAGATACGAAGAAACGCTGACACATTAATTACAATTTTATGCAACATTTCTAACGCATTTTTTTTATAACTGTATACACCATTGAATCAAATCTACAAGCACTTGAGGCTTCACACGAAGCCCAAGACAAGCCCAAGACAAAGCACTCTGAAAGGCAAGTATACTACAGGGGAGATAACATTTTGTCTTAAAATATAGTCATTTTATGTACTGCACATTACTGAAATAATACTAATTATTCTCTTCTCTATCGTGATAATACAGCAGGTGTCGTTTTACAAAGCAATTCACACTTAGTAGCTCTCGTGGATGCCCATCGTGACGTAGCCATGACGTAGCCCTGTACTACCTTCTCTATTACGATACAATATAATTACCAAGCCACGATATCCGATAAACAATGGCAACAAAACCGCGTTGGCAACAATGGCAACAAAATTACGTATAACAAAAATAACGCAAAATGTTACAATAAAATATCTATTTAGATATTTACATCTCAAAAGAGTCAAAATCTAGGACAAGCGGATTTCCACTGATTAGCACCGTAGCACTTAATTGTGTCATTGGCATGCTGAGTAGTTTTAAAACATGTTTTTCGCGAACTTTATTTTTTTTGTACGATAACACGCTTAAGATATATAAAGCGAAGAAAAAAGTACGTACCTTATACCATGAAGAGATTCAAGATTTACTAATTTGGGTTTGGAGTTGAAGTTCACTTTCTCCAATCCGTTTCTAAATAGTGCTTCCTTTGATCCCTGGATGAGTATCGTTAGAATTAATAATCACTACTATGTTTAGTTATCACAATTCTAATCTTTATACGGGTCCTCTGAGGACGCAGGTCCAGCACGCCTGCCAGCAGCCCGCTCCAGTCACACACTGCCTCCCCTTGCGTGACTTCGCCGTTGCAAATTTTCTCTCGTCAGCAAAACGTGGCATGAAAGGCGTATCTGTTACAGAACTGATAACCAGAGGCGAGAACAGATTTTGTTCCCTTGACAGGGTCTCATGGTCATTGAGTCTTATGATTTGACGTTAAATGTTATTTGAAAGTATAATAAAGTAGCATGAGGGGAAAATCTTACATAGTATAATTACGATTATGTTAGGGGATAATGAATTGAATGTGAGAGACATGTGCAGAATGGTGAGGCTTGAAAACTTTTATGAAATTGGTTAGAGGACTTACTGCTGAAACTATGAAAAAGTCCTAAATATTTGTCATCACTGGTCAGTAACACACCGAATTAAGAGAAGGAATACAATACCACTCTATTGTGATTTGTGCGTGTCTGTGTGAAAGAGATGTGAAAAACCGCCAAAATAATGTGGTATTCTCTGACAATGTGAAAGAGAGCCATACCTGCATAACTGCTTTTGCATTTAACGTTAGAAGATTTTAAACCAAAGCTGAAATTAAAGACCTAGAGGAACAGATGATTATGAAGAACCCTCATTCTATTGATTTTACTTTCTCGCTTACCACTTACGTACTATAGAGGAAGTATTGCAATGCTGCGACTAAAAACGGAGATTTTCGACAGAAGAACAGTTGCTGTCCCGATATCGAACTAGTGGTGCTAGAACAGCACGTACTTTCTTGCCTGTAATTTCACGTAAAATTACGCGAAAAGTACTCAGATTTTCGGAAAATTGTGTACGACCTTATTTTAAAATCTGTCTTTAAGGAGCAGATTTCATTACGGGAAAATCTCTATTTTTGATATTTTAGTTGTAGGAAGACTCCGAGAAAAGTTTCTACTTTTAAAATTTTCGAGAAATCAAGGTTTTCACCGAACACGAAACCAGCACCATTTTCGTAAACGTCCTTCACATTATCCAACAAAAAAATGTAATCAAAACCGTCGGAGCCATTTTTTAAGCATTTTGATAATATCCCAGGGGCTTCATATAAATTACCCCCCAAAATTCAAATATAGGTTTCAGATTCAAAAGGCTACATCAGCCAGATATATTGGGGTATACCAATTTTGGAGAAAAACGGCCGTTTGAGGGTTTTCTGTGTAATGTCAATAAAAGCGTCATTGATTGTCAAATGTAAAATTAGTTGTGATTTAAATCGTCATTGCTGTACACAACAGTAAAGTTGGGTTATCCTAAAGTGTGGGAACAAATGTTTTTAACTGAAAAAATAATGGCTGCACTCGCTCGGATGCCACATTAGTCAGAGATAATATGCCGTTTTATCACAGCTGAGCCTTTAGGACATAACATAGTTGAACTGGCAATCAGTCGAAATACATTCCAAAGATATCGGGAATATTTTGTAAGAAGAAAGCTACTAAGATTAAAGAATTATTTAAAGAAAATTATAGCTAAGTGTCCGTTCTTTATGATGGCAAATATGATGGCAAATTGCTACCAAATTCAAATGTGAGAGATTTAAAAACTGAAAAGACACCTATAATTACTTGGGGTGTCTAAATTAGAAAATTCTTTCGGAAATAAACCAGCTATTTCTGTCTGGAATGTTCTAAAAGATTGGTGATTAGAAGATAAGCTTCAAAGTCTTGGTTCTGACACCATTTCCAATTTATAACTCTGGTCGTTTCAACAGGGCGATTACATTTTTAAAGCAGATTGAAGATACAAAAATGACATAATTTGCATGTCGGCATCACATGTACGGTTCAGTTACAAAGTGTTTTCGAACATCAGTTACCTCAAGTGAATAATAGTCCAGATGTTTTCTTCAGAGAATAATGGAATATTATAATTAAAAGTTCTTCGAAACATTGACTTAAAATAACACTAATTTTTATTAATAAAAAAACAATGGGATCACTCACTTCCCCCGAAATTCCTTCTTACTCCCATTATATACCCCTCCATTCCTATCATTTTGTGACATTCAGACACAACACAGGTTTTTTTGTGACCATTCGGGCTACATAACAGGCGAATTCCCTTAAACCTGTAATTTGTACTTGTCCATTATTTCTAACATTATACAGCGAGAATTCTCGTTAAAATGTAACAGTTAATCTGAGGAAGAAAGCAAATAGCTTTCGAAGCGTGAATGTAAATTGAAAGCAAAATAGCTTTCGAAGCGTGAACTTATGAAACAACAGCATTAATTTATGAATTTGATTATGCTTAAATAAAAAGAGGATAATTCATTTATGATAAAATACGGACATTTGAAATACCTTTCATTGAAAATGGAACAATTTGGAAAAAGAAAATTATTTTAAATGAGTGTAAACACTTGAATGAAATATGTCATGAAAGTGAAATAGAGCGTAATGTGAAATATCGCAAATGAACTCAAAAATGAAAGATTGAAAAACAAATATCGATAGCTCGGTCAATTATGTATTGTTTTGTTTTGGAAATCGAACTCACGAATCAAAGGCAGGCCACCAGGAGCATTACGTCATGTCTAAAGAGAACAATCTGAAAAAAAAGTTTGTTTTTTGTAACAGTGAATGTAAAAAACTAGTGGAGAGTTCATCGGCAATAAGTGACCATTAAATGACTTGATATTTTTTAAAGGATTTGAAATAGTAAAAATAAATAAGAGCATTTCGTATCGCCCTTTGAAGAAATTTTTCAACGTGTGAGGTATTTAAATGAGTCTAGCATTTTGTGTTCTTCAGAACCGCATAACTGTGTAGAAAAATTAAACATTTCCTTCTTAAATAAATTTTCACTTTCAAATGCTTAATTTTTTAGCAAATTTGTCTCCTGTATCGTTATTCAATCAAAATCGATGAAGAACGTATTAACCTTTATTTCAATGGAGAAATATTTGGTACGCTTCTAAATTGTGATAAAATGAAAAGAAATAATAGTATTGCTTATAAAATATTAAAAAAAATATAGTGTGTGTAGTAAACTTGTAAATGTCTTCCTGAGAAGATTCCACTTCTTTCCAAATGTCAGCAAAAGCAAGAAAAAGCAATGAGCTTTTAAACAATATTTTCCAAAGAGCTCAATCTCTCATTTTTATTTTGTACGTATCTCAACATTTTGGTAAAACATGGAAGTTTTCAGTTGCACAAATTTAATCACTTTTTAGGGCCATGAAATGATTTTCCTTAAAAATTGGGCTGTCATTTTTACACTTCCTCAAAATTCGTTTCATTAGGTTTGTTTCCAGTAGCTCTTGCACGTTAACAATCGTGCGTATCATGTAACAAACGTAATTATTATATATTTATTATTGTGACCACAGTGCCTAAACTTGATGGCTATTCCTGGAATGTGTGAATGATATAATGGATAAGTGATTATGTAGACATGATATCAAGGGTGTCCGAACAATGGTGGAATGTAAGGCCCGAGAGGGGAAACAGTCTTGGGCAGGGGTTTTCAAACTCTTTTTGCCCACGGCTCCCTTGACGTAAAGGAAACTTCCCGCGGCTCACCTGGTAAAAGTTTCATGTACACTAGGGGTTAATACAGGACTACTAAAAATTTAACACAAATGAGTAAATTATATGTTACAAATAATGTATGGTATGATAGTAAAACAATTTTGTAGACATAAATGACACAATCAAATCTAATGATCATTTTAAATAAATAGCCGCGACCATATGGCCGCGACGCCCCTAGGAGCCCGCGACACAGTTTGAAAACCCCTAGTCTAGAGCGTACATACTGCCCGCTACACTATGGGTCGTACCCAACCTGAATGACTAATAATACATTGATAAGGCAATTTTAGGACGAATATTTCTTCTTAAGTCTTGAGTTTCAGAATTTGAAAGCAACTTTTATACGCAGAGAACAAGAAATACATTTTTTGAATGAATGCATCCCTATCATTTCAAAAATCATTATAAAATAATATCCGATGTTTATAACATCCAACTTTTCGAATGGTGTTGCTGTAACTCCAAAAGCCTTACTGAGCATGAGACACAAGACACCCTTTCCTAATAGGAAGCAAAATGAACGTACATTTAAATTCACATCATAGACCCAATACGCTGCGTGCGTTATTCGCTTGCAATGACGTACTTCGCTCGGAACTTTGCGCCGTGCATTCGTGATTCAGACCTACGAGATTACACTGCACAAGGTGCTTATTGGTATGATCGATCTGTCACTCGCCTCCCTTGCAACCAACCAATCACAGTGTAGATCCGCGTCGTAAGAGTCCCGCTGGGCTTGGGTGGCGGATCGACTAGAAACGAAGCCGCTTTCCAGTCACCGAACGGCAGCGGTCACTGAGGCTCAAGTGTGTGGGGGTCGCACGGTCGAGATCTAGGCATGGGCGTTTCACCTTTGTGGCACTTTTGTCTACCTCATCCTTCAACCATCACCATCCCTATCGTATTCTCTCATTTCTAGCCTGCCCGGGTGGCCGAATAGCTTGTTTTTGAGGTAAGTATCGGTTACATCTCGGTTGACTGAACTTGATCCCTCTGTTGTGATTGTGTCATGGGGCATATTCCCAGTATATCACCTGTGTATTTCGTACACCCCAATCCCTTACCTTGATGGGTGACCGTGTGTGCGACCTATGTGCGGCAACCGTGTATGTGATGTTCATGCATCGAGATGGGCCCACGGGCACACTCAGGCACGTAGCCTGGGGAGGGGGTCGAGGGGCTGAAGCCCTCCCCGAAAGTCTAATACGTTTTTTTTCATTCATTCATTATTTATTAGTTTAAATTTATCCAAATATATCGGGATGTATAAAAGTACAGACAGATTTACTTCAAATGAAGATATTCTTCCAAGTTTCCAAGTGCTTCTCCCAGGCTTTGCTTCCATCCATGAAATGAACTAGTCAGAAAATTTAGCTCCATACTTTGATAACAGAACATAACTCTCTGCAGTAAAAGCTGAGTATAAACTATGGTGTAAAAAAGCTTCCACCATAGACACTAACCTCGAGGTGCTGAAAGTCTTAGAGAACTACGATCCAGTATATTTACGTACTATTAGGTACTTACTATTTTAGATACCTTGCCAGTAACAAGTGCTAGTGTGGAGAGGTCATTTTCTACAATGAAGGGAGTAAAACGTTTTATACGTAGTGTAATGCGTGATAGCAGACTCACTGCACTAGCCATTATTTCAAGTCATAGGGATATCACTGTGGACAAAATGATTGACATGATGGCTGGAAAGAAGATCAGAAAATTGCTTTTGAAGTTAACGCCTCCTGTAGTTTGGATTATTGGAATAGAAAATAATCAATTGAATATTGTGTTTAAACTTTCGAAAAAATGTTATGTGGAAATAATTTTTAAATATGTTGAAAATTATGTTGGTGTTTCATTTTTTAAGTGCATCTCTTTTAAACAAACCCGATAAAGATATTATAAAAATCTCGTGCTATCCATTTTTAAAATTTTGGAAGCCCCTCCCGAGAAATAATTCTGGCTCTGGGCACACTATTTGCTCTCACGGGTTCCATTCGATGCACTATTTGTAAACTGGACCGAGAGAGGTCTAAGGGTCACTTCGCCATGAAATTCGCTGAGCACGAGTGATAAGCACTCGTGATGCGCTGTCAGATCAGCTCGTATCAGCTGTAAAGAGTTGTCAGGGGAGGGGTACCGATCGTGGAACCCTGACCGGCTGAGGTGTCTCAGGGCATGAACTGATTTCATTACAGTATCTCTGAACGGGAGGTCCTAGGGTTCGAGTCCTGACGGTGGCAGGAGTTTCGACAGAAGCAACACAGCTCAGTCGAATTCAACCGCTGTCTGGAAGAGAATTTTAGCGACCGGCTCCTCTGATCTGTAGTTTTCTATGATTTCTCTAAACAACACCTGGCGAATGCCGGAGCAGTATCCTAACAAACGGGTCATAGACCATGCGCAATCTTTCCTTCCTCTTCCTTGTTTCATTCTTACTTTTACTTACAGAAACGTACACTTACGTGCACTACACTACTACACATGTCGGGATATCAGTCGAGAACTTAGAGTTTGTCCCAGCTGGGGAGGTGATCTGCTGGTGGAAAATACCTGATTGGGTAAAACCTCGCTAGCGACGGATCTCGCCATTCGGCGCGGAAATATCACCGCCACCTTCCGTGATAAAAAAAAATGCACTACACTCAAAGAGACTCAATTGACGCGCCCGGAAACACTAATCAATCAATCTTGCGCAAGAGTGGTAGGTCCGCAAATGCCGATAGAAGGGAGTAGGGAAGGTAGTCAAGCAAAACTGAAAGTCAGCCCCGGTTGAAAAGAACGGAATTCTACGAAGCTGCATATTTAGCAACCACATTCAGATTGGCAATGTTCTTGTACATCACTAAGCGAATGTTACTCCTGCGACTCCTGTAACGAGTGAAATTAGGGTCGAGAAAAGCGAAACCATGTAGTCACAGGAAGTGTTTTAATAGCGTCTTAAAAATTTGGGAAACGCGTAGAACAATTTTTTATCATAAGCAAATTACCGTTTTATGCAAATTTTTAAGATCGTTATATACTGTCCTGGAAACGCACATTGAGATACATAAAATCAGTTCCCTGCACGCAATGGAGTTGGAATAATCACAGAGATAATGGTTCAAATTTGTACTCGGAACTGCTCAAATCTGTAGCCGGAACGCATTTCTGGACAATTCCGGTTCGCTTTACCGGCTTTAATCACAGCTGGGGGAGGGAGCGGGGCGAATGGGATGGATTGGCTTTGTGCAATGGGAGCGGCAGGAGGAACGGAACTGATTGGAATGGAACAGAATTGAATGGAACGAACCGAAGTGGAATGGAATGGCAACTGAACGACAGCTCAGGGGGAACTGTTTGGGCGGAGTTGTTACGGACCGGAGGAGGAACGATGTGGAACAAACGGAACGGAACGAGAGACTGGCAGAGTGGTGCGCCATAGTTTAAGCAGAGGATGAGAGCGGGGGTGGAAGGGGGACGAGGTGCTGCGGGGTCGGAGGAAGGGGCGACCCGGAGGGGGGCGGTGCAGTATCGGGGCAGGGGTGGCTGTTTCCACTGGCAGCGGAACTAATGCTTTCATTTCCCGGTTCAGCAGCGCCCGCGCGATCCTCTCCCCAATGGAGCACGTCAATCCCATTTTAAATATTTGCTGGCGTGTTTGGCGGTGGGATTAAGAGGACGCGTTATCTGGCTTCCGCAGGCTCGCGCACGACCCTGTGGCGCCGGCCGCCGCCGCCACCGCCTCCGCCGCTGCCTCACCGCCCGCGCGCCCGACCGGCAGCGGGCGTGCAGCTAGGCTGCCCTGTTGCCCTCTTGCCCTGCTGGTGTACAGGTGCCCACCCAGGTCACGACAGGGTCACGGAATTTGCCGTGGATTTACGGACGAAATAACTTTGCTTCTATGATAATGTCAGTTATCAAGGCTGGATTAAGATTTATAGGTACTTCGTTGTTTCGTTTCGCTCATAGGAAAGGTCGTGCTGTGGGTGTAATATTTAAGGTGCTGCTGGGCGGGAACACACAAGACAAAAAAATCAAAAGTAAACTTGCATTGCGGCGATGAATCTGTTGACCTGTGGATAGTGGAGTTTAAATGCCGTCTCTCCACGTGGAACAGGCAGGTTTACGATAGTTTCCGTTGTTTTCTCGTTTACCTCCCTCCTATTCTTCAACTACAGCATCAACATTCACAAGGTCTGGTACCATTATCTCATATCCATTGAGTCATTCATTCATCATTCCATTTAAGGCCACTAAGACTTAAGTGTGGGAGTATCATGTTCCCAATGGCTCGATATCTGTAAATGTACATAGAGACGTCATTCAGTTTCTTGTATTGAAACTGCAGATTATCTTGAACTCGAAATCATGTTACGAGCTCCGAAATTCCCATCGTGAGTCACCAGATGAAGATTGCAAATCGAACTGCTTGTTCTGAAATGGTTCTCACGAGAAAGAACACTTTGACGATCGAAAGTTAGTGACGGGATCAAAGCTCGTAAAACGATATGGACTGGAATAAGTTAATGCTTCTCAATTACACGTACCCAGAAAATCTTAATACCTCGAGTGACATTGACAATGAAATAGATAAATTCTCTAAAGCGATAATTGCGTCTTTCAAAAGTCAACTACGCCTTATCGAATCCCAAGAAGGCAATCAATAACCCCTAAATATAACTAATCTAATTAAAACTATAAATAATCTAAGACGGTTCTGGCAACGCTCAAGGCGACCAGATATTAAGAAAAAAGTTAACCAGATATCGCGTCAGATAAAACCCCTTTTTGATAAAGTACGTCTACAGAACTACAATAAATTTATTGCGGAAATCCACCCAAACTCAAGGCATCTCTAGTCTACTGTTAAAAGACTTACCAAAGAAAAAGTAAAAATTCCTCCTTTACGACATGGCTCAGAAACAATTCATTCTGACAAAGAAAAATCAAAATTTTTGCTCTACATTTAGAGAACACCTTCAAACTACATCCCGTTTCCGATGTACAATTAATATGGAAATAAAAAACTACCTCAGTACTAATATCCCCACTGTGGCACTACCCATCAAATTCATTTCTCCAAAGGAAACTATCTCAGTGATTAAACTCTTGAAAATTAAGAAAATCTCCTGGCATCGACGGTATTAATAATGTCTGCATCAAAATGCTCGGTAAACCATCTATTGCGGTTTTAATTGCAATATTTAATGCATCTTTAAGATGCAACTATTTTCCTACTGCTTGGAAAAGAGCAATTATTTTACCAGTCTGCAAACACGGGAAAACCCAAGGATAGCTGAAAACTTTAGACATATCAGTCTTCTTCCAACATTATCAAAAATCTACGAACGTCTAATCCATACAATGTTAACAAATTTATCAACGATATAAAAGCAATCCCATCGGAACAATTCGGATTCAAACCAAACCATTCTACTACCCATCAATTATTACGTATTACCGAAGCCAGCAAACGGCTTTCACCAAAAGAAACATACAGTGACAGTCTTCCTCGACGTAAGTCACGCTTATGACAGAGTTTGGCACCATAGCCTCCTATACAAAATGCAATCTTTAGGTATACCAGAATACCTATTAAAGATCACTGAGTTTCCTCTCGAACAGATCATTTATCGTAAAAGTCAATGCAGATATATCTACCCCCATACTATTGCGGCAGGAGTACCACAGGGTTGAGTTCTCTCTCCCTTACTATTTAACATTTCAGCCATGATATTCCAATTGAAACGCGACTCCAATGTAACTTTATACGCTGATGATATTGCACTATTCACATCTCACAGTGATGTCATAATAGCGAAGGAGAATATTCAAAACGATGTAAACAATTATAATTAAATGGACTCAGAAAAGGAGAATAAAGCTCAATCATAATAAGTGTCAAGCAAAAGATATTCACATTACGCCGACCGAAAAATCCCCCCGAACTTAACATTAATGGAAATCGCATCCCGTGGACTTCTTCACCAGCGAAGTTCCTAGTAGTATTATTTTACAAAAGATAAACGTGGAAACCCCACATCCACGCAACTGCTAATAAAGCTTTGGTCAAAACTTCGAAAATGTTTCCTTTAATTAACTCTAGATCTCCCACTAGTATCGAAAGCCGAATATTACTGTACAAATCTATTATTCAACTCACTCTAACCTATGCATGTCCAGTATGGGATGGCGCAGCATCCAGTAACCTTCAAAAGTTAGTTGCGTTCCAAAATACGTTCCTAAGAAAGACCTCAAGGCACCTTTTTTTATTCCAAATTCCCAATTCATCGCGAGCTAATTATATTGCCATTAACGAACACATGAACGAAATAGCTTCTTTCAAAATCTTTACTCCCCCCTGTTCCACAATATTTAACCTGGGCCGCTTTGCTTCATGGCGCCGTATTAAATCTAGATTTCCGCAAGGATAGACTGAGGCAACCGTAAATTCTGTTTCTACACTTTTCCTAGCAATACTTAAATTTCAACGTAACACCTCAAACCTGAACCTCGAAGCCTGAATCAAATCATCGAACCTTAGACCATGTTTTCACGAGTAGGAATGAATACTCATTTACTATGGATTTACGCAATTACACATTTTACGGACGGTCATCAAGCACGCATTCCTGGTTTCAAGTGTAGTTCCCAAACAATATTCGTTCTTCCTTTACTTTCGTCTACTGAATTTGCACCTACAGTTTCGGAATTTGTACCGATAAGTTTTGCATAATGCAAATGAAATTTCATCTACTTTGACGTGTAGAGGTTTCCATGGAGGAAATAGTTTGGGCTGTAAACCACGTCCAGCTGCCGGTTGCCCATGTGGTTTGTCCCTTAAAAGAGTAGACAAAACGGGCGTTTCCGGACATGATTTATAACAATGGTTCGAGCGTGTATGGCGCGTGCTCCTGGACCAGTTTTAATGTTGCTTGCCTCGTGTCTTGAAATTGCAGCGTGATATACGATGCGCGAGGCCGTTTCGTTGATTAACTAACTGGCCGCCGGGGAACCGCGCAGCCGCGCCACCGCGCCGGCCCCGTCGGCCCCACCGCCCCCAGGGCCTGTTCCCGCTCCCGCTTCCACCCACGCCCCCGCCCCGCCCACCTCGCGGCGACGGAAGCCGCCGTGTCCGGGCGGGAACCTTTATAATTACGGAGAATATCCTGCATTCCCGCGGGTTCCGCGGCTGCCTAGCGGCGGGCAAGAAGAGTGGAGAAGAGCGGGCGCGGGTCGGGCAAGATCGCGGCGCAAAGGGGGGGGGCGGGGGGAGGCTCGGGTGAGGACAGGGGCGGGCGGTCTTGGGCGTGGCGCGGGTTGTGGACGGGGGCGGGTGGGTCTCGGGCGGGGGCGCGGATGGAGCGCGGGCGGGGTCCGGCGGTGTGCGGGCGGGACGGCGGGGAGTGAGTGGTGCGCGGACGGTACACGGAAGGGGGCGTGTGGGGAACAGGCGGACGCGGCGGGACTTGGGCGGGGTGCAGGCACGACGCGGGCGGGACGCGGGAGGGACGCGGGTGGCTCGCGGGCGGGGCAAGGGAAGGGTGCTTAGTGCAATGTGTGTTGTGGTTTGGCGCTCCCCAGCTCGGCCCTGAGCTCCGAACACGCTCTGTTGCTGCGCACAAGACGTGGCACAATTTTCGTTTTCACTTCTGCTTAGGACAACATTCTCAACGTAAATATTTCTCACACATTCTGAAATGGGTATCCAAAGACTGATCTAGGAGTAGCTTAAGTCGTATTTAGACACCTTGATACTACAACTTTTTAAAAGTCAGAAGATTTCTGAATAAAAAAATCCAAGTATCCCTTAAGGATTGAACTATGAGAAGTAGATAAAAAATAAGTAGTTTCTTTTCGTTTGATAAACTTTTTTATAGCATAAGGATTATAACCATTATTTTCAGCTATATTCAAAACTGTTTGCTTCACTTTAAAATACAATCTGACATGGCACAAAGAAAAATTATTTCACTAGTAAGGTCTTTCTTCAAAATTCTGCGTTAGAAAACAAGAAATTCATGTCATCATTTTGTAGGGCCTGTGAATCTAGAATGTTAGGTAGGTCAAGTAATAAAAAAAAAAGATTAATGTAGCAAACAAATCTAAAATTATTCTTAAATACAACTTTCTGATAAAAATTCTCCAATAACGTTTCTCGATGCAGGAGAAAATTTCTTTATATACAAATAATAATAATTTTCTCCTGCATCGAGAAACGTTATTGGAGAATTGTATAGAAAGAAATTTTCTCCTTTACACAGTGTACCCTGAAGATGGGGAAAAATGCATATCCCCGAAACATGGCCTTTGCAAATAAACTTTTTGTAATGTAATTCTACAAAAATTTGTTGTTTTGTATAAACTGTCTAAGTCAGGGCTTGCCAATTCAATGCTCTGTGTCGTCACAGAAATCTACTCGCCTGCTTAGCCTGCCTACTTAGACGAGCGGCGGAGTAAAGGTAGTGCCCGACGCAGCGGCGAGCGCACAGTGTTCCAATAAATGTTGCGGAAGTGGGGGAAAACGTTCGCTAGGAAATAGATAATAATGTTTTTAACTGGTAATTATTATTTAGAATGTTTAGATTCAATAACAATATGAAGAATTAACAAACATCATTACATAACTCAAAGCAATATCCGACTCTTTATCATAATCACTACTGTAATTCCACCTCCATTCTTCTATTAGATAACAATATATGTTATAAAATAGTATATAATATAACAAATTAGTTCGTTCTGAAATTTTAATCCCTCAGATTTCTCTGGGTCGCAAAGCTACGTAATGCATCTGTAGGTTGGACTTTTTAGCATTCTACAGTTCTTTCGAATACAGTAAAAACTTGGCCATTGTTCCAGTATCTACAAAGGAAACCTTTTATCCCTAACAGAATGAAAATTAACGGGTGTAGAGTTTTCCCACCTATGTTGCCTGAAACACCGGCCAAGGCCCACTGCCAAGGTTTCGGTACAAACGACTGCCGCGTGCCCCTCTCTTCCCTCTCCCCTTTGCTCGCACTGCTTCTCAGAGTGCCTTACCTCGGAGGAGGGAAAAGCCCCGACGTCATCCCTTGTCGAGTTTGCAATTGCTTATCTAAGTAATCCCTGTGGCCAAATTCATTTCGTGTATATATATATATATATATATATATATATATATATATATACGGTATATATAATAGTGATACGACAAACATACGTGGGTCAATAGAATGAACATATTAAAAAAATTGGAAATTTTAAAACATCTAAAAAAGTCATATTAATAGGCCTCAACGAACAATCTCACAAAAATGCAGCCTCATTGTATAACTTTTAATGGAATAGATTTCTACATTTCTACTTCTTCTCAACTCCCCCTAGACACTCTCACTACAAGATGTCACCAAGATGCTTGCATCTTTTCACTTCACGTGTTTAATCAACGATACTTGGGTAATATCGAATTTCTCCAAACTTCGACTATTTCCATTTATTTAATTATTTTAATTTTGTGGATTAATTAGCCTAAGTATAATAATTCTATATGATTTGCTTCTCGTCTTTGTTCTGCTACTGATGGACAAGTTGTTCCCGAAAAATGTCTGGGTAATCTTAATGTAATAATATTAAAACTAATAACAAATGAAATAAAATTTAATCTTAATTTTATTCTTGTTGATTATGGATTACAATATCTCTACTGCCACGTCGGAAATTAAAATAAAAGTATAGAATATATGCTCAGAACATGAAGAATGGATTCATTGATTCTCCAACAGGAGATCCGCCTCAGTATATTTTCTGTTTTGCTGGTTTTGCTATTCTCCATTTGTTCTATGGCTAATATCCTTTATTTCTGCTTTTACGCATCTAATAGGCACGAGGAGCATTTAATATTGTCGATGATTCGATGGACCTCGAGTTGGAATTATTGCACTTTTTAGAAAGTTTATATTTGGGTCAAAAAACTTACTCTCAGCAACGGTACGATTACGTGGTTTCAGCCGAATGAATTCTGAATTGTAAAATAGAAGACAGGCTAGCAAACTATCTTAGACAATAATGCATGCATTACTCGGGCCCTTGTGGTCCTTCGCACAGAACTAGTACTGTACACCGCATAGGCTAATCGACGCTGCGGGAGAGTTGGCGGTGGTCGCGTTCTGTTGAGTGCTGCTGCGGGAATGGTAGCCGCACGTGGGCAGCTCTGTCGTGTGGCGTCTAGCGGGGCCCAGCGGGCGGAGGCCTCGCATTTACCTGGCGACGCTTTTCTCCTAACGCCGCGTCGCGACGCCGTCTTCGCTGCGCGGCTGCTGGCCACGCGCCCGAGCTCCATTCATTTGCTCCCGCTCGCCAGCGCTGCCTCGCGTGTCCCCACACCTTCCCTCCCGGTCTTCCGGCCCACCTCCCTTTTTCATCCCTTCTCGTGCAAGGTGCATCTGCATCACGGCTTCGACACCCTTGATTTTCCACTTTCTCCTGCTGCGTGTCAGCCTCTCCTTCCTTCCTGTCGTATCTCTTCCCTACGCCGACCCTCCTCCTGCCCCCTCGCATCATCCCAACACTCACACGCCCCTTCCTTTTGTTCTCTTCATTTCCTTCCTTTTCTTCTTTTCCTGTCTTTACCTCTCCACCCCGCTCGGCTTCTCCATGTCTCTCTTCCCATTTCTTCACGCCCAGTCCTTTCCGTCCAGTTTCTTGTCGTTCCGCCTCTTTCCGCCTCGACTCTTTCAGCATAGAGAAACAGAGATACACTCATTTCTTTACGCTTCCAATCCTGTCCTCTTCTCGCAACGTATCTTCCCGCCCCATCTCTGCCCATCCCGTCTCTTCTCGCCTTGTCTTTCCGTCGCTTCTAGCATCGTCTCTTCTTGCCCCGCCTCTTCCGCCCCATCTTTTCCCACCCGTCTTTTCTCGCATTGTGTCTTCCCGTTCCGCCTCTTCCCATTCCGCCACTTCCCATTTCGCCTCTTCCTTCCCCGTCTCTTTCCGCCTCGTCTCTCCGTGTCGTATCTCTTTCCGCCACGTCTCTCCCCGTCCCGTCTCTTCCCATTCCGTCTCTTCCAGTCACATCTCTTCGAGTGCCGTCTGTTACCACCCCGTTTCGACCTCGTTCTCCCACCTGCCCTGCCGTCTGTCCAGTCGCGTCCTATCGTCCCATCCTGCTCCGTCTCGCTGCAGGCTGGGCCGCACCACAGCGCAATATTGCGGCGGCGTCGTTTGCCGGGTCGCAAAAGCTGCGTCGTTCAGTAGCCCTCGCGGCGCGGGCGGCCAGGCAAGGGCGGCTGGCTGGCGCCGCGCGCAAAGGAGGCTCTGGGGGCCGCCGAGAGCGCCGGGAACGACTGCGCGAGGACGGCGGTGCGTGCGGCGCCGCTGCTCGCCTTCAGGCCGTTGGAAACGGGCGTGACGGCGCAAAGAAGACGCAAGCAAGCGGAGGATGCCGCGAGGAAGGGAGGATGCGGAGGGCACTGGTGTGTGGTCGGCGAGGGTGCGAGGAATGACGGTTTAATGAGGCGATGAGTTCGGAAGACGCGCGAGAAACGAGGATGCGATGGTCCTGCCCCGCATTTGCCACACTTCCACGATTCTCGATGTTGGGAATTCGATATCATAAAGACGCTGATCGACGAAAATAAGATGTTGCAGAAACCCAATCCTGTAGTCACAGGAATACTTTCTGACACTTGTTTGGGAATCTGAACATTTTGAGTCCAGATTTATGAGTCTGGCATCAAAATATGTCAACATGCGAGTCCATCTTCGCGAACGAACTTGAGAGGCTAAGAGTGAAATGACTAGACACAGCATCATTATTAGTGCAGTCGATAAGTTATTTTGCCTGGCAAAAGGATAGGTAGAATATTTTATTTTTTATCTTGTTTATATTGTTATTAGTAAGAAAGCCCTAAGTTTTGCACAGCTAAATTCTTTGGGAAAAGGCTTGGTAGCCAAAAAACGAAACAAAAAAAAATCGCGCATTTTTGGGTTTTGCGTCATAACTTTCTAATGGCTGACCTTAGCGCCAAAATTGTAATGTACAATTTTAAAGGTCATAAATTTCTTTACAGATTTGCTTGACAAATTATATC
Source organism: Acheta domesticus (assembly GCA_031308135.1). NCBI lineage: Eukaryota > Metazoa > Arthropoda > Insecta > Orthoptera > Gryllidae > Acheta > Acheta domesticus. The sequence goes on along the minus strand of JAHLJT010008446.1, from coordinate 110,759,110 downwards.
TCACAAGCGAATAGAAACAGATTCGAGATTTTAAAATTTCACCAAATTTTCCTTTTTATTCCGAAGTTGTCCAAAATTACTAATGGTCTCTCTAATGTAGTATTTTGGAATTCTTAAGGTCATTATAAATAAAAGGCAATTAAATACTAATGTTTTAATACTTAATGACGTTAAACTCGCGTTTGAGAGTTTAGGTAAGAGAGATAGTGTAGAGATGTGATAGGTAAGAGTGATAGTGGCGAGTAACACGATTTACTACTTATATCGAAAGCATTTCAATAGAATAAAATGACGTTTCTTCTTCTTTTTAAAATAAGAATATTATTATTAATATTATTGATAATATTAGTAATAATTAACATAATATTAATAACAACGAATTTAATATTAAAAATAATACGTATTATTATTATGTTATTATTATTCACAATCACAAGAAATACAGCCCTGTATGGTAACGACGAGTAACATTGCCATGGGCTGAACATTGCCACAACTTCAAAAAAAATTAGTAGCACAGTCTGTATCGTAAATTTATTTGCTGACTGAGTTTCCATAGTTAGCCATCTCTCTTAGAAACGTTATATACAATCGTTTGTTGCATTGGGTTACAGTTGTAACCTAAAATGTCCGTAAATATATATGGTGTATTGTGATGCAGCCAAATCTCATAATCGGAACTTCGTTATTTTTGGATTAATTGAGTTGAAATAAAGGACATAGGTAAATATGTCATGTCCTAGGCATGCTATGTCCGACTTAATAATTATTCATTATAAACAAGATAAAATGTATTAATAGCGTATACTACTTTCAGGCTAACATTGCCACACTGACCATCTTGCCCAAACATTTATATCCTTTGAGAAGAAATTCTTACATTGAAACAATTGACATTTGTGAGTTTATGTATATCATTTCTAAAGCATATGACTTATAAATTGTGAACATTGCTTAATTATATTTCACACAAAATTAATTAATAAAATTAATAATTATTATTAAAATTAAAATAAAATTATTTTTTTGTCGCAATATTTGCATTGTAACTTTCCCACGTAGACATATAAAAAATCCAATATCTAAGATTTACAAACCTATGATGAAGTTAAAATGCACTAAGAAATGGAAAAAGTAAATAGTGGAAAATTAAGTAGGAAATGGCTACTAAACTGCATGGAATTAACACGTCTACTTCAAATGACGTGTGTTGTGTAAAAATACGATATTGTTGCTGAGCTTCCCAGACTAAATATGAAAAGGAGAAAGCAAATTTCCCTATCGCATTTCATCAAAATGTAAAACAGTTCATAAAACTTATTTTAGACTAAGTTCTAAAGCAGTATGTATCCCTGTTTAGAGTATTTAAAACTGTCAAAAACCAAACACTGTTCTTATGCATATTTATGTTTCTGTTTCCTATCCTATTCTCACACATTTAAACTTTCCCAGAGACTTGGAAATAAATAGAGGTGACAATGACTCCTGTGGGGTAACATTGCCACTTTGCTTGCTTTTAAAAAAAGTAATAAATCTTTCAAATTATGGAAGCTGTGACTTCAATATTTTGAAGAAACATTGTACTTTTGTGAAGGATTGAAGGGTCAAAATAATTATTGTGAGGATTCATCCAACAGAGTAGAACGTTAAAAGAAACAAAGATGTGACAATGTTACCCTCCGTTACCATACACAAAGAAATTTTGTGCATAAGGTTATGAATAAGGGGCTGATTTGAATGAAAATGTCATTTTTTTCTTTTCACTTTAGAACAATGCCGTTTAGAATAGAAATTCATTTTATGTTATGACTAAAGATCGGATTCCCGTGAAATTGCATCTTTCGTTTGCAAACTTAAAATTGAATGAAACCTTGACAGAAATTTGAATCATGAAACGGACGTTTATATTAATACTAGTTTTATTTTGCAAGAAATTGCACTTACTGCACGATATTGCACGTTTAAGGTAATGCTGTCAGAAAATTGCTCATTTGGGGATTTTACTGGACGAATTTCCAAGATTCATAATCTATTGCATAAAATACAATTCTTATATTATCAACGTGTTTTAATTTATCTTTTTTAAATGTTTTATTTAAGAAAAAAGTTTTAATGACATAACCCAGTAATGCATTCTTGTGGTCTGTGAAACCGTTTAATTTGTATTCATTCCGCATTTTGTTGCCCTGTGAACTGAGCATCTATAAATTTCATGATGCCTATTATCTAATTAAAATTTCTGAGTTACTGCAGCACGGATATGCGATGTGCGGTTTTACCACGAACTATAGGACCACGGCCCTTGCTTGAGACCGCTCAGCCAACGCTATGTCGGGGTCCATCTTCCCAATCAGTTCATGTATCCGTTGTGTCAGTTTTCGCAGAACTTACCAACACGAGACTGCATGCGGGAGTCACATTTGACCTTACGTTCGGGCGCGAAGCTTGGTGGCAAGCGCACTGCGTTTCACATCGAAATTCTCGGAACAGGTTATGCTCTAGGAAATCAACAGAGAATAAACGCAGTTTTTGAGCGCTTTTAGCTGCGTGCACACGTACTTCAGAGTGAGGCTCGGCACACGGCACACAGATAAAACGTACTAAATACAGAAAGAAATTTTCCCTCTCTGAAACATTATTTGATAGAAATGATAATTTCTCAGAAAATAATTTGGAAATATACGTATTTGTGCCCTGGCGGCTTACCTCATTGGTTGGTCAGCTTGGTCAGCGTGCTCGCTTTCCATGACGCGACCCCGGGTTCGATTCCCGGTCAGGCAAGTATATAGTGTGCGCTTTCCTTGACACGTCTCAGAATATGTTGCTGTGTGACGATGAGAAAATTCACTTCTCAGGTTGAAGAGACCAGAATACGGCGTAGGGATATCTTCGTGCTAGCCACATATACTACCTTAACCCATAACATTTCGAGATTTTATTTATTTGGTTTTTGAAATTTTTTGGAATGACTCCCTGTTAAGGCTAAGGATCGCCTATGTGGAAGGTTAGCAACAATTTTAGGTCAAGAATGACGTACAGTTTGCAGATGTTCGTTAATTTAAGTTGTAAACTAGAGGATAAGGTTCCTTATAGTAAAAATGTTATTGGTGTATTATAGGTCAACTGTTGTTTCAGCGGGAAAAGTTAGTGTTTTGTGCCTGATGCTATGTTCTGAGATTTTGGGTTTAGTTATTTACAGTTGACACGGCAACCAGCAAGGATAGCGCCGAATGGGCGATGGAACGCCATTCGTCGCATTTGGTGGGGGAGGAGTGCTGTGTACAGCATTTAAAGCTGGCGCGCGCGCAGCTGTACGCCGCGCGCCACCGAGCTCGCTGACCCGGAACGCTAGTCAGCGAGCGACCGCGGCGGGCGGGCTATAAAACGGCCCGGACCCCGTAAATGTACAGCTGGCCCTCCCCCTCTTAAAATATTATTTCTCTGTATTAATGTAGATTGAGTGGTTAGGCGGAAGAGCAGGCCCTATGGCCTGAGCCTCGCCATTAATAAAGACATTTTTATTATTATTATTATTATTAACCCATGGCCGCGAGGCCGGGACGCTGCTGGTAGACCATGGTCCTTACGCGTGCTGTCGCGCGAAGTACAAACATAATTGTAAATTATAGTGAAAACTATTTCGAACATTTCTTTTGTAACTTAATTATTTTTGATTTCTGAAAGTATATTTGTATTTTACAATTTTTGTATTTACTTTTTGTACTTTAATGCTTATTTAATTTTGTGTGCGAATAATATTTAAAATGTCAAATATGGTTTGATTAAACAATTGTACAAACTTAATTGTAATAAAAACACCAAAATCATATTTCATTCATCCTAAATATCACATCCCAAAAACCAAATATAAAGTAAGTTGATACAAATATAAAATAAGTTGATAAATAGATTAACTGGAATTTTTAGGCTAGATAACACCGTTTTAACCTTTTTATTGCATGTTTTTGCACGTTTTGATGTTTTCATTGCACGTTTTAGAGAGTTATAATGCACGAAAACCAGGTCTTTATTGATAACAATACTGTCTATAATGTCTGGCATTATACCTTTCCCAGCATTCATTTTCTAGTTTCTCGCTCAGTGATGTTCAATCCGCTTGCATACCGTGGCTTAATTTTTGGCGGCAAGGAAACACTCATTTTACTGAGCGAATTGGCTCAGGACTAGCGCTCTGACTTAGCATTCGGGAGGTCTAGGTTCAATCCCCGTGCCGGCCATCCAGATCGGGGTTTTCGTGTTTTTTGTGGTTTTCGTGGTCGTGGTTGGGTGACCGACCAGGAACTCCGGGATCTAACTGCGTCGTCATTCAACATTGCGGGCTCCTCATGTTTGCGGATGATTTCGCTTACTATGCGAAGTTGGCGGACAAAAGGAAATCGGTGAGATATATAAACGATTGCCTCGCTGAGTTTTCCGAATGGCTGAGCCTTAAAAAGCTCGTCCGCTACCTTGACAACTGCGCAGCCGTCAACTTCACCCGACAGAGGGCCGACCCCGATAAAAAAAAGTCGTGAGCATGGCCGGCGCGCACCTACCCTGGCAAAAGACGGCGAAGTATGTTGGTGTGATGCTCGATAGCGGCCCCCGCTGGCATGCCCACGCCTAGTATGTTAGCCAAAAAATAAGTGCCCGAACAACTCTCCTACGCCCGCTCCTAAGAGCCCCCCAGCTCCACCGTGCCCCCAAGCGCCGCCTATTCGCCGCTTGCGTGCGCTCCGTTTGGTCGTACGCCTTCGAGGTGTTCGCGGCGGCACCTCCCTCCACCCTCCGTCCGATTTGCTCGGCTGAAAACAGTGCGACGCGCCCCGCGGCGTTCCCGCATCTTCCTCCCCCATCCAAAAGATACCCTAGAAACGCCGACGTGTTTGGAGTTCTCGGTGTAAAAAAACAATTCTTGCCGGAGCTTCACAGGCGCTCAACAACAGCGCTTGCCAGGGCGCTGGGACCGAATGCGCCGCGCATCATGCACGACACCGGCCGAGAGGCGAACAGCGACACACATCGGTCCTATCTACGAAAAGGACCGAAACACGTCGCCTTTATCTTCCGCGCGCTGCCTCATGACACGCTTGCCACCCTGTGTGACAGGCAGCCGAACGCGGCAATTCGCCATCGGCCGTGGGACGCGCAGGGAACGCGACGCCGCTGCGCCCCACCTGCCACGCCTCCAAATGGGCCTGAGAGCCACGGACACTTTCAGTCAAGTCAGTGCCATGGCGAACAGAAGACTAGTGAAATGCAGTGGGTGTGAATGCGTAGAATGAATGGTTATGTATATAATGAAACAGGAATGAATGATGAGTGAATGCAAACAAAGAAAAAGAAAATTACCCAGTGGAACAAAAACTAAACATTCTAGGACTAACACTAAGAAAAATAATAAAAAGTTGTTACAGTTTAGTATACCAAAGTGAAACTAACTAAACCAGATATATATATATATATATATATATATATATATATATATATATATATAGATTTAAGCTAAAATTAAGTTAGTTTTAGTTATTCTTAGTTAAATTATAAGTAAAGCCTTCCCTCTCAACTGCTCCAGCCGCAAGGCAGCAGTGAAATGTACGAGCTTAATCAAATAAATTCCCGCCTCTTCATGGTTACTGTGGAGGGTGTATATATATACATATATATATATATATATATATATATATATATATATATATATATATATCAACGGTGTCGTGGACAACAGCCCTTTACGGTATAACGGCTAAATACAAATACAAAGCACTCATTTTACCCTCAATGTGATTCGATGCAAAAAATGAGATTCGCCAAGTTTCACCTCGGTCAAATAACGTTAAGACATCAGCCTTAGGTAACATTTTAAACTAGTGGTGCTTCCAACACACATACTTTCTCGCACTGTTTCTATATGGCCCTAAATGCTATTCCACTACTTCATAAACCAGCAAAAGTGTTTTCTGTCAGCAAACATTTTCCGTTCCGAGACCCGAAATACACATTTGGGTGGGAAACAGCCGACTCCTTGTCGTGTCTGTCTACTGCCCAAATCAAACTCTTAATCCCTCCGAAATCGAAGCTATTCTCGCTCTCGACACCAAGGTTCTGCTACTTGGTGATTTCAATGCAAGACACCGGTCGTGGGGTTGCTTAGGTTCCAACAGGAACGGCACCAATCTAGCCACTCTAGCAGCGACGAGACGGGGCGTATATGTATGCGCACCGAAACGTCCCACATATTTCCCGACAGCCCAGCGCGGAACGCGCAAGCGACCGGGTATTATCGACTTTGCGATCGTGAAGGGAGTTGATGGCGATGTACCGTCGTCACTACCCGAACTGGATTCCGATCACAATCCGGTAATATGTGTGGTGATATCTCTTGTCGCAGCACGCCATCAAACAATGCGAACAACGCGCGACACTGACTGGGTAGGTTATCAAGCTCAAGTGAGCGATTTGCTCGAGCAGAGACCGCTGGTGACCAATATGGACATAGAATCTGCGGTGAACTTGTTCACTGACACGGTTATGTCCGTTTACAAAAAGGTCACGAATGTGACGAGCGTGCCGGATTCTCGTCCCGAGCTCACATGTGAGCAGAGACGGACACTGCAAGCGCTCCCCAGAGCAGTAAAGCTTCACCGCCGATTTGGCGATCCCGCAGACGGGGAGCGGGCGAGAGCGCTGAGCCGAGAATTCCGTGCGTCTCTGAGAGACGAGAGAAAAGCTCGGTGGAAAAGTACAATAGAAGAGTGCAATCTCCACGACAAACGCCTCTGGGGCTTATCCAAAGCGCTGGGGCGGCAACCAGGAGTAAACCACCCTATTCAGACCAACGCGGACGCCCCAAGGCTCCCTGGTCAACCTCCTCCGGCACCGGAGTATGTGTGGGACGCCGCCGCTAAAAGCGAAGTCTTTGCTGACTCGCTCGAGCGACAGTTCAGACCTAACGATGCCGGAGCAAGTGATGCCCACTTGACTGTGGAGCGCATACGGTGCCATTTAACAGCCACACCGAATACATCAGCCCGCCGAGTGACGGACGGAGAACTCCGCGGAGTGCTCCGACGTCTCAACCCCAAAAAATCGTGCGGCCCGGACGGCATCACCGTCGCCCAATTGAGAGCCGTCGGCGACAAAGGGGTGGAATTTCTCCTGGCGCTCTTTTATGCCTGCCTAGCACAAGGATACTTCCCACGTGCGTGGAAAACTGCGAGCATTTGCTTAATACCCAAGTGCGGTAAAAGCCTCTTCCTGCCGAGTAGTTACAGACCCATTAGTCTACTCTCGCTCCTAGGTAAGACTCTAGAACGCCTCATACTGGTGCGCTTGCAGCAGGAAATACGGCGCCTAGGTCTCCTCCGAGACGAACAATTCGGTTTCAGAGCGGGTCACAGCTCCGCGCAGCAGCTGACGCGCCTCTGCACCGAGATCGGCCTATCTCTCGAGAGGCGGCAGACTCTGCCTACCGTCTTCCTGGACATGCGGTCGGCCTTTGACACGGTGTGGCATGAGGGGGCACTCTTATGTCTCATCGAGTCGGGGATAAGCGACTGCTACACCAAGCTGATAGGTAGTTTTCTCACAGAGAGGACGTTCAGAGTGCGAGTTAATGGCGTACAGTCGTCCCTAAGACGTGCCGAGGCGGGGGTAACGCAGGGAAGCGTGCTTTCCCCCACCCTCTTCGGACTGTACGTCAATGACGCGCCGCTGCTAGCAGAAAGGAGAACGGGAATCCAGCGTTGCGGGCTCCTGATGTTCGCGGACGATTTTGCGTACTACGCAAAATCGGCGAACAGCAGGCAAGCAGTGAGATATCTGAATGAATGCCTCGCCGCCCTTCCAACCTGGCTTCGCCAGAAACGCCTTGCCCTAAACCCTTCAAAGTGCGTGGCCGTCAACTTCACCCGTCAGAGGGCAGACCCCGAGGAAACGGTGCTGCTGGCGGGCGCGCATCTCCCCTGGTCCCCATGCGCGAAGTACCTTGGCGTGACACTAGATCGTGGATTTTACTGGCACAAACACGCTAAGGATCTCCGCCACAAAATACTTGCAAGGACCTCCCTTCTACGTCCCCTCCTCAGCTCCCCGGACCTGCTTCTCTTACAGAAGCGCCTCCTCTTCACCGCCTGCATACGTAGCTTGTGGACGTATGCTTGCGAAACCTTCGCAGCAGCGCCGGCCTCGACTTTACGCCCGATTTGGGTGGCCGAGAACCGAGCGGTACGCACCGCAACGCGGCCGCATCTTCCTCCCCCGCCCCCAAACCGCCACCATAGAAACAAGGTAACCTACCGGGCCTTGGGCGTAAACCGCCAGCTGCCGGAGGAGATCCGCCGGAGGGCACGCACGGCGCTCACGCGGGCGCTGGGCCCGCAAGCTCCGCGGCTCTTGCGCGAAACCGGCCGGGCGGTGAACTGCGAGGTCCACCGGACCTACTTCGCCCGAGGAGGGCCCAAACAAGTGCCCTTCACGTTCCGGGTGCTTCCGCCGCAGCTTCTTGCAGAGCTCTGCAAGCAGCGGCGTGAGGCCCCGCGCGGGACGAGTGAGGGACCGGCGGCCGGTGACGAAGCGGGGCCCGCGGACCCGTCAGCCACCGCCACCAGGGCGCATAGTGCCTAGCCGCCACGGACGCTTTGAGACAAGTCGGCGCCGTGGCGAACAGTGAAGTGTAAATAGTGTATATAGTGTCATGTGGAAGTGCGTGCGTGTGTGAACTGTAAATAATCTTAGTATGAATGTGTGTGTGAATGATCAAAATAATTCAAGAAACAGAGAAACAAAGAAGCAAAGTCAAAAGAACTTTAAACAACAATTTAAATCTTAGGTTGCCGGCCAAAGTGCCGGCTTCATCCATAGGTTAAGTTAGTATTAAGTTAGTCAATAAGTCAGTTAATAAGATGCCCCCTTCTTTGCCGCATAAGCCAAAGAGCTGCGGCGCATGTACACCCCAATAGCCAATAAACTACCGCCTCGCCAGGGCTACTGGCGGGGGGAAAGTCAAAAAAACCCGAAATACGATCCTCAAAGTTAACGAACCGGCATTTATACTATTACGCCATACTAGAACCGTATGGGTCGAACGGAGCCATAAAAAGAATCGAACTGACCTATAAAATGTCAGATCAGATCAGGCAAATCAGATAAGTGTCAATTTGAGCCGGAATGACATTGATAGATGTCACAGAGTGGGACCCAAGATCGCAGGAAGAACCAGACCGCTAATTGTCAAATTTATTAGTTACAGGAAGCGCCGCGAAGTCTTTCAGGAGAAAAGAAAACTTAAGGGCAGTGGTGTCACCATACGGGAAGACCTCACAAGATCCCGTTTGGAGGTTCTGAGAGAGGCCATAGATCGTTTTGGCTTGCGGAGCGTCTGGACGGAAGACGGTACAATAGTCGTCAAAACAGGTAGCGGGAAAGCCCGCGCGCAGACAACTGCCGACTTGCAGGCGATTTCCGCCAAAGTGGGAGCGCCCCCCAACCCCAGCCCCACAGCTTAACACGCCTTTACTTGGAATATCCAAGGACCTTTCATTTCCCCCTCCCCCTCTAAGCTTCTTTCTACTCTCATCTTTCCTCAATACTCTCTCTGAACTCTCTCACTCTCTCTCTTTCTCTCTCTCTCTCTTACTTGTACCCTTTGTTTATTTCTATTCACCTCTCATTAAGTCATCTCTTTCACCCGTCTGTGTCATAGGCAGTCGGCGGCCGTTTTAGGAATTTCCCGTGTACCTCAATGCAAAGTGTCCTTCCCACCCCACAGCCTTCGCTACCTGCATGTGCCCACTCCCCTTCCCTGCCAGCCGCGGCTGCTGTAGACAATGCACCGTTTATTTCTAGGAACTGTTTTTACGTCGCGCATTTAAATGCACAATCTCTTCTTTGCCATCACTCTGAGATTCAGGAAATTGTAATGAAGCATAAATTTCACGCACTCCTCATTAGCGAAACGGCTAAAAAATCTTTAAATTCTCAAACAAAGTCCCTGGATACCGTCTTTGGAGATCTGATAGAAAATCCACCGTGGCTGCACACGGCGGTGGTGTCGGTATCTATTTACGTGATGACATTAAATGCAAAGTGATTTTCTCTTCAGCAAATCATAAAGATCATTTCACCGAATATTTAATTGCTGAAGTTATTCTTGCAGGGAAAAAGTTGCGGTAGGGTATTCTCCTCCTTAATCAGGCAACATTGATGAACTAGACGACTTATTCGCTTCCTGTGTCACTAAATACGAGGACATTATTTTAATGGGTGACTTCAATTGTAATTTATTGAAAAAATCTACCTCATCCGATAACTTTGCGCTTTTTTTTCGTAATATGAACCTAACGATTCTTCCCCTAAAGGCTACGCACATCACAAGAGATACTGAAACATGGATAGATCATATAATAATGTCAAATCCAGCTAGAGGGCGTTCTCATGGACAATTTTCCATTCCCGGAATATCAAAACACGATCTCATCTACATATCATATAATCTAAAGTGTCCCAAATACGCACCAAAAATAATAAAATATCGAGATTACAAGAACTTTGATACAAATTCCTTCGTTTCCGATGGATTTTCTGTCTCTTGGAATCTTGTACAAAATGAAGCATCACTCAATGGTAAAGTAGCAGTATTCACGGAAATGTTTAATGGAGTTATAAATAGGCATATACCACAAAAGAAGTCACGCGTGACACGTCCCGCAGCCCCGTGGAAATCCGGTGAAATTCGGCAACTTATGCATGACAGGGACATTGCGTATAAAGTTTTTCGGAAAACAAGGAACAACAACGATCATGCTACGTATAAAAAACTTAGAAATCGTGTCACCCAAATGTTGAGAAATGCCAAAATTAAATATTATCATTCTATTTTTCAAAATAACTGTGATTCTAAATTGCTCTGGAAAAATTTGCGCACTATAGGTATTGGAAATATTCGAAATTCAACAGAAATAAATCTGTCTCTTGATTTGCTGAATCAAGCTTTTGTTAAGCTTGCGCAGCCAATTAATCCGTTCCTAAAATCTCAAACTTTATCCACGCTGCGAAGCAGAGAGATTAGTATTAAAGAGACTTTCTACTTTGCGTCAGTAACACCAACCGATGTCACCAAAATCATTTGAGTTTAAAATCAAACGCATCCGGCTCCGACGGAATCAACGCAAAGTTGCTGAAGCTCGGAGCGGAAGTAGCACTCCCCGCAATAATCGACATTATTAATTTCTCGCTAATGAGCGGCGAATTTCCCTCGACCTGGAAGACAGCACTGGTCCATCCTCTCCCTAAAAGCGCAAATCCAATGACACCTGTTGATTACCGTCCCATCAGTATCTTGTCTACATTATCAAAAGTTCTCGAAAAGATCGTCAGGAAACAGATCGAACATCCCCTTCAAAATTTCAGTATTTTGAATGAAAACCAGTCAGGCTTTCGACCCGGTAAAAGCACAGGGACTGCGCTCCTTAGTGTGATTGAAGATGCCCGAGATGCAATAGATAACGGTAAAATCACAATTCTCGTCCTTCTCGACTTTAGTAAGGCATTCGATTCTGTCGACCACGATATTTTGTTAGCAAAGTTAAAAAACATTGGATGTGCCACACCTACACTCGAATGGTTCTCCAGTTATCTATCAGAACGGCAACAAAAAGTTGTGTGCGGTGACAGTGCGTCTTGTACCTTGCCATTAGCACGCGGCGTCGCACAGGGCTCAGTGTTAGGACCCCTCGCTTTCCTAATTTATGTTAATGATATAGGGAAATCAATAAAAAATTGTTGTCATCATATGTTTGCTGATGATCTCCAAATGTATATTAGCGGACCCTCTTCTCGCGTTCCCGAACTTGCTAAAAAAATCAACAAAGACCTGCAGTCACTCTCCTCTTGGTCATCATCAATGGGGCTACTGCTAAACCCCAAAAAATCTCAGTGTCTTGTAATCGGCTCCAGAAACTCCCTAAAAAAGTTATCACTTTCCGCTCTCCCTGACATTTGCATAAATGGAACTCCTCTACCGTGGTGTAATGATGTGAGAAATTTAGGTGTGCAAATGGATAATACTCTAACCTGGAATGTTCAAATTGATAAAATATGTCAAAAAGTATTCGGGTCCCTGCATGTTTTAAAACGCATGCGTACTCTTTTACCTAGAAAAACTCGTCAGACCCTTGTACAATCACTCCTTATGCCTCACTTTGATTACTGCGATTTCCTTTTGACTGACATAAATTTAAAGGAGCAACGCAAGATACAAGCAGCTCAAAATGCATGTATTCGCTTTATTTTCGACCTTGAAAAATACGACCATATTTCAACTTTTTACGCACACACTAAAATTCTTACCATTGATAAAAGGCGTTTACTTTACTGCCTTCTCCTCCTCTACAAGATTTTAAACAGCACTCATCATGGCACCCTATCACTACGTTTCCAATTTATGAAGCTACATCGTACCCGAGAGTCACGCCTTATTTGTATTCCGCATCACAATACCACTACTTTTAGCAAATCATTCACTCTTACTGCCATCCGTGCCTGGAACAATATTCCCTCTACTATAAAAAATAGCAGTACTTTTCAAAAGTTTAAAAAAGAAGTCACAGACTGGATTCATGAAAATATTACTTAACGGCATTGACAGTATTATTGCGTACCAGTACAATATTACTGTGTTACCAGGACATTGCCAGCTGTACGTCTACTGCGTCAGCTAAAACTAAGGATTAGGGACGCCGTACTGCTTTGACAGGGTGACGATTCTCATTCTTATACCAATCTTATCGTACAACATTCTATCCCATTTTTCAAATAAACACTTCTCATTCTAACCTTTCTCATACTTCTCTCTTTCTATTTCCTTTTCTCTCTCTCTTTTTTTCTCTCTCCCTTTCTTACTCTCTTTCTCTCTTTTCGGATCACTAAAATCCCTGCTATTTTTGTTTCCTTTCTCTCTTTCTCTAAATTATCATTCTAGGTCCTAGATTATCATTCTAGGTCCCTACTCTTCCTTTTCCTCTCTTTTAATCACATTATCTAAGTATTCAACCTTAAAAGTGAACAAATCTCTGTGACACACATAAATACTTTTTTGTTTGTTTTGTTTTTTGTTTTTTATTTGTACAACTATTGCTATACGTTAAGACATAATATTAAATTCAAAATATTTTCATTCCTACTTTGTATTTTGTGTGCACTGTAATTGTTTACTTGTATTATGACCTAGGTAGAGTATTTTGTCTTGGTCTTCAGCCACCATCCTGATTGAGGTTTACCTGGGTTTACTCAATCGCTTAAGGCGCATGCCGGGATGGTCCCTTTGTTTGCAGTCCCAGGAATAAATGTAGTATATCGTTGGTTTACATGTGAAAGATGTTGGGTCAGGTTTTCAAGTCTTGAGAATATTCCAATTGGTAACACTTCATACATTTTTAAAATTTGCCCTTTTTTAGTTTGGGGAAAAATTTAAGTTTCTAAACTTTTCCTAGATTTAATCTGATCGTATCCACGTTATGATTTTTTTCTTCTTTTTTTATTAACCTAATTTTAATAACCGAATAGATTCGTTTTTTCTTTCTTTCAAGACTTGAACTCATTACTGGATGTTTTTCGCTTGTATGCTGACGAGTTTTCCTCCCTTTCTGTTTTTTAGGGGTAATTCAAAAATACGTACGCAATTTCAGCTTCTTCAAACGTTCTCTCAATTAGTAGTACTTAATAACATGCCACTGTGTTAAACAAGCTCCTTCTAATTTTTTTTCTGTAATAACTTACGAGTCAAAAAACGGTTTTTCAAAATTTAAGTTAAATCTCGAAGTGCTTCAATCTGATATATTTGTGACTAATTTTTAATATCTCCCTAACGTAAAATTAATAAACTTAAACACAGAAATGTTGTGAGTGCGTTTCCTGTTCTATCAACGTCTTCCTCCCTCGCTCTCACTCCTGCTTCCCATGTGAGAAACCCTTCATCTAAATTGCGTACGTATTTCTCATTGAATGGTCTCCTTTTATCATAAAATAAACTGTAATAAAAACTTTTGAAAGTGGTCAGGCGGAAGAGCAGGCTAAATAGCCTGAGCCTCGCCACCAATAAAGACATTTATTTATTTATTTATTTAAAATGGTAAATGCATGATAAAGAAACAATTAATGCAATGGTACATACGAGAAAGTCTGTGCCATCCTATAGCACCACCAGTTTAGTTATTTATTTACCGTCCCTTATTACACACGTGGAGAAAATTTAAAGAAAACTTGGAGCGGTTTTTGAGAAAATTGTTTTGTAAATTTGAAGCGCAATTTACGCAAAAACTACTCGTTTTTTCCAAAAAATGGTACATGACCTTATTTAAAGTGCTAATTTTGTACAACCGACTTAGTCTGAGGCAAAAATCTGTATCTTCAAATTTGCAGTTTTAAAATAGTTTTTTGCAGTTTTCGAAAAATTGGGGTTGTCAACGAAAATGATACCTACATCATTCCCTTAAACGTTCTTTGCACTATTCAACAACAATATTTAATAAAAAAATTTGGAGCCATTTTCTTTCAACATTGAAAATCTCCGACGGACTTCATGTAAAGTACCCCCAAAAATTAAAATATTGGTTTCAAATTCCAGGAGCCTTGACACTAATAAAAACGAGTGGGGAATATCAATTTTGAAGAAAATCGGCTGAACGGTTCAGGCGCTAGCGTTGACCACAGACGAACAGACAGACACACACACACACACACACAGACAGACGGACGGACGTTTTGCCGTATTCGTCGATTTTACAGTATCAAGAAGCAACGACACATGGATTTTGACTACACCACGAGGTAGACGATTTTCCCCCTACATTTAGCAACTTGTTTTATCGAATTTTTCCTCACCAGACTCCAGTTATAAGAGATTTTCTGGAAAAAATTAGCCGTTTTCCGGCGCACGATTTCATAACTTTCTCTTCTTACGAAGTATTCGTAATGCGAGAAAGTAAAAATTGCAATTTTTCTTTACAAAATTGGGTGCTTTTTTTTAAAAGGAAATTAGAATAGGTTTACCTACATAGAACCTACGACTATATAGGCTTACCTATATAGAAACAGATTTTTGTGGAGAATGTTTGTCTCATATTTTTCTCGTTACAACTGGTATGACAGACACACAGATCAGGAGAAATACGGAAATTTCGTGCACCAGATATTCGCGTTATTTGGTATTAAAACTACCAGTTCTTCAACAGCATGTACTTTCTCGCATTATTAGTAACGGCTACAAAATATTATACTACTACATTGATTAAATGGAGGCGCTATTTTAATAGTGGTACAACTCCTCTTTTTTTGAAAGTGAGTGAACTCCATGTTCAGGTCCGTGCAAATATTATACTATATTTTGAAAGTGATAGAACTTAAATTTCTTTCTGTAGACGACGTAGCGCATTACAATAAAAGTGAATCACAGAAGATTACAATCTATTATTTTGATAGTGGTACAACTCAACTCCATTAGTACCGCTCCGTGGTTTTCTACAAGTTTCGTGATGAGTGATTTTCTAGATATTTATAGCGTCTGCAGAGATATGATGATAAAGGGCTTTATCCAGATTTGGTAATAGGAATAACGAAAATAATATAATTATATCGCACATTTTTTTATTTAACACAGAAATTGAACTTAATGATCTATAAGTTAAAAAAACCTTCAAAAGTCAGTAACAAGAAGAAAGAAAAATAAACAAAATAGTGACTGTAACAGGCTAAAAATTAGATGGATTAGATTTGTCACACGGAAGTCTTTATAAATATGTACAAGTAAACCTTAAATCAAGACATCGATTTCCACACAGTTAACTTTCAAACCTCCAGTGGATGAGGAAGAACTTAAATATTTGTCAGAAACTTAAATATCTCGCTTCTACTTCCACAACAAAGAAAGGTTTATGAGAAGAAACAGGATATGGTTGATTTGTTTCCATTCATTTTCAAGCATTAATTACGCTTATTTCACTGATCTGCAAGTAGGAACCCGACGATTACAAGAAGATGAAGAAAACTGAATGTGTCTCAACAGTAACATTAAATTAACATTTAATCTGTTTTAATTAATCGATATTGTCTTCATTTCCAACTTTTCTTAGAATATCTACCGATGTGTCCCACCAACCTCATTTTTACAGTGGTATAACTCCTTTACATCCCCGTTATTCCGCGCAGCACACAGTAGGCTTATTCATATCATCTTCAAACAAGTGAATATCTTATTCGAGAAAAAACACACAATTTGCTGTCTAACTCCATCCACGATTTTTTTTAAAATCATTCAACTTTAGAGCTCAATATCTCAATACTAGTGTCAATAGAGTTGTACTACTGTTAAAATAAGGTTTCCAAATTATGATTGATCAATTCATTTCAGTGATTCTAACTACATAACACTTTAGAGGAAGTAATTTATTGCATAGTATAGGAACAAAATGTACCCACTTCTTTGTTACCAGGACCACGCAATACGACTATTTCTGTCGGAAATTCGCCGTTTTCCGGTGCACTCTTACATTACTTTCTCTTCTTACGAAGTAACGCGGGAACGTAAAAAATATTTTATAATGTTCAAAACAGTTATTTAGTTGAAACCAAAAAACTGTGTGTCACAATTTTTGTATCTAGGAATATATAAAACTACCAAAAAATCGTAAACAATGCGGTCATTTTTTCTTCAAATTCGTGACTTGTGGCATGGAATGATGAACGAATAATTTATGTGGGTTACACAGAAGCATGGTGGAAATATTGGAATTATTTCCACCATGCACAGAAGGAAATTCTTTCAGAAATATAACCGTTTGACAGTCTGTTGCAAATGATGTTGTGACAATTACAAAGCATTATGCAAGATTACTGCAAATTGGAATGTGAAAGGTAATTTTGAAGAAGTACGGTGGGCCTTCCCGGACCGGATGTCTTGAAGTGCTTAAACGCGAACTTAACGTCTGCAGCGGCCAGTACCCCATTCACAACCGTTAGTAATACCTGCCGCAACCAAAGCTACCCGCTAGGAGATTAACTCGGGTGCATGTACTCAAGGGGGCGTGGGGAATTCTATTCGGGAGTAAAAAGAAGCCCGACGAGGAAATGGTGAAGGAGGGCGAACCCGGGGGCTTGCCGGACGTGTTTCAGCCCCCATCCTGTTTTGGAATTTTCTTGGAGCTCTTATAATTAACATTCTATGTAGACCCTTGCTAACACTAAGACGAAGCATTTTAGTTTTTGAAGGCAAAAGTTGCCCTTCTCCTCTCTAGGAAAATCCATTGTGTTTTGAGTTCTTCAAATTCATTCCCATTCTGCGAAATAACTTAATTCGTTCTTTTCCTAATTTTGCCTACTTTGCACTCAGTTTTCCTGAAAGCGATGTAACGTATCAATATTTGGAGGAAAACGATATTGTAATTATAAAAAACATAAAAGACCCTTAATACGTAATAACGTTTAAAATATCGTGCTTTTTAGAATTAAAAAAAATCGATTTTATAGATTTTGTCCTCTGATTTGGCAATAAATGCTTGTATTAACACAATAAAATATGCTCACTAATACTTACCTCTTACGCAGACTAAATCTTTCATAGGCAGCAACGCGATAATGTTGTTACAAACGCCAAAAAAGCCATTAAATCACAACAAGCGCTTTTTTTATTTGGACCTAAAATTTTGCAATGGCGGTGGTGTCCGGCTACCGGAGTTGTCCGTCATTCTTCTTCCGAGTCGCGACGGTCGAGGCGGATAAACGCGCGCCTGAACGGGGCAAAGCGAGGCGAGGCGGTGCGAGGTGACGCGAGGCGAGGAAGGGCGGACCCGAGAGGGGGCATGCGATTGTGCACGTCGGCAAATCTGCCGACGAAGACCAGCTGCCGGAAGGCCGCCCTCGCGCTGGGCAGGATCTCCTTGGCAACCGAGTGTTCCCAGCAGGGAACTTCGTAAATATCGCGGCTGTTGCCCATTCCCCTCGCAAGGCGGCCCTTAACGACCTTCCCGCGCAGGGCGTGGGGGATGCGGGGTCCGGAGCAGGGGGACGGGGAGGGGCGGCGAGGTCGGGGCGGGGTAGGGCAGGAGAGGGGCGGGGAGTTGGCGGGGAGGGACCGGGTCGAGGGAAGAGCGGAGTCCGCGCTGGGAGGAGAGCGGCGAAGCGCCACCGGCAGGTCTCGGACTACGTCTACGACGTTCGTACCTAATCCGCTTTCTTCGGGCGGCGCCGCGCGGCGCAGCACGGCGCGCTGTCGCCTTGCGTTAGCTCCTCGCGTTGGAGAGCGATGGCTGAAGCATCCGCGTCCAGCTTCGCGAGAACGGCCCCGATGGACTAGAGTAATGATGCGATATCGATAAGAAAATATCGATGTTACCAAACATCGATGTTTTAAAGTTGCTTTGATAAGGCGCGTTCACACGATGCGTCTTTTCCTGTGCGTCATGAGAATAAAATTGCATGCGCAAAGTTGAAGACGGACGTTCAACCCAGCGCACGTGCTCTACCCTGTCCAGACGCTGCAACACTGCGGTGTATAGAGTTGGCACCATAGATCCATGGATTGGTAGCTTAGTTTCTTTTCAGCCGAAAGAAAAGAAAATGGGAGAGGCGCATGTGGACGCGACAATACCTGAAACAAGGAAAACACGATTATTCGTGATTTGCGGAGCGACCATGATTTACTTAAAAATTTTACGAGAATATCTCCTGCCGATTTTTCACTGTTGTTAGAGCTAGTGAGAGGACGGATTTCCAAACAAAACACGGTGATGAGGCAATTCCAGCCGAAATAAGGGTTGCAATTACTCTGCGGTCCCTGGTCACCGGCGACTCTTACTCCAGTTTAAGTTTATTTATTTTTATTTATTCGTCAAAAACAGTAAAAACTGTATATGACGTGTGGGGAAAGAAATTTACCTGCGCACATTTTCTTGAGGGCCAGAATTTTAAAAAACCTATGAAAATAGAAAACGAAAAAATGAATTTAGAAAATAATTATTTTAGAAAAATAAAAATATTTGAAAAATGTTTGTTCCCGAGTTATAGAAAATCAATTTCAACGGTAAATGAACTACAAGCAAAAGGAGTGCTCAACAAAACGTCCGCACAGTGAAGCTACATTTACGTCCAGAAGCAAAACAAGGGGCCATCTCAGCATTTGCTCAATGGATCAGGGAAACTGGACAAAAACCTGATTGAGATGGGGGTCATTGACCCGGAAGCTGAAGTACATTACTTGTTACAGACGTATTAAATATTTTTTTTAAATGTATACAATACAAACGTAAACCAATTCATTATATATCATTGTTTTGTTACAATAAACATTATTTTTCTTTTTCACGATCAGTATAGTCTCTAATTGTATAGAAACAGTTTTGCAGCAGAAAAGATTTTTCATGTTTCATGTGTCGAAACAAAGCATTTCTGAAAACATTCATGAAACTGCAAGGTGAATCAAGGATGTTCTTCAGGATTACATAAAGGTAGGCCGTTTTTCTAAAACGTTTTTCTTTATTTACTGATTATTTTACACATGAAATAAATAATCATGACCAGGAATGGATATAACGGTGGTGGAGGAGGAAAAAGAAGAGAGCGAGGGTGAGGAGGAGAAGGATTGGGGCACAGAAACTATTGGAACTGTAGGATGCAGGGTGGAAGAGGAGGAGGAGGACTGGGGCACACAAACCATTGTTGATGATTGTATGTTTTCCTCACTTAACTCAATTGAAGTAATTGTTTTTAATAGCTCTAATTGGGCTATTTTTTTAATCTTTCGCTCTTTAGATTTTGTATTTTTTGGGCAATTAACTCCCCAAAACTGGAGTATTCCGATGTGGGTCTCATCATTGAATAAGCTGCCTCCATTATCTCATATGTCTTATCTTCTTTCTCATTTCTCTTCCTTTTCTGGGACCTATGATGGGGTGGGTGTCGATGAATCCATGCATGGGCTGATTTGTGAAGACCTAACTTCCTCTGTCCATCATCCTTCTCTTCACTTTCTAATACAACCTGCAAAAATTAAGAAAATTTTATTTTTCAGATTGCAGCTAATGAAGAAGAATGGGAAACAATTTCTGAAGATTTTAATAGGAAATGGAATTTCCCTAACTGCATTGGGGATGTAGATGGAAAGCATGTTACCATATAATGTCCAGACAATACTGGAGGCATATTTTTTAATTATAAAGGGCATTTTAGCATTGTCCTCATGGGGGTAGTAGATGCCAATTATTGTTTTATTTATTGTAATGTAGGCTGCCAAGGCAGGATTTCAGATGGTGGCGTTCTTAAAAATACAGATTTCAGTAGGAAACTTTCCAATAATGAATTAAAATTACCAGAACCAAAACCTCTTCCAGGGCGAGTTACCCCAATATCACCTGTTTTGGTAGCAGATGATGCCTTTCCCCTATCCCCAAACATCATGAAGCCCTTTAAAGTAGATTTGAACAAGAGAATTTTTAATTACAGACTCAGCCGTGCCCGACGTACAGTGGAAAATTCTTTTGGTTTAATAGTATCAGTTTTCAGAATTTTTAGAAAGCCAATGGAACTAAAATAGGAAAATATAATAGATATTGCACTTTGTTGTGTATATCTGCACAATTTTTTAAGAAAGAGTGTGTCATCAAGAAGCAGATATGCTCCTTTTGGTTGTCTTGATTCTGAGGATATTAATAGTCGAGATATTATATTGGGGTCATGGAGGGAGATTACAGCAAATGACACAGGTCTGAGACCTCTAGTAAATATCGCAAGAAGACCATCACTCCATGCAACCAATGTTAGAGATGAATACTTGGAGTATTTCATGTCAGATATGGGATCAGTGCCCTGACAACATAAATATATGAAGTAAGCTTATGTAAATTGTTTTTTATTAAACTTTATATATTTATAATCACACAGTTGTCAATAAAATGATACTCACTTCCAGAGAATGTTGTCACTCCAGGACAAGATTATCTTTCAAGAACATCAGTGGTTGAAAACCAAACCATTTGGAAATATAAATATTATTTCTTCCACTTCCACTTCTCTTTTTGAAACTATATCAAATTCTTTGCTGAAGTAGGAGCGGAGGCTTTTAATCTTATTTTTAATATTCACAATTCCACAATTGTACTTCAAAGCTAACTCGTTCAATGCATTTGTAATAATATGATAATTAATAATAATTTTCAAATCTGTGATTAATTTGATAATTTTCAGTTTACTTTTAGAATCTTACCTTCCCTCAATTGCTTATAACAATAATCTTTTTTGGAAGAATTCCATAAAACTTCTTTCTCCCTGTAATCATCAATGAACTGAAGGGTCAGCTCTTTGTTTTCAAGAGACATTCTGAAAATACAACAACTTGAATTAAATCTATTGCATTTAATTGTTTCAACTGTATAACTTATTAAATCAATTTCAAAAATTGGCATTACCGTAAAAATAAAATGAAAATTAGGGAGAACAAGATAGACACTGCAACACCAAACTAGAAACAGAAATAATAACATGTTCATTTTTACTATTTTCCACAGTATAGCTTAATAAATTTAAATCGAAAATGTATATTACCGTAAATATATGATAAAAGAATAATCTGCACGAAATTCGCGATAGAACACAGATGGACACCACACAATACCTCGGAAGATTACCAGAAGATTCCTCAGAGAACTCGTATGGCTCGGTATTCTGGATGGCTTCGCTATAAAATATACGTTCTTCGGAGGAAGCACACGAGACGAGATTCCCGTCAGCTCCGGGAAGCTTGCGCTATTGCATGCGTGCATCGTTTTGACGAAAGGACGCATGCCCCAAACGCATGCTCTGCGTGCGCTAGACGCATGCGTTGGACGCATGCGCAAAATTGAACGAAAAGACGCATCGTATGGACGCGGCTATAGGAAGTTTTGTCACCTCGACCGGTAAGCAGTATCGATCTTCTGTTCATGCGCAGTTCAATTTTCGCATCATTTTGGTGCATTTGCGCATGCGCAGAAGATCGATAGCGCTTGACGTTCGAGGGTGCAAAAACTCCCTAGCATCCCGTTATAATAAATTCGTGGGCAACCAATTTTAATTTGACAGTGCTCATCTGTATTAATTGTAATTAATATTTAACTGAAAACAATTTTAAAAGTAATAAAACGAAAGACAAAACAGTCTGAATATGTGAGCGCCTAAGGTCATTTCAATGGATCACTTTTCAGTTCGCCGAATGAGGGTACTGGAAAAAGGGGCAGGCCCTCTACGTCCAAAGTTTATGCGCCCCCCCTCCGTTTCGCCATGTGCGAAATACAAGGGCAGCGGGGTCAATATAGGCGTGAAATTTTTGCATAATGAAGGTAGTACGAAACACGTTCGTTTGGTTTGAACATATAAACGAACAGTTATTAACATCAGTTAAATAACATCAGTTATTATTTCATATTTTAACTGTTACAATATTGTGAATTTGTACTTTTAATAATAATAATAATAATAATAATAATAATAATAATAATAAGATAATAATGGAAGATCACTGTAATGGTAACAGTATCCTAGCAGAACAACAAAAAGGATGTAAGAAAGGCTCGCTAGGATGTAAAGAACAACTTATTATTGACTCAGTAGTCTTGAAACAAGCAAGTAATAAACAAAGAAATCTATTTGCAGCGTATATTGATTATCAGAAAGCTTATGATTCGGTCCCACATGACTGGCTTATAGACGTGCTAAAAATATATAAAATCCATCCCAAGTTGATAGATTTCTGTGCAACCCTAACAACTAAGTGGAAGACAGAAATAGTATTACAAACCAAGGAAATGAATATTATTACAAATAAAATTGACATCAACCGAGGAATCTTCCAAGGAGATTCTTTGAGCCCACTTTGGTTTTGCTTGGCTTTGAACCCGCTATCCACTATCCTCAACAGCAGTAAGTATGGCTACGAGATAAAAAGTCGGCACTCCTCGTACAGACTTTCCCATCTGGCTTATATGGATGATATAAAGCTGTATGCATCAACAGCCAGTTCGTTGAAGCAGCTCCTAAATATCACAGAAACTTTCTCTGAAGACATCGGAATGTGTTTTGGTGTAGATAAGTGTAGAACGGTTAACGTGGTACGTGGCAAATTGACGAGGGGTCTGGAATACGAGACGCAAAGAAGCGAACTTATTAAATCGTTAGACCATGATGAAGTGTATAAGTATCTTGGTCTAGAGCAGTCTCGAACAATAGCCCACTCGGAAGTGAAGAAACGTATAACCGCAGAATTCAAGGACCGACTCACAAAGGTTCTCAAAACATCTTTGAATTCGCGAAATCTTGCCACTGCAATAAATATATACGCTATTCCTGTGATCGTCTACTCAATGGGCTTAATAAAATGGAGTCAAACAGATCTTGAAGCAATGGATAGATATGTAAGAACCCAAATGACTCAATATCGATATCATCATTCTAAATCTGCTGTTGAGAGGATCAATCCACCTCGTGAAAAAGGAGGTCGAGGCATTACTAATATAACTAACAGTAATGCCAATCAAATCTCTCTTATGAGAAAGTACTTTCTTGAGAGGGCAGAAACATCGGCAATGCATAAGGCTATCGTAGAGGCTGATTTCAGTTTCACCCCCTTAAATCTTGTAAGTACTCAGTTTCAACCAGAGCACACTAGTCATGAAAGCCTGATGCAAAATTGGTGTCGAAAAGAGCTACATGGTAGACATCCCAATGAACTATCAGGCCAGAACATTGATTTTAGAGTTTCTAACAGGTGGTTGACACGTGGTTTACTGTACCCAGAGACAGAAGGCTTTATGATAGCCATCCAAGACCAGGTTATCGCAACAAGAAATTACTTACGATATGTTATAAGAAACCCCTCCATAGTAAGTGATGAATGTAGAAGATGCGGTGCACAGCATGAAAACATCCAGCACATCCTTGCTGGTTGTAGTGTGTTGGCTCCCACTGCCTATAAAGTTAGACACGATAATATGGGGAAAATAATTCACGGACGACTAGTAAGAAAATACGGACTTGAGTCCTGTGATGTCCCATATTACAAATATCATCCTTCTACAGTCTTGGAAAATGAAGAATGGAAGCTGTACTGGGACAGAAGCATTATTACAGATACCACAATTTCGAACAACAGGCCAGATATAATAGTTCTGAACAAGCTCAAGAAAACAGCCATGATCATCGATTTTGCAGTCGTCAACAATAATAATCTAGAATCTGTTCATAGCTTGAAAATTCAGAAATATGTACCGTTGACTCACGAGCTTCGCCACCAATGGAAACTTGAGAATATCGGCATACTACCGATAATAATGTCCACCACAGGATTAGTACCAAAACTCACAATGCATGCAATTCAAGTGTTGGAATTACCATTCTCATGCGTGGAACAAATGCAAAAAGCAGTAATACTGGATAGCTGCAGAATAGTAAGAGAATTCCTGGATGTACGACTGATTGGGACACGATTGATTGAAATGTCAAGAGTAACATTCGTTCGTGTTTTGTCTCAGCGAGACCGACCGAGCCTAGACCAGCAATGGTCAGGTGAATGTTCCTGCACATAGTGCAGAGAGTGAAAATTCGGTTGATAATAATAATAATGTCTTTATTGATATGGCGAGGCTCGAGCCATCAGGCCCGCTCTTCCGCCTAACCACATATCACATGTTAACAATTTAGTTCATACAATGCAATTTACAAAAGTACAAGTATGATAGTTTATATTAGGTAAGTTATATTATAATAGGTAAGTAGTTAGTTGAGTAGAAGTATCATTTGAAGCAACTTATGAACAATATCAAAGGTTAAACAGATACAAAAAATGTTACAGAATGAAATTTGAAAAAGAGAAAAGAATTTGAATTTAGAGACGGAAATCGACAACAAAAATTTAAATTGCATAACGTTATGCGCTCCACTTGTCTGCGCGCTACGCGGCAGCCTGGTATTCACCCCGAGCGACTGTAATCTATTAATACAGAAACATACCATTTTACCCGCCGCTCGGCCCTGGAGGAAAACCCGCTAGTCGGGGAAAACCCACCAGGCAGGCTGCGTCCTAATACAAAGTTAAGCTAAGCTAATCTGAAGTGAGAGGTCCTTGGAATGTTTTCCTCAGCTGCTGTCCATGCTGCACGGGGTCGTCTTCTTGCGTGTGCTTAACTCCGCCTCTGCTCCTAAGAATGAAATACAGTTCCGGCAGTATCAAACAATTCGCACGAAAGTAATTTTTCAACAAAAATACATTAATATTATTCCTAAAAATATATTAATCATTTCTAGATACTTCTGAGGAAGAGGTAAAACTGTCATGAGTTTAATTTGATAACTGACAATTAATAGTTATTTAAATTGTAAACTAAACTGATGTAAACCGACTACTTTGTAAGAAAACGATTCAGGTGTTTTTTAAACGATGTTAATGAGGTGGCAGTTTTTAATATTGGAAGGCAATTTATTCCACTCTCGGGCTACAGTAATTGCAAATGATTTATTGTAGTAGTTAGTTTTACTTTTCGGAATGCAGAGTAACTGGGATTTCTGAAATCTGGAGGATTTAAGATGTACAAAATACTTTGTTAAATATGACGGGGAACCTGTTTTTAACATCTTAAATAAAAGACAGAGGCTGTGATACAAACGCCTATTCTTTAGTGTTAAAATTTTGTGATCTTTATAAACACCAGAGATGTGATCGTATTTTCTTATATTATAAATGAAACGAATACATGCATTTTGAGCTCTTTGCAGGGTTTGAGCAAGTGAATCTTTCAAATTGTTATACACAATGTCACCGTAGTCGAAGTGAGGACACAAGAGGGTTTTTACTAACATTTCCTTCGTATTAGTCGGGAGACATTTGTCAATACATCTAAGGGATTGCAAAGATGCATAAACTTTGCGACATACATTTCGGATCTGATATTCCCAGCTTAGATGATCATCAAATATCAAACCCAAGTTTTTCACTTGTGAATGACGAGGCACTGCGACTTTTGGGACTATTTTATTCACAAAGAAAACATCGAAAACGTAAAAAATTTAGCACTAAACATTTATATTATAAAACATTCGCTTTAATATATCGCTGTTCAAAACATCATTGTTTCTACAGAAACGTCGATGTTTTGGAAAGGGCCAATGCGGGCTGAAGTTGAGACGCAACACAACATTTGCCCTCATAACTCCCGATTTCGCAAAGCGAATGTCGCATCCCTAGTGTCAAAGAATACAAAAAAAAACTTTAACAATTTCACAAAACTCTTGCAATGTTGCGAAACACAAAATTAAAGGCACACACTGACCAAGCGATGCTACCTGACTAACACAGGAAAGCAAAAACCAAATGAATGTAACATTGAAAGGTTACGAGGCACACATGGCTGGGTTGTCGAACCACATCACTGTCACAGCACCACAGCTCCTACAAATCACACAGCTGTCTAGTATCGGGTCTCAAATGCAGAAAGCGTGACAAATGCCCTTCACCGCCGTGGATGCTTCATGCTCCCGTCCACCATAGCTCCTTCCGCTTGGCCCTCACTCTACCAGCTGTGTCACCCGCTGTCCACCCGTGTGTCTGGCGCTGCCCCGGGTTCAGACCCCGGGCAGGGCGCAGGGGGGCGGGCAGCCGGCTAGCTGGCGGCGGGGGGCGGACGCAGGCGGGGGGAGAGATACGGGCGGCGACGGCGCGATGGTGTTGGTGGCGGCGGTGACGGTGGCGATGTAGTGACGTCACCGGAGTCGGCGGCGAGGGTAGCTGATTGCAACCTGGCCGGGCGGCGGAAGAACTGTCACATGCTTCAAGGCGCGGGGAAACAATGATTCAATTAATGTTTTCATGCCATTTCATTGATTGATTGATGATTTTTTTTAAGTGGGACGCGCGAACTTTGGAGTTGGCGCCCCATAACACACTGGTGTAGCATGGAACTCCCATAATTTAGCGGGATTACCGCAAGGAGTGCCCAGGTGGGCGGAAGTCGCAGGAACTTGTCCGCACCGAGCGAAATGTGCCAACACCTAGACTGACGCCGGTAAAAATATACTACGCAGAGCACACGAGCCATGCTGACTTCAACTAGCGACACAATCTATCGTCGAAACTTAGTTGGAATATAGACGTCGAATTAAACGCCATGGACGTGATTGCTCAAGGGAGAGAGAAAGACGTATGACGTTGCACGGAGGACGAGTCGATTGAGGAAGAGGGATGTCCGTGGAGGTGAGGCCGATGACAAAGGCGACAATATGAACTACACAAGGTCAATATAGGCTGTAGAGACGCGACAAAACCCGGAAGTGTTAATCGCTTCACAATATATGCGTTCATAACTCCCAATTTCTGGAAAGTAGATGAAGTTTGACTGCTATCCACTGAATTGTTAGCCTGAAATGATGTGAAGCATCCTCTTGAGTTCTTCATGAATATGAGCAATTATCCTTACCGAAACGTTCTGGACAGCAATACCCTTTCTGCCTGGTAATACTATTTTACATTGATAGCTTAAATGGGACAAAAAGTAGGGGATGAAGGTGTTGTTGACATTAGCATTTCATTTTTTCCTATGGTAAATTTAGAACCAGATGGTTATTTACAATCTTTGTGATTGATTGATTGATATTTCGGACGCGTAAGTGTATTGCGTGCTTTTTTTCTCGGGAGGTGGTGGTGATCTTTTCCCCGCTGGATGGCGAGATCCGGGGCCGACCTACCGTCGACTAGCGGGGTTTTCCCCTCAACCAGTTATCTCCCACCACCGGGGCACCGCCCCAGTTGGGACAAGCTCTAAGCTCCCGACTGTTCTCCCGGTATGTGTGGTAGTGTAGTGCATGTTAGCGTGTGTGTGTGTGTAAGGGGTGAGGATACGACATAGAAGAGGAAGGAAAGCTCGCGCGCGGTCTGTGGCCCGTTTGTTAGCGTACTGCTATGGCATTCGCCTGGTGTTGATCGGAGAAACCACGGAAAACTACCGATCAGAGAGACCGATTCTCCAGACAGCGACTGAATTCGACCTAGCTGGCAAGCTATTGTCGAAAATACTGCCGCCATCGGGACTCGAACCTAGTACCTCCAGGTCAGAGGGACTGCAGTGACATCAGTTGATGCACTGAGCCATCTCCCGGTAATCTTAGTGGAGTTATCTGTATTATCTGAGGAATATTACCGTTAAAATTGCCATTAAAAAAATCCAGAAACTCCTTCAGTTTTAAGTGAAATTATGTGATACAGAGTTGAAAAGCGTAAAAATTATTTTCCTCTTGATTCTCTGCATGACTGTGTTCTTCCTACGGAGATCCTCAATACATTTCATATCATACAGGACAGGGTGTATTATAGGAATCACTACATTCATTTTAGGCATTACGTTTTACTACTGCGCGATCGCCCTGGTAGTGTTGGCTATCCTGCCGTTTCGCTTTTGTTTCTTCTGAATACATTATCGGAAGCAAATTTAACGCTTTTCTCCAGTATTCTCCTGATATTACGTGTTGTTCTGTGCTTTATTTCGTGAACAGTTGGTATTATTCTAGCGTATATTACATTGTGTGTTGTATCTTAACGTAGTGCATCGCATCGCGTTGCCTGATACATTCATTTGGAACACTAAAGTAAGTTGGCGTTTTGAAATTTTTTGTTAGCGTGAATGGGTTATGTATTAAGACAAAATTATCAGCAAGTATATACTACGGAAAGTGGCGTCAATTGTCCAAGGGCAATTCGTATTTAATTAGCTTCTCACACTAGTCACTTTACATTAACAGCAAACCACTAACCACTTCACACACCAACTCCCACTTAACTAACTTCAGCGAACTACAAATCACGCTAATGTAGCCTTTCCTGTATGTTTACAAATAGATACATAAAATAAATTAATAAAATATTTTTTGTACAGTTAGTATACGAATTCATTAATCTCTTACAATTTAATTCGTAAAAATTACTTTCACACCGGCTCAATATGAAATCCTTTCGTTTTACTGGCTGTCATGGCAAAGACAGGGTTATTGCTATTTTTTTATAAAGAATAATAGCATATCTTAAACTGCATACTATTACGAATCACTTCACCACGTTATTAATTATTTAAGGATATTAATTAGTACAAATAACTATTCCCATTATATTATATTTATACCGAAAATGTAACTTTCTTTTTGAAATTATTTTTCAAATATTTATTTGTTTATTTATTTGAATTACCAAGTATGTAATTTCAATGTATATTTTCTAGTTACGTTAAAAATTAAATCTGTCATTTGTGAGGAATTTTTTCTAAATAGTTTCTTTTGTAATTCTCAATGCAAATGCAGCTGTGATCTTCCTGCAAAAATCTGCTGGATATCCGATAAGATGAGATTCGTATAAGGAGGGTTAAAAAAACGTCCATTCCCTCCGGTGTATACTCTATCCAAGTAGTAGATCCGGCACAATTAATCTCAATCATATTCAGAGTAAAAGCAGATGGCAAAAAGAGGAAATTCTGAAATAACGCCTCATACGAACAATGTTGTTCTAGATCTCCCATTCAGTACGAAGTTTCATTCCACTCTTCCAGTTTGTTAAGTGATGACAGTATCCCCGCCGGGATAGTTCATAATATTTCAGGTTGGATCTTGAGGGCAAGGCCCATGATCATGGATATTCATAGGCAGGTTTAACGAATAGAAAGATTCTTGTCACGATGTTTATCAGCGTACACCCCCAAGGGGGTTGGCGTATGCAGGGACGGAACGGAAGGCGTGGCGGGGGGTGGGGAGGGTGGCGGCCGGGGGTGGAGGCCCACGGATGAGTCTCCGGAGGCTCGTTCTTTATAGACAGAGAAACGCGGGCGAAAGTTTCTGGTGGTGTGTAAATGGCGAGGGGATTGTCGCTGGTGGGGTGCGCGCGTTGACCGGCTTCGGCCCAGGACGCGCCACCCGCCCTGCGCCCTGCGCCCTCGGCCTCGTCCTCCGCCCTCGTCCTGGGCCCGCCCTTCGCCCCGGCCGCGTCGCTTAAAGGCCGAATCACCCCGCGGAATGTTCCCGGGCCAGAGTGGGAGGGATGCAACTGGCAACAGACGGCTGCAGAAAGCAGAGCTGAGCTCTGGCCAAGGCGAGGGGGGGGGGGCTGTGACGGCGGTTCTGTTCCCAGGTGCACTGGTTCAGAGGACTCGGGAAGAAAGATTTAATGGTTCCAATCCAGATTTCATTACCAACAAAAGGTGTATGTGGAAATGTGAATTTCATCTTAGTCCTTTTATGACGTATTGGAATCTTCGAAATTCAGCTTGTGGATGTTTCAGTATTCCTTTGTGCATCAATTTCATTGTGGAATTCGAACTTCCTTTTTGTTTGCTTTCAAGCCTCCATCAAGCCTCATGGACGGTTGGGTTTGTTATAGATAACTGAACTACCTGCCACATTTTTGTGTATCATCCAAACACAATTTTGTGAACCAATGACTTCTGAAGTCATCAATTTTCGTTTTGTGTTGTTTTATTAATCATTCACTTATTAGTTGTGTACGTTAGCAATAATGTGAAATAAATTAAAAATACTCTCTGTTAATAATTCTCTTTTACGGGCGGAGAGCTCTTTTAAAAGCTAAGAATCTTTGCCTATTAAACCTAACTTGAATGTAAAAAATTAATCCAATCATTGCACTCTGAAGTAAACACTACTACAAAATCAGTTTCGATTCAAAATATTAAATTTTACTCGCAATTAACAATTTGATATCTGAGTCATGTATTGTTATATTTTTATTGACCATTTTTTGCGTTAGTAGCGGAAGTGGGAATTAATATATCTAATTTTGGGGCAATAACTCTTTACTGATTTCTCCAAAAGACTGTCATGGGACAGGTATTCAATGATATACCGCCACTACGGGACAATTTGTTCAACTCTTTCTTTTAAATCTCGCGCCAGTTGCTGCGGACAATCTCCCTGCGGACTCTAGTAAACTATATAGTTACCTTGCCTACGACCTAAGCATGCTTGATGTGGCGTAAAATTGCTCTACTCATTTCTGATATCGGAGTGCAAAGAGGTCCTAGGCCTTTTCTGGTGTGTTTATCGTGCTTTTTGTCTGGGTTCATCGTGTTTCTCTTTAGGATAGTAACGTATACTAAACACTTTGGGGAAAGGGGAATGTAGCCTCCTTAATGAATGTTACAGTTGCCCCAATACTTAAAAAACGTGGGGACGAGTAGAATCTTTCTAATTTTCGACGATAGTACAAACAAATGGGAATTATTTTCCTTATATTCAGGCTCATTACTTATCGATAGAAACAAATTAAATTTGGGTTTCTAAGGCTGTTAGAAACAATTTTAAATTTACATGAAAAAACTCGGATGCCAAGTTTCAAGTGAGTACGTGACAGTGAGCACGACGTCTTCTAGATGTTGCCCACATGTATAAAAGTTTTATGTAACGAGTTTCGTCGTGATTGGTTTTTAGTTTTCTGTATCAGATGGAATACATTGCACATTTAAAAATGTCGAACTGCTTAGTGGTTCCACTTATTCCGCATTTCCACTTCCCGCGATGTACCTGTATATTAATCCAAAACGTATTTCAAATTTAAAATGTCGATTTACATGTGTCCTACCAAACTTTAATTAGCTGTATCTCAAAACTGCTTTAGTCATGCTATCTCTTAATTACCCCTTCAAATATAAGTTCTTTAGAAAACGTCTGATGAAATTGTTCATTAAATTTTCCTTCTCCCTTTTACTTTATTTCAAATGTATGCAATTTAGTTACTGCTCATGATTGAACGTTGGGCCTCCGCAAACGGTCACAAAGTGTAGTTTCCTTTTTGGCATGAACAAACCTACCTTTCTTATCTAGAACAAGATGCAATGCCGATGCAATATGTACTAGTTCTGAGTTCATATATTCTAAAGATAAGACTTTACCTTCTTTATGTAAATTATCAGTGACGTCGAATGAAAAATTAATCGGGAGGACAGTAGCACCAAGACAGGAATTTGCAGATATTAAAACAAAAACCGTTATCCCGTAGTTACAACCTTGAATCGCATTCAAATTCATTCTGAGTACTCGAAACATGGATTATGTTTATTTCAATTGTACAATATACAACTTTTCTAACGGTAGTATATTATACAACTACAGTTAGATCACTCAAGCGCATATGATGAATCAGTGAGCTGACACGCTCACGATTGAGAAAGACTGCCTACCCCAGCCTGGCATGAATTGATGATTAATTGATTGATTGTTAGTGATTCCTGGAGGAACCACCGATCGGAATACCTGTAAACTAATAGAATACACCATCAAATTGAAATTCTATATGTGATTGATGGATTAATGATTCCGGGCGGGACAAGGGGGCAAGTGGAAAGGGGCACAAATAGGGAAAGTGAGACTTATGGGACATGGGGACAAAAGAGACTGTAAATGGGACAAAAAGGAAAAGGGCGAAGTGGGACAAAAGGTTAATCCAAAAATTTATGAATACTGGTAAAATCTGAACCCCAGAGTCCGCTAAAATATTTTTAATGGACTCTCGATCATTTTAGCGGCCGTTCCTATCGGCGCGCACTTTAGCGTTGCTTACATGGTTGATTGCTAAGGAGCTAAGCGCATGTTTAACGACGTAAATAACAAAAACATTTTTATTTGGAAATTGCATATTTCATTACTGGATATTGCAAACCGTCCACGCTAAATAGTAACGCGAAGACACCTTCTTTTCGCGGTCGCAAGAACTTTTGTGTTAAGTGCTTCTTTGGTTTGGCTTGGTGGGGAATAATGTGCTGAAAAGAATATCCCGTCGACGGTGTAACCTGCGTTCAGTCGCCGATCTATCCCAAGGGTCATAAGGGGTAGGGTTGTTTTTGCTATGTTAGTCTTAGAAATGATAATTCATGCGCTATGGCACACACATAAATGTACAGGATGGACCATCTAAGTTGGTGACAGCAAATATCTTAAAAACAGTTTAAGGTATCGAGATGCTATTTGCGCCATGTTGTTGCAGGGTATTACTTATTACAATACTGAGCGCCTCACAAGCTGACATGACCCATTCATGTAGACTACATGTTAATGAATGTTCATTAGTGAAATTTCATTCATAAACTTTCATTAGTATGTAGTCCACATGAATGGGTCATGCCAAATTGTGTGGCGTTCAGTATTGTAATAAGTATGATGGTTGTGTAATTTTCTACAAAGAGCAAGCACTGAAGGCGGAGAAATAAAACTCCGAAACGTTGGCTAACTGACAGAATTTCAATTAATTGACCAATACCCATGAACCACGTAATGAATTCCACTACAGATGGTCATGAAACATAGAAAATATTATATCATTGCATTCCATTTTTAAAGAACTTCAGAATGCTGTAGAAACAAATATACCCTTCCATTAAAAAAAACAAGTTGTATCAATATCTCAAGAATTACATACTGTACTAATAAGAAAACGAAATATGTTATTTGCCCCATCATCTGCAGCAACATCGCGCAAATAGCATCTCGATACCTTAAACGGTTTTCAAGATATTTACTGTTGCCAACTTAGGTGGTCCACACTGTATTCTCGAACGAATATGATACAGTAGAGAAATTGCATAATTTGAACTTGACCCACAAAGAAAAAATAATGATAACTCTAAAACAAAACAAAAAAAAGAAATTAACACAACAGATATGTACACTCATCTAATTAAACGAAAGTACAAAATTTTACAATGGCTTTCAATTATTGCATCTGTATCAAATATGCACTTATTCAGAGGAAAGGAAGAAATCACTTCCACATAAAAATTGTAAGTTAGCGTGAAATGCTTGCGTTGGACAATTCAAGAATTTTAAATACATTACAGTTAGCATTAATCCTTTCAATGATTTAATAACAGCGCAATTACGCACATCACTTGACATCAACGCAATCACACAACAAGAATTGATTCACAAAATACTAGCGTCTTTTCCAACTGCTTGTTGACTGAAAAATTCTCTCAGGGAAACCTATTAATTCTCACCTCTATTAATATTACTCTCAGGAACGTTCCTGACCTTGAAAGGGAGAAAACTTGAATCCCGGCCGAGATGGGCGCTCCTGGTTACACTGAATCCTGTTTCTGCATTTCGTTGACCTCCGCGAAAGCGAAAAGGTTGGAAACTTTCAGAGAAGCTTCGAAGGATTGAAGTTGGAAGTATGCTCTTTCACAATACCCCCATTGCGTCGCGGCATCAATTGTTGTCTGGTAAAATTACTCCTTCGCCCCTTTATGTTCTCACTCTTGCGCCTCCAGGATGCGTTCCACTACGGTAATATTTTTCGCGACGTATTTTTAAGCTGAAAAAGCGCGTAAAGAGACAAAGAAAAAGTAGAGAAAATGGAGATAAATAATGATAAAAGAGCTGAGAAGCGAAAAAACAACAGTAGTCCATTAGTATCAGTTCTATGCGAAGTGGAGTTCGCTGGCGAACGTTGTGCGATTTAGTATGTATTTATGTGTACACACGATAGCATTGACAACACACATGCAAATATATTACTTTCATTATTATATCAGATCAAGATGAGAAGTTGAATACTTCTGTTTTGGAGCTTAAAGGTTAGTGGATCCGTCGATCGCTGCTTTTCTCCTTAAGCGCAGAGCATGTGCGATGCCATTTCTATAGGACCGAACGCTCGCCTCGCTTAATAGCCGGAACAGCAAAGAAGATTCAACCGTCATCAATTGTGTCTCGTCCCTTCTTGTGACGTAAGTCTTTGCTCGCTAATTATTAGCTGTTTCATGAAGAGCGTTACCTATTTCCGACGAGTGCGTTCTCAAATTTCTTGCCATGCTGACCCGAGTGGTGGCATGTGATGGCTTGACGTCGTCACTTGTCGTAAATCCTGTGAGTTGTTCTTCCATTTTCAGGTGTTCTTTATTTCAATTTTTTATCAAATTGTTCTGAGAAATACTCTTGTTATTAACAAGAGCTTCAGTCCGTAAGAATATTTATGTGTTTATAAAGGATCACTAATTAATGAAATTCTTGGCCTCGTGCCACCTCACAGAATCAAGAGAGCTGTCAGTTGATTTCAGTTTAGGGAAGCCTATACTGCGATTTTTCTAAGAGCGACCCTCAAGGCCACTCAAATCGCATCTTCGCGATGGATTATGTCACGGCATTTCGCGTCTTTCTCAGTCGTTCCGCTAGATTTTGCACGATCGCGACCGTATGAAGCAGTACTCGCGATCATGCGACTTCTACCGGCAAGACCGAGAAAGACGCGAAATGCCGCGACATATTCCATCGCGAAGATGGGAGTGGCCTTGAGTGGCCTTGAGGGTCGCTCTTAGAAAAATCGCAGTATATCTAGTGTTGCTGTAATTCTCCAAATCCCTAATTCACTTCAACTGCTCCTCTTCTAATCACATTCTCACTCGAACTACCTAATTGAACGCTGCCAAAACTACCAAATTGTATCGCCAAATGTTCCAATAATGCCACAATTTATAGCGTCGCTATCGGTTTTTAATTTTCTATTGCTTGTGCGGTCGCCCTATCCAAATATATTTTTGGTGGCTTAATCTTAAACCAAGGGTAGGAATATGCAAAAACTCAAAAACAAGTTTATGTCTTGCTCCAGTGTTTAAAACTTAAATATACAACCGCTGGGACAGGAAACGATATTATTAGATTGCAAACTCTACCCTGCTAACATTTCAACCATCTCTTCAAAATCTCTTAACCAACTGAGAATTAGAAAGCATACCTTTACTTTTATGAACATTTAAAAGTTAAATAAAAATGAAGAGTCAGAGACTAGTGTCCATGCGTAAGTCGATCGAAATCTGACGAACATTTCTGACACCATTGCCTTATCGCGGTTCCTTCATTCAATCGGTAAACATATTACATCCCTATGTCAGGGACGGAGAATGCGGAACATATTCATGAAATCCCGCCCGCTCGCGCATCATGAACATACTTCTTTGGCATGTGATACGATCGATATGTAGTACTGGTTTTCAGTAAATTGAGTTCAGTGACAAACAATATTGGATTTAGGGGCATAGTCCCCTTACTTTTCCCTTCCCCAATCCGTCACTGCCTGTGTCACAAGGCTGTTCATATTCACTCCGGCATACCGTGAACAAAGTTGCAAACAACGAACGTATTTTTTATTTCGTACTGTTTGGCAAAGGTTTTGTACATATTGTGTGATGAAGTCTAGCCTGATCAGCGACTTTTAATGTTCGAAACTTCCTGAATGCTTGTATGAGGCAATTTTAAGCACCACCATGCACCATGTTACATATGTTTAATTTCTGTGACATATTTATGAAAAAATAAACACACACAAATTGCTTTTTTATTGCAATAAATTCCGTTCCCTAGTAATAATTTTTAAACACTGCATCGATTTTATCCCATGATTGCTGTTTCCTGGGGAGTATCAATTTCTTGGTGTTTCATGATCCGTGTAACTATTACACCCCCGTCTACTTCTTCACTTTGATACCCGACTACAGTATTAGGTAGCAGGGCTACTTTTACTACCCCGGCTATAATTTGCTCTTACACGAAAATCTCTTCATTGTTAGATTACCTAAAAAACGAGGTAGGTACGACCGTAGATTCGTCAATGAGCTCAATTTGGACCTCCACTTAAAAGTTTCAATTGACGAAACACTCATCAAAATCTGTTAAATAATGTCGACACACGTATCTATGGAACATTTGATGATTCATAATTTCTGAACTTCAGAGTTAAAACTGTTCATTCTTAGTTTCTATAATTCAACATAATTACCATTGTCCAAGTTTAGGGTACATCTAAGTGTTTTAAAAACTTTCATTGATACAAGAAATACTCTTTAATTGTGTTATCAGTGCATAGGCAGAAACATTGTATTTGCTTTGATGTGATTGGTTGCAAGTTGAGTTTCTTCTAAGTTTTATAATTGCTTCTATTTACATTTTTTCAGTAAATTAAAAAGTCATAATAATTTAGACATTTGGAACTCATTTAGGGCAATTTAATCGTGGGAATTTATTGAACGTTTGAGGTACTATTTTCAGAAAGTTCGAAAAACTTAAACAGGATCACTTTTTCATAAAAGTTGTTGGATCATTATTTTTCATGGGTGATAACATAAAACCCATATTCCTTTTATCTTGACCTTCTATTTAAAAATCTGGTATCTTTTAAATTCTGGACACAGCCTTTGATGTGGTTATTTATCAAATCAATATGAATCAATCCTGAAATCAACACTAAACAGCTCTTTTTTCATACTGTGAATTAACATTTTATTTGTTTTCACAGATGTGAGTGGCAATACGTTATCGTTCAATTAATCTTGTAGAATTTGTGTGGTGGGTGATCTTACTTTCATGCTACTCTTTTCCACTCTCGTGTCCGGCGGGCGACTTCACTCGCGGCACCGCTTCGCCTGGGATCCCTTGATGATTAAGTCCCGCGAGTCTCTGAAATCAAATTATGTGCGACCTTTTAGACGCAGGTTGTTAGTCATGAAGGGGAACACAAAAGCCTACGAGAGCCTGAATGTGAATTTGTGCGAAAGGAGTCTTTATTTTAAAATTCAGGTCAGCCGGGCCATACGTTGTGGCAGCATGGTCGGCTAACCGTCGATTTCCAATGATTCAGTGGGCGGATCGTAAAGCCGCCACCAAATTCTCCGGCGGCGGCGGGGGCGGCGGCGACGCCGTGTCTGCCATCCGCAGCTGCGAGCTGGCCTCGGGATCCGCATTTCTGCTGATATGCACATCCGGATGAGTCACGCGCATGGTCTGTCGTGCGTGCTTGCCCACGAAGGTACAGCGCGTTCACTCTTGGGTGAGGTTTTTTTCATGGACGTGCAGGCCTGGATTTTTACTTTCGCATCATACTACACGTTTACTTAGTAAAGGGAAAGTACTGTAATGCTGCAACGGAAACTGGGGATAATTCATCAGAAAAGCCCGTATTGTTGAGCACTAATATCGAAAAAGGGGATAAATCTTGTTCCGGTATGTAGTAAATTACTTCCTCTAACAAGTTGTGTAGTCAGAATCCAACTTTTGTGTGTTGTTGATACAGAAACTAGTTATGCTTTTTCGCTTTTTTAACGGCAACGCAATATTATAAGTTATCTACATGAACCTGCAACAATGTTTCCAACCAGCAAACAATTTTTCTCCGCGGTAAGATTCGAACTCTGCTCCATGGAATTAACTCTCCATGCATTTTACCACCACTTTAGGCAGTCATTAAGTAGTATCACTTATGCCGACGCCTAAAAATCGAATGGTCTCTCCCATTATTTCTAAACTAATAAATTTTCCCAAATTCAGAGAGTTTAACGAAAATGATGCCTTCACCATTTTGAAGCGTTCTTCGTTCTATCGGAGGAAAACATTTAAAAAACGTTTGAGCCGTATTTGAGAAAACGTGTTTATAAATTTCATTACTTTCAAGCAGATATTACGGGAAAATTACTTGTTTTTTCAAAATATATACTTGACATTTTTTAAGATCTGATATTTTACAACAGATTTTAATAAAGTCAAAAGTCTTTAATATTGTACTTTTTCAAAGTTAATTTTTTGCAATTTTTGAGAATTCAGAATGTTCACCAAAAATAGGACCAGCTGCAATTTTTTAACTTTGATACTTATGAGGAGAAAATTTAAAGAAAAAAATTGGAATCGTTTTGAGAAAATAATTGTTTAAATATTGTGTGTATTTCACGCAAAAATTATTTGGAAGCTACTAATATTTTCGAAAAATTGTACAAGACCTTATTTCAAGATCTGTCTTTGAACAACGGATTTCATTGAAGAAAAAATCACCTCCGTGTTGTGGTAAGAAGACCCAGAAAAAATTCTGCACTTTTATAAGTTTCGAAATTTTAGAGATGTTCAAAACGAAAATGAGATATTCGCATTCATTTAAGCGTCCATTACGGAATTCGAAGACAACATTTAATAAAAAATTTGGAGCCATTTTTGAGAAAATTTTGAGTTGTTGAGGCTTCATGTAAAGTACCTTAAAAATTTCCTCTGATGGTTCGAGGAATATCAGTTTCGGAGAAAATCATCTACACGGTTTGAGTGTGTTGTTCACAGATGGACAGACGGATAGACCGACTAGGGGACATTTTACCGTAAATCGATTTTGGTATGAACGACCCACAAAATGGATTCTGACTATACAGTCCGTTAGAGGAAGTAATTTTCTGTATTTAGAAACATAATTTATCTTGTTTTCGTCAGGGCGCGGCAATCTTGAGTTTTTCTGATAAAATCGCCAATTTCGGTGCATGATTACAATAACTTCTCTTCTTAGGGAGTAAGGTGAAAAAGTGAAAATTATGTCTTTAAATATGTTATGTACAGTTTTTTTTAGAAAAAAACGAGTTTTGCATAATTTTTGCTTGAAAATAACGTAATTAATTTTTTAAACCTCAAAAACTGCTCAATTTTTTCTTTGAATGTTTTACACGAATAGAGCAAAAGGCGCTTAGAAAACTGGCGACTTTCTCATTTTCTTTATACTTATTAAAATTTCGGCAGTGGCAAAAGTTACATATAATCCGAGAAATTATATGCTGTTGCAGCACCACTAATTTTTTGAAGATAGGTTGGGTCGGAGGTCAGACACCAAAGTTAAGAAGGGGGCAAACGTTGTCGTAATAAATCTACTTAAAGATAACATAATGAACCATGCAAGAAAATTTGTGGACACTAACGTTGCAGGTTCCTGAGTCTTTTAACATTTTGTGGAATAGCATGGAGGCACGGATTTAGATTAACCTAGCGCCCTGGGCAGCATTGCTTTCGATATATGAATGTAAATACAGTAAAACCCTCGTTAGCACAAACTCGCATAACTCGAATAGCACGAACTCGTTAACACGAATTTCGCCGTAACACGAACAAAATGTCGGACCTGGCAAGGATTCTGGTAACACTGACATTTGTAAAACGATAACACGAATTTTTATTACACGGATTTACAGGAGATGCTCAGGTCTCCTGCAAAGACGATACACGGATAACACGGATTAACTCGGATAATACGAATTTTTAAAACACGAACACCCAGGCA
This sequence comes from Acheta domesticus, assembly GCA_031308135.1. Taxonomy (NCBI): domain Eukaryota; kingdom Metazoa; phylum Arthropoda; class Insecta; order Orthoptera; family Gryllidae; genus Acheta; species Acheta domesticus. The sequence goes on along the minus strand of JAHLJT010008446.1, from coordinate 110,718,987 downwards.
AATGAATCACGGACCACGATTGGTCGCAACGTGACGCAATCTTCCCTTCGTTAGCTTTGTCCCGTCCTCTTCTTCTCCCATACACAAATTTGCAAGCACTTCACAACCTACCATACGTTACTGGAGACTAGTCGAGAGATTAGATTGGAATTTGTTCCGCCTACGTATTTCACATCGTTGCTATACAAAGCGAGCCGGGCTTCCCACAAGCCAATCACAGGACGCCTGACTAGTCACTGGATGAGGTCTGCTCTTGGCGCGTTGATCAAATATCTTTCTTACGAGACGGAGTCGCTTTCAGGAGATGCTTGGATCGCCTGCAATGACGAGTTGTTAATAGTATCGTATTTAACATATATACATGCATACATCCATATAGATAGTTCTGCAATATTTTTAATCGTGTGCAAGTGTATTAATAGTGCTTACCGTTTAATTCGTCTAGGGACTATTTCGCGTACAAATAATATACTGTATTTTATAAAAATATGCCATTAAAATGAAGAGGGTTGAACTGTGTTGACAATCGCATACGGCTATAGGCAGTGGAATATCAACGCTTAAACATGTAATATGGGGAGCTGGTCATCCTAGATTAAAGGATAGCCAAACTGTAATTTACGTTGATACAAAAAAAAAATCTTTCTCCCGCGCTAATTCATCTCCGATCATCCTCATACGGTGGCAACATAGGAAATGGGGAAATGGCATGACAACTAGGCAGATTTTCTGTGCGGAATATTCGGAGAACGAATAAGTAGGCATATTAACAGATGTAAGTCTTCATACGTCATCACAGTGCATAAACAATATTCCATATATCAGGAAGGTGTGCAAATTCTTGTTTATTTATCTCGCCAATTCAATGACTTTTCCAATATCCCCTGATTTTAAAAATAAGCAAGTGATAGAGATGTACTTCAATTCATTTGCAATGTTTCAGCACTAAATTTCATGCCTATTTGAACATTACGAAGGATAGATATTATGGATATGCCTCACCACGTACAAGTATCAATTTTGTACTTATGAGCCATTCCACGTCAAGTCGCACAAGAGTTGACACGACTTTTTTTTAATGTACGATATTTTTTCTTAAACCTGGACATCAAAAAAAGAGACATGTATTTTTTTATTTGCCTGAAAATTGATTATTGTGTAGTTATGCCTATATTAAATTTGGAATTTACAGGTACTTCACAAAATAAGATCAATTGTTGCTCCGAATATACTGACTATAAAAATTTCTAGTTTGTTTCATTTATACTTTGAAATGGGTATTTTATTCCTCTGAAAATACATTTTTCAAAAAATATATTTTTCATGTTAAAAATTTATTTTTTCAAAAAAAGGAACCTTCCTGTATAAACTCGATGAGATAAAAATTTGAAAAAAAATATAGGCGTGTTCCTTGTTCAATTTTCTATGAAATACAACAAGGAAAAAAAGTGGGCACTCCACACATACAGTTCTGAAAAAATCAATTGTAAGTATGAGGGCGCCCTCTGTCTCTGCCCATGCACTAACGAATTGTGTTCGGTCAGTCTTTGATGCAGTGATGCAAGTGTCATTGATGCAAGAACTAAAAAAAGAATGACCGCCTATCTGATTAGGTTTTCAAGAGCTATTAGTATTTTAGATCTTCACTCTGCCCCCAAAATGTTTGACATTGTGACCATACATGTTTTTGTGGGTACATCGTGGGTGACTTGCAGGTCATCTATGTTCTTATGGGTGAGAGTGAAAGGAATTGAAATACGAGCCATTCCACGTCAAATCACATAAGAATTTACACGACTATTTTTTAAATGTATGCAATTAAAATAATAAATGCCACGAATATATGGCATTCATTCTGGCCATCAAAAAAGAGGCACGTGATTTTTTATATACCTGATAATTGATTATTTTTGTTGTTATGTCTATAATAAATTTTGGAATTTACGCATATTTTGCGAAATATTATTGATTGATGCTCCGAATGTTCTTCACATAAACATTCCTGGTTTGTTTCGTTTAATACTTTGATATGTGTATTTTATTCCTCCGTAAATTACTTTCTCAAAAAATAAATATTTCATTAAAAATTGGAATTTTTTTAAAAAAAATGAATATTTCTATATGAACTCTCTCAGATAAAAATTTGAAAAAAATATAGGCGTATTTCTTGTTCAATTTTCTACGAAACACAACAAGATTAAAGTAAGCACTCTACACGTATAGATAAACAAATTGATTGTAAGTATGCGGGAGCGTGGTTCCTGCCCCTGCACTGACGAATTGTGTTCGATCAGTCTTTGATACAAGTGCCGACAAAAATAAAAATAATGGCCATCTTCCTGATTAGTGTTTCAAGAAACAATAGTAACTCACATGTTCCCTCTTTCTCCAGAAGAGATGGGTGACAAGCAAAACGAATTCTACTACTGCTTTTCTTCGTGTCAGCGAAACGAATTTTACTGCATCCCTTTGCATCCTAGGGATGGGGTGCCCTCCTGACCTTGCTCGTGAAATACAATCAACCCCTTGTCAAGGGACATGAGTAAACTTTTCTCAACATCAGTCACAATACGCATCTTATGAAGACAAGAGTGCTAGTGTTTGATCTGTGAATCGTGTGTACACTGCAACATGAGTAACTATCACCGTATGAGATGTGACAGATTTTCAATCCATTTAATCTTCCTGATCACGGTTTTAGAAAAGAAAATCTCCAAGACGCGTAAACCACATTTTTCTGGTGAATTTACAGGAGTCATTAGATTGGCAAATTTATAATTCATTTTGGAAGGGAATCGGCTTCCAAAACAGCCTTTTGTTAGTGAAGAGAGCGTCGAGATCAGTGGCTCTCGTGACATTAACAAAAGTAGCGGAACGTCCAGTGAATATAGTGAAAAGAGTGGAAAACAAAGGAAATAACAATTAAAGCTCTTCAGATAGTTCTCAAGTGTCTGCGAAATTAATAAAGAGAAGATAACAAGAGTTTAATTTCAATAGGAGGAACCCCCGCCAAGAAAAGAATATTGGAACAAAAAACGGTAGCCCCATGAGTAATTTTAGAAAGTACGAAGAGCCAACACAGATACTTTTTTCACATTGAAGATCCTTCGATGTCCGTCGAAAAATCAGACAAAGATACTATTTAGAAACTTATCGATTCCTTTCACTCAACAGATGGAATGACATTCAATATTACAATTTTGACAATTTTGAAAGTTGGACATACAATAAATTTTTCTGCAACCGAACGCATGATAGAAGTGTCTAAAAAGTTGGCTGAAGAAAATGGAATTTGTCTAGACCTGAAGTAAATTCGGGAAGGAATTAAAACTGTGTAGTGTGACGAAAGTTCAGAATTCTATGGTAAGCGAGTACTTGTATTTAAAGTTAGTGGTGAGGGACCAAGAAAATTTCAAAAAATGTCAATCAACACACGAGTCAAAAATCCGTAATTTAATTATTTATAAATTATTTATAAATATATTAATATTATTTATATGTATTAATTTACATAAATATTATTATTTATAATTCAATCGTGAAGTTTTGACCACTTCAAGAGTATTAAATTACTGCTCCATCCAAGAAACCGACGGCCAGTAACGCAAGAAACGCGTCTATTGCAGCAATCCTATTATACCGCTCTTCGTAATATATTAAAATCTTTAAAGTTACTGAGATCCCACTTTGATTTTTTCTGGAGATATCATCAATACTTTAGTGCGTTTATAAATATTTTTTAACACTTTTAGATCATCGAGTTTAGCAAAAATATTTAATTTTTCAAAATTTCAATTTTTTTAAAAAATTGAAAATTCAGGAAATTAAATATTTTGCAAAATCTTAAATATTAAACATGTTTTTAAGTTTCGAATGGAATTTGAACGGAATTTCTATAATTAGTGTATTCAAATATATGATATTTTAAGGTAGTGATGCGCGTCATTTTTAAGCAAATTTCATTACACAATATTTCCAAAATAATATATAGTTAGAAAAAAATAAAAATCACGTGTTAACCTTATTTCATCCATATAACAAATAGAAAAAAATAGAAAATAATTAAAAATATGAAGGTCAAATTTTTTTTTGTGCGACTTGACGTGGATGGCTCTTATATTCTTTTAATGATGGTTCGTCTTGTGATGGGACGTTGGCATTATGACCTCTAGAATTCCGTACCTGCCCCGAATGTCTTTCGGCCCTACTGTGTGGTTATGTACCCTGGAGGCGTTGAAAGACGCAGAACATCCTCCTTCTCACTTTCGGTGGCCAGCTAGCTGGGCTCTTGTCGCTGCACACGTGCTCCGCCGTCTTGTCGGCCGCTTCGTTCCGGTCGTAAATACTGAGGGGGCACAGGCGGGTGAGGGAGGGGTCGCTGTAACGCCCGCACGGCAAAGGAAGGGAGGGGTAGTTTCCGAACAAGTGACGCTGTGGTATAAAATATTTTAGGTACATATAATTGAGCTGGTGAACGTTGATGCTTCGATTAGCGTCAATTCGCTTCGACTTGCACAATCAGTATTTCGAACGCTATAGCAGTAGCTAAAGCATGCCCATACTGCGATTTTT
>JAHLJT010008446.1:110546863-110705659 GCA_031308135.1 Acheta domesticus | reverse complement strand
AAAAAATAAACTTTAATTGCAATTGCAATGTTCGTATCCGATTTGTAATCTGATTTGTGAATTTAATTAATTTGTAATGTAGGTAATATACACCTGTTCGTGTTTTTCTATGATGAAAAGTGGACTTGGCCCCCTTTCACTCTTGTACCCTTGACACGTATTTCTGTTTTATATTATAGCAATGTGGTATTTATTATGTTGCGATACCCCCAACCTGATTTTTTTCTTCCAAATCAGAGAGAAAAAAATTTATTGTAAGAACTGCATTTCATCGTTACCAGGGCCCGACAATAAGAGGTTTTCTGTCGAAAATTCACCATTTTCCGGTGCACGATTACAATACTTTATCTTCTTACGAAGTAAGTACGAGAATGTTAAAAATAATAAATTAACTTGATAATCAATTTTTCTACTATAGAACATCAAAGCATACCTGTCCTCAGAAAGAAAGGTCCTTAATAAGGGCCCCCGCGGACGAATATCGGCAAAGAGTAAAACAAACTGCACCCATGCTAATTATATCTCCTCTTTCATTATATTCATACCATTTGGATTTAATATTCTTAATTCACGTTTATTGTAGATAACCCCCATTTCCATTTTCGATAGCACCGGGACATCCTAAAACCTGGCTGTGCAACTGCTTAGGATGTTAAGAAAAGTCAAGAAATTATAACTATGTATTGGCGTTGAGGAAATAGATCCTGCATCCTCTATGGTATTGGCAATACTTTTCTATTTCGGAAGAAAAATACTCGCTGCAAACGGACTGGAGAATTGCCAGTGCGGCCAGGTAAAAAGCGCTCAAGATTTTGTAACCTTTGCACAACAATGAAGATTAGAAACCCAAAGCAGATGTGTCTTTGATTATTGGAAATCTAAATGTTACCAAAATACGGGTTTACGAAATTGTTATCTTTAAGACTTTTATGGGCATTTATCTGTGTTATGATTATGTATAGTGTGTTGTAACAGATACCATAATAGGGTCGATGGAGCCAACGGTTCTTTTAATAGGGTTCGATGAACAAAAATGGTTGGAAATCCTGGTCTAGAGCATAAAAATCTCTCTGTGGTTTTCGTTAGACTTCGGAAGTTGCAGACTAGTGATAAGTTCCTCTTGCAATTTACCAGTTTCTTCGCACCATCGTGTAACCGGTACTTGTCAATGGTTACTAAGCAGCTTTGTGTGTACTACATAGTAGATTGTTTGCAACTTTGGGAAACAATTCTTTCTTGGTTTTTATTCTTTGTCGAAAATAAGTCAAATCAAATCAAATCAAATTAAATTATTAAAGAAAATAATTTCAAATGAAATGATGATGAGTGAGCGCTGAGAAACGTAAAGTCAACAAAATATCGCCAGGATCGGATCAAAACTACACATATTTCGCATGAAATGTGCGCAACGAATAATGGAAGATGCATTAGTATAACATTATTGAAAATCGACCTTTTCGCTATCTAATGGTGGAACATGAAAATTTTATTGATTCATTAGTTCCATACTTTTGCTTCATGCAACTGTGCACCGCTTGTGGAATCTACTTAATTTATACCCCTTTCTTTGAAAACCATTTCTTTTCCTTAACCCATTTCTATGAAACCCATGAAGACAGTATTATGCAACGTAGTTTCAATGGGACCCATAAAGAAAGTATTATTCAACGGCCCTACGCCAGCGAACCAGCGTGTCGTGTCATACTGTATACAAACACTCCTTTATATGGTTCAGCCATCGACCGCTAGAAATCAGGCAAATAACGGAACAACTTTTAGCTCTATGCAGCTGCTTTCTGAGTATTGTATTTGTATTGTCTGTATTAATTGAAAGCCAATATTTTGAACGTATACAAGCCAATGTTTTGAACTAATGCACTAGTGAAATGTCAGGTAGTGTACCAATGAAGTGTCATGTAAATAATTTTCATGAGATATTATGCTATTTAATTGCAATCAAACCCTGCATTACAGATAAACAACAATTAGTAATGAACATTTCATAAATGCTAGCAGAACTAGTAAAAGAGTAGTATTGTATTGCATAGGTCGAGGAAGGATCTCGGAACGCGGTCGAAGGACACGGAGACTGCTCCTATCCACTCTCTCCCCCTGCGCTTTCAAAGGCAACGAAAACATTGGCCCTGCGTTGCTAGATCCATGCGGGCCGCCATGAATCTGTCATTCTTCAATGGTTGCAGGTCAAAGCATGTTTGGTGCCCTTAAAAAGTTACTTCTCTTCCAACTTTCTGCTTCACTGAAAAAAAAGTTTCTTCCTTTCTTAATATTCTCCAAGATATCCAGACGTTGCTTGATCGCTTCTTGTGTGGAAGGTCGGCAGAAGTAACATTTTGAGCAAGTCATAAACAGTGTGCAAGTCACTTGCTTGAACAATCAAATGCAGAATCAGCTCTATGTAGTTAGAAATAAATGTACTCGGCTGGGGCTAATTCAAAAAGGGGGACAGTCCTCGAACCCCCCGTGTACCTACATACTTTATTTTCAATACGTGTGACATTGGTGATAATGGTTAGAGACAGAATTTCCAACCAAATGAATATTCCTATGTGCGGTTTCTATAACTCTGAAGGTTTGTAAATATAAATGTTCTTGTTCTTTAAGTTTGAAAAATATTCGTCAATGATAATCTAATATTTTCAAGAAAAGTTGAGTGGTAGTTTATTAACGACATTCATCACTTTTTTACTTTCAAAGGAAATTATTTTATTATATTTATTCACTTGTATTTTCATTAACGCCGTTTCATAATTGAGTTTATCATATCAGTCACAACACCTCAGTACACTTGGTCAATATAAACAAGAAATTTAAAATGAACTTGCATATTTTAACTTAACAGATTACGAACACATGAACAGATAGTTGCATACTAAAAATAATGACTCAAAAATGAGATCCATGTCAACAGGTCAAGCACTACAATAAAAATGGTGAATCGAATAGAGAGAATTCAAATCAAAGAATCATCTTTCTTTTCTTCTTCTTCTTCTTCTTCTCCTCCTCCTTCTTCAAATGCGTTTAACCCTTAACTGGTGTGGTGGGGTCCGTGTGGACGCCAGTCAATCGTAAACTTAAGTTAGTAACTAAAAGCACATATATTGCGCTTTGGTACCTTAACTTCCTCGTTCAAGATCTCCAGCAGATGGTAGTATGTGCTTTTTGTCTTAAATAACAAAGTAATTATATTTTATTGTTCATTATGTCTGTAAGGACCCCATCAGACTAGGAGTGCCAGTAAATTTCAATATTATATTAAAGTTTTTTCACTTCTGTAGGGTAACCTGGGACAAGAGTCCGCACTTTTTATAAAAAAACGTGAATTTTCACTCGTATAATCAGTTCATTGGTTCGGGTGTTACACAGAGCAATGCTTAATGTATGAAGAATAAACTACCCAAACTACTTCTGAATTGTAGTGCAAGATGAGTCTTTTCAATTAACATATATATATATATATATATATATATATATGATTACATGTACTACAATCTGTTTATATGAAAAAAATGCAAAAGCATAGTAAAAAAAACTTCGAGAACTAGGTGGCACGTGTGAACATTGTTATATCGCTCTAAAAAGAGTCTAGCCTGGTAAGATGGTAAAAACTACTCCCTAGCGTGAATAAGTAAAACTATTTGAACGTCAATTCTGACCCGAAGCAAAAGAGCTTGCGAACAGCAACAGACGGCGGCGAAGGCGGAGGGGAAGGGGAAGAGAACATGAGCGCAGTGGCGTAGCTCCAGTTGGTGTTACCCGGGCAAAACTAACGGCATCATATCCCTCCATAAATTAAATATAAAAATATACTGAACAATTATTCTCTATTTAACAAAAATACAAGTGTATTTGCCCATATTTATTATAATATACTACAAATTGTATGTAATTTCAAGAATAATTGAAATAGACTTTTAAATAAATAATCTAAAACTAAGTAAAACTAATTAACAATGCATGTTTTCTTATAAAACATTTTTCGAGATTTAAGGGCAGCAAAGCTATCTACAATTTCATCCAAAACCTATGCGTATTCAATGTCATTTTCTATTGACAATAGATGCCAATCAAAAATTTCTAATTGGTGTCATAGCTAAAATGGTGTCACCCCGACCCAGATCGTCCCCCTGCCCTTCTAACTACACCCACTGCGTATTCACTGCCGACGAGGTGGACGGATACCATGGGAGGGTTGTGATGCCGCTGGACACCACCCACTGCACCGATTGGGCCCTGAACCGGCGCATGTAAATTGGGAACCAGAAGGAAATATGAGTTTAACCCATATGTAAATTAGGGACCCGACCCCATCTTGGGCACACGTAAATTGGGTACCGACTACCTCATCTTCTTCCTTGTAAAAACTGGAAAGATGACACTTTTTAGTTTCGAAGAACATTTTCATAGCCATTATTTTTAAAAACACATCTTCCCTTCTCAATTTTCCAGACTTAGGACTGGCATATTTCTTTCGAAATATGGTTTCCTTGAAGTAGTTTTCTTCTCAGATTAAATGGAGTCCTTCGTTGAATTGAATAAATTGCGTCCATTTTTTTTTTGATTCTATATAAATACTAGTTATTTCTTTACAAAACTGACTGTATTACGCCTTTGTCACATACCACAGGAAGATGCAACAAATGTTTATGCCTTGCATAGGTATACGACATATTTTTTACAAGGGAAATTCGGCTTAATTTGCCATTTTTATATTCTTTTTTCTCAGCTAATAATACATAATGTTGAACATGAAATTTAGACGCTCTTTTAGTTCTTTCTTTTCTTCTTGTTTTCGTCACGTCGGTTGGTTTGGCTCCCCTATGTACATTTCCCAGAGGAAGGTAGGTTCCCAATTTACATGTAGAATTCGAAAGTAAAATTTTAGGAGTTAAGATGTAGGATTATTTTGTTCTCCAATTTATATACGATCTCCCTTCATTGGATCTCTGGAACGATTGACATTGGATGACGCTTGGATACCACCAAACCACTCTCAACAGCTCACACTCCTCTCTGCAGCCTCTCCGCGTGCTTTCAGAAACTGCGCATTTGCGGCAGTGACGTGATTTGCTGTGTTATATTAGTACAGTGTAATCAGTGTACAAATGACATAGTGAGTGTGACAGGTATCGTTGTATAATATTACATAAATATGAAAGCTTATCTTCAGTATGAGTGTTCGACAGAATAGAAGTAAAATAAACATGCCATTTATGTGCAAAACAATTTATTAGATCATTAAGGAAAGAAAAATACTAAAATCTTAAAATTCCGGCCAGAGCACAATCTTTCTACAATATATTAAGTTTTAATTTATATTATTTAAGGTTTGGCCTCCGCCTTTTCAACTCTGACTAATGTTTCCCATAGAATAATTATTATCTCGTCAGGAGAATAGATTGGGGACAAACAACAATGCCTATATTTGTGTTATTATGATTATTTATATCATAATTATTACCCCATGTGACTCTTCTTTAGGACTAGGGGCTCCTGCATTAACAGGGAAGGTGGTACATAGGCGAACGCTGCCTCATATCAAAATCAACATGTAAATGCCAAATAAAAATCAAATGTTTTTTATGTTACATGAAACGAGACGATGTAGCAAGAATATAATACAGCATAATAAACAGACGTTTCGACAATCACGTTTTACTTCTCTTTATGTGTAACAATATAAAATGACGTAAATGAACCTAACCATAGTAGGAAAAAAATGGACGAAAACCATAGGAGAATAATAAAAATGCCAAATATAAACAATAAGCCAAGAAACAAACCAGAATATAGAAAGAACAGACACGAAATCGTGACTACAGTACAGAATGGAATTATGGCGAGAGGAGATTATATATATTGTTAAAAATTCAGTCATAATATTCTTTTAAATTCGTCTGATTCTTTTTGCTCATACATTTCGGCCTTCGTCTTGTGATAATTTAATACAATGTTTAAGATTTGAACATCTTTCCATCTAATTAAATTATTAAGTTCAATGATGTGTTTTGAGATGGTGTTATGTCTTTCAGGGAAGGCTTTATTGTTCTTATGATGTTCTTCCAACCTAGTCAGTTGATCTGTCCAGTGTGTTTTGATGTGTCCACTCTTTAAAAGAGAGAAGAAGATGGCAAATGTGGTTTGCAACATTCTATCAGATCCTTTTTTCTTGTGAGGATGTTTCCAATGCTTTTTTAATGACCATGTGCTGGGAAATTTCATATAACGAAGTTACACATGCTCATAATGTACTAGTGTATGGCAGGTGCACGAAATATAGGTGTCCAGGGAGGAAACAACGAAACTTAGAAATAAGCTCTTAAGTCACTTTAAGCACATTTTGTCTAATAAACTCCCTCGACATTTCGAATGGCTGAGCCGTAATGAGCACTCAAAACCTGGTTTGAAAAAAATATTTTCTATGCAAAAAATTTGCAATTCCGAAACAAAAGCTGGAGAAACAAGTAAATTGTTTATTATTTTACAAAGAAATTAATATATTTGTTCAAAAAAATTAACGCAGAAATAAAAAAAAAGCTTCTGAAATGCAAATTTTTTCAGAGATAGTACTTTTTCAAACAAAGGTTTGAGTGTTTATTGCGGCTCAGCCATTCGAAATATAGACCGAATTTATTCGACAAAATATGCTTAAAATTGTCTTAAGAGCTTATTTTCGAAATTTCGTTGTTTCCTCCCCGACATTCTGTATATTGGTCTGCATCAGAACGCGACCTGAAAAAACACTGTTGCATAGAAAGTTGCCTATCATCCAGGGGCAAATGCCATAAGCGTAACTCAGTGTATGAAATTTCCCTCCACATATCATTGAGTCATTTTGTTTATACTCCCACTTAACTATTTGTTTATGTTGATAATGTTTGGTTTTGTAGTTTCTGGCTATTCTGCAGGCACAACTGAGTATTGACCCGTAACTACACAGCTGTAACACACCGCAGGGCACTTACCACAGTGTTAGTGCACTGCGGTATTGTTCGCGGTCGACGTGGGGATGTGGAGTAGCCTCTCCAAAGGCGCCTGAACGTACCCGGGGGTTGGGGTATGGAGGCTGAAGAGAAGCTTTTTGTTTTACTTTTCCTACTGATTGCATAAGAAATTGAAGAAACCTTGTAGGTCGGACTTTTCCTTTAGTTGAAATGGTTAATGTTAGCGATTTATTAAATCGTGTTCTGCCACATTTCTTCATTGCGTGTTTATGAAAGAGCGACTCAGGGAAGCAACGACTGAGCAAAGGATTCAGTAATGGCCAAATTAGAAGTGCGAGAGCGAAGAAAATAAGGGAGCGAGAAACCGGCTGAAAAGAAAGTAGTGAATGATTAGGAGGGGGGCGAATAAGGTAGGGAACGAGAGAAGTATCGCAAGATTACGCACCGACTCTGATCTAACAAAAGGCTAATTTAATATTCCCACTGACTTCTTTGGCACTACAGATCCGTGCCTTCAGTTTCTCAAAGTCAACATTTCATCAGGTTTTCATTGTAGACATTTTTATATCCTGGATAAACAATTACATCATCTTCAGGGAAAATCATAGTCTGGGTTGAGCTGGATGATGGTTCTTGGTCGTCATAACAAAAAGTGAATCGTTTCTTGGTTTTGATTCTTTTTTCTTATTTCATGTTTATCCTTCTCTTTATCCTTATTCTTCTATATCGTTCTTTCTTTCCTTCTTTATTTATATCTCTCTTTTTTGGAAGAAATTTCAAAGGCAAAGATACTATGATTTCTAACTTGATCACAGGTGTATTTTTTTGGTTCATATTGTCTTTTTCCTTTACTAACATTGACCGAACGCTCAGATTAATTTTACGCACATAACATTCTGGGCATCGCTTCTCGTTGCGACAGTGTTTCCTCTGCTCCAGTATTTGGGTCTATAGATTTAGTTAGATTTTCATTCAGGAGATTTTTGTCACCAATAGTAGCGCGAGAGTTCATTTATTACACCAGAAGTGGTAAATCTATTCCCCCAACCAAAAATGAATTTTCAGAGTGTTTAACTCTTGCAGTTGCTGCACCTCCTGGGCCTCCTCGTGTGCGCTTGACTAAACCATCGCTAGGTGCCAGCACATCACGGATTAAGGAACTTCAGAAACACTAATTTGTACCTTATGAAAGGTACTTTATTCTGTAATACGTCTAATACTATTTGGATCGCTGTACACAATGACAAACACTTGCGTTTTATGATCGAAAAATTACATAGAAAAGTAAGATGTAAAGTAATGAATTTCACGCGTAAATTTAAAAAAAAGTGCACCAAACCGATGGCGTTATTTCGTATTCGAATAATGTTACAACTAAAACGCAATAATGACGTGTTTCAGGAGTACTGACAAAAAGGTGGAAATTTCCTGTCTTCTTTTAGACACCCGAATGTACTATTGAAATGCTTTTGATGTAAGTAGATCGTGTTAATTCGCAGAACGTACAGCCCTATTGTCACTGTTGTTTGAACTTTTAAAAATGAGTTTAACTTCAGAAAGTATTAAAAACACAAGCATGTAATCGCCTTTTATTTATAACGGCCTTAGACATTAAAAAAATTGAGAGACCAATAGTAATTTGGCACAATTTCAGAATAAATTGGAAAATTCAGTAAAATTTTAAAACCTCATAGCTCTGTTTTTATTTGTTTGAGAGAAATAATTTAAGAAGCAAATTTGTGGAGAATTTTATCACCTTTACAACTGTACTACATAACCATTTTGCACCAAAAAACCGTTATATGTTATTAAGCAAAAACAAAACCGCCCGAAAATGTGATGTTTTGTTTTTGGCAACGAAAATTTTCCCCGAAGTTTATCGTGGTGTAAACGCTTGCTACCTTTGCAAGGTGGACCCCTTTGTGGCTCCGTATCGTCACTATTGTGACGTTTGCTCCTGTTTGATGGTGAACTCACCATGCAATGGCTCGGCTAAGTGTGCTAAGTATAAAAATAAATAAAGTTATTACCGTGAATACAAAGATCTCGATATTTCTTAGTAAACAGTAAGTAAAAACTTTTCGATACATATAAATATTCAGTTCGAATAACGTTCGTATATTCAAGGAAAAAATTTGCTTCAATTAAAAACGTCATTCGATTTAATTTTTGAAGACCCTCTGGCTTGTTTTGTAATACTAATAGCAAAAATTTATATTAGTTATAAATATTTGAATCAAAATAACGTTTGTTGCTTCGAGCAACAAAAACGGGCAAATAGTTATCCTATTAGATTTCCACTTAAAAGGAACTTCGTTATTTTGTTACTTGCCCCTAAACATGTTATTTATTTGAGCTATTTTTAATAGTTCTACATTTTTAGTTGAAATAAAATCTGTAGCCACGAGTAACAAAAAAGGGACAATTTTGCCGTCATTATTTTTCATTTACTTCTGCAATTTCTTGGTTCTCCTGAAATGGTCGGGGTAAATTTAAAGGCAGAGAAATTTCGCTTTTTCATTATTAGTTTAAGAGCAACATATTTTTCGCAATAGAAAGGCGACAATTTTTCATGTAATTCATTTTCATCTATCTGTGTAATTTCATGGATTTCCTTTGAATTTTCGGGACAATTATGGAGGAAAGTTTGAATCAATTTTTTATTTTTCATTTCCACGCTCTCAGTAAAAATGCAATTGAAACAAAATACTTACCAAAATGTTTTCACACCGTTCAAACTCGATGGAGCAACAATTCTAGTGTTTCTAGTAAGGCTTAATAATTACAAAAACACATTAAAATATTATTGATTGTTTTGGTTTTGAGAGCAACAAATCTTTTTTAGCATTTAATTAACAACAAAAAGCGACAATTCAATATTTCCTATCATTTTAATTTCTCAGTAACATAGTGGTTTTCTTGATATCAAGTTAATCTGATAATTACAATTTACGCATTCTCTGCTTAAAGTTTTGAAGTAAAGAATATCTTTTTGTGAAACTAGTAACCAAAAGCGACAATGTCCTATGTAATTATTTTTTTTGTAATATCTTGTTTTTTGTATTTGCCGGGCTAACTGGATATCAAGTTAGTGAAAAATGGCATTTTGTGTATTAGTTTGTACAATTTAGTAACAAATAAGCGACAGTTTTTTTAGACGCTAACTACCGATAATCTTCATTTCCGACGCTATCTACCGATATTCTTCAGCGCCTCGGTGGGCTAGAGGTTAGCTTACTGGCCTCTGAACCTCGGTTCGATCCCACCTGAAGTGCGTGGTTTTGGACGGGCGGAAAAGGCCACAGTGGCCATGTCATCCTTGTGGCATGTAAAAGTACCCTGGCAGATGCCCGGCAAAATTAAATCCCTCCTGCAATTTCCCGTTCTAACGAGATCTCTCCCAACCAGACATTTCGTATATTTAGTTAACGGAGACCGACATCTGGTGGAGAAAGTGAGAGTCAGAAGTGAGAGCCAGGAGCTTCAGGGGGACGCCAACGGGGTCTGCCTACATGTAAAAGGCCCCTAGATTCAGGGGTATACTTCAAAGGAAGCCTGGGTTGAATACACGGGTGCGCAAATCGCAAAATATCCCATACAATAAAAAAGTCGGTTCTTCTGGCTTCGAAATGTGATTGAAAAACATCATTATTATTGAGAGAGAAGGGGCAGTCACTGATTCTACTTCCTTCGAAATATGTTTTCAAAGGAGGCAACGAGTATAATTGTGTCTGTCAAGGGGAACTGGAGTAAGAGTTATGAACCACCCTTCCGAGCCGCAGCTGTGACCTTCGGACCGTGTGAGCGATTTATGAGCTTGTGGCCTTCATTATTTTGCCTGTGCGCAGAGGATCTTTTTTCCGATGGGTCGATGCTATCGACGACAGCAGTAGTAGAATGTTATCAGGGATTAATGCGTAAGTACACTGTACACATACCTAGAGGCCTCCAATAATTTTGTACAATATTTTTGACATTAATTGAATATTTAAAAATATTTTAATATATTTTAATCCCAAATGTCGTAGTTTATTTTCATATTAATTTTGAATGCATGTTGATATTTCAATATTATTAGGGGCTCCCTGTCTTGCGTTAGGGGCTCTTAAGATATTAATCGGGTTCCGTATGTACTCGTACTTAAAGAGTGAAGATCTTCCTCGGCAATATGAGAACGAAATGCCCTGAACTTTCTTCAGAAAGTGTATTGCAGCTTTCAAGTCTGGATTACATAAGTTTGTCTCTAACTGCGGAGTGTTGCTTTATGATAATTAGCCAAGAGTGGGTGTGTGATTCCGAAAACCGAGGAAGAGGTTTATTCGAGAAAACATGCCAAACATTTTCAATGTGGGAAGACACGAATAAATTACATTAATAAAAGAAAGGGGAAATTTTAAGGGAACGGGAAGAAAAAAAACTTTGGAAAAGTGATTGATTTCGGAACGAGTTTTTTAATGCTCTTTTGAAAAGAAAGATACCGGTATGTTGTAGTTTGTGTTTAAAATGGTGTTAAACAGTAAAGCATACTTAAGTGGAAATGCCTGAATTGGACCTGACGTCCGCTTTTCATGTTCTCTTAACTTTCGCTAAGTTGACACTTATTACGTTACGTTGACACTATTAACGATCATATTTCGCCAGAGCCATGAATTAATTCTTAAGTAAGGTTTCATTGTATTTTATAATTGGCAGAGCCTGGACAGCTTACCACCTCATCCAATTTTTACTTTCCCGTATACGTACGTATATATGCAGTAATATTCGTAGAAAAGGGGAAAGTTATGTAATGCTGCGCGAAAAAACGGAGAATTTTCGGCAGAAAAGAATTCATTGCCGGGCCGGTGTAACGAAAAAGTGAATAAATCCAGTTGCTAAATTAAGAAAAAAACCTTAACACGCGGCTTAATCCAGTCTGCAATAGTTCTCTAAGTAAAGGAAAATTACCCAACATCTATTCTCTGGATCTCCTCCGGCAGCTGACAGTTTATGCTCAGGGCGATATGTTACACTTTTTCTTCGTTGGTGACTGGTCGGCGGGGAAAAACGCTCTATCGCCTTGAGGTGACTGCCGATCTGTACTCGGCCACGCAAATCGGACATAACGTCGAGACCGGCGCGCACACGAAAAGTTCGCAAGCATACGACCATAAGGTGCTTATGCTGGCTGTGAAGAGGTGCTTTTGGGGGAAGGACATCTGGGGAGCTGTAGAGCGGATGTACGGAGGTGGTCCTTGTGTTTTGTGGCGTATCTCCCTAGCGTGCTTGTGCCCATAGAGGCCAAGGTCATGAGTCACGCCAAGGTTCTTCGCGCTTGGGGACCAGGAGCCCTATTCTGTACAGTCGAACCGACCCCGATCGGTATCGTTGGCGCTGGTTACCACTGGTTACCGTCGACTGTCGGTAGGAGCTATTCTGTACGTTCCCGTAACGACAGCTTGCCGCTTCTCGGCGTCGGTGGAAACGATGAAAATCGCTATCGCGACCGATGGCTTGGGTCCCCGTCGATAGGCTCTTAACGACGCGTTTCTGTGAGAGGACGAATTGTTGATTGTACGTGGATCCCGCTGTTTTCCTTCTTCTACAGCGTAGAAGAACGTAGTAGAGTACTAGTAGAACGTAGTAGAATAGGTTTTTACTGTTGTTGTGGAAGTTGTGAAAACGATTTTGAAGTAAGTAAAAAATTGATTTATTTTCTGTGTTTGATTGTAATAATGAGAGGTTATGTTTACGGAATATTGATTCCTATGTTTAGTATGTTCCCCTGCTTTTTTGTGAGTCTTGAATATAAAAAAATACATAGCTTGGGTTTTATTATTTATCTATTTCTGAGTTAAATGTAATATTAGGATTATAATCATTGATTAATTTTAAAATATTGTAATGTATCAACCACATATCTTCAAAAGAATAATAGGTCAGTTTTCTTCATCTTTTTTTTAATGCTGTCTGATTACTATTTCCAAAATAACTGCTGCATGCACCATCAATAGGGGTTCCATCTATTTATTGATAAATTGTATTTTAATGTAAAAGTAATGTTATTAACAATCGTAGTTGTAACTGTAATAAATACACGTAAAAATGAAATAAAGAACTTTTTTCGTTAAGGTGTTACTAACCCTTGTAAAATAAGGGCATATGGAATAGTTGGAAACATAAAGGATTAGGGCTAGGATTTTCCATCTTTTTTCTTGTTCTTGAAAACACTTCTTCTTTGGTACTAACATATTTCAGTGTTTTGATAAAGTTGATGGGGCATTTTTTGTAATTGTTTGGTTGAAAAGGCATTTTTGAGTTTTATGGTCATTGTTTGGTAATTTTTTACTTTTTTTCAATAGTTTTATTTCATTTTTTAGTACCTATGTGCTCTTAGTTGAAAGTTGTCAATAATTTGTGTTTGAAACTATAAAAATTATCTTTGTAACACATTGTAGCTGAAAATTGAAGGGTTTTAATATGAATGTAAATTGTAAGTAAACAACAATAACAATAAATTATAATCAATATTAGTATAATATTTATTCACTATAATATATTAACTTTGATTCTTAACTGAGTTTGACAGTTTTCAATTTATTCCGAATGGCATTGGCCTAACCGAATGGCATTGGCATTGGCCTAACCGAAGAAAGAAATATTTCGCAGTGTAAAAATCAGAATGTGGATATGTTTGAGAGCATTTTTATGTAGTCTTTAGGTCATCAAAATCCTAGCCCTAGGAATGTTTCATAGTTGACAATACAATTAAAATGTAGTTTCACAGTACATGTGATGAAGGCAAAAGTGCCCTCAAAACGTATGTCATTTTACAGTGTAAAATAAAGTTTACATGGATTGAAATCAAATCATAATTTAATTTTTTAAATTCAAAACTCACAGAAAAGCAGGGGACCATAATAAACAAATGATTTTAATTTCTGAGTCATAATTATAAGAAAATTAATAAAGTTGTGCATTTTTTTATGTAGGATGGCAGAAGGGTATTTAGCTTTAGATCTGTTGCATCTAATGCATCAAGAAACCCGGATGCTTCGACGTGCTGAGCGCCGTGAATTGAGGGAGACACGTGATCCGTTTAATCTTCATCCAGAAGAGTTTCTAAATCTCTTCCGATTGGACATGGACGCTGCAGATTATCTGATTGAAGAGTTGGAAAGTGGCCTCAGTAGACAGAGGATTAACGGTTTAACAGCGGAAACTCAAGTGCTGACAGCTCTGCGTTTCTACGCAACTGGCTGCTATCAGCAATCTGTAGGAGAGCATTGGGACTTATGCGTTAGCCAGCCGTCTGTGAGTCGGTGTATCCGTAACGTGACGGAATTGATTAATAACAGGTTGTTGGGGCGTTGGGTGAAATTTCCCACAGCCCAATGCGATATCCAGGAGGCAATTACAAAATTTCAAATGGCAGCACAACCATTTGCAAATACAATTGGTGCCATAGACTGCACGTACGTGCACATTATTGCTCCCAAGGAGCACGAACAGGCATATGTGAATCATTGGGGAAATCACAGCCTGAATGTTCAGTGCATTTGTGACCCCGATTTACAAATCCTAAATGTAAATGCTAGGTATCCTGGCACACGGCATGATAATTATGTGTGGAAAAATAGTGCTGCCAGGAGCCTAATGTCTCAAAATTTTGAAAGAGGGCTCCGCAATGCGTGGATCATTGGTGACGAAGGATACGCTTAGAACCGTGGCTAATGACGCCATTGAATAATGAAAACCCGGGGACACCACGTTACCGATACACCGAAGAACTAAGTTCTGCTCGCTCCGTTATTGAACGGCTGTTTGGAATGTTGAAGGCGGAATTTAGATGTTTGTCCAGCCAAAGGAAGCTCCTGTATGAGCCAACCATGGCTGGGAAAATTTTTAATGCTTGTGCAGTATTGCACAACATCAGGATAGCATATTCGTTAAATGATGTTCCAGTGGATGAAATGGAAGTACAGGAACACTTGCGTGCTAGAGTTCCGCAAATGGAAGGAAACTTGAATCACCAGGAGAAGAGGGCACTAGCCCAAAGAATTCAAGCTGGATTCATTGCAAATACGTATGGACAATGACATGCAAAATGATTTTCATGCAAGAAGAAAAAGAAACTTCATATCTTTAAAACTATTTATTAAAATTTTCATTTATTTTATGCAATAATTGTATAATTTGTCTTTGATTTTCGGTGCTCTCTCTCATTGACTCTGCCATCGCCGCGAGAGCATCCGCTTTCCTATCTTCAATAGAGAGCCTTCTTCTCTCTAGCTCGTTCCGGTCCTTTGCAGCTTCCGCTTGGAGCTTCAAGGCTTCCCCCAGTACCTGGGGAGAACAAAAATGCATTTGAAATTGAAGTATTGCAATAATGTTATAAATAGCCATTTTATAAATGATGATGCTCATAATTCACTATGACTAAATAAAATGTTTTACGATACAATTTGTTTTTTATGATTAATTTCACATGGAACAATTAAAAATTCTGGGTTAATTTTCAATTTTGACTGGCACTAGTAAATACAAAGATAAGAGGTATTTCATTCAAGTAATGTGTCAAGTGTGAGTAAATGTGCTCAACAGTTCCACACTAAGGTATTTAGTAAACGGGAGTATTTTTTAGTAGGTCGCAGAAAATGCATCCTCTGCATCCCCACATAACCTTGGAGATGGCTCCAAGGTATCCGTAAGCAGATTTTTCACATTTTTCAACACGGAGGGAAAAAAACTATATCCTACAACTTACTTCTGTTGCTTTCACATTCCTGTCTTGAAGTGCAGCAAATTGCTCCCTAGCACTCATTAGCTGCACTCCAATTCTTTCCCTCTGTGCCCGTGCTGAAATTGATATTGAAATATATAATTTTCAATTAAAAGAAAATAAATTGCTGATGAACATAACATACATACTTCTCGTTCGAGGAGTCAGAATCCTTCTGCTGGAATGTGCTGGGCTGCTGGGGGGAATCTGCCTTGAAGGACCTAAAAAACAGATACATATCAATTGTGAACATTAATTTTAAAACAATCATTAACGTGATACTCACCAGCAGCTGCCATAATTGTTGAAGAACTTGAAAGAAATGGATTGACTCTGAAAAACTAATTTCATGGTATTTAATGGCAAAAAGTTACTTACCAGCAACTGCTAAATCTGAAATTTCATCAGTTATGTTTGGATCTGCAACAAAAATCAGTAGTGTAGGCTACCAGTTTTCAGGTTGTAACACAAATTCGATACTTAATAGAAGAGCAAAAATGCTTGCCACTCACCAATAGCTGCCATGTCAGCAATTGTTCCCATGTCTGCAACAAAAACATAATAGTTCATTAGTTTGTAATACAGATATAGTGATACGTATCAGCAAAAATATAGCTACTAACCATTAACTGCAATGCCACTTGCAACAGGTGGGCTGTCCCCTTGAGATGTGTTGTGTTCTGCAATAAACGTTAGAAAGTGTCAGTTTGTAATGTGACTTATGAAACCTTGGAGAATGTACAATAATAGAATGTACTCTTAAAATTGTAAATAAAATAAGCTATATAATGTTAATGCAATCTTATTGATATCCAATTTCGGTTTCCTTACCTAAATCCAAAACAAACGCATCTTGATATGCAGGCGGAGCTTGCAGCACATCAAGCACCACCTCCACTGCTGTTTCAGCTTCATGATGCTGTGGAAATTTGATGTATAAGATTCAATTTAATTTTCATGAATTGTGGAAAAAGTATAAGTATTTATTTACCTCCTCTTCCGGAATAGAATCGGGACATTCAGTTCCCTCCATATACTCCCTCCCAGTTATGCTAACAATCCTCAACTCGAGGGGAGTTAATGGAGGAGAACTTGAAGGCCTATTCCCCGTTGCCAATCTGTCTTTCCTTATGGCAGACATTCTCTGCGAGACTTTAAAATTTAAGTCTCGCCAGACCTACAACAGTTCATGTATAAAATAACAGTATTTTCAGAGTTTTATAAATGAGAAAATGAACTGGACTTACTGTCTGCCACTGCTTCGTTGATTTCTGAGCACCTTGCGGGACGGTATTCAACGTGGAACTTAAATTGTTCCACATATTCGCTAATGTGGCCTTCCCATTTCTGCCTAGAAATTTGCCATTCGCAAATTGTGAATGAGCCTCCATAAAGTCCACCAAGCAACTTAACTGCTGCTCGGTGACTTTGGAGGCTCTAGTCATTTTCATTCTGCAAGAACAATGTTTACTTATACAAATATTCTTCAGAGTTAACATATTACTGCATAAATCTACCTAATAGTTTTAACTATTTCTTTATTATCATCATTATTATTATTTTTCCATCACCACATCTGCATGTGTTTTCTTTTTAACATCTTACGTAGACTAAGCTCGAAAGCTGATTGCCTACTGTATAGAGCACGGATCTTAACTCTTGAAAAAAACATTAGTCTGTTCAATGCAAATCTACTGTCTATACATCAATCACATTGTAATATTTTAAAATAAAATTATAGATCATGAAATATTTATTACAAAAATATATAAAAATTTGTAATCAAATGTATTGACTGTAACCTCGCATCTTGTTTTAATACATACAAATGTTTAATGAAATGACTGAACCATCTTGTGTTCTACAACACACCAACATACTAAATAATTTTGATCTAGCTTCTGGATCAATGCATGCATGTGCATGTTGGAAGTGATTATAAGGTCTGTTTGCAGCATTTTTATAATTCCAAATTTGTTTACAGTGATAAAGGAAATATAAAATTTCATTAAAAACAAGTTGTTAAATAAATATACTCTTACATTTATATTACGTACGTAAGGAAGCAAATGGGTGTTGAATGACGAGTGAAGCAATTTTTATAAAATACATTATCAGTATCACTTACACTAACTTCAATATACCATCTGATTTACAATATTAAATCTTACCTTGCAGCCATTGCTGGAAAAATATTTCAACACTTGAAACGAAAATCACAAACGACACCACGTGTAAGCAAGCACAGCACAGACAACACAATAAACAGCCACGAGGAATGCCCGGCTTCCACGATTCACATGTTGCCACAAAATTCTCCATGCTGATTGGCTGAAACCCCACTAGCCTCGCGCAGGGTCCTTCCTCAAACCCGTTTCCTTTATGCGAGCGATCGTCGTCGCTTGCACCGATAGATGTCGCTAAGACGGAACTACAGAATTGCTCTCAACGGTAGAGTTCGTCGGTGCAAGCGACAGCTGTCGGTAGCATTCCGATTCCGACGGCTGTCGGTTGCATGTACAGAATAGGGCTCCAGGGGAGATACGATCCTGCAAACAACACCGTTTCTTTCTGAAGGCATTTCTGGTGAAGCCAGTTGGGGAGAGCGATGAGGCATTCATTCAGATGTCTCACTCTTTGCCTGCTGTTAGCGGACTTCACGTAGTATGTAAAATCATTCGTGAACATCAGGAACCTGCACTTCTGAATTCCAGTTCTCCTTTGTGATAGAAGGGGCGCGTCATTAAGTGCAAGCGGAAGAGGGTGGGAGAAAGCACGTTTCCCTGGGGAACACCGCCACGGCGCGTCTTATCAAAGGCAGTACTCCATTAACTCGCACTCTGAACGTTCTTTCTGTGAGAAAACTACTGATCAGTTTGGTGTGCCAGTCGCTTATCCTTGACGAGACATGGATACCCTCTCGTGCCACACCGTTCCACACCAAAGCCGACCGCATATCCAGAAAGACGGTTGGCAGATTCGGCCGCCTTTCGAGGAAGATGCCGATCTCGGAGCAGAGGCGCGTTGGCTACTGTGATCCGCTCTTAATCCAAATGGTTCGTCTCGGTGGAGACCTAAAAACCGTACTTTCTGTTGGAAGCGCACCAGAATGAGGCGTTCTAGAGTCTTTTCTAGAAGAGAGAGTAGACTAATAGGTCTGTAATTACTCGGTAGGAAAAGGCTTTTACCGCACTTGGGCATGAAGAAAATACTCGCCGTTTCCCACTCTCTCGGGGCGTATCCTTGTGCTAAGCAGTCTTTGAAGGGTGTCAGCAGAAAGTCGACCCCTTCGTCACCGATGGCTCTTAGTGAAGCCGTCAGGGGCGCGTGATTTTTGGGGGGAAGGCGGCGAAGCGTCTTCCAGGGGGAGGGGGAGGGGGAAAGCCTTGCTCCTGTGAAGCCGCATCGTGCGGCGCGGCGTCTCGCAGCGCTATGAACGAGGCCGCCCGATGCAAATTGTAATTCCGAGGAAGGGCCTTCGTTTATTCCGCCGCACCTGTTGGCATGCATGAGGTGACGAATCCTGCAACGCCCTCACCCGCGTCTTCACCCGACCCCACGTGGCCCAGTTCCCTTGCTGCGAGCTGCAAACTCCTGGACACGGCCGCACTCTGGGAACGTTCTATACCATAATCATTAACCCGTGAACAGCTACACACTAAGAATTTCTAACAAGCCCTTGGCGATGATGCATTTCAATGCATCTTGTTGCGGCCGTTTTACACCTAGGTCCATAAGACATGTTCAGATGAAGTTTTCAGACTTTGGCACTTGTTTTAAAATTAAAGCTCATATAATATTTTTACTTTATATTTTAATATTATGTAAGGAGATCTGGCTCAGGTCATCAACTGATGTCAATGCAGTGCCTCTGATCGAGATGGCCAGGGGGTTCGAGTCCCGACGTTGGCAGGATTTTCGACACTAGCCAGATAACTAGATCAAGTTCTGTCGCTGTCTGGATGAGAATTCTAGCGACCAGCTGATCTGATCGCTAGTTTCCTGTGCTTTCTCCGATTAACTCCAGGCGAATGCCGGAGCAGTACCCTACCAAACAAACCACAACACATCTTTCCCTCCCATTCCTTGCCCTATCCTACCTCTTACACACCCAGTACTAGCACTACACTACCACAAATGCCAGGAGACCTGTCGGGAGCTTAGAGCTTGTCCCGAATGGTGGGGAATACCGTTGGGGTAATCCCGATAGCCAACGGTAGGTTGGCGCCAAATCTCACCATTCAGCGAGGCAAGATCATCGCCACCTCCCGAGCAAAAACATGCACTACATTTACGAGACTATTGACCTCAGCAGTTGGCGCGCCCGAAATCACTAGGAGTCAATCAATCAATATTATGTACGGCGTATAAACGTAGTGTAAAGAATATTATGCATTGCAGCAAACAATCGATGTTGAGATAGTTCGAGATAGATAGACTCATTTGAGATTTTGAGAGACTCGCTGACGGATGGATCCTGATGCAGAAATAGTGTTTTCTTTTTAAAAAGGTTTGTCAGTCCGTTTATCCGTCAGTCCGTCCTCCTCAGTGTGAGCAACTCAAACCGTACACAGAATTTTCACGTAAATCAATATTTTCCAGTCGATCTGAATATCGCGACCCTGAGAATTTGAAACGGTTCTTGGGAGGATAAAAGTAGGAAGAGGCCATTTTGACTACAAAAATTATAAATATAAACTCTAAATTGAAGTATTAAAAACTCTAAATTTGTGTTCAATTTGCAATACCCTTGGGGTATTCGAAATTCGCATGAGTGTAAGGGCCGTCCATAAATTACGTAACGCAATTTTCGAGTATTTTCAAAACCCCTCTTCCGATTGTAACGAACTTCCCTATTTCTATGTAACGCAGCGTAACGCTGCCTCAGACCCCCTCCCTCCCCCTTCAGCGTTACGTAATTTAAGGATGACCCCTAAGTTTCTCCAAAATATTAAATTGCAATTCCACTCTTCGTGAGACTTGGGCAAAACATTTTAATGGTTAGGTAAAATTGGACGAAATGATGGTGTATTCAAAATTTTGAATTTCGCAAGAGGTGGTTGGTGAGGGTTGACTGAAAGGCCGTGGACTGGAGTGCCAAATTAACTTCAATTGCACCCACTTACCTTGATAGCATTGTTATTACCTCGAAGGACCACTGCGTGAATAGAATGCGACGTAGACGCATTGCCTGTAAATGTTAATATCTACAGAGCATGTCACTATTACTCTGGGCATATTCAGTAAACATGAACGGAGTGGAATGAAAAATAGATAATTAACCCATTAAGTCCCAAATTATTTTTACTAGAGATTTTTAATGAAATTCAAAAAATCATCATATTTGAGTGCTAGTTATTTAATTTTATCGAAATTAATTCAAATTATTAATTTGGGCAGGTGTGGAGAACTGTCCTCATATGAGGACGCTGGGACTTGGTATGAAGTTTTCCGCAATAATAAAAATATGTCTTCATAACAAATGTTTATGCCCACTGGATTCGAATTTTAGTAACTATTTTTTGACATTTAAAACAAAACTAAAATAAAATAATTAAACAACATAATTACATAAGTTATTGTAATGTATCAACAAAGCAAATACGATTACAGTAGAAGAATATTTTCAAAAAAGATCTTGATGGTAATAATTGAACAGACTTATACTACAAACATATTTTCGAAAATGATCTTGTACTAAGCTAAGATTATAGCACAAATGTAATTTCAGAAAAAATCTACTTTACTTTCTGAAGTGGAATAGACCAATACATTTCAGAAAGAGAGTAATATTGCATTTAGCACAATATTTGCGAGTCTTGCTTACGCATGATGGCTGCTGATTTGTGCATAAGCAATCCTCGTTATGAAACTCTATGAACTATGAACTCATAAATTGCCTAATGTAACTATTTGATTTGACAAGCCTTCAAGGTTTTTGTGAAATATAATACTTTGATGTAACAGCAATGTAAATATTAAACTCAATAATTGTAAATTATATTGTTTTATGTTAATTTATATAACATTGTTAACCGTTGCCATAATTGTTCTTGACAAGACACGTACTAAACGTGCGAAACGTTGAGCCATTAATAAATGTTTTTTAAAGTTTAATTCCTGAAATCAATATTGATTGATCCTATATGGTCAAAATATATATTTATTCGTACCATCAACACCTCCTATTTTGATTTTTATAAAGCTGCCTCTCAAGGCCCGTCTTCACGATGAAAACTATCGCGGTATTTCGCGTCTTTCTCGGTCGTGCCGCTAGATGTTGCATGATCAAGCAGTACCTGATAGGTAGCAATCATGCAACATCAAGTGGCACGACCGAGAAAACCGCGAAATGCCGCGATGTATTCCATCGTGAAGACGGGTCTGGAGAGGCAGCTTTATAAAAATCGCGTCTTTCTCAGTCGTGCCGGTAGATGTCGCATGCTTAAGCAGGTGTCGCATAACCTAGCGGTGCATGATCAAGCTGTCACATAATCAATCATGCGACATCTAGCGACACGATCATTTCTCGAAAAAAAAAACAACTTGAAATGCATATTCCAATTATTTTACAAGTTCTTCACATCACGACAAAATTGTATAACATAAAGTCCCAGCGTCCTCATATGAGGACGGCACTAAAATATCAATATCGAAAATATTAAATCATATAACTGCACAATTTTATATTCTTCGTAAAGGATGAGCACAAACTAAGACTATGTAGTCAGTTTAGCAACTCACCGGAATTTGGAAAAGTAGATATAATCAAATTTTTTATCGACATAAAAAAAGTATAAAATGCACTAACTTAGGAAGCTAGAAAA
Organism: Acheta domesticus; assembly: GCA_031308135.1. NCBI lineage: Eukaryota > Metazoa > Arthropoda > Insecta > Orthoptera > Gryllidae > Acheta > Acheta domesticus. Next base: position 110,683,112 of record JAHLJT010008446.1, on the reverse strand, counting down.
ACTACAAGAACATAAATCTGAGCGATAACAAACGTTTATATCTGTTGAACGAACCTTTGCGGTGTTGCCAAACAACAAATGAGGACGCTGGTACTTAATGGGTTAATATTAACTAAGAAATACATATAGTTGCAATTATGCAACTTCTCTTGAAAAGTGTTTAAATAAATGTAAAAGCTGAAGGCATATGTAGTTAAGTCATTGCAAACCGTTGACGCGACAGGGAGCCGAGTTTGCCACGGACCGCGTCTGAATGCGACGTGATGTCCGACAATGTTAGAAAGGCATAGAACATATTACATGGAATGTAAAATATACCCGACTCTTTGCCGAGAGTGTGCAGTTAGACAGTGGTACTAGTCCGTTTTTCAGTCCAACTGTTGATTTGCGATTCCTGGTATTATATGAGTGAGGCTAATTTTTTAAGAGCTGGGTAAACATGGGCAAATTGATAGTGTATTCAGAATTTTGAATTACGCATGTGGAGTGCTAATCTGTTGTGCGATTTGCGCAATATTTTATTCGCGATTCGAGTCATTGTATGACTTGGGCAAAACAATTCAAAGAATAGGCAAACTTAGGTAAAATGATGGTGGATTAAACATTTGGAATTTCAAATGCCGGAGTGCTAGCCAATTTTAGTCCAGTCAACTTTTGATTTGCGATTTCCTACGGTGTATGACTTGGGCAAAACTTTTTAAAGCATGGTAAAACTTGTGTCAAACGAAAGTATATTAGAAATTTCAAATTTGCAGGTGAGGGAGCTAGTCGATTTAAATTCAAAATTTCGAATTGCAATTCTACACGTAGTGTGACGTGGGCAAAACATTTTAGTGCTTAGGGAAAGTTGAATAAAACTTGAGCAAATGATGGTGTATGTCATTTGATTTTCCTGTAACACTACAGTGTTCATGCAACTCGTAGTAGTTACAAATAACGCAACGTCCTATTGTTGCACCTCTAACTTCATTTCGCACTTAACAATAGAGGCAAAGTAATTGATATGCTATATTTGATAATAAGAAAACATAGTAGATTGTAATTATTTTTTAAAATATTTGGAGTCAAGTGATTATCCATTGTGGTCATGGGAATGAAAAATACAAAAATGTTTGTAATTGGGCAACTTTTGTCCATATACGAAGTCAGCAAGTACCAGCGCCTTTGTGAGAATATTGCTGTTTATTCATTGACATTTGGTTAGATATTTTATGTCATCCCGAAGAATATCACTGCTGATGCCTAATGATTACAAGAAAAGGCCCAAATCATTATTTTACTGCGAAATACGGAGGGGGCTATGCGATAAGTACGATATATGCTCGTAATAGAGTAAGTGACCATGCAGTGTTTGTGCGAAGATGAGAAGGAACCTTCAAGAAATGGATTTCCATCTACCACGAATCTTCGATCATTTCAAAATACTTCTATAACACGTCCTTTCTCCAAGCATTGTATTTATATTCGTTATATACAGTACAAGTACTATATAGGTGACCAGAAATACTCGGCAAAAATTTCACGTTGCAAAAAAGGGCCACCTCTTGACATTTTGATTAAGAACAAAGTGAATTAATTATGAGTAAATTTACCTTTGAACTTCTTTTTCAAACCGCTCTTGTAGGAAACGTTTTGCTTCGTTAAGATCTGACCGGTTTCCAGAGTTTCCCACTTGCCACCTTATTTACCAACGAGCATTAAACGATGGACATCATCAATTGGATGAACATATTGCAGGCCTATGATTTCTCTTCAGAAAAAAGACTGGTTGTTAGGGCATAGGAACGATGGATTCTTGTTAAACAACTTCTGTGAATTCAGCGCTTGTTGTGTGTTCTAGCGGAGCACAGACATATCGAAGAATTATTTGTGTGTTCTCGGTTTGCGCGGGAGGTTGTTATAAATTTTGTTATCGATGGTCGCTTCTAAAAGACGCCCAAGTTTTCTACCTCCCAAGAGCAGCTTTTTCTTTCTTTTCTTGCGGCCAGAGAGGCTAGCTAACTTCTCCAAAAGACCAGACATCAAAGTTAAACTAAAGATGTCCCGTGAATACAGTAGTTTAAGGTGTGAGTCAAGCTTAAAAACATCTGAGCTGCATGTTCGCATGGTTGTATATTGTGAAAATAATGATCGCATTTCTATTGATATCCGTCACTCCTTGATACTCTGATTGTTTTGACCATATTTAATTAAAGAAGCGAGAGTTATCGTAATGTAAATACAAGAACTGTAGCGCAGGTTTAGGCACGATATAATACTTAAAAACTATTATTGTGCACTATAATTTTGTCAATTTTTTGGGGGTGCTCTGCTCTGTTTACATCGAATCACTTCTTTCTTTGTCTTCATATTCCATTCATTCACGCATGTACTATGCTCTATAAAAGCTAAACACCTTAAAGGTTCTTCAAATGGGCTAAATTTAAAGTACTACAACAGAAAATTGTATAAAAATGGGTATTTTCCCCCTAGAGAGTGAGGGTAATATTTATATCGGTTTCTTTGAATTCACTTCCTCCGAACCCCCATTGTATCACAGCAACAATTTAAAATTAATAGTGCTACAACTGCACATATCTTTCCGCATTATTGGTAAGTTTTGCAGATTTCGAAAATCCAAAAGCTTTAACAGAAATGAGCGCTTATACCTACATCCGGCGAAATAATTTAGGGAAAATCTTTAACGCCATTTTTTAAAGTTTGCCATTATTTAAAGCAAAAATTACGTAGAAAATACTCTGTTTTAAAAAAATTGTCCGTGCTCTTATTTAAATTAATTTTTACTTTCTCGCACTTACTTCATAAGAAAGAGTTATGTAATGTTAGCAGGAAAACAGCTAATTTTCGACAGAAAATCTCTTATGGCCGGGCACTGGTAACGAAAAAGAGCATAAATCCTGTTGCTCTACATAATAAATTACTGACGCTAGCACGTGATGTAGCCAGAATCCATGTTTTGTGAGTCCTTGATACCGAAAAATTGATTGACGGCAAAACATGTCTGTCCGTACGATGATCCGTCTGTGGCTAATGCCAATTTCTCATTTCTTTGCAATGTCAGATTTCAACGGACTGACGCGAGGTAACTCGCAGGTGACTAGTTAACTCAGAGGACCTGAGATCGAGTCTCAGTGGAAATGTGGAAATGTGGTGTGGAAAATGTTTTTGTAGATTGAAAACACTTTTACAGGTTCATGTACTAGTAGTACATTATTGCCTAGCATAATGCGAGACAGTACGTGGTATTGTAGCTCCACTATTATAATAAAAGGATCAATAAACATATACATAGATTATTTAGTATTTTTAAACATTATTAATTTTTGTGGGTAGAACGATAAATGATGTGATTTTGAAGCACTGTATTAGGTGGATGTCTAGTGAACAATTTGTACTAATTTTAAAATACTTGTGTACATTTAGTACTGTTATTTAAAATCTTCTTAGATTGGCGAAATTTGAACACCACAATCTAATTCAATAATAAAACATGCAAAAAATGCCCAATGAAAAATTGAAAAGTATAAAGTATATTACAAGTGTTTGAAATTAATTTGTATACATTAGTGACGGTGAGAATAAGTGGCGGATGGTGTCCCAAGAAACAGGGGTTTGCAGCTCCACTGAATGACGAAAATGTAATTTCCAAAATTCTGATAAATAATATATAATAAAACGTAAGCAATTCATATAAAGTATTTCAAAGTTTAATAAAAGTATATATTGAAACATTACTTGTATAATTTATTCGTAGTGTCCGTCACCCGTGTCAGGTATGTTCACATTCCAGGCACATAGTACGCCTTGGATTTCCAGTGGGAACTAGAGTTTCTTAATTAGTTCTGCAGTGAGGACAATTGCCGTAATAATTCCATAGAAAACAAAAACGAACTAGGTTAGAAAATACGGTAATCACACTTCAGCACTTTTTATGAAGCACTATTGTTTCGAGAAGTTTTACATTAGTTCATTTCATGATCTTAGTTATTATTGTTACCACTAGTAATGATAACAAAATAAAAATTCTTATATTTCAAAAATTCACTGCTTTTTTATTATTGCAATAATGAAAGATCTTACATACTCACACATTTTTAACAACGACGCTTGCAGAAAGGGATTTTCTTCCAAAACGGCCAACTTCACAAGCAGATCTCATACAAATGCATATTTTGAATCAACAAACCTAACATCAAGTGAAAATAAATCTCCAAACATCATAAATATTTCATTCAATACCATCAATAATTGACATAACTTGTGAATTTTGAAAAAAAACAAACGAAATTCATAAAATGAATTTCAGCGGGTTTCGAATGAAGACAGAAAAATTGGTATTCCCCTCGGACGTCACGACACGTCTTGCCGATGCGCCGTGCTCTGGGACCAGATCCCTGCGCTATAAGCCGGTGGCTCTTCTCGTTGCGGTGCAAAAACAATGGGGCTGTATGATAAGCATAGAAATGCGCGGTCAAAGTTTAAACGAAGGAAACGCAGTGAAAGAGCTTAAGAGCGTGACATGGTCCACTGCCTTGGAGCGAACGAGATGCCGGAGTGAGCGCTCGTTGGACGCTCTGTGGTTTCAAAATGATTTCATATTCATCGATATTGGCTGCAATTTCTTGAATACTGAATGTCATTGAATGGAAACTGTACATTCCTAACATGTTAGAAGAATATTTTCGATATCTGGGAGTTGTAGAACCGTTCAACCTAAGCACAAGTCGCCCCTGGTGAGAACAACAGATCGCAAAATATCTTCTAAGATGAATCAACAATAGGCATCAGTCCAACACCAGATTATTGTATCAAGACTACGTGAGCGATTTTCCGAAAACAGCATTGTCATGAATCGTGTGCCCTTTTTCATTACCCGCCCAAATTATTGCAATTTTTAAAATTATTTGGAAATAATTTTCTCTGGAAATAAAAATATTCCCTCATTTCCCGTTTTTTCTTCAAATAACAAAACCTCCGCACAAATCTTATGGAAGTGAGGTTTCGGTCACATTGTCTGAAAATTTTGTATTTTGTTCCTTAGATCATACTGACCAAAAGTCATTAAGCAAAGAAGCTGTTGTTTTTGATCTAATGTACATTTTAAACAGGAGATCATGTCCATTTGTCGGATAATAGAAAGGCACATATGTGCACTCAAAGCATATTCAAGTGAAAGAACCTCACTTGTTTAGACTTGTGAATTTTGTTATTTCATTTTCCGTGAATGCCGCATCGCAAACGAAAGAGCGTGTCCTTGCCATTTTCCTATTAGCTTTTTGCTTGATGCGTCCGATCAGTTCAAGATCCTGAAAGAAAGTGAAGGAAAAGCATTAAGCCGTGCGCGCATTGACATACCGCTCAACGCACCTCTGTACTCTCTCCTTCTCCATCACTTCCACACATTCTTATTCTGCCTCACTACCTCGCAGATACTACAGTGAGAAGAAAGGAGATAGTTTCTTGCAGTTAGTAACAAAAGCTTTTGTTCAAAGCAATATTTTGAAAAAAAAAAATTCGAAATAGACATGCTCTGTTTGACAAGCAAAACCGCGTCACCGTGGACCCATGTAATCAGTGAATCTCATTTTTCGTATCTCATTATTTTATCTTAAATATTAACTTTACAATGCAATAACATTTGAAATCAGTTACTTCTCGAGAAATGAAATGTAATTCACAAGTCTAAACAAGTGAGATTGTTTCTTTTGAATACGCTATGAGATCACTTATGTGTCTTTCTATCATCTGACAAATCTACATGATCTCCGTTTTCAAATGTTCAATACGTCAAAAATAACAACTTTTTTGCTTAACGGCCAAAAACGACTCTTGATCAGTATGATCAAAGGAACAACGTGATAAATTTTCAGACCATTTGACCGAAACCTCATTGCCACAAAATTTGTACGGGGTTCTTCACCAGAAATTCTCGTTTTCTGTATTCTCCAGGTTTGTCGTCACACAGTGAGTGTCTAAGCAAGAGCTATGAGCAGTGCTGTTCAGAAAAAATATTTTTAGCTGGTAGATTTGATGAAAAATATGGATGAAATAATGAACAGAATACTTGTTTACAACAATGAACAATTTTCAATTGGAGCGGATATATTACACTGGGATTTACAATTTTAACATTGGGTTTCTTTATGTAAAGGATTCACTACCGAATAATATTTTTGAGAAAGAAATCAACTTATCGAAAAAAAAATATTACCGAATATTTATACCCGAATTGCGATGTTGTAAGGGTTAGGTACAGAATAGGCGTCTGGGTTTCTAAAAGTATTCACATTTGCAGTGATTCTTGTTAAGGAATATTCATCGTTCATGTGTGTTTTAAAAGTTCGGGGCCCAACAAGGAAATAACCTCGTCCCACAACGTTTATTAATTCGATGCTCGTATTGTGATGGATGCGTCGACAAGCCAATGCTCATTTTGTGCTTGCTCGTAACGAAGGCCCATACAGTAGTGAAATATTCGCGAGCCGTGCACACTGGGGATATGTTCCGATGGGCAGTAAAGCTCTCGCAAATGCTTCACTGGGTGCAGTTAAATAGATGCTTTACTGATCAGATAGGGCGGAATCCCATGAAAATATCCCCTGATATTCCATTTGAAGATTCAGATTTTTGCGAATTTCGGTGTTTGGTTCCGGGTGATGCGTTTTTGCAACATCTCGCAGGTCTGTGATCCGGGCGATAAAGTTTGTTTCATTCGCGTTTTGGACAATACGATGGGATTTTCCTGCGGGAGTAATTTCAGAATTTGGAAAACTGCCAAACGATTTTATTTTTCTATCCACTCGATGATTTTCCGTATCATTGATGTAAAATTGAAATTAGCTGAGGGTTAGGAAAATGGAAAACAGATTTCAAATTTATCATGTTCTAATAAAGATAGTGACGATAATAATAATATTAATAATAATAATAACTAAATGACTAATTCATTAATTTGATAATAATAATAACAATAATAATAATAATAATAATAATAATGACGATAACAACAATAATAGAAATATTGCGATCACTGGATAGAGATGGAAAGACTCTGGAAATGAAAGGTAGCAGTTCCCATTAGTAATTGGAGCAGTGAGATATATGCAAAGGCCTTATAAAACACCTGATACCCATGGCTTAAGTGCGACTGTCGCTTAACAATTGCTGAACACCGCGCTACCGAGTACAACTCACATTCTGCATACTTGCCTCTGGGATTCTTGTCCTTGGGTAGAACCCCAATCCAGAGATACATCGACCAGCCAAACGCAGCTGATTTTGGTATAATAATAATAATAATAATAATAATAATAATAATAATAACAACAACAACAAAAACCCAGGTAAAACTTACAAACATCTGGGCATTGAAGAATGTGAAACCATCTCGAACGACGCAATGATAGAGAGAATTTGCAAGGAGTATTACAGAAGAGTGGAACTTCTCCTGCAGTCCGCCCTGAAGTCCAGGAAGAAATATCTGCAATTGGTTGTTTGGCTGTGCCTGTAGTCGAGTACAGTTTTGGAATAGTGAACTGGACTGAGCAAGAAATTCGTATCATGGTTCGAAAAAACAGAAAACTGCTAACAATGCATTAACGTCGCCCACCCTCGAGCTGATGCACATGGAATTTGTTTCACGTAAGGAAGGAGGAAGAGGTTTCAGACAAATTGGAGCCTCCTGGCACAATGCAATAGTTGAAATAGGGAAGTATGTAGTCAGTCATCAAGATGAGCCTCTAATGTGGCAGTTTTATTTATTTATTTATTTATTTATTTAGTCAAAAAAACCAGTAAAAACTGTATATGACGTGTGGGGAAAGAAATTTATCTGCGCACAATTTCTTGAGGGACAGAATTTTATTAAAAAAAAACGAAAACGAAAAAATTAATTTAGAAAATAATTATTTTAGAAAAATAAAGATATTTGAAAAATGTTTTTTCCCGAGTTATAGAAAATCAATTTCAACTGTAAATGAACTACAAGCAAAAGGAGTGCTCAACAAAACGTGCGCACAGTGAAGCTACATTTACGTCCAGAAGCAAAACAAGGGGCCATCTCAGCATTTGCTCTATGGATCAGGGAAACTGGACAAAAACCTGATCGAGATGGGGGTCATTGACCCGGAAGCTGAAGTACATTACTTGTTACAGGCGTATTATTATTATTATTATTATTATTACTTTTATTATTATTATTATTATTTAAGTCTTTCGTCTAGCTATGTGTACTACAGCAGACATCGGGTCATTTGGGGAACTAAGGTACCTGCTTTGCTGGCAAACTCGGGAGGTTAGGATTGGACGTGAAGTTACATCAATAAAAACTTACTCACGATGGGTGCTGTACACAGGAGAACAGTCTGAAGAGCCTTGCATTGTATGAAAGTGACAGTTCTTAAGGCCAAGCTTTGCAAACAATAAAGTTAGTTCTTCAGACATCAGTCCGTTTTCAGAGAAGACCACAGGGACGACATCAACAGACACTAACCGCCTCATGTCGCTCAGTTCAGTAGCCAAGGCCTCATATGATGAGTTTGTCAGGATCAAGGATTTTTCCCCTTTTCACGTGCACTGCAAGTCATTTATCAATGTCGAACTCCATACAAATAGAATCGCTGAAGGAATTTATAAGTTCAAGCAACGAGGAAAGTTGGTTCTTATTTCTGGCGTACAATTTGAGATCGTCCATGTAGAACTGATGATTAATGAGGATATGAGGATTTTTGGTGATTTCATATCCCATCCCGGAATCTCTTAACATCCTGCTGAGTTGGTTAAGAGCTAGGGAAACCATAAGAGACTAAGTCTATCGCCCTGAAAATTCCTCGTTTGATCCTCATTTCCTTGGTGGTATATCTGCCTCCAGTAAATGAGACTCTTATTTACGCCAAGTTGCCACGCAGTGTTGGATTAGGTTCACATACTGGGCATTTACTTTGCAGAGGTGAAGGACATACAAAAGCCAGGAATGAAGTATCGAATCGAAGGCTTTGGTATAGCCGATCCACCCCCAAAAAATTATGCGGTGTCTTTTTTTAGCCTCATTGACTACAACACTGTCTACTATCAATAATTCTTTTCAACCTTGAGCACCCTTTCAGCAACCATTTTGCTCTGGTGACAGAAGATTTTTGGTATTTAGATGGATATTCAGCATATTGTAAACAGTACAGATGTAAGCATAGATGTAAAAATCTTATATACTGTGGAAAGACATGTGTTAGGTCGATAGTTACTCGGAGTCTTAGGGTCGCTAGATTTGTTTATCATATATGTAACTCTTTCAGTGAAAGACTCCGGAATGATAGTTGGATTGTTGAATGCGGCTTAAAACCACCTGGCCAGGACTGCTTGAGTCCACGGAAAATTCTTCCACCGAAAGTTTTGTATCCCATCAGTACCTAGTTCTTCCCAAATCTGAGTTTCCTCACTGAATTAAGATATCCCTTTGTGTAATATTAGGTGAGCACATTTGAGGTATATCACAACAATTCCGTTCCTCTTCTGTTATCCAGTCAGCTCCAGCATCATGGGTCATGGTCAGCTTCAAAAGGAGTAGTTTTAGGGACTTTCCGTAACGCTACAATACATTGCGCAAAATGTGGGATGTTCCAAATAAAGCAATTTCTGGCACTTCCCAGTGTTTTGAATTACTTGGGAGTTTAGCCAAGTTCTTACACACGTTTTGCGGAACAAAATCTCAGAGCTCCGATAACTAATGGCACAACCTGTGCTTTTTCGCCGAACATTCGACTGATCTCGATATCGAAACACTTGTATTTAAGACGTTTCACTGCTTTCTTAGTTACGAGGTTTTCATCACATGTCAGCAATGTCTACATGATTTTTTCTCCAAATCCTGGATAACAATATCCTGTTTGTTTGAAGCTGTCATGCGATCCGTTTGAATTTGTTCGTCGTACAATATTATACACAGTCCAACAGATGTCACCGGTTTTGGTGAGTGTCCATATCACTTGGGGGGGGGGTGTTTGAAACTTCTAGGGCGGTTCAGATCTGCCAGTGAAGGTAACTAATATGTCAGAAAGAAACTGCATTAAAAAAGGAACTATTTCTGGCGTTAAATGTCGCGAATATAAAGATATATGCGAGACTTGAATACATTTCTCATTTTTGTCGCATCCTTGAAAAACGATTTTGCGAAACTTCTACGCATACTTGGCGTACTTCACACTCAGCTGCCATTGAAACATCATAAAACGATTTTGGGATCACGAAATTGAAACCATGTCAGCATTCCAGGCAATCGCCCTTATTCCTTTCTGCTGGACAAAAAGAGGGAAGTGATGTCGCCATCATACCACTACATACCACTACATTACCACTACATAAACCAAATCACATACAGAGACCTAGCTATCACATTTCTTAAAAGATCTATAAAATAAATAAAATCAATATTTGACCTATAATAATTTCAGATGCCGGAATTATACTTCAAAAAATAATAATCTACAAAATATCAATTGGAAGAATTAGTTACAAGATCAATTATGATCTTAAGTCTGATAATAACTGGTTAGTATTACATGCTGGGAGAAACTTTGTGTGAGAACTGAAATGAACAAAGCATAAATGCAAATTTAATATATTTTATTTACTTGATTTTTTATCGCTTGGAAATGTAAATACCAGAACAATCTTAAATATTTATTAGGCTCTGTGTGTCTTGGCTAATGCCGAAGCATTGTGTAGCACATACCAATGCAAAAATTGAAAGTAAATGAAAAAGAAATGTCTTAGTTAATGGTGAGGCTGAGGCGATGAGGTCTGCTTTTCCGTCTGACTTCACAAATATGTTGCATTTATGATTCTTTACAAGAAATGGAAGGACATTATTACTGAGACTGCCACGGTAGAAGTGATTCAATAGACCCTGAAAAAAAAGCAATCAGTATGGTGGGTTAATACGAAACAATTTAAACATGGGGCTATACAATTACAATACCATAATACTGCGAATAAAAATAAAAAGATAGTAGAATAACAAGATTGTGTGTTGAGTAGTTTAACATTATTCAAACTATATTAATAATTGATATTGAAAATTGTAAACAATAAATAAGTGGTTTCGTAGTGATAATGAATAAGTGATAAAGATAAAAATATTGATAGGAACTTAAAGGATATATACGTTATAAAATATTTTTATCAAGGACTATGCTTTTAACTGCTCTGACACATCCTTGACTGTATGAAACGTTTTCTGAATTTATGGTATAATTTATTTGATAATTTTGTGACTTTTTCCAGTACTTCAATTTTTTTATTACTTATTTTCTTTTTCTGTTAACTATGTCCGCTTCAGTAGCCAAATACTTTCCTCTATAAAGTCCATAATGCCAATGTGTTCTGTAAAAAGGAAATGTTAGTTCCCTTTTCTAATACCAAGTGTAATTTCTAAAATGTCTTTCATTCAGCCATGGAATTCGCAAAGAATTTGCTACGACGTCGGCGGAGGTTTTATCTTCTGGAAATTACGGCGAGAGTTTCATTTTTCGATTAATCACCTGCCACTCTTCTTTTTTATCCAACAGTTCTCCATTTTTACGAACGTACTACTTCATATATGATACGCGTCGTTGTTCTCTTTAATTGCATTGGAAACGATTTCCGATTCACACGAGAATTTTTCGTTCGTTATTTTTCTCAGCAAGTAATTGAAGAAATAACTTCGCGTACACAGGTGCTACCGAGAAATACTTGTATTCTGGTGTCAGCGGCGGGAGAATTTTTGTACTTCCGTTAAAAACAATTTTGGAGGTTCATGTACTAGTAGTGTAATTTTGGGTAGCATAATGCGAGAAAGTATGTGCAGTTGTAGCACCACTAGTTTATTTAAAGGATAAATAAACATATACATAGATTGTTTGATATTTTAAATAATATTAAAATTTGTAGGTGAAACGATAAAAAATGAAGTAATTTCAAAGCAGTGTACTAGGTAAATGTCTGGTCAACAATTTGTACTAATTTTAAAACACTGTGTACATTTACTGTTATTTAAAAAATCTCTTAAGATTGGCAAACTTTGGACACTGTAACATAATTCAATTACAAAAACATGAAAAAATGCTCAATGGAAAATGAAAAAAGAATAAAACATACTAGTTTACGTAATTGGAGGATTAACTTCGCGGACGCGGGTGCTACCGAGAAATACTTGTACTCTGGCGACAGCGGCGGGAGGATTTTTGTACATCCGCGGGCGGTCGGCAGCTTAACGCGCCTCCTCCGCGGCAGCGTCGGCAGTGTCGGCGGTGGCGGGGCAATGGATGGCGGCGAGGCCGGGGGCGGGGGGCGGGGACGGGGGCGAGGGCGGGGGCGCGCGCCCCTCGGGCGGCGCCGCTCGGGGACGCCGGGGCAGGGCCACCCCCGCAGCGCGCGGCGGGGCGCGGCCGCCTGTCAACGGCCCTCGTCGCGCCCCGCCCCCTTCCTCACCCCCGCCCCCCCATTCCGCCGGTGCGGCGCGGCGCGGCGGCCGTCTGCCGCCCGCCACCGATTGTCCTCGCCGCCGGATGTTTGTGCCTGCCGTCACAATGGCGCGAGGGACACCTCCCGCTCTCGCGCACGCTGTGCCATGTCAAATGTAATATCACCGCAAATGGACGATAACTGGTGATTCATCCAGGTCGCTAATTGTTGAATTGGGGACGGGGACTGTATGGTCCGCGCGCGCGCGCACGCAGGGAATGCCAGGACGCTACACAAACTCCGAGGGAGGCGTAGGACGCGGAGCGGGCCTATTCACTGACCTCAAAACCGTGTAATTTCGGACAGCACTGTTTACACGCCCTTTTGATGCGGTTCTGTCTCGATAAAACAATTGCAAAGGCATTTCATTGCTTTTTTCCCTAATTAGCGGACGCACTGGTTTTGGTAGCTGTTGTGTTATTGACTTGCATTTATTTGTGCTCTTGACTCTTCGCATAGTTTAGTCGTTCACAACTCTCTTCTTTTTACTTACACTTAGGTATAGAGAAAGTTACGTATAGAGAAAGTTATGTAAAACTTAAAAAAAAATTGATGTTAAGATAAAACACAAATAAACGTTTTCGGGGTCGTTCAAAACCACGAAAAGAAGCGGTTTTACCAAATGTCCGTGAGTTCGTCAATTTGTCTGTCCGTCCTGTGGTAATACTAGTGCCTAAACGGTTCACGAGATATTCTCCGTAATGGAAATTGCCCAATCCATCTGACCGAACCTTGAGAATTTCAAACGGATCTTCTTACTTTTGGGAATGCTTCAAAGTATTCCTAGGAGTACTCAAAGCCCCTAGAACACACTGAAGTTTCAGAAATATTGCTCCAAATTTTTTCATTAATTTTTCGCTCGAATAGTACAAAGTGCACTTATTAAAATGGCATTGGTTCGAATTGGATTGAAACTTGTAAATTTGCAAACATTGGAATCGTTCCATTTTTCCAAACATCTTCTCTAATTGCATTACTGAAGCTAGAGCTTTTATTATTTATACAATTTATTTTTAAACATTATATCTTTAAATAATTTCGGGAAAACTAAACTAACTAAAACTCAACTCTATTTTTCTCCCTCAGTGGCCAGCTTCAACCTGTACCCCCCATACTAAAGCCTGACATTACTTCCGCTCTCTGCTATTGGTATCTAGGGTCTTGAGAGGGGGCGTCCCCCACTCCCTCCCCATTTCCCCTCTCTCTAGTTCTCAAGGCCGGGACCCTATCTGTCAATAACCCGTTGACGTAGCTGCAGCCCTTCCCACCCTAGTTCTTAGGTTATCGCCTAGGTGCCGCTGTGATCCGTAGATCCTTACAGGAATGATGGTTAATGACAGGATACGGTAGGAGATGAATGATGAAGCGATCCGGTTGAGTGCGTTTTGGCAGGAGAAACAGGGGTACTCCGGGAAAACCTGCCGCGAACCCGCATTGTCCCCCACAAATTCCACTTGGAACCGTCTGGGATCGAGCCCGCGCACCAGCGGTGGATGGCGCAGTCTGATCACTAGGCCACGGACCGCCCCTTATTTCGGGAATTCTTTTATCAGCATATGAGTAGTTCCCGCGTAAGTAGTAATGTAAGTCAAAGCGCTATAATTAAAAAAATAAACAAAGTTTATGAAAAACCACTCCGGATGTTTTGTTTACTTTTTTGCTCGAATAGAGAGCAACGTACGCTTATGGATATGAGTCAATATTTAGGAAACCTCTGAAATTTTGGAAGATAACTGATACCTTAAATAGAATATTTTATGATACTTACGATTTTCAAATGTATATAGTTTGTTTTTAAGCTTGAGACTCCTCCCAAAGGAAAGTATTAACTTTGAGAGAATATATAAGCAGTCACAATATTGGTTTGTTAAAAAAATCTCAAGAAATGAAAAGATGCATCAACGATAGAGATATAATCCAAGAAAGTTACTTCAAAGCTTATGTGAGTGATATGGCACACTATCAAAACATGTAAAGCCATGATACTATTAATTGGAAGTTTGCGAGAGGGTTATACCGCAAAAATAGTTCAATGATTCAACTGTTCATTATTATTCATACCATAGTACTTCTTTCGCCGTTAGACGTAGAGAAGCATAGAATGTAAATGGCGGGTCTGTATATGCAGTTTGTATAGAGGGATTGTTTTGACGCGTCAATACGTTGCAAAGGCAAGTTCAGTAACTTTGTTGGCAGTTTTGAAAGTCCAATTTTACACTATGATATAGTGAATAAGTAGTACCCTGAATAACGATTCTCCAGTATCCTTTGTTTCGCATAGGATTAAAAACGCTCTGTATAGACTGTATAATAGGCAATACGTTTTGCATGTTCAAGTACTTTCGAAAGTAAAAGAACATAGACTGCCTTCATAAAGGGAATTTGCTTTACAAGCGTATAAAAGCTTAATTGCAATCACTTAGTGTACAAATCTGCTACTTTTGAACTTGACAGAGAGATTGTTCTAACAAACTTGCCCATAATAATAATAATAACACTGTCTCGATTGGTATGAAGGATTCTTAAATGGTCCACAACAGATCTATAGGAAAAGGAAAGACTGGTAGGGGTTCAAATGACACGTATCATTTGCTACCGTCCAAAAAATGCGATCCAAAGTATGACACTGCCGCGACAGATGGCAGGGCCTGGCGTTGAGATGCGTACGAAAATCCATACGAAATATATAATAGCTATGAGGAAGTACTTTCGAGAGAAAGCATGTTCTTCTCAAGTCCAGAAGGTAATTGTACATGCAGACGGCAAACATATGCACCCTCAATTTCAAACAAGATGGGGAAATTTAATATTTCTTTTTCCACGAAGAGATGGAAACGGAAAGCATTCCATAGTGGATACCCTGCTGCAGCTGACAATCCAAATATCGTCAAGTAAATCTCGGAAATGACTCAGTATTGAAAAATTGTATCTTCAGAGTGTCAAGATGTCATAGCAGCAATCCAAGAGCAGATGATTCTCACATAGCAGATGATTCTCACATACCTTAAATATGCCATCAAAGATCCAAGAGTATTTGGTAATTATTGTCGATGTGTGATGGAGACCATTAAAGCATTCAGTATTTTATCTCCGGTTGTAGTTCTTTAGCGGCCACCGACTACAATTTGGGGCACCTTCAGCTGGCTGGATCATTCATATCGAACTTGCTAAGAAATATGGATAATGGATGCTGACACACCTTACTGCTAGTATCACTCAGAAGCTGTGTGACAATGAAAACTGTAAATTATTCTGGGACCCAGACATCACTAGAGACCAGCAATTCAGCACAACAGATTTGATTTTACATTCTGGAAATATGTCAAAAAATTTGGTTTATTAAATTTGCAGTTATTTATACCAACAATATGATGACATACCAGACAAAAATCGACAAATGAGGTTTTCATCAATTCCACACATGTCCATCATAAACGTTTTGTGGGAATCCGCGAAAAAAGTGTTTCTTTGTAACCTGTTCTTCAAACTTATGAATATTGATATGGGTTCATTTAGCTACATAAATCTGTTTAATATGATGGTTTCAAATCTAATAAGGTAAATAATCTCGTAATTACGTCTTTAAAAACGGTCATGTTCTTATTTGATTGCATTTAATAGACCTGTCGTCTTTTGATTAAACGTGCAATGAACATGTTTGTTTTTGTTTCACTCAAAGAAAACAACTAAATGTTTACTCACATCTTTATTGTTAAAATATACAATCAAATAACTTTCAGGGCATCAGAAACAATTATAAATCTGCAGTCCAACATCAGGTTCTAAACGGTCACAATCATTAGATCACCTTTCATCATCATTATCATCATAATCTTTGTCGTCGTACGGAACTTGCTGCAAAATAGTCTTATACCAGGACAGAGAATCATTGTTTTGCTAATCGTCTTCCTACGTAGTAACTAGCAACGTGTCGATGTCCTTCTTCTTTGCTCCTTTACTGCATTTCTAAGTGATAGTGTTAGTACAGGAATTGAGAAAGATTTTGCAGATGGCCAGCCCTTTTTCAGAACTCTTTTGAATCTTTCAAAGTCACTTGCAAATCTGAAATGTGCTGCTTAAACTTTTTCAAATGTCATTTCATTATTATAATTGTTTGTGCTTTTCTCTTTCTTCATGTAAATTCGCTTTTTATCAGCTATCATCTCAATGATTTTGAAACGTTGGGATAAACTTTTACCATCAATGACCAATTTTCACCTAGATTACGTTCTTCACCAACAGACTAGTACAAACCATAGTACTCTTCTTTCGTTCCTCTGTTGGGGTGTTTTCTGAGCTACTTCTTCACTCTACCAAAAACCCTGAGCTGGAAGGAATCAATGTTCTCGAACTAGATAGGTAATTACAATCTCTTGAATGTTGTTTTTCAGTGTTCCCAAATAATTTATTATTGTATGGATAAGTATATTGTTCATATTCTGTCCGTTGCATCCATCACAGAACAGTTTCAATCTTGAGATTGCAGTACACTCCATAGATTGCAAGAAATGTAGCAGTTCAGATGACACGTCTGTTGCATTCCTGCCTGCAAGTTCTTCAGTTCAGGTGTAAAAGACAGGCTTGTTTGTATTAGCGCTGACAACGTTAAGAGAGTAAAAATTTATTTGCCTTTTGTAAAACGCCTCTTGGTATTTTAGGGAGAGGTTTCAGTTGCGTTCTAAAGATCGAAGCATAACATCTCATTTTCTTTGTTTTCACGTAAGAGATCATGCAAAGCTTGAGCCCTTTTCTTAGGAACTCTTTTTTTCCATTATAATATTACTCATAAGCTGCAAATCTCTATCACATTTAACCATCTCAACTTTTATCTCGTATCTATTTTAGAACAGTTTCTGCATACATCAGAAATAACTTACAGAATAACTTAACGTTAAAAAAACTCTTTTAAACGTTGTTTTTGTTACTTTCAGACCCATAAGGCCATTGTACATATCCAATAACTTATTTATGTTTAAATCTGTCGTACTAAGGCACATTTCATACCTTCATTCAAATGTTTGCAAGGATGAAACACGCGATAGCCAACTGGAGCACTGTGCTGTTTCATCCTAACTAAATTTTTTGACTTTTTGTCTTGATCTTTCTGCGGGAACCTTCGTTAGCATCACCACCATTCCTTGCAACACTATCTTCTTCATCCATTTTACACAAACATAACTTCTGTACTCAAAATTTTACTTGCACTATAAAAAAATTCTCAACACATCAACCATGCTCTCAACCGGAGAACGACAAACCTTAACTATGTGTTTCAGATTTACGTCATGTGCCAAAACTACAGCCTTCCTATTGGTTGAAAGGATATATTATTGTTTGAGTGAAACTAACCCGTGGACATGTTCTTGTTTGCTTTGAAAACTCCGATTTTCAGCAAAGAATTTTCACGTAACATGAATTTATTTGCCATAAATAGACCTAACAATACTGTAGGAACCATCCACCATGTTATGAAACACCCACTAACATAAGTTTTTTTTTTAAAGCTGACATGTGTGGATTTCATCGGCGGCTCCTCAAATACAGAGAGATAGCATTTACTCTGAAAGAACGATGGTGTGTTAGAGAAGTGAAAAACTGTTCCAGTTTCTTACATTCAGCAACTGGCATCATACCGAAAACATTCAGCAGAGCATAGGAAGATCTAGGAATGGAGAAGAGAATTATAATCGCCCTCCAGAAATTGGTTATTATCAATATGGGCTCACTAGTCAGCCATGGGAACACGTGGGAATTAAAACTTTAATTATCTACAAAAATTATATTATTAATTGTACAAACTGTTCTTGTTTTTTGATATGTTGGTATAGTATACTCTAATGTTTTGTAGATTTCAAATATGCGAATGACACCATGTTTGATTTTGTATCTAAGTGAGATCAACACTTAGGCACTCAGAATGCCGCTGATAACTCAAGATACTTGGGGAGGCTAGAGTTTTTGGGAATTTATAATACAGGTATTGGTAACAAATTTGTACACAACGTACTTGCAAGAGATAATATAGTTCGCAAAACATTTTGAATTTAAGAAGTAAAATCTCTGCAATAAATGAATACACGGTCTATTCTTAAAGCACACTACTCATTTGGCGTAATAAAATGTAATACCGGTACATCTCTGCAGACTTGACAGGAAAATAAGAAATACCCCTACAACGCACCATCTCACTCTTAGAATTCAGTGCACAGCCTGCACTTACCTCGAGGTAATTGTTAATTTAGAGGCACGATGCTTACTGCAAGAAGAAAAGTTACGTCGGTACTTTCTGCCCATTAACTGACGTCTGTTCACAAAGCTATCTGTAATCAGGATAATCTTTCATGTCTAGCACAGAAAATCGAAGGTTTTGTATACCTAAGGTATAAAACCGTATGAATGCATGACAAAGAAAACTTAACGGTAGATTTTTTACAACAATACGGAGTATATTGAAAAGAATGCTCAATGGGGTCGCTTCGAACCGGGGGCCTGTTCGGTGACACTGACGGATTAATTTTCTTCCAGATTGTTACAAGAGTTAAAACTGCTATTAATGCCGTGCATAAAAATGTCATTAAAAGCATAAAAATAATCATAGGTCAGTAAATTGAAGGCAAAAATGGCTGTGTAAATCTAGCAACGCATCACTCCAACTCATTTGCTCTGGATGCCCTGCATTAGCGAAACAATCTTAGAAACAAGATACAACAGCGACGTCAAAATGATTCCTCAAGTAATTGCAAAAAATACGACCTCGTAGAGAATGAGCAAATATATTACAAGTGCCATCCAGAACAAGAAATCAGCAATAATCAAGCGCGAATTCCGGAGGATAGTTTAATCATCACTGAACGATCAGTGAAACTAATAAACCAGATATTGTTTTTCTTGATCTAAAACATATTTAACTGAGGTTGTAGTCCCTACAAATGGCAGGCTTGTAACTTTTTATACAACTGTCACTCAAATGAAGGGAAATTCCAAAAATTGGTTGTGGAATTAAAAGACATGAATATGGATTGCAGACAGTGGAAGCAGTTAAATTCGTAGTACCTACATATGTGCTAGTGGTTAAGGAATGGCTACAACAGCACATACTTTATCACGTTATGTGTCACTTTTAAAATTTTCGAAAAACTTCATTGAAAATGGGACCTGCGCATTTTTTTTTCATACTTCGATCTATTAGACAAATAAATTTAACGAAAAAGTTTGAAGCAGTTTTTGAGAAAATCTTGTTTTCAAAATTGCCTATATTCACGGACAATTATCCAAAAACGGCTCATATTTTCTAAAAAGTTTTCAAGAAATTTCTCATGAAAGATGTCTTCTAAAAACATAGTGTAGCTAGGAAAGTAATCTCCATCTTCAGTAATGAAATTGTAGGAAGAGACCGAAAAATGTTCATCTTTTGAAATTTTCGAATATTCACTTCAACGGAACTGAGACCAGCCCCATTTTTAAAAACGTTCTTTGTTCTATTCAAATAAAAAATCATCCACAAATTTGGGGTAATTTTTGAGAAATTTTGGAAATATAGAAATTTCCCTTCTGCGTTACCTCGAGATAAGTGCAGCCTGTGAACGAATTGTAAAACTAATAATATTATGAAATATTCGCATTGCGACGTCAACGAGAATATTTTAGCACTAGATTTTAAAATAAAAGGAATAGAGATGGTTTTTGTAGATGTAGATACCCAAATGACGATGCTCTTGAAACAGAGAAGGTAGCATTTTTAATCAATTGACGAGTGTCTTAGATGAAATCGCGAAGAGAACGGATGTCCGAAAGTTTTCTTTTACAAATCGAACGATAACGGAATGGAGTAGATTGCCTGCAAAAACTTTGAATCATTTCAACCAGATGGAGGGAAACCATCTACACCCGTCAATTTTCTTTCTATTAGGAAAGAAAGGTATCCTTTTGTAGATACTACAACAATGGCGAAGTATTTAATGAGTTCGAAAGAACTGGAGTATGTTAAAATGCCCTACCTACATTACGTAGCTTTGCGACCCAGAGAAATCTGTGAGATTAAAATAAATTCTGAGAATTGACATAGCTCGCAATCATGAAATAAGTAAAGGAATTTGCATATTGAAGGTTATGGAAAAGATACTGAAAATCACAACATTCTCGAACAAAACCGTACCGTCAAAAATAATCAAGCCTGGGGTCAAAATTCTCTTTCGTAACCACTACTGGGTACTATTTGTTATTTATTAGTTAATATTAATTAATGTTTCAGAACGAACTAATTATATACTATCGTATAAAATATTATTGTCCTAAAATTGAAAACTGTCATTTCAAAAAAAAAAAAAATAAATAAATAAATAAAAAAAAATAGAAGAATGGAAGTGGAATTACAGTCCGGTTATGATAAAGAGTTGGATATTGTTTTGAGTTATGTAATAATGTATTTTCTATTACATGATCCTTCATATTACTATTAAATAATAAATATTCTAAATGATAATTACCGTAATAATCGTTATTATCGATTTTCCAAGCAAATCTTTTCCCCCACTTCCGTACCATCATTGGAACACTGTGCGCGTGCCGTGACGAGCTCTACCTTTGTCGGTCGGTCGGTACGGAGCAAGAGAAAAGATTTCTGTGACGTCACAGAGCATTGAGTTGGCAACCACAGCTCTATTCTCTTAATTATGCTGACTACCAAGTCATCTTTGCTGAGAAGGAAGATGATGTTTTGTACATGTTGCGAAAACTTCATGAAGAGTTCTTAAATTGGGGGCTGAATAAATTTTAATAAAAAAGAACATCTGATTGTAGGAGTATGATTGTAGGAGACTGTGTATACCCAACGGACCATAATTGAATTTCTGTCAGAATGTTACCTATTTAGGTACTCATATAGCAGCAAATGGGGGTAATGTAGACGATATTCAGAGTAGAATTTTAAAAGGGAAAGTAGCTATAAGGCAATTGCATTTCTTAATACGGAATTAAACTCTGAGGAAGAATGTTTAAAGAAGATTTTATAAAAGTATCGAAAAGAGTATTGCAATATATGGGTCTGAAGTTTGGGAAACATCGAAACGTAAAGAAAATAAACTTACAGCAATGGAAATGAACTACTGGCGAAGAAGCTGTGGATTTACATTGTTGGACAAAGTAAGAAATTAGAAGAAAAGCAGAAGTAACTTTCAACGATATTGATACCATTGAAACTAAAGGGCTCAAAAGGTATGGTCACTTAAACAGAATGGGTAGAGAATGATGGCGTCTAAAGCTGTGGAATTGGAAACCAGAATCACACAGAAGACAAGGAAGACCCAAAAGTACATGGAAGGAAGGAGTGGAGAAGGCAATCGCTAAAATAAGTTTAAACTTCAGAAGACTCCAGTGACAGATTTAAATTTAAGTCTGTCACTGCATTACACTGTCACTTGAAACTGGGATGAGTAAGACGCCTAATGATGTAAAATACGCGCATGTTAACGCCAATAGGGAAATGTTAATGCTTCATGTAAAGTATATACAAAAATAAAAATATCCGTTTCTTATTCTCACGGAATTGATAGTTTCGAGTGCGGGCAGATCGATCGTGGAGTATAAATTTTGCAGAAAATCACGTGAACCGTTTAGGGGCTACCATTGACCACGGACCAACGGACGGAAGAACGGACGGACGAACAGACGGACTAACGGACATTTGCACATACATTTTCGGTATCAAGGACCCATTATACCTGAATTATGACTACATGGGTCATTAGAGAATATAAAAATTAGAAAATATTTCTTTAAAAACAGCATGCATTTCACACAAATTTCGCAAAAACAACTCATATATTCTAAAAATTCTACGTGACCTTATTTCAAGGACTGTCTTTGAACAGCGGATTTCGTTTGGAAACAATCTCTATATTCAATATTGTAATTCAAGTAAAATTTTGATCACAAATTTCGAATTTTCAAAAAATTAAATGAATGGATTTTCTTAAATTTTTTAAAGAGATAACAGGATTATTACTAAGATTAAAGGTGCAATAATACAATTTTGTATAACTTTTACAACTAATACGAGAAAATGCTGCTGTAGCAGAAGTAGTTTGCATTTGAATGTGTCGAATGATTCCTACAAGATTTTATCATTCATCCACATTCTTACCTATGAACATGCATTTTTATGTATTTTTAATTAAACAAATGATTTTAAACCTTGTTTATAAATGTTGTATGATGGATCTCTTAATGAGGACAAAATTTCATTTCATTTGGTTACGCCATTTGAAACGTCATTTTGCCAAAAAACAATAAAAACTATGTGCGACATATGCAGGAGAAGAAAAAAATCTTGCTCGTTTTCCTCAGCTCTAGAATCTCTTCCCCACCCTTTTACTATACATAGGTAAATGATGAATAAAGATACCAACACAGTGAGGTTAGCACTATTTGAAAACTAGAAATTTTCGCCTTTGAATAACAGAAAATATTTTTATCGGTAAACGAACTCTTCACATTTGTTTTTCGTGTCTCGCCCTTACTTCGTAAGAAGATCAAGTATTGGAATCGAGACCCGGTAAACGGAGAATTTTCCACAGAAAATTCTTTTGCCGGGCCCAGTTCATGAAAAATAGATATATCTTGTTCGTGTGTATAGTAAATTATTTCTTCTAACAAGTTGTAAAGTCAGAATCCATGTTTTGTGGGTTCTTGATGCCGAAAATCAATTGACAGCAAAACGTCTGTCAGTCTACGGACAGCGCTAGTGCCTAAAGCCTAAACCATTCAGCCGATTTTCTCCAAAATTGATATTTGAAGAAATTGTTTAGAGGAATGTCGGCGCAATTGAAATAAAAACAGAAAAGTGAATATTTTATCATATGAGGAGCAACGGCGGATTAAATATCCAGCACGTTTATTAAACACACGAGACGTTATTCTTTGTCAGCAAGACGGAAATGGAACAGGAATGGAAATGTCCCAGGGCTAGGCCCAGGGCTAGTCAATCTGACAGGTTTTTAAGGGGAAAGAATGCTGTTTTGGCTAGAATTTTCTCGAATTAACTTAAATCTTAAATAAAGTTACTATTGATTGATTATTCCTGAGTTATAGTAAGTTTGACTCAAGGATTATGAGAGTCAATATGTAAAAAATAAGATTATTGAAATAAATCGCTAAAGATTGGCTCTAATTAGCTATAAAAAATTCTAAAGTGAGTGTTCCCAAGTGAAAGATATGAAGAAAACCTATGACATTATAACCAGCGTTCTTAAATAACTAGAGGTAACCTGTCAAAAATGACGGAAGGAAATCAAACGAAAAAAGTGAAGGGGTCGATGAAACAAACCATTCTTTTAAAAGTGGTCGATGAAAGAAAAATGTTCGGGAATCCCAGTTTTAATCAATTAAAGCAATAATTAAAAAATATATTGCTTTATTATTGAAAATATTTTTGTTTGAAATGCAGTTTGGGATCCGATTGGTTCACTCGCGCGGAACCAGAAAACAAACGGAAAAAAACTGATCTTGAGGGGATTTGTGCGAGTATATCTGAAGAAGAAAAACTAGTGAGCCAAACAGTAGGAAAGAAAATGGACGCTTTCCTGCAACGCATAAAGAACATACTCATGTCAAATGATTTTTTAAAGTGAGTATTTGCATTAAATGCGTTGGTATTTATGCGTTGGACAGATTCAAGGATGTTTTATGTTTAGGCGAGGAGCGAAGGCCCGAGCGTCGTCCTCAACGTCGCGCCGTCCTCAACTTCAACCGTCGCGCGTAACGAAGCATCACAATTCGGCGGGAAAAATGCGTTGGCTGCAACCACTGGGTTTGCGTGACTCATTCTCGGAATGGACAGCGCGCGGTAACGAATCGTATCACAAAATGCATTTCTACCATATTTTTGAAATGTATATGTTTTATTAAAGCAATAGTGGTCGTTAACGTGTTTTAAGATATAGTGAAGATAAATCTGATCAATTACGTACCATCCGCCGACTGTGGATGCTTGGCACAAAATGTCCTGAACTTATTCAAAAGCACACTAGCATCAGAGAACGCTTGTTGAAAAATATTGAACGTCCACACCGGAATTCCTCTCAATTCCCACGCTTTCCTAGACCTAAGTTTGACATTCCCACACAACCCTAGAACTATCGTTTATTATGATCTCTGACGTCAATCAGATGCTGGCAGAGTGGTAACGGATCAATCAATTCTTCTGGTTCTTGCTTCAGTTTCTGATTTGATACTTGCTGTTCAGTTACTGTTTGACGAATTGCAAGAACATATTTTATTTACGATGAAATGTTAACTGACGTCAAGTAAAAACAGTGGGTGTTGTAAGACACAGAATAACCAGTGCAAGTTTTTTTTCTATTTATTGGACCCATATTATTTATGACAATAAAAATTTACGAAGAGAAAAAAATTCCAACATAATTCCTGCTTTTTGAAAAACCCAAAAAAATCTTAGTGTAATTCTTGCTTGTTATACATTCTGGGAAAGATTTATGTTTATCTTTTTTCTCAAAAAAAGAGGACTTGTTTACATACAAACATTTCGTCCAGGACTGAAGAAAGTCGACAGGATTTCACAAAATATGTCTCAAGCCTCTTGTACTTATTTTTATTAAATTTCTTTCTCTTGTCTTCTTATTCCTTTTTGATATTTTATTTCTCTTCGTCCTAAGTACTTATTACCGCGCCGTCTCCAGGCGGATGTAAGCGATCCACACTCTATTCTTTAGTTTCTGGCACACTTTTTTTAGTTTTTACGAGGGAAACTGTGGAAATATTCAAAAGACACCTCGGAGAGACCGCACTCCTCGGTAGTGTGAGACTTCTACTCACCAAAACCACGAACCCTTTGTTGTCCTTGACAGTTCTACCCAGGGACCGCTTTCGCATTACTTCAGGGTAGAGTCTTGTGTCTTTGATCGTCTTTTCGAATAAGAATTTTTGTGACATAATCTTCGATTAAAGCCCAGTTTGTCTGTGTGTTTGTCATCAGTGTCGTCAAGTTGTCAATTGTGATTGGGTAGTCGACCTTTTTGGACACTTCATTTCTTTCATTTTCCCATGTGGGGCAATTGAAGAGCGTGTGTTCTGCGTCGTCGTTAGTGTAGCCGTAGTAGTCACAATCGGCGTTGTCTGTTTTTCCAAACCTTTTCAAATAGGCCTTGAACAATCCATGACCTGGGTGCCTGGGTGAGATGGTAGGAAATAGCGCCGTGTTTTCTTAGTACCGATTTTGAGAGGTTTGGTATTAACTTGTGGGTCCATCTGCCTGTTAAACCTTTCTCCCACGAGTTTTGCCAGCTGTCCATTAGTTTTTTCCTAGCTTCTTTCTTAATGGCTGCGCGTGATGTTGCGTTAGTATTGTCTCCCTTCATTCGATCGTACACCTCTTTGCGTTCCAACGCTAGCAGACTAATTGGAGGGATACTAGCTAGCACCAACACCGCGCTTTTAGACAGTTCTGTAGGCCGATTATCTGGGCGCCCTTTCTTTGAACTGCTTCTATTTTTGTCCAAAGGCTTTTTTTGTTACTTTTTCGGTCCAAACAGGTGCCGCGTACAGCATTTTGAGTGCATGACACTCATTAGCATTCGTCTTTTAGGCTCACTCGGTCCTCTTACATTTGGCATGGGTCTCGAGAGAGCAGACGCCATTCCCTGAGCTCTTTCGGCTGCTGCGATTACCTGTGTACCGAAGCTGAGTTTGCTGTCTATATTAATTCCGAGGTAACTGAGGGATTTCTTACAGTATATTTTTTGTTTGCTAATTTTGAATTTTGGGGGTATAAAAGATCTGTCACTAGGACAGCTTCTGTTTTAGTGACTGACATTTCCAGATCTTTCTCCGTTAGCCATGCTTGAACGCGTTCCAGGCTGTCATTTACTTTGATTCCGAGAACTCAGGTGGAGTTGGAGCTACAATGATGTCGTCATCTGCAAAACCGACCAGTATGACGCCCTTGTGTAGTGGAATTTTCAACAGACTGTCGTACAGTACATTCCACTTTAGTGGTCCAATTTTGGAGTCTTGGGTTGCTCCGCAGGTCATTATATGTGTGATTTTCTTATCCTTGCATTTGTACTCTACAGTTCTTCCGTTGAGGTAGCTTCTAACCATGTCGAGGATGTACTCGTTTTTTTTCCGTTAGAGCAGAGATTATCTCGTGCCACTTTACTGAGTTGAAAGCATTTTTGATGTCAATGCTCAATAACGCGCAGTAACCTTTTTCTTGTTTTGTCTTTTCTGCGGTTTCCACGACCAGTTTGATGGCGTCTACAGTGGATCGGCCTTTTCGGTATCCGAACCGGAGAGCATCCTGTTAGTCTCCAGTTGGATTTGGATTCTTTCTGTAAGAAGTCCTTCCAGAATTTTTCCCATCGTGTCGAGCAGACATATGGGTCTGTATGAAGAGGGATCATTCAGAGGCTTGTTTCCTTATCTAATAAAAATTAAGTTTTGGACCTTCCAATCTTCAAAAAAGGATTTGTTTTCCAGGCATTTGTTGTAAATGTTCAATAAAAGCTGTGGGCAAAACTTTATTATTGTTTTCATGGCTTCGTTTGGGATACCGTCTCTGCCAGGGGCTTTTTTGTTCTTAAGGGAATCCCCCACTCTCTGTAATTCTTCTATGGTGAAGGGGTGATTTTTCTGGTTGCCCGTCTCTTGTAGCGTCTGATTCGGTGCTTGCCGCTCGGTTGGAAAGTGCGATCTTATTATTTCTAGTATCCATAAGGGATCGTCTAGTCCGGGCGTCTGCCTCTTGAGTTCTAGCTTCTTGGTCACCAATTGAAAAGGTTTTCCCCAAGGGTCCGACTCTACCTCTTGTATTAGGGACAGCCAACATCGTCTTTTGCTGTGCTTTATGGCAACTTTTAGCTCGTGCTTGCATTGAGTGTACTCACTTTTTAGTGAAGGAGATCCTTTCGATCATATATATTTCCTTCTCACATTGAGACACTTTTTTCTCAGCTCCGAGATTTTTTCCTTCCACCAATACATTGGTTTCCTGTTTGAGTACAGGCGTTTCTTCGGCATTGCCACGTTGCATGCTATTTTGTCTGCTTGTATAACATCTTAGCATGTTCTTTAAGTTTTCGTCTTTCTTCGTCCACTTAATTTCGTCGAGGATCTTCCTTTCTTCCAGAAATGCAATCATTGCCTTTTCATTGTATTTCTTGACATTCCATGACGCCGAGGAATTATTTTTGCTGCCATCTCCTACCGACCGTTTGCTGTTTTATTCGATTAAGAACTCTATATACATATGCTCGCTTAGGGTGATCTCTTCGAGGACTGTCTAGTTTCGTATTTGGCTTGCCACTCTGTTAGTGGTCAAGGTCAGGTCGATTATGGAGCTGGAGCAGCCTCTACGAAATGTCGTGGCTCCGCCCAGCACCTTACTTCGACAAGCACTTTGTTTCCGGGTACGTCAGCCACACTCCAATATTGGTATTGGTATTGGTTTTGTGGTAAAATGTCGTTGGCATTTAAAATTAAATGATCACAGGTGTTGTCATTGCCAGCAATGCTATTTATTTAAGGAGCAGCTATCGATGGCTTGCCCATCATCTGTTTCTGCTGTCTGGTAGTCGTTTTGTGGCTTCCAGAGAGCAGAAACTGATGATAATGGCTAAGATATGGAAAGCTGCTCTTGAAATAAATAGCATTATTGGCAATGACAACACCTGTGATCATTTAATTCACACTCCAATATGTGAAAGTCGCCGTCGCGTCGCTTGACAAGTGGAGTAAGAAGGGATATAAGCCCTCACACGATTCTGGCCAACAAAGAAATTTTCCGTACGTCCCACTGAGCTGAAATACTGCGAGAATCAAGATTCCCATTCATAACTAGTATAAGGCTAAGGACAGAACGCACGGTTACTTCGTCGATTATTTTAGACGATTCTACAATTTTTTATTGTATTTATTACTTTTATTTTTCCTGCACTTTTCCCATTTTAAATTTTTTCCCCCTAGACCTTGAGGGAGGGGATGGTCCACATGCCTCCCGTCCCTGGATCCGCCACTCCTTGTGTTTAGGATTGGCATAAGGACACAGTTCTACGTTTCGATTATTATGTGTTCTGCCATAATAGGAGCAAATTTTTACTTTATAAAATGCACTTAATCTTTGTCTTCTCATATCAAATATAATAAAGTAACTTCAGGTTTAAAATCAGCACCCTCAGATTCCTGAATTACAGCTGTTGAGAGCGATACACTGTGACCGATAACGTATTCTCATACGAGAAATACTTCGCCCCTCACTCGAAGATAGACGACTATTGACTTATGCAGTGTTTGATAATGGCAACATTGAACAACGTATTGAAATGATTAGCGTAGTAGAATCGATACCTCGAGTCAATCTGCACGCACCATCTTCAACGATTCCCAAGAGCGGATCGCCCCATTTGACTAGAACCAGCTTCGTGAATAGGACGTTCCTCTCAGGAGTGAAGACGTACGAACGGAAATCTTTTACAATCTTTATAAATCACTTCAAAAAGGCTCTTAACAAGAGGTAATTATGCTGTTTGTAATACTATTTATGGTGATTAATTATTCATGAAATTCTAAAAAGAAATTTTCAAGTTTTCGTATGTGAAAAAAGTTAACACGTGTAGAGGCCTTACGTTCATACTACGTTTTCTCTTCCACAGCCTTTTCTTTTTACTTTGTTCAATCTCCTTGTTTAAGTAATTATATATCTGGTATACCATCCTCCCAACCTCCGCGTCACATGGTGACGGAAATAGTATTAAATTCAATTGGAGCTGATTGTGACCGGAGTACCGAGTCTCATACGTTTTTGTAGCGACACGTGGCCCGGATATCATTTCCACGGAAGGCTGAATCCCGGAATTGCATTCTACTGGTGAGAGCAAAAGCCGAACTACACCACAACGCGAAAATGTAAGGATGACTCCCGAAATCTGTCATTTGAGAAGAGGAGCGGTCCAGGGACAACCACAGTTCTCCAAAGGAATATTCGCCGCCCACGCCATCCGCCCCTCGATGCACAAAGTAAAGTCGTTTTCCTTATATTCCGTAAAAAGTGAGGTGTTTGTTAGGCGCCAATGCCCGCTGAAAGTGCAAAACTCAGGACAAGCTACCACGTGATTTGGTTGCTCCGCAGTCGACTCCTCAAAATATTTCTTTTAGAAATGCCAGAGAGACAATATAATTTCGTTATCTCGCCCGCCGCTTTGTCAAGGTCGCGCGACGTGCCACGTAGAATTTGTAGACCTGAAGGGGCGGGAGAAAAATATTCAACTGAGGCCAGCTGTAAATTCGAGACAGAATTTATACATATTTCTGTAAGAAATATTATACCTTCTTATTGGTGAGAATAGCGTGGTTAGAAGCTATCATTTCCTACATTCTAGTCAATGCAAATTTTTGTAAATATTTCATTTCTTAAAACAAGATAGTGTATTACATATCAGAGTAAATTTAGTGTGAACTGAAATGTGTAGAATTGTAGTTTATGAATGTTTTTTTTCTTCATATTTTTGACTTTCTGAAAGCAAGAGTTGGTGAAGTGAGCCAAAACAAATTTAAATAGCAATACAATTATGTCATTTATTATTTAAAAAGAGAGAGAAATTAGTGAGAAGTATTTTGTTTTAAATACCTCACAAGTAGAGATTGGTGTCAAAAATTGTAGCTAGAATTATTATCATTAGGAAGGATCTTTAGGAACAATATTCATTTTTCCAAGTGTGTATAAATGTCTATATTATCTTGAAAAGATATTTCATTATTTCACTGTGCTTAAGTGTTCATGTATATGTTCTTGTCGGGGGATATTTTTGTTTCCCTTTTTTTCTCCTTTTTTGTTCTTTCAAAAACAGTGTATCTTTGTAATTTCAAATTATACAGTGTATGTTGATTTTTCAGTCTAGCCTACACATTTTTGTTGCAAACTTTTTCATCCACCATCATTATTTCCTTGAGATCACTACTTTTAAACCGGGAGAGATGGCACAGTGCATCAACCTGATGTCACTGCAGTCCCTCTGACCGGGAGGTCCTAGGTTCGAGTCCCGACGGCGGCGGAATTTTCGACACTAGCTTGTCAGCTAGGTCGAATTCAGTCGCTGTCTGGAGGAGGATTCTAGCGGCCTGCTGCTCTGATCTGTAGTTTTCCGTGGTTTCTCCGATCAACACCAGGCGAATGCCGGAGCAGTATCCTAACAAAAGGGCCACGGACTGCGCGCGATCTTTCCTTCCTCTTCCTTGTCCTATCTTCTCCTTTTACACACACACTTACACTAACATGCACTACACTACCACACATGCCGGGAGACCGGTCGGGAGCTTACAGCTTGTCCCGGCTGGGGCGGTGCCCCGCTGGTGGGAGATACTTGGTTGAGGGGAACCCCCGCTAGTTGACGGTAGGTCGACGCCAGATCTCGCCATCCAGCGGGGAAACGTTCATCGCCCCCCCTCCCGAGGAAAAACACGCACTACACTGACGGGACTAATGACCAAAGTAGTTGACGCGCCCGGAAACACGAATCAATCAATCAATCAAACTACTTTTAAGATTGTGCAATTTTCTTTCTGCTGAAGTACAAATCTGGACCATAAGCCGTTGTGGGTGTATGCTACACCCTTCTCCGTACCAAACCACTCTGTGATGTGAGAAGCCCCATCGCCATACAATGGATGCGGATTTGGAGAGCCGGGTCGGTGTAGTTTCGCACCGACAAAAATAATGCGTGATTGCACGCTCGCGACGGAGGTCGCAATACGAAAAAATTGTTAATCAGTGTAATAGATAATATTTTGTTTGGTTTATGAGAAAAGTGAGGAAACGACAAAAGACAAGACGTGTTTATGTTTAGTAAATTTCTGAATAGGAAGATAACCAACCATCGTAAAAGTTACTGTTGGCGACACCATCTGATATTCTTGCTTCTCCTCTTCATCGAGAGTACACTTAATTGTATTGCACATTTTATTTCCAGTATTACAAAACAAAAAGCCGTAAAATTGCTGTAAACCTGCTCGCAAATCCATTTACATTTAATTTCATCCCAAACCATTTTTCAGATGAAAGAACAGTTTATTCATTCGAATAAAAATGTATTTATCTCGGTATTTTTGTAATTGTGTGTGGTCAATCATGCACAATATCATGATCAGTTTGTACGGCAATTTAACTCCATACATTGTGAATACTGAATGTTGTAAAATGCCTATTGGAAATGCCTAAAGGAACGATATTGCTCTTGTTCATAGCAATTTCAGATTGGGTCTGTGGTGGACTACGAACTGTAAATATATTGGCCAATTAGTTTAATATACGTGATAATAAATTTAGTAATTTCCAGGACTGGATAGACGAGGTTGGTAATGCTGAAGAGCCGCAGTTGCCTCATGCCTGAATGTCGCGGGTTCGAATCCCGCCCGGGTCATGGATGGTTGTGTGTGTCCGTATACGAGTTCCTTTACCGTTACCGATACACCCAATGTTACAATGGTCACTATATGACCTTAGAAGTTGAAAGCGACCTTAAATAAGTACAAAAACACAAACTAAACAAAAAATTGTAATGTATTAACCGCTGAAAATGTTACCCAAGTATTCTGCAGTAAAGTGTGCTTGTTTATAATATGAATACAGACATTCTATACTTCACCAAATGGTGCATGCTAATGCACTAAATTAGCTCTGTTCAGCAGGATCTCAACAGAGAGAGCGATCACTCGCCAGTCATCCAGAGTTCGAGAGACGGGGATAGAATGCTCCCATTGTGACCTTGGTAGCAGCTTGACGGCGCAGCTCGCGGTCGCAATTAGAGTGCAGTAAATCGGAATCAGGCGAGTCCAGTCAATCGGAGTCGTAATAGCTTTTGCATGTAAAGGAACAGCGAAAAAATCCGCGCCTTCACAAACAAACAGCCACAGTTTTGTGTATATTCTGCTCCAGAGACGGGATTCAGGAGCGGGGCAAGAGGGAGTAATTGCCCAGCCCCCAATGTTGGGACAATATTAAATAGTAGTTTATGCAATTAGTTTATAATGTTGACCTTTTTTGCACGAATAAGAAAATAGTCTATTACTAAACGAACGACGAAGGAGTGAGTTTAGTAATAGACTATTTTCTTATGAGTGCAAAAAAGGAACATTATAAACGAGTTGCATACGCTATTTTTTTGTATAACATCATTATAAAGTTATAAATGAAACGAAGTAAGTGTAAGTAAAGTTTTATAGTTGGCAACATGGATGTTGGTATTATGACGTCACAACTGTGACAGCGGAGAGCCGATTCACGCGCGCATTCGAATGAAAGATGGCGTCGTTACCAATGGTAGTTTTAGAAAAAGCCTCGAAGGCAGAAGAAAGTTTAATACCTAAAAAAGTCGAGTGCATTGTACTAGAAGGAATATATAAAATTTAGGAAGTGGATGGAAACAAATAATGTAAATATTATATGCGAGACAGTTGTTCTGGCATATATATCTGAGTTGGTAAGTTTGTCATACTTTTTATGATAGTGTCGTGTGTGTATGATAGTGTCCTAGTGTCGAGTTTTCATTTTCTAATTTATGTTATTTTGAAGTCTGCAGTATGTAAGGCATCATCTTTGTGGTGCAGTCATTCAAAATTGAAGACTATGCTGAAAATTAAAGATGGAATTGACATCTCTGCTTATAACAAAGTTCAGTTATATATGAAACAAGCTAATGTCGGCTATGAAGCTGAAAAATCTATGATATTTTCGAAAGATGATGTGAGAAAATTTTTAGTGGAAGCAGATGATGAGAAATATCTCTTAATGAAGGTAGAGTAATAATATTTTGTCTACTTTCTGAAACCGGTTCTACATATCTGTCTTTCTAGAAGTTCGTCATGACGTCATGTCGCGTTTAATAATGGCGATGACGTCATGTAGCGTGCGATAATATACTGGATTATGTACGATTCGGGGTATCGAAATGGGTCGTTTATAATGATGGTATACAAAAAACTATATTTTCCACATTTTATGTTTGGCCAGGTATAAAGATGCTCAAATATTCCTTCGATTATAAGGATAAATCAAACGAGTTAGAATATACTACATAGAGTGGCTGAAGCGCCGCTATCTTTGCAGAAAATTGAAGCCATGTATTTTGCAGTCAAAACAGCATCCTGTGGAGAAACAGAGTATTCTAGTATTCCAAAAAGCGCTGGTTAAGGCCGGGTGGGCGCTGTCCGCGCGTAATATAAATCCTCTTACTCTGTGTTCTCACGCCCCAAAACTAATCATTTAAAAAAATCACACTAAAGAAGGAGAACAATGAATTTAGAAACTTAAAAAAATGTTTCTTCCTGCATCGATTATTATCATAAGAACGGATGCCATTGAAATGTTATTGTAGTTAGCTTAACTTCTGAAAGTGAATGTTATTGCAATAAGAAGCAAAGAAACAAATCGGCAATAAGGCGGCAAATATGAACAATATCCAATTTTAATATTTTTATAATTAAATATAATATAAATATAATTAAATATAATATAAATACAGTTGAACGAAAAGAGAACAATATAGAAATAAGATCTAATACAAAAAACACATCGATTGAGTATAACAGTTCTATACACCGTCTCCAGGCCATGCCTTGACTGCAAAAGGCATGGCGGTCCCTAGTCCTGTGAGCGTCCACGAAGAGCGCTGAAACTGTAGGGTCAGCCACTCTTATGTAGTATCTTTTAACTTGTTCTATCTATCGTAGTATCTTCTAACATGAGTAGATTCTAACTCGTTGTGGAAAATACAATATTGTGAAGCAATACGTTTTGCACTCAAATGCCAGCTACAGTTTCCAAATTTCAAGTGGTTGTTAGCTTCGCGGGGAAGGAGGAGCTTGAATGGGAGGGAAACAGTTTTAGTGTGGACGATGGCGCGTATATTGGACACATGGACGTCTAAGAAAATTGTCCATGGCATGAAATTATTGGCCTAGTTATTTAGATAAGTAATATCTACGTCTGACACAGGGAGTTGTGTGTTTGTGTATTGCTAATACGTTCCTAGACATTCTCAATCATGAAAAGTTTTGAAATTGGGTACTTTATTCAATGCTGTGCGAAATCTGTAAAGTGCCACATAGTATTGTATCTCGCAAATAGTTCTCTGTTAACACAGTAAAGTGAAATATCGAAATTACATTTATCCTAATTTGAAAATAATATTATTGAAATTTAATTAAAAAATACCTGAACAAGTTCATGAACGCTGATGCTAGACCGAACGCAAATTTCAGGATCCCGATTGCAATGTGAGCCTCTAGTTCAAATGTGAGTTGTCTAAATTCTCCCAGCTTCCGTTTCGCGCCTCTGAGCTTAATTCCAGTTGACTTGGCGCAACGGTATCTTCTTTAACCTCCCGGACGCTAGGAGGAGAGGCCGCCCGCCGCAGAGCCAGCGGCCAAAGCCCAAGGTCGGAAGGAAAGGACGGGCTGAGGGACAGATGGGAAACGAAGCAAGCACTGCGATAAATTTGTCTGCCGGTAGCCACAACGGGCAAGGAGGGCACGTTAATCCTTACTTCCAGGGCGTCGGAGGTGTGGCGGCGCGCAGAACTAGGCTGCGCGGCAGGGGGTGGGAACGCAGAGGGAAGAGCAGGGGTTGGAGAGTGGGTGACGGCGGTCGGCGCTCGGCGCAACCTCGCCTCCAGCACGCTCAGACGCAAGCCTTGAAGGATGCCGGCGCCGCCGCCGCCGCCCTAAGACGCAATGGCGCAGGCGTTGCTGGAATGGATTTTCCGAGATAATCGAATGTCAGGACAGGACTTGGAATAGTAATGAGTTTTCAGTCGACGAGTGATTTGCATGGCATTACGTAAAGACACTCATGCTTTCGAGTTCGTTAAGGTAACGGGAGAATATGCATTCTAAACACGCAGAGTGTATGAAATTATGGCGAATCAAATTTCAATTCCTTTATTGTTTTTATCATCTAATATAAAAGTGATATGCACACCAAAACTTTTTTTAAACAATTAAAGCTCCAAAATTTTGTAACCCTGAGAGATAGAATTCCAAACGAGGACAAGACGTAGAAGTTTTGACTTTAGAGTGAATACCACAAACTTATAGAAATGGTTCCTACATGCCAACAGTGTTAGAAATTTTAAACCAAATACTATTATACACTTAGCGCTCTCGCAAAGATCTACGATTGACGGAGAGGTGGCTAACCATTGAAAGAGGTGGGTAAATTAGTTCGGAACACCCTAACTGATTTATGTTTACCAATCCTTGCAATGAAACAAAAAGAACAAGTAAATATATATCGTTGGTATACAAGTGAAACTCAGGAAGCCCAAAAACAGTGTTTCAAGTAAATCCAGTAGATATTGATTCAGTGAAATTTGTCCCCTCAATATTCTTTGTTAGGACATAAAACTGACTTCTTTCTACACACACTTTTATACGTGTTGCTCTTAAGATGTAAACAGATTGAAAGATCGACTATCCTCTATATTTTCATTTTTCGTTGCAGTTAAAAACTAAATAATTGATATTTTACTATACCCAAACTCTACGACTTCAGCAGTTTCGCTAATCAGAAGAAGCACTGTGATTTAGCGACGTAAATGACTAAAAAACACTAACCAGTGGTGCTACAGTATCATATATTTACCGCATTATTTGTTAGATTTACAATTTTCGAAAATTCAGAGAATTCATCTAGAAAGAGACGTGTGCCATTTTTAAGCGTTCTTTGCTCTATTCCGAGGATAAAAGACAAAATTTGGAAACCGTTTTGAGAAAAATATTTTTCATTAATTGCCATTACTTCAAGCAAAAATTATGCGAATACTACTTCTTTCTTCAAATATTTAAACTTCTAAATTTTTAGAACAAATTTTACTAACGAAAAAATCTCTATCATCAATATTGTAGTATTCCAATGATTTTTTGTTTTACAATTTACGAAGAAAACCAATCCGCCTCAAATGGAACCGGCAACATTTTTAAAAGAGTACTTTGCTCTCTTCGAGAAAAAACAAAGAAAAATTTGGAACCTTTTTTAATTAATAATTCTTTATAAAATGCGCTTCTTTCATACAAATTTACGCAAAAACTACTCACATTTTAGAAAATCAGCCCATTTAAGGTTCTATCTTTGAAGAGCAGATTTGATGAAGTAATATCTATCTTTAATATTGTAATAGTTGAAAGACGCCGAAAATTTTTTACACTTCCGAAATTTTCGAAAATTCGTAGAGGAAGCATTCGTGGAAGTCCGACGCGTTCTGGGAGCCGTCCCGGGACAATGAGTCGAGCACACGACTACGGCCTACGGCACCTGATACAACGCCAGCCAATGTCCGAGCTGAAGCAAGGCGAAAGCCTGACTGCTGGAAGTAAGCGAATCCAGCACGCAACGAACATGAGATCTGCGCTATTTATTTAAATATCTTTTGCACTATCCAAGGGCAAAAATAATTTTAAAAATTGAAATCGTTTTGAGCATATTTTGAAAGTGTTAAGTTTTTGCAAATTAAAAAATTAAAAAATTGAGTCACTGCTTTAGCAAATTTTTCTTGTACGGCATCAGTATCGAGAAATACAGGGTCTTTAGTTTATCTTGCAACTCATGTCTGAGAGCACCTATTCTTGATTTGGTCATTTGGCAACCGCGTCTCTTTTACACCTTTGAAGACAGCCGTGCCTGGCACGTCGGAACAGCAGAGGAGGCAACCGTCAGGTCATAAGCTGCAGCAAGTTTCCTGTTTCTTTGTTGATCCCATTCAAGAGTGTCGACGGGCAGGTACACGGCTCTCATGCCGAAATCTTTTCACGCTGCACAGAGTGGGAGGGGTGGGGTGGGCTGAGGCATGAGCGTGGAAACAAAACGTCTCTTTAAGCAATTCTGCCTAGTATGCTGAAGAAACAGAACTGTAATATTAATGTGGAGGGGAGTTATCGATTAATTTACAGCAACGTAACAATAATTATTTAAGTAAAGCCAGCTCAGAGAGAATCGAAAAGATCTATCGTGAAATATTACCGCCTAGCTCTTCATTTTATAACAATATTAATAATGTATTATTATTATTATTATTATTATTATTATGAAATCTGCATATTAAGCAAGTAAGAAAACTTTAGTAACAGACAATAAACATACGTAGAAATGTTATGAGCGTAATTACCACAAAGGCCAAAAGTTAAAAATCGATGTGGAGCGTAGCGGAGCCGAGATTTTTAATTTGGACGAGACAGTAATAACATTGTAACATTTCGTGGTATGTTCAGCATTTTATCGGTCAATCTCACGATTTATGCGAAAATTTATATTACTGCGATAGTAAACATATGAATTCTGTTGTTGCGGCATGTTACTATGATATTGTGGGGTATTGCTTGCGATATATCTATTTAAACAATATTCGTATACCGTGGTTTGAAAAAAGATGGATACAAATAATTCTCCTGAAGTTAAAGATAACTAAAGAAATGACGTTCGGTGAGGAAGTTGGCGCGTCGATTTCCAGCGACACCTCAGATCATCAGTAAATAGGATTACGGAAGAAGAGTTTCATTTGATGGAATGCGAGGAAAATGAAATTAATTTACCTAAAACATATTTTAACTGCACTATTAAAACCTATTACAATGAACAATAATTATCTCAAAAACTAATATGAGTTACTTTTATTCTGAATTATTTGAATCTGATTTGTTTTCTACACCGACTTGTTTCTTTCTTAATAAACATTTGACTTGCGATGAATCAATAGTTGTTTATTCACGTTGCCAAAGATGTTAAAACCCGATGCTAAGGATGTTAAATTGCTTAACATACAGATAGGTACACGCCTGTAGTGTTGCATGTTAAAATGGGCTAAAGACGCATGTGACCGATAAAATTATTAAAAATACTAATAAAATGTAACTAAGTAGTACATTTATAATTATTGAAAATAATTAATAAAAAGTAATAAAATATAATTATCTTAAAATGACAAAAAACTGACAGTCGAGTAAATGCTCAAAGTGACCACCGTTTATGAAGAGACAGGCGTTTACTCTTTCCAGTGTAGTGGCCGCAGTACGTTGAAGAGTAACAAGGTTGACAGAATACGTGCTTTCTCTTTCTTCTAACTAAAATTGGACACATTCTCTCAGCCCGAAATCTGAGGGCACGCGACCGGGCTTCGCTAAAAGTGAAAGGGCGTCGAAGGTATTTCACGCGTTGCCAAATTGGCAAAACAAGAGTTGGTGTTTCCAGACCTGAGTTGCAAGATACGATAAAGACCCGGTATATTGACTGAATACAAAAGACTGACTATAGTAAACCGGAAAATACTCTACGTATAATTTTGTTTCAGTTGCGTACAATATAAGCTTCTACTTAATTCCCCAAAGCTTTGTTCGTATTTCGAATGAATTTCTCTGTAGTTTGAATGTGTTTCAATGTTGAGGATATAGTAAATGTATTCTAATAAAAGCGAATATGAGTTTACTTTTTGCTCTTATTCTCCCTTTACAAGGATTGCTGACCGGAGGTCCTTTTCGAGTCTTCAATTTTTTTTTTATCGGATAACCTCCATGTGCCTGTATCCATCCGCCCGCCACTCACGATTTGACTCCTTCCGGGCATCATTCGGGAAGGTGAAGTGTCTTTCAATGTTAACCGATGGAAAGTGACCTTTTTCCATCATTCCGAACATCCTCAGGGAATTCCTGAAACATTCTGGTAAGATAGTATCTAGTAGATATTCACAGCGTTTATCCATTGACGAAACCTAGAAATACTCCAAAGTTTCGTCAGTGGATAAACACTGTGAATTACTATAATATCTTACCAGCCTAAGAGGAATCTACAGAACTTGACTCAGATTGAAAAATAAACCGATTTTTAATTAAAACATAAATGATTTTAAACAAATTCTATAGACACTTTTTCATGTAACTTGCTATGATAGATTAGTCAATGAACTATATTATGTTTAAAATTTTTATTTACGTTCATCTTGCACAGCATAAATAAAAATCTAACATTCAAATACCCGCTGGAGGCGGCACGGATAAGCTAGTAATAAAATTCTGCTGAATAGGGTTCTCTAAAATATGAAAGGCCTTTCTACAAAAGGTAGATACCTCACGTCCTTTCTATGAGTATCCATTAACGTTTTGGACAATTTAAAATGTGACATAAAAAAATTAGTGGACATACATATATTTGTTGACTGAAAATTTATCTTGTATCAGCTTCGGACTCAACGATCTTTCTAGTAGCCCTTGACACTCGTCAACTATGTTATGAATGAGAATATATCCGCAGTTCGAAGGAACTTTCAAGGTACTTTTGTTTAACTACGTATACCTGCAGATACTCTTTTGATGTAAAGGTCATATACACAGCACAATCTCACTTTTCTTAAACTGGCACTTAGCCCCTTTGGAAGCAGTACTTTACAAACTTCATTTACGAGGATAATATTTTTGGTGCGGAAATTTCAGCACAGTTCGTGATGAGAATTTTTGCATGCGTATAAAACTGAACACAGACCTAGGAAACAAGTTGACGAGAAATTAATTAATATTCTGAGAATTCGTGTGAGGAAATGAGGCCATGTCCCTTTTAAAACTTGAATAAGGGGAAAGAATGTTTGAACAACTTTTCTCTGTCAAAGTTATCTCTTGTAACAAAACACGAGGTATGTCGCGGGCCAATAAGAGTACTTGCAGATGACTGATAGCGCATTTTCTGGAGTTGGACGCAGTTATGATGCCCGAGAAGCGCTGAAATGCGAGTCACGCACAGGCGCCCGGAACGCGGGAGGGGCGGCCGGAGAATTCTTTGAAGGGAGCGCGTGGGGGAGGGAAGAGTGGTCCAGGAAGCACGAAGACGTATGTGGTTTGACAGGACACAAGATGGCAGTCGCCTCAGGTGGCGTGGATGAATGATGGGAACACCGCCGGTAATACTCCGCGTATCCGACTGCCAGCGCAAGGAGGGACCCCCCAACACGCCACGCGGCAGGAGGGACGGCGCCCTGTTATGAAGGTAGAGAGAGGTTGGAGATGACGACTTCTGCGACAGGAGAGAAGATTAAAGAGTTGTCTTGAAGGGGGAAACAGGGTGCAGGGGGAGGAGCGGAAGACGGCTGCCGGGGAGCAGAAGGCACTTGTGAAAGGCGTCGGAACACTCCACAGTGGACACAACACAAACGCTCAAGACAAACTAAAGCTTCTGTTCCGTCTTCCCCGTCTTAATATCCTTCCTTCTACTTTCTTATCCTTATATTATCGTTTTGCGTTTTAGCGTCGGGTTTTCTAGTCACTTTCTCTTCTATACATTAGAATTTTTTCTACTAGTCATAGTTGTCTTCCCACCACTCTCCTCCCATTTTTTCTCCTATCCCTGATATTTCGGACGAATGAGGGCTGTAGAGTTAATATGTGTGCGATACGGACAAATGATTACTAGAGATAAGTTATTAACGTCCATGCATATTTTTTCCTCTAGTTACAAAATATGCCTACTTGGCATTTTTTGACGTTGGCATATGAAACACCCAATTTCCATTGTTTTAAATATGATTTTATAACGCATATTTTGCTTATTTAACCTGTTCTCTTAATAAGCATATTTCAACCAATTTCTAATAATTCTGCATATTTTGCATGAAGAATATTTATTTAGTATATTTATTTCAATAATTCTTTTTAAATTTCGTAGTGTCTGTTTCTACATGCGTGGCTCATTGTAGCTAATACCAAATATCAGTAGAAACATTATCAGAATAATGCATAATATTTAACAGAAATATTATTTCGAGTATTACGTGTCGTCGAGTAGATAAAGAAAATCAGCGACGCTGATGAATTGACTCACGTGACATGAACTCCTACACATCACAGTGAGGGCATCCCTTACTAATGTAAGCGAAAGAGGTTTTGGAACCCAATGAAATTGCCCTTATCATGATTAGAAAGTTGATACTAAGGGATTCTCGAAATTCTATACAAACGTGATTCTGATGCTAATTGTTAAATATATTTATCATTCCACATTCCATTGTGGAAAATAATATTACCCTTCGAATTTGCATTGAGCGGTATGATAAGGATAAAGTACCGGATGAATGTAATGTGTGTAAAATAATGAGAATGTGTTGTGATGGGTTCATATACTTTATAGGCCATATTTTAGTGCATTTTTCGAAGTTTTTACTTGATAAATGCACACATATTTCATTCACTATTAGTAGATATAAATCCGGGCGCCATTGATTACACACGACACGCTCATGGAAATGCAAGCATGCCGTGTTTGTGCCACTCAAAGAACAAGCTTAAAAGCATTTCGGCACATAGGCTCAATAGAAAGTACAAGTGCACAGGAAGGTAATGCTATACATTTGGGCACGTTTGTCCAACCTTATTAAAGCTACTCCGTGAAATCTAAATCGCGTAAATTCATTCATTCGCATCATACACGCTAATGCCATTAACGCAAACACGAATTCAATTTGTTTTCAGCTACGCAAACGTCAACAGACCGAGTATTCAAATCAATGCTACTTTGTGCGAATCTACGTAATGCTTCTTTGTTTCACTTGCTGTACCAGAATTTCGTTCGCCTCTGCCTTTCAATTTTCACACTCGACCCACGAATATATCTGCTTAACCTGAAATCTCAATTTATGCTCACTGATTCGCGCTACTTCTTTGCAAGTCTATATTAAAGACAATGATCACTAACGCGAATAATTGGGACAATCTTGCAAAGCCGACAATCTCTGACATTGTTGTTATTATTGTTACTATTATTGTTATTATTAATATTATCATTATTATTCCTATTCCAGATAACTTATGAATGATAGGTACATGAATGTCATGGAGTTTTTATTATTATTTTTTACTTGCGAGATTCAATGCGTAGGGTGAGGAGTGCTTATTGGTGAAGGTTGGAGATAGTACTGCTGAGGATGAAGGTAGGAGAGCGGATAATTTTTTTGGTTGCACATTTGAGAAAAGTGGTGATAAAATTACAAATTCTGTATTTTAATACCTCTTCCAAGTTTTAAATTGTAAGGGTATTCTCAACGAATCATTATTCTAATATTCTTCAATGCATATTACAAAAACTAAACAATTAAACAATTATTATTGTTCAATAACAGTGTCAATGTAGTTTTTTCCTAACACACATAAAAAATTGCGGATAATTGTTTTCAAATGTCAATTCTCTTCCTTCATCATCACCATCTTTATAATCATTATCATCATCATCATTGTAATCTTTGTAACGTAGCCTTATTCTTCCTCTTTTTGAATAGTATGTTGGTGTTTAATGATTGATGCATATATTCGTTATATAGTAACTTTACATTGCAATTATTACTAACATTTGTTCAACTTAATTCCATTAGAGTGGAAAAGGATTCTACTTTTAACCAGTAATCATGTTCTAATTGAACAGATTTTTTCCCAATGAGTAATGGGTGTATTTTCCTTCTTCTAAAACAGTTTTTTATTATTTTCGTCGCCTTTTCCCTCTTTCTTTACCACATTTCCTGAATATCATTTTAAAAATTTAGCTCTCTCTTTCTCCCTCTCTCCCTCCTTCCCTCTCCCTCCCTCCCTCTCTCTCCTTCCCTCCCTCTCTTTCTCTTTCTGACACACACACACACTGGCCCTTACAGGCTTCTACAACTTCTTTAGAATGGAGAGAACATTTGGGTTGATTTTTGTACTCCTGCTTATGACTCACTCGCTGGCTTCACCCTCCCACACTCGCTCTGCCCTCTCATACTCGTTCCTCCCTCCTTCGCTCCGCCCTCACTTCGACCTCACGTCGCGTTTCCAAACCCTCTTCGCAGGCGCTACCACCTGCATTTA
The DNA here is from genome assembly GCA_031308135.1 of Acheta domesticus. Classification (NCBI taxonomy): domain Eukaryota; kingdom Metazoa; phylum Arthropoda; class Insecta; order Orthoptera; family Gryllidae; genus Acheta; species Acheta domesticus. The sequence continues at coordinate 110,639,744 of JAHLJT010008446.1, read as the reverse complement.
CCGCTCCTTCCTCAGAGGACCACGTTCCATCCTCGCATTTCGCAGGTCGTCCTCACTTCCGCCCTTCTCGCACCATTTCATTCGTCCCCCTCTCCTCGATCCTCGCTGGCTGCCCGAACGCTATTGTCCGCCACTCCACCCCCGTCCCCGTTCCCGCCCCCGCCCTCCTCGAGCCACCAAGATGAATTGACGGCCCTAGAGCCGCACGCTCGGTGCCCGCGCCAGCCACGCCACGCCACGCCGCACACCAACGTGCCGACCCTCATGAATACCATCGGCGCATCCATTTGCACGCTTGCACCACCAACTGTTCCGCTCGACACGCAAATAAAATTCACTGCTCGCTTGATATATGCGGCTGCGGATTCCTCAACAAGTGGATCGCTCAATTACCATAAAACTAACACGTAAACCCCATAACGTGTCCTAAACACAGAGATTTAACCGAGATCCGATTACTCTGAAATGTAGGGAGTTATTTCGAAGTTTGCTTCATCAGGTTTCTGAACCTCTGTTGCCCATATTCAGTTTGTCAGTGGGCACGCTCTAATGATAATGAAGAACCTCTCCCAGTGAACGAACACAATGAACAAACACCATTCTTATTCAGTAAAGGAGATAATCAACGGGATTACTGATCGATTTTCACAGTACATGTTCCACCTACCCGCGTAACATCATGCTGCTAGTTCAGGATCCTAAAATTCGAATTGTACTGCGGGTGTTGAGTTTGATACAGACGTACAATATTAGCCAACTACAACGAACTTGCAAATGATTTGTTAGAACTTCCAACCGTCTGTTTATTCTGAATAATTTTATCCTCTTCGTTTTTAGTTTCGCTTCCTATGAAAAACCAAAGACAGGAAATGAAACCTTACTAATGCTATTATTAAGAAGATTATATTTTTCAAAAATTCTCAATAATTCCCGTAATATTTATTGATGAAACGTTGGCACAGCAAAATTCAAAATAAGAAATAACCAGATTCAGTTGAGGAACCCCTTAAATAGAGAGTAGTTTCTAGTACATTCAGTGTATGATATTATTGATTTTTTCACATTCACGATTGATATCACTCATTGGCTTTATTCACTGCGTAAGTACTTCGTTGTCAAGTACAATGCAATTCAATGATTGAAACGGCATTGTTTTACATTCAAATGTATAATCGCATATGCGAGTGATGTAGCAAGAAAATTCTCGTATCTAAATAGCGATTTATTAATACTATATATTGTGAAAGCAAAAACTGAAGCGTTTTGTGCGATAATTATTGCACTGTGAATTTCAATGTTGCAACTCAGTCTAATTTAACTGATATAGGTATATGAATGAGTGGCAATGTATAGCATTATCTCCATAACCTACTGCAGTGAATAATTCTATGAAGTTTCTCAACCTGATACAACTTTTACATATGATATAAAAACGTATTACTGTATGTTACATTGTTCGTGATTATAATTGCACAATATAATTCAATATTACGACTCAGTCTGATGTAACTTGCATTAGGTAGAATTAATCTCGGCAACGCGTAAAACTCGGGGTATACTGCGTTTACGCGAATGTTGGACTTAGAACGGATATGAGATATAGGATCTTCGCAAAATTGAGCATTATTCATTTTTAGTATTTTTAATGTGGTGGTCAATGGATGAGTAATTTTCGCTGCTACTTGCCACTGGTAGTCTTATATTTCAAAATTTCTGAACGCAGTCGCGATAACTCATTAGTGTTCTAAATTTTACGAGCGAAGAAATACACAATGGAAGTCCTGGTCTAATTGGGTGCCAAGCGACCACAAAGAAATGGTCACTTTGAGTACCGGCGGGCAGGGCACGGTGACTCGGGAGCAGTCTGTTGTCCAATTAATACGCTGAGGGGCACTGGGCGGGAACGGCACAAAATATACGAACAGGTTGCCTATGATGGATTCACACGGAGCCACTCGGTGGCGCCACAGAGAAGCGGCAGAGCCCTTCAGACACAGCGACCGCCAACCGGTACCGACCGCGAGAGGTTTCGTGAGTCCCTCCGCTATGGGCTCAGGCGGCCGAGAGGCAGGCTGTGGACAAAAAACGGTTCTGTGACGCGTCACATGTGAACGCTGCCATTTAGGACCCCTTCACACGGCGCCACTCAGCAGCGCTTCCGAGTGGCGCGTCTGCTGGCGAACCACTGGTTTCAATGGAGGTATTCACAGGAGTGGCGGAGTTGCGCTGCTGTGGCGCTCGGTGGCGAACTCCTGACACCCGCAGTGCAGACGCACGTCCGAGACACCACCCGCATAACACAGTTCTAAATGGCAGCTTTCATACTAGACGCGCCACTGAACCTGTTTCCGCCTGCTGCCTGCCTTTCGGCCGCCTGAGTCCACAGCGGTGTGACTCACGAAATCTTCCTCTCTTTGTGGTCGGTGGCAGTTTTTGAGAAAATCTATTTTTTTAATTTATTTATTTTAGGTCAAATCAACTACAAGGTCATTAGCGACCACACCAATTACAACATCCAATACACAAGTTTAATTTTAGATCTGCAATATAACACTATATTGTTACAATACCACAATTCCACAATAATACAACACTGTTCACAGTAATTAACATGTTAGTTTGAGCTCAAAGAGAAAATCTTGTTTAGTCATTTTTCGAAGTGTCACTAACTATCAAAACTACTAAAATTTTGAAGTAATTGGGTTTGAAATATTTCAGTATTTAATATTGAGGAATACATTGCCTTAAGAAAGAAATCTCCAACTTTGAATTGAAGGTTTAGGGCAGAGTCTAAAAACGTTGATGAACTTTTGCAAATTCAATGTTTCAGAGTTTTTAAGGAGAAAATGATCCATACCATATTTACAGAATCTCGTCACACTATTCAAGCAAAAATTTGAAGAAAGTTTTGGAGCCAAACAGACATTTAAAAAACACTTCGGCATTACGGGCTCATAAAACCTGTACATCTGTAAAATTTTGCCATCCATTTTTTTGCATCATTCGCTAACATTCTCTACTACGTACCACATGAGAAAGTAAAAAGTTATGATGATCTCTTCTTTTTTCAAAAAAAAAAATGTTTAACTAAATTTTGATATGATTGTTTGCTTGATTGATTGTTTGCGATTCCGGGTGCGTCAACTACTGAAGTCATTAGTCCCGTAAGTGTTGTGCAATATTTTTCATCGGGAGGTGGTAGTCATCTTCCCCAGCTGAATGGTGAGATCCGGCGCCGACCTACCGTCGACTAACGGGTTTTCCACAACCAGGTATCTGTCACCAGCGGGGCATCGACCCAGGCGGGGCATGTTCTAAGCCCGGTATCCCGATGTATGGTAGTGTAGTGTATGTTAGTATACGTGTGTGTGTACTATGTAAGGGGTGAAGATAGGACAAGGATGAGGTAAAAGATCACCCTCGGTCTGTGACCAGTTTGTTGGGGTACTGCTCCGACACTCGGCTGGTATTGATCAGAGAAACCTCGGAAAACTACCGATCAGAGCAGCCAGCCGCTAGAATTATCCTCCAGACAGCGGCTGAATTCGACATAGCTGTTATAGAAAGGGAAAGCGGTTGTAGAAATAATGCAAAATGGTAAGAGGCAAAGTGACAAGCACAATAGCGTAACAGAAAACGCTAATTTTTAAATATTTTAAAATGTGTTGAAAAAACTATTATTCACTGAGCACTGCAATTGTATGCATTCAATTCTGTTTTCACTGAAATTCTCTCCATTTGACTTCTTCAGTTTCAGGAGTTCCAAGCTCATTAAAAATGTCATTGGAATCTCGTAGTTGAAGATGTAGTAAACTAATTTGATCTATGACTGAAAAATCCATACAAGTTGAAAAAATAGAAACGTTTAAGCATTAAAAATATTAACCATTAAAGTTTTACAGTATCAAAGAAACGAACGGACCCTCTGTTTATTTCCATATGTTGACGTCTCCTTCAGTCACAATTACGCCGCGGCTCGTCGTTCAGGAGAATCATCATCGGGAGGCTCCACAATAATTATGTGTTGAGAATGTTCCTCGCGTCGGCTCCAGACTCTTTCCTCTTCGCCGAAAATGCTTTTTGCTCGCGGCGTAGTTGGGGCGTACAAAAGTTTCCCGCCCGCCGCCTTTCCTTCCTCCGCTGCGCTCGGATACCACCACCCAGCGCTTGCGGGCTTGTCACAAAAACATGCCTTAAAAGTAAAGGGATAGACCCTACAAGACGTTTACGTCAAGGCGTAAGCGGCAAACCCCGCTCGACGTAAGGCGCAGGTCGCGCAAAAACGCGAGGCGGGCTCCTCCGCGCGGGAAATGGGGGCTGCAATTCAGTGTCCTCGAAAATGACGCACGAAACAGCGCGACGTGTAGATCGTTGAGTATGACGGCTTTTTCTTCCCCGTTGGAGAATGATTACACGCGCCGATAGCCCGAGGACGGCGGACCTAGGGACGGCGTGTCCATCAATTACCCGCTGAAGATCTATCGCTCTCTCTCTCTCTTTCTGTGGGGGTGTCCCCAAGAGGGATGGTGGTACATATGACGACAACGACACCGGTAGGGGTGTTCATGGTGGTGACGTGGAAGCCGATGGAAGAAATGTTGGTGAAAAGGGTGGTGAGAGCGCTGATACAAGTGATGCCACATGTGACACCCATTTTAGATAGTTTTTTACTTATTTAAAGTCTCTTTCAACTACTAAGGTCATATAGTGATAACTGTAAGTAACATTGGGAGTAACGGTAAAGGAACTCGTATACGGACACACAAACAATCATGCCCCGGATGGGATTCGAGTCCGCGACCCCTTAGGTACGAGGCAGCTACGGCTCTTCAGCTTTAGCTATTTTCAGCTATCCACACCGACTTTAGATAGGTTATATATGATCGAAAACAATGATGGTGGCTCTTCGGATGGTGAAAATTCCGTTTCACTTAGATGTGGTTAAGTATGTTTTAGACGTAATTCATATTATAATGTCCATCACTGTTTAAAAGATATAGTGACATTGGCAGACACATAAATTTGAATAAATTAATTTCACGGATAAGATCCTGCATCTTTGTGTTACTACAGGTAGTTGTATTGAATGATTATCGTGCCATATAATTGCATGTAAAATTCAGTATGTCGAACAAATATTTTTCCTATTCTTGCGCTCCTGCTATAAAAGTTTTCAGAACTTTTTTGTGTGTCCCCTATGTCTTTTCAAGATTTAGCAGGGTTCTGCTAACGCTAATTTTGGAACAATTTGTGTAAAAACACTGCTATGGATCAGTTTATACAGATGTCTGAAAATAAATGTTACAAAGTACTAGAGCATATAGGGGGAGATCAAAGATAATAGAAGTGTAAAAGATAAGCCTTCCAGGTGAATTTTGTTTACGTGTGTTATGCATTCAAACCCGCATTCAAGAAATCGTGTAGCATTAATTTCTACATTTCTCTGGCAATAATCTGCGAAAGGCGCCTTCGTTGGCGCCGGGGAATTTTTGGCGTGACTCCCCCCGCTCTAATTCGACACGCGCAGCTGCGGCTCCGCCGCGCCGCCCTATTCTTGGTGCCCGACCACCCTCCGCGTGTTTGTCTTCCGGGAAGCGTTCCTTAAGAGAACGCACCCACCCCCTTCCAACCCCTGGGCCGCCACCCAGTGGACGTCAACAAAAATTAGGCTCGCCCTCGCCCACCTCTAAGCCGCATGTCTAGGCTTGCACGTGCGTCCAAGTCAACAATGTAAGACAGAGAGACTTGAGACACAAGATACTGGAAATTTTCCATTAAAGATCCCTGTTCAAACGCCTTCAACGATTGGATGAAGTAATTTCACTGCGCAATTTCCTGTAGCCTATCGCCGAACGGGTTCGAAATTGTAGTAGAACATTCTTGAACTTTAGTGATTGTTTTTGGAGGGGGACCGAGGCAGCGAGCAGAAAGAAAGTAACATCCGAGAGGCATTCCGCTTGCGACTTTTGACTGAGTAACATTCTGTTTTCGGCTTTTGGCTGAGTATCGCTCTGCTTTCGACCGCGGCGCTTGTTAATAAGACTTGTGAAGGCACTCTGTGACTGCCCGTCGGGGCCTTCATTTGATTTATCTTGTGGCGAGAATTTTCAAGATAAAGTTTTCTTTCGGACTCGATCAATTTTCTGAACCATAGTTTTATCAGTTCAAATTATTTAATGTGCCGTGCTTGGCCACGATTCGATGAACCAAAACAATTGATTTTGTTGAAGTAGACGTGATTATTAGTCTATCTTTGGCATAAGCACGTGGAAGTGACTGTGTTAATCGTCAAGATCGCCACCGCTTACGTCAATGCCCGTCGAAAGTGCTACCTGAAGGCGCCCGCTCGACCAGCTGAGAGGATCATTGTTCTCGGCCGCACACCCTCGGAGCGGCGCGCAGAACCGCAGACGACCTGACCGCCACCACCCGCCTCCACCTCCGCCGCCATCGGGCCGCTCGGGCCCCCTTTCCGAGGCGCCGCCCCGCTGAATGGGGCAATGACCACGAAAGTCTCCAGACGGTGATGTGTACTAGAGCTTCGCCGAAATCGCTCAAATGCCCCTCAGGCGCTACGGAATGAACTTTTGCAGTTAGCTCAAAACAAGTAGGGAAGGAAATATTTCAGGCCGCGCATTGGCCGATAATAAAATTAGTCGTAGATTTTTTTGTGCAATGCATTTTGTCTGTTGTTGATTGTAATAATTTAATTTTAATTTCTCTTGTTTCGCTTATTTTGGTTTGCATTACGGGGAAAACTCACGAGCTCGTGCATGGCAGTGTAAGTCTAGGTTAATCTTTTTTTAATCATTAAATTCTTTACGTTAACCTCATTCAGATATGTTCTTTCTTGCTGAAACAACGTCCACTCGCCATCCCATTTCTTTCAGGCCACCTTTCTGCCACCTGAGCTAGCTGGAAGGTATGGCGACCCACCATCACTCTCATTCGCGCAGACCGTGAGTGACGTGGCAATATATATATATATATATATATATATATATATATATATATATATATATATGATTGAAAACCACAACATTGAGGATCATTTTGTCATTTTTCAATGTAATCTCCGCCCATCTCTACAGTTTTGGTCCATCTTTTAACAAGGGCATGTATCCCAGCACGGTAAAAATCACAGCCCTGCTTCCTAAGCCATTGACGCACGGATGTTTTGACGGCCTCCTCATCTTCAAAATGAATCCCACGATGAGCTTCTTTTAGTGGCCCGAACAGATGGAAGTCTGATGGTGCCAGGTCAGGGCTGTATGGGGGATGAGGCAAAACTTCCCATCCAATTTTGACAATCTCGTCAGAGGTGTGACGACTGGTGTGTGGTCTTGCATTGTCATGCAAAAGAAGAACATCTGCCATTGATATTGTTGGGCGAACTCGCTGAAGACTTGCTTTAAGTTTTTTGAGGGTTGTGACATATTGAACAGAATTTATTGTGCATGCCTGCTCCAAAATATCAACAATAATCACACCCTCTGTATCCCAGAAAACTGTTGCCATAACTTTCCCTGCCGATCGCACAGTTTTGAATTTTTTCTTCCTCGGCGAGCTTGTGTGACGCCACTCCATTGACTGCCTCTTTGATTCGGGTTCAAAATGCACCCATGTTTCGTCCCTGGTCACAATTTTTGTCAGAAACCTCTCTCTCTCTTTTTGTCATCTCCCTCCAAACGGAAGCGCTGCAGGTGTTGGGAGGCTATTGTTTTCCTTGCCTCTTTATTCTGATCGGTTAACATTCTTGGAACCCATCGTGCACAAACTTTTGAGTATCCCAATTGTTGAATAATCGTGATCACACTGCCTTTACTAACAGAAATAATGCGACACACTTCATCTGCAGTCACCCGACGGTCATCACGAATGATGTCATCAACTTGCTAAATGTTGTGTGGAGTCACTGCACTCACCGGCCTGCCGCTCCGCTTTTCGTCAGTCAACGGTGTTTGCCCTTCAGCTTCCTTACAGCAACGAATCCATCGTCTGACAGTGCTGACATCCACTGTCACAACACCATACACCTTCTTCAGTCTTTCATGAATGCGTATGGGCGTTTCACCTTCTGCATTCGAGAATTCAATCACACAACGCTGTCTCAAACGAACATCGATGTCGGCCATCTTACAAACTTCTGCTGTGCTGCCACCTGTTGACGCAGAAAGTTACTACTGCAGTGGATTGCAGAAGAAGGTTTGAGGAATGGCGCCAAATTCAAATTTTTCACTTAACTTAATTTTTTTAAGTAGAAAAAAATAGAAGACATTACTCTTTGACTGACCTACGTATATATATATATATATATATATATATATTTGGGCAAGATTATGTAAAGCGTCGATCTAACTTATCGATAATATAGATCTAATAATTTCATTTACTTTTGTATTAAGTTTCGTATACCTAACATGTTTATATGATTTCCAAGGAGAACCTATAAAATATTATATGCTTTGATCGTAACCTGAAATTTCAGAACGTTAAGTGTGATGGAAATGTGAGATTAATATTAATTTTTAACAAACATTAACAAATTTAGATTGTGGTAATATTTACAGAATCTATAATTAGCAATAGTTTTACATAAAAAATAATCAATAAATTTTGTTCTAGGAATGTAAATTCTTACACTCTGTGGAAAATATGTACATTATTTAAAACAATGAATTATTTGAAAAAAATTACAACTTTAAACACCGGTAACTTTTGAAATTTCCAATTTCACCGCCAATTCTTTTTTTGCGTTAAAATTTGGACTTTGTGTAATATTTTGAGTCAACAAACTCGAAAATCATTTTTTTTACGTACTTTGGGAATTCAGGTTTGAAAAACGTGCACATTTGAATTCGAGGGGAAACACATTGATATAAAATACAAATTATACGACGCTCAACGCAAAAAACCTTTTCTTTGGGCTATTTACTGTTAGGAAAAACATTTTTTTTATATTAGAATTGATTTTTGTGTGAGATTTGAATTTTTTCTGAAATTCGACCAATATGCAGAGAAATTTTACTAATTGTTTGTATAAATAAAAGCAAGGTCAAAGGTCAAACATATTCATTAAATATAATGCTTCTAGCTCTTTTACATCACATTGAACAAGTCAAAAAATTTGTAGACCAACAAGGAGTCATGCTTTTTTCGGCCGATTTTACGTGGAATTACCCATTTGTATATAAATATAATATCTTGTAGCTGCTTGCATTTTGTTTTATATTTTCAATTCATTTTAACGCGTGCTTTCCTCTTAAAAAGAGAAAATTAAACATTTCAAGCAAAAGTAATACTTGGATCACACAAGGAATTAGAACATCGTGTAAAAACAAACGTACGCTTTACTTTATTTCTAAACATCATAACGTATCACCCGGTTTCCATATATACTTCCGAGAATATAAAAGAATTTTAAGAAAAGTAATAGTTCAGGCAAAAATAATGAAAAATAGTCAGGACATTTTGAGCGCTAGTAACAAAACTAAAGCAATGTGGGATATCGTAAAAAATACAACCACATCATCCCGATACCTTGTAGAGAATGTTATTTTAAAGGATAATGAAAGAGAAACGAGTAATCCGGAAAAAGTTGCCAATCTCTTCAACAAACACTTTTCCAGAATTGCGTCTGATCTCACGAAGGGACTAAAATCACAAAATTCAACATTTTACACTTCCCAAAAAATTTCAGATACGATATTTATTCCCGAAACTTCTCCCAACGAAATTCTCAGAATAGTCAGTAAACTAAAAAATAAATATTCATCTGGTTTAGATGAATTTCCGGATTGTTTATTAAAAACTTGTGCACCTGCCTTTATACATCCGTTAACTCACATTTTCAATGCTTCTTTATGTACAGGAATATTTCCAGATATTTTCAAAACAGCAAAAATTAAGCCACTTTTTAAAAAGGGAACAAAAATGATATTCAAAATTACCGGCCAATTTCTCTTTTGTCAGTTTTCTCAAAAATATTAGAGAGGCTTTTCTACTTACGAATGGAAACATTTCTCAGGAAAAACAGAGCGTTTTCAGACTCACAACACGGTTTTAGAAAATCAAAATCTACGGAAACTGCCATTTTTTCTTTTCTCAAAGATGTTGCTTCATCAATAGACCAAAATGAAGTACCCATTGGAATATTCTTAGATCTCTCGAAAGCTTTTGACGTTATTGACCATAAGATCTTGCTCTCAAAATTACCTTCGTATGGAATTCGTGGTATTGCCCTAAATTGGATAACTTCTTACCTTAAACATCGGACTCAAAGAGTAGAAATACCATACTGGCAGGAAAGGACATTACATACTTATATTTCCAATTCTTTGCCAATTGTGCATGGGGTCCCGCAAGGTTCGATCTTAGGGCCTATTCTCTTTCTGTTATATGTAAACGATATGCCCTCGTCTATTAAAAATGGAAGAACGGTTCTGTTTGCTGATGACACGAATGTTCTTTGCAAAAAAGAAGCAGTAAATAGTACAATTTCAGAAGTTTCAAATTGGTTTAATAATAACAAATTAATTGTTAACGAAAGAAAAACTGTTTCAATGCATTTTGCATCTCAAATCGGAAATCGCATGTTCCATTGAAAATGAACAATATGCAATTAGCTGATGTTGAGGCAACAACATTTTTAGGTCTTTCAATTCAATCAAACCTCAAATGGAATGTACATATAACAGAATTAAACACTAAATTAAGTTCATTATGCTATGCATTCAGAATTCTTTCAAATTCTGTCAGCCTTCATGCAGCTCGTTGCGTTTATTTTGCAAATGTGCATTCCCGCCTGATATATGGCATAATATTCTGGGGAAGCTCATCCTGTAGTATTCAGACCTTCAGATTGCAAAAGAAAATTATTCGAATAATGAAAAAATGCCTTCCACGTGATTGCTGCAAGCCTCTTTTCATTGAGCTGGGAATCCTACCATTGCCTTGTCTATTTATTTACGAATCTGTAATATTTGTCAAAAATGACCTCCTTAACGGAGGGAACATATTTTCATGCATTATTGATATTTATAATTACAACACACGCCGTAGAAATCACGTGCATCAAGTGTCAGTATCAACAGCTCAGTACAAGAAATCAACATACAGTACATGTACGTTACTTTACAACGCATTGCCAGATGACATAAAACAATTAAAGTCGGTACACAAATTTAAGTTAAAAGTAAAATCTTTCTGCTGCAAAACTGTTTCTATACAATTAGAGACTATACTGATCGTGAAAAAGAAAAATAATGTTTAATGTAACAAAACAAAGATATATAATGAATTAGTTTATGTTTGCATTGTATACATTTAAAAAAATATTTAATACGCCTGTAACAAGTAATGTACTTCAGCTTCCGGGTCAATGACCCCCATCTCGATCAAGTTTTTGTCCAGTTTCCCTGATCCATTGAGCAAATGCTGAGATGGCCCCTTGTTTTGCTTCTGGACGTAAATGTAGCTTCACTGTGCGCACGTTTTGTTGAGCACTCCTTTTGCTTGTAGTTCATTTACAGTTGAAATTGATTTTCTATAACTCGGGAAAAAACATTTTTCAAATATCTTTATTTTTCTAAAATAATTATTTTCTAAATTCATTTTTTCGTTTTTTTTTCTTTTTTTAAAAAATAAAATTCTGGCCCTCAAGAAAATGTGCGCAGATAAATTTCTTTCCCCACACGTCATATACAGTTTTTACTGTTTTTTTGACAAATAAATAAATAAATATTTTGAAGTTTGAATACTATGTGTATGTGTTTAATACACGTTTGTATATAATTTCTAAGTAAAAAATTTTAAAATCAAAATATAATTAAAGATAATTTATTAATACGGGGAATTCACACTGATGTTGAACTTATTCCGCGCGTTTTATAACACTGAACTGAAGTTCACCAATTTATTAATGTATATTATTAGCTCAGCTTAATACAATTATTGTTCGCTTAGTTATTATTAAATTTCTTTTTAAATTACAGAAAAAGTAAATCTTCTTTAATATAAATTTGAAGATCCGCGAAGTGAAGTGTCTAAATACATTTTTTTGTATACCATCATTATAAACGACCCATTTCGATACCCCGAATCGTACATAATCCAGTATATTATCGCACGCTACATGACGTCATCGCCATTATTAAACGCGACATGACGTCATGACGAACTTCTAGAAAGACAGATATGTAGAACCGGTTTCAGAAAGTAGACAAAATATTATTACTCTACCTTCATTAAGAGATATTTCTCATCATCTGCTTCCACTAAAAATTTTCTCACATCATCTTTCGAAAATATCATAGATTTTTCAGCTTCATAGCCGACATTAGCTTGTTTCATATATAACTGAACTTTGTTATAAGCAGAGATGTCAATTCCATCTTTAATTTTCAGCATAGTCTTCAATTTTGAATGACTGCACCACAAAGATGATGCCTTACATACTGCAGACTTCAAAATAACATAAATTAGAAAATGAAAACTCGACACTAGGACACTATCATACACACACGACACTATCATAAAAAGTATGACAAACTTACCAACTCAGATATATATGCCAGAACAACTGTCTCGCATATAATATTTACATTATTTGTTTCCATCCACTTCCTAAATTTTATATATTCCTTCTAGTACAATGCACTCGACTTTTTTAGGTATTAAACTTTCTTCTGCCTTCGAGGCTTTTTCTAAAACTACCATTGGTAACGACGCCATCTTTCATTCGAATGCGCGCGTGAATCGGCTCTCCGCTGTCACAGTTGTGACGTCATAATACCAACATCCATGTTGCCAACTATAAAACTTTACTTACACTTACTTCGTTTCATTTATAACTTTATAATGATGTTATACAAAAAAATAGCGTATGCAACTCGTTTATAATGTTCCTTTTTTGCACTCATAAGAAAATAGTCTATTACTAAACTCACTCCTTCGTCGTTCGTTTAGTAATAGACTATTTTCTTATTCGTGCAAAAAAGGTCAACATTATAAACTAATTGCATAAACTACTATTTCTGTACGATGTGCACTTTACAACTGAATAATTTACATTGTATGTCTAATTCAGGGACCAGAGGTGGAATCGAGTTAAAGAAATCGGGAGGACATAAATCCACAATTTCACAATTTCTATCACTACTGAAAGAGTAGAGAAATATGCTGCAGCCGTTTGAAAATGTCGACCGCCGCAGGATCATAGTACAGATCTGATTATAGCGGGAAAGAATGAATTTTCATAATACACTGATGGGCAAACCAACAAGTGCACTATGAAGAAACCATCTGAACGGCGTGAAATCCTATTCATGTCATGAAATCACTAAGAGATGTAATCGAATTTCAATTTAATGAATTATGATGTAAATATATTGGAAGTGCTTTGTTCACTTTGCCCCAGATCGAGCTAACTATTGAGGTCGGATTTGGAGACGAAGATCCTTAATTATCTTTTGGAAGTGGGTTTGCTGAGGATGCAGTGCTGAAAAACACAAATATACAATCAAGGAGTTTGGAATATTTATTTGTTTGATCTCAATCATTTATAGCTTTCCCATTACATAAAGATCTCATGGACTCCAAAATATATGAATAGTTTTAAACGAAAGAAGAAATTTATATAAAAAGTTCATCTACACATAAATCAATCACACCTGGAATCATCACATATAATAACATAAGATAAGAATACCTCCAACACTTTCAACTTTTCTGTACACACAACCAATAATATTTTAAATACTCCATCACTACTATATAAATCTTCAATCACATACTATATAAATCTTTTCTTTCAATACCTGAGCTTCGTCATTTCTGAGACAAATGTTCATGAGTTTTCCAGTTACTCTTACTAACAGGGGAAATATATCACCCCATTTGGAATTATGAGTTTGGCAGTACTCATGTAATACAAACACTTAACATTTACCAAGTTCTATTTACACTAATATCCAATTCAAAAACAAAAAAACAAAAATACCACCAGCATATTAAAGTCAAGTGCTCATTAGATCTCTCTATCTCCTTTTATCTTGAATTATTATAAACCTAGTTAAAAATTGATTGCCATGAAATAATCGCTCATGAAATTGAAACATCCAACGTTTGTGGTGACAAAAAGATTGATCGATCAGTTTCATGCAAAATTAATCCCCTTTCACAGTTCTTATACTTGCTTATCTCTCTAGAAACACACATTTTGTAACCTAACGTTGAGAGGAGTGCACTTTCCCGGAGTTTGACCTCGCTATCGCGACACTGCTTGGATCTAACGGAGCTTGAAAGTGCGGAACGAACTGCCGACGTAACCTTGCCTAAAATACTTCTCTAGTGACGTTTAATTTCACCCATTGCTCCTAGACAGGAATATTTGATACAAAATACGTTTTGAATAAATGCAGTAGTCTGTAATTCAATAATTATTTTTCTATACACCTGCTCACTCGATTTTGCATTGACGAAAAGAAAAAAAAGCTACATATAGACATTACCCTATTCACCGCCTGAGTAAATAAACGTGGATAAACGGGCCCAGTTCTTGCCAACGTGTGTGGGCGCAAGCCGGCACTTTCCCACCTGTTTATCATCAATGCTGCTGCTGATGGGGTGTCGTTGCTCCGACTCGAGTCATAGGATTTCGTAGCAAGATTTCCTCTATTACTGTTCCTTTCATCGTTTTCCCAGCGTCTAGGGCTTCTCGCATTCTGGGACCTCGTCACCAGTAATCGGAGCGAGTGAGTATTAGCTCTTGTAAAATATTTGTGAAAGCTCAAAAACCTATAGCAGAATAAAGAAGTCCGTTGCAGATTTTCAGAGGAGGCAAGGGAGGCCAGGCCTCCGCACAAAATTGATTAACAACAATAAAAGATACATATTTATTAATTTTTAATTTATTAATAATTTAGAATTAACTTTGTCTAAAATTGACAATAATGTTTACGGCTGGCGAGTGTACATTTATAACTAGAGACCGGAAAAATATGTAGTAAGAAAGGTGAAAATATGTACATAAATATGTAATGAAAATAGTAAGAATATGTAATAAAATGTAAAATTGGATATAATTTGTAATATTAAAATACACTACTTATAAAACGAAAATTTACATAACACGAAATTATATTTATAAAAGTATTCCTAAGAAATTTTAAATATAATACATACGTTTAGAAATTCAGGTTAAAGGTCACAAAATGTGGCGTCAGTGATACTTTTCACATCTAAGGTGAAACTGATATCAGTCATTGACGCACACTTCCCGCCGCACTGTGTATAATTGAAGCAGGCGCGCCGGACTCTGTGAACACTCCACTCCACCGCGTTATGTAGCATACCTCGAGTAAACAGCATGCAGTAATAATGTAGAACAAATTGCTGTTTTGAAAATATTTCTTTCCATTAAAAATACGTAATAAAATTGAAGAAAATTGATATAATAAAAAGAATATTTCGTGAACATGGCAAAATATGTAAAATATGTAATAAACTGCTAAATATGTTAAAATATATAAAGAAAAATTTTGATATTGTGTTAAAAAAGGGACGATTAATCAAGATTACAATTTTTAAAGCGGTAAGTAGAAAGACAAAAAATACGTAATAACAAAAATCCAGTCTCTATTTATAACAAGTCTCTTTTGTTGCAAACAGCGTTATAATTCAAGATGGAGTCAAACAGTTCTATGCGTCACATATAGGTAGCACCACCAATACTAGCACTGCTTGTGCCTGCAGGATAGCGGCGGCCTAAGTTGATGCGCGCCTTCCCGTTGCCATGACAACATTCGTCAACCAATAAGAAAAGAGTATTTTCGTTTTGTCCAGCTTTGGAGTTGGTTTGGTACGTAAGCTCTCCCGGGTCTGGCCGCCTCTTGTAAAGGCGTGTTGCGGTAATATGGATAAGATGAACATCCGAAAATGGACATCCGAAAATGGACAGGTATCTCGAGTGCTTCTGAGTTGTTCCATCCGAAAATGGACATCCGAAAATGGACAGGTATCTCGAGTGCTTCTGAGTTGTTCCATGTGGCACAAGACAGAGAAAAGTTCGGGGAAGTGGTCGCCAACCTCCAGTAATGGAGACGCCACTTCAAGAAGAATGGATAAGATGGATCATTGCGTAACAGACCCGGTATTTCAGCAGACACAATGAAATCTTTATTGGAAGTGCGCTTTTCGAGAAGAAGTGATCCTAAAAGAAGAGAAATATTAAATCTATTTTTTTATGGTTTACTAGTTCATTGCTGTGTGTTAACGGACCTGAAACAAAACACGTCATGGTATACATAATACCCTTGCGGACCTTTCTGAATCGTTATGTCCTAGGGCCTTTTGAATACTTTATGGCCCGCTCTAATACCAACACAACAGATACAACATTTTTATGAATTCGATTTTTTAAAATTAAGATGCAAGCAAATACAATATATAAATGGCATAATGCTCAAGTATGTAAAATAACTCATTGTAAACCTTATTTTGCTTAATTAATATACAAATTGCAATTTTGGATGTACCCGTGAAATTATAATTGCCATCGGTCACATTTCACTGTTACGTATCACCTTTTTAGGGACATATTTATATCATCTCGAGCAGAAAGTACTAGGAGTAATAATAAGAAATATAAGGTATATCGGCTAACATCCTCGAAATGTTATTTTTTGGTGTTATGACATATTCTAAATAACTTTTGGCTAATAACCTAAAAGTACCGTTTCATCAGCACAACTTACACTGTTATTCACACTGGTGACTCTCAAATACACAATATCATATATTTCTGGAGATTTTAATGGAAACCACTGTCCGTAGTTTCGTTAGCTTTTGCGAGAATTTCCGCAGGAACTTCACAATATTCTCAATATTGTCACGCTCACACCTCTCATTTGCATAGTATGCACCGGCTAGATCGTCTTAAATACAAGTTTGGAAATCGAGATCAGCCGAAGTGGGGCGTAAAAGCATAGGTCGTACCGATAGTTTTCGGAGCTCTGGGATTTGTTCCCCAAAATTTGTGTAGGAACTTGGATGAACTCTCAGGTAATTAAAAAGACTGGGAAGTGCAAGAAATTGCTTTATGTGGAACGGCCCACATTTTGCTCAAATATTGTAGAGGCATCGATAGTTTCTAGATTTACACCTTAGGAAGCTGATTGCAACCCGGAGTAGACTTTATAATCAACCGACTCATAACATCCCTAGTCCTGATTTATAGGAATAATAATAATAATAATAATAATAATAATAATAATAATAAAAGATATAAAACATACAATTACTAGTCACACCGACCGTAATGTATTCACATAGCAATATGGATGATCATGAAATGGTAGAGACGTTTAATGTTAATTTCAGTGATATCGTACATCTTCTGCTTTCGGGGCTATAGATTCAACGTAATTGTTGATGCCAGATGTTGTCTCAAGCCCAAACATTTGTGTGGGCAACTGGGCAACATTTGTGTGGGGAAGGAGCGTTATACTTCTGCAAAAAGGAGTCTTGGGGTATCCCGGAAGAACTTGTGTTTTCCGTCTTCCTTGACATACTTTTGGTCCGTCAATGCTTTCTGATCACCACTGATGAAGATCGGGAGTTCATATCCAAGGACACCCTACATCAGTGATCTCAAGGGTGATGCCAGCAACGGGAGTCTGTGGCATCGGTAGCGCGACGAAATCATCCATACACGCTGTTGATCACCTCGCCACAAGAGAGTAGTAGGTAAACAGACACTCTGAACACGTTTACGCATTACTCATGAAATGCGATTAGGCGGAATTTAGATAAATAAATGTAAGGACGTTTGTTGTTATTTTTGTTTATATTTTTTGTTTTATTTTTCTGTGCATATCCTCTTTTATACATACACTTCCACAAAGTTGTAAAACGGCGGGTTACTGATCGTTTCCTCACCCGACGCTAGTTGCGCTGAGAATATCGTGGCATGCCACGGTGCAAAGAAGCGTGATGCTGCCGCCAGTAGGAGACCTTGGCATCACTTCCCTACACAATCATACCAGCGACTCTGGTGGTGTGACTCTCGACTATGAAGCTGGTTTTGCGCGCTGCCTCGGAGGCCTCCGCGCTCGATTCAGTGATTTCTGAGTCTACATGAACAGTGATTCGTCTCTGGAAACCACCCGAGCCATTTCGCAAGTGCTAATAATTCGTGTTTGGGAGCAGAAGTGCTGACGAGCGTGTTATTAAGGCGTTAATGGGAGGCAAATAATAGTCCACATGAAGACAAATTCTGTTCTGCAAAATGTCATTACTTGCAACTACCATTCGCTGGATTCCTCACTCATGGAGTCGCGTGTCTATGGATGGTTCCCAGAGATGAGCGTGGATGTGCACGCGTTTGGCGGACAATCAAAAGATCCTCCCGCCAGGTGGTCAACTGATGTCTTCCTGTCTCGCATGCGATCCATTATGACAACATTATTCTTCATGCACGTTACAGTGTGGTTGTATTGGCTTAAGCCAGGTATGTCAAGGTTGCGGGCAAGGTAACTCGCTTCATAGTGTTCGTGGGAACTGCGTCCAGATCAAATGCCGCTATATTTCAAAGTAGGGGTTGTACAAATAGCTCCAAGGCGGTGGTACGTCACTGGATACCTGACCTAAGACAGTCTTAAGGTCAGGTAGAAAAAACAGAAATGAGAGTTTAGTCTGGGGAAGTGACCCGTGCTCCTAGGAGCGCCGCGATTCCCAAGAGGGCAAGTATCTCCTGTGGGCGCAGGTTGACATACCTGACCTTAGTGAACGTCAATTTGGCGGAAATTGCACTTCTTTGAATTACACAATGTGGCATTTCTCAAACATTGCCATTTGTTCAAAACGCGCGCATTGTCGAAGATATCCTATACGCATCCTATCGCATCTTCCTATACGCATTATGCTTATACTTACAAAGTTACTCTTTGACAAGCGCACTGCGGTGACCGGGATCAAGACATTCACTGTTATGTCGTTTAGGTAATCTTTTTAAGAGAATGCCTATGGTGACCAGATCAGTTATGATGACGTCCTTCCGAATATATGACATAATTACGCCGAAATTACAAAAATTACATAATTCTTAACTCACAAATACAATTCGAGCAATACAGACGATTGTTAATACGTTACTACACATTGGAAATATATGTACTAACAAACCGATACAAGATACAACTCTATAGTCCGTCTGTTTAATAGGTTATTTCTGTTGTTTTCTTGTGACAATTCTAGTTCACCAAGAAGAGCAGATTCCATTACTGCATTTTCCACCAATTGTTTTCGATGTCTATCCCGTTAATGCTTTTCACTAGGTTTCACAATTAACGTCTGCGGTGGGCTACTCGTAGTGTACCATAGGCATACGTCACCAGAAACGTTTCAACCGTTAAAACAATAAATTGTATCAATTTCTTCATATCGTTTTCACGCAACGTGTCTTAACGCGATTAGAAAAAGTGGGTTTTTTATGTATACGAATTTCTGTCAAGAATTAGAAAAAAGAATTCTCAATTCTCTCATAAATTTCTATTTGAGAAAGTTCCACAATCCATCTGCAGGGTTTTCAATACTGCCTTATCAATAACCATATCCTTTTGGAATGCCCCTTCTACAATCAAAAGAGGCAAGAGTACCCAGGAAACGCAAACTACAGTGACATTTTATAATAACCTATTTATCGAAAAAAGTGTCAATATTTTGTAAAAATATTGATATTTTCACTGATTTGTGATTGCATTTAATTAATGTGTTTGTCGCTCACGATCTTTGTAGTTTATGTGATTTAAAATAAAAATAATTTTTAAAAAAATCAGTAATTGTTTTGCTTTTTACCAATTAATTCGCCGCCCTGCAACATCAGATGTTATTAACATTGTAAATTTTTAATCTTCCTACACCCTGCAACACCAATTCTCACACGCTTCAAGGTGGCCCTATACTATAGTCGGGAGGTTAAATTTATTATTCGCTTATTGGATTGTCTCCAAGGCTTCTGTTCTTGATTCCGCTTTTTCCATATCTCATACCATTCCTTCCACATATTGAAGGAGGTCAGTTCTTCATCAATATTCAAAAGGGGCGGCTTCGAGTTCAAGAATCTTTAAGTACTAAGTCCTGATGAATGAGCGGCTGGGATATCAATATTTCTCAATATTTTATTATATTCTCGGGATATCAGCTGATTTCTTTTGATTTTCGGCAATATTTGTTAGCATGTGTATTGACGCAATAGATCTTGTATGATTGTTATTACTTCAGTGATCAACTTTGGACATGGGATCACTGTAAGATCATATCGGTTCACAGTATTCAGCCACATATTACCGCAAAGCTAGAGCTGATATTCGCAAGTTTAGCGTCACATCCCAATGTCTTTCTGGAGATTTTCGAAACGAAATCATTTCTTTCACTTTAATTTTGGTTTTAACTCTCCAAGCTAATTTATGATATTGTACACTTTACTCTTACGATATTGGAAATCAAGAATACTTGTAAGCGCCGAAGTATTTTCTATTCATCCTTGATGTTTGACCTTTCGTAAAGATATTTAATTTTTTAAAATTTGTTTATTTAAAGTGTTACATGTAATTAAGGATTTGATTATTTAAGTATTAATTATGGTATCTGTGAGAGTAGTCAGTCGTCAAGAGGACCGCCTGGAAAATCTCCGCGTACGCGTCTCTTTACACGCGCTCCTGTGTCACTGCCCAGCCTCCAGAATTGGGAAGGAATTAGGACAGTGGCAGGTTTAGAGCACATCGCAGGGATTAGACGTTAATTTTCTATTACATTCTCCTGTATCTCTTCTACATTGATTGTAATGCAAACAAATCTGACAAACCCTTACACGAAAACATACTCTCTTGCTGGGCTAGTCCGCGCACAGTTCTAATCCCGCGCCTTTTCGTGCCTTCTCTAGCGCCCCTCATCCTCCACTTTCCTATCGCACCCTAGCGCTGCCTGTCGCATCGCCTTTTGTATGAGTACAATATGCGGTGCTCCAGAATGCACAAACATTAAGAGAAGTTTTCTTCCCTGTAAGTTGAATTAGACGACCAACTTCTCTCACGAACGTAGCTTGCCGCCAGCTTCAAGACCCCATGTCGCCGCCGCCATTGCCTTTCCCACCGCCCCCGCCCACACCAGCGCGCACGGCAATTCCTCGCAGCATCTCGCCGCCGCCGCCGCCGCTACCGCCATCGCCACCGCCGCCGCCGCCGCCGCCGCCGCCGCCGCTCTGACTTCTCGTCCTTTCCGACATTTTACTCCTACGAATAGCTGGCACAAAGACGGCCGTTTAACTTCAGAATTATGCGTTTGATAGTTTCACGCAAGCTCCTCTTCGGAAGATGGCTTGTAGACATTGTGTTTGTTCCTCGAACACCTGCTGGTTAGCAATTTAAATTATATTGCACTTCAACGTTTCGCAAGATATTTTCTGAAATTTATATGAACGTTCTAGGGAAAGCTAAAGGAAATGCCTGCTCTTAAATATCACAAAGAATTGTTAGTGTTTGAGACTTTTGATATGCCGGCTCGTAAGGTGAAGCCGAGAACAGACTGAAAGCTTTATAGAGGGGAGCTAATGTTGCTGCTAGTTTGCGCAGTGCATGAATTTTATTTGTAGAGTAATGACAAAACTCTATATCTGATAGATTGATTCGTTGATGTTTACTGGCACGTCAACTGCTATAGTCATTAGTCCCGTAAATGTTTTATCCTCCGAAGTAGTAGTGTTCCTTCCCCTCGCTGGATAGTGAGATCTGGCACCACCCTACATGTCGGCTTGTTGGGGATTTCCCCACCCAGCAAGTCAGGGTCCCAACCGGGACATGCTCTAAGCTACCGACTGGTCTCCCGACAAGTGTGGTTGTGTAGTGCATTTAAGTATCTGTGTAAGAGAATAGGATAGAACAAGGAGTAGGAAGGAAACATGACAGTTCGTGGCCCGTTTGGTAAGATACATCTCCGACATTCGCCTGGTATTAATAGGAGAAACCACAGGATACTACCGATCAGAGCAGCTGACGGCTAGGTTCCTCCTCCTGAGATCGGCTGAATTCGACTTATCTATAGCTAGTGTAGACCTTTACCGTACTCGAATTTTAGAGCCTCCCTGTCAGAGTCGCTGCAGAGACAGTGGCTATGCTGAAAAAATCTGTCGTCTGTCATTGGTAGTCCAGTCACTATGTATCTGACCTAGGAAAAAATTCCGGAAGTTTTTTCTCAACGGTTCCGTATGTTTTTGGAGCGCTGAATTCGAATTTTATATTTGCCACGTCGTGAAGGTTCAGCTTCATGAAGACAACTGCAAGAATCCTAAAATATTCAGCTTTCTTTTAATTTTTCGAAACTATACGTTTTATCAAAGCAGCTACTAGGTATAACATTAAAGTTCACAAAAATTTTTCTGGTGGGACGGAGACTCGGCATTTTATGCGGTACATCTCCTAGCCATCTGGATTACGTCAAGAATTGGTACAATTGTGGAATATTGAAAATTGTGGACTGAAAAATAAATACTGAATTTTTGAATGCTGCAAAATAATCTATGTATTTTTAACCTCTACATTAACACAAAATCACCCGACGGGCCCCACAATTTGTGGGCCACAAGTGGCCTGCGGGACGCGGGCTGGCCAGGTCTGCTGTGAAATCTTTCTTTGAAATATTTCTTTACATCTTATTATAACTGTGTATACTCGTAATATCTTTATGAACATTTATGGAAGGTACTTTCACTTGCACTGACAATTTTAACGCTCGACATTAATATTTTTACATTTCTCTGGAATTAATTATATGTCTTTCATTCTTCAAGGCAGTATATAAAATATGACTCTTTATATTATAATCAAAGTTTAGAAATATTATGAAACAGCAATAAATAAAACCTCCATTAATTATTTATAGGATTCTATTTTTTTAATATCAACTTTTTTTGTTTTCACATAATTGAAAGAGAATGTTAAAGCACCCATTGTTGTCGTGCCTCCTCAAGGTCCATTACTGCTCGGACTCAGAGACGATTTATCGTGAGACTTCTTTGTTACATTTCCCAATACCCTTCTACGCCTTGTTAAATGCAGCAGAGAAGAAACTAGTGCTACAACAGCACAGGCTTTCTCGTAAAATTGATATAGGTCATGTTATATTGTAATGTTCAACATTTCATCCTACTCACCCATGACACGTTGTTACTCCTTCTATTAGAAAAAAAATGTAACATAATGTAAAATGTAAATTAGACAAAAGTGTTTCTTCTTTAATGCCGACATTTTTTAACACATGGGCGTATCATTCTAGCATTTCCTTCTCCCATGATGCTGTTCAATGATTATCACACGTTCTTAACAGTTCTGCGAGATTCTGTTATTCTGGTTAGCTATTGATTGCAGCAGTGCACTCTTAACATTTTGTAACTAGGGAGTAACCACGTTAAATATTACGAAGGTTATTGCAGGGAATGTATTTACCTCTATCGTAGCTTCACGTAGCTTATTAACTACTAAGTAATTATATAAAGTAATATTTTCACATACATAATATTTAGTAAGACATACATTACATTACATAGTAATATTTACATATTAATATATAATTTTGTATACATTAATATTGCTACATTTTGAACTTACAAGTCTATACACAGTCTTATCTTCGCGCAAAACATATTTTACATAAAAAAGTTATATGTAGCGTAATTTATATGTATATATTACCATAAACAGAGGTCACTTTGTGCCGCGCAGGTGACTTTGTGCCACTGTGCCTTTTATAAAACTATATTGTGTTGTCTTTACCACAGACGTTGGTGGATACATAATGCACCTGAGAGAAGTGCTATCGATTATACCTTTTAGAAACTGCATTCTCATTACTGTGTTCCCGCATTTTCAGTCTAGTGCATTGTGTTCACACATTGATCTAGTGCTGTAGTATCGGCTATATGATTTAGGCGCTAGACTACAGACGAGAAGACAGTCTTTTCGCCATCAACCAAGTTTTGGTGTCAAGGACCTACTAAAAGTAATAAAAAACAACAATATTTTACTTTCTCGCATAATAGTTACGTAGTATAGTGGAAGTATTGCATCACTTCGGCAAAAATCAGCGACGTTGGTATTGGTACTGAGAAAGTTGATAAATCTTTTTTTTTTATTTTAAATTTATTTTCTTCCTGTTCGGCAGTTTGCCTTTCGGGGGTTTGTACATTTTTAAATTTTACATAACATTACATACACAACATTTGGGCAAACAATACTCAATCTTTACAATACATACAATACTCAATTTTTAGCGTTAATCATTCTTAAATCTAGATACTTCTACATACATTTAAAAAATATTTTAAACACAATATTATTGAGGATACTTATTTTTCATGGGGTTTTAACACATCTTTCGGATATCGTGAGTGTATTCTCTTGGGATTATTTAATGTTTTTTCCCTTTGTAAATTTTATAAAGCAAGGAGGAGGACGGAAGAAGTGTAAAAACTTTGTCACAGTTCTTTCTTAGATGCTCGATTAGGGGCTCAATTTGAAGTTCTCTTTGAATTTGTATATTCGAGATGAACCAAGGAGCCTTTGCACATTTCTTAAAATTTATTCTGTATTATCTGCAGTTTTTCAATGTTGCTTTTAGCTGTGTTATTCCAGACTGGACAGGCATATGTGAGCGATGACCTAATAATCGATTTAAATATTAAACAGAACATTCCAAATTTAAGGTTGAGCGAAAGTTAATTAATGGATACAGTCTCGATATTTTGGCATATGTTGCACTGGTTATTACTTCAATGTGCTTTTTCCAAGTTAACCTGCTGTCAATGTTAACGCCAAGATATTTCACTGGTGTATCAGATGCTAGCCATCGGATGATAGTATTATTTACTATTAGTGGGTGAGGTAACTTTGGTTTACAAAGAGTAAAGATTTTGGCCTGTGTTTTGGTTGGATTTATTTTATTCTCCACTGATGAGCTCACTTAGAAAGCATGAGAATCTGCTTCTATGTTATCCTTTGCTACATTTATATCTGCATGCGTTGTGTATATTGCAGTATCGTCTGCGAATAATGCAAGATTTGAGTCCCCTAATTTGGGAATGTCTGAAAAATAAACATTGAAGAGGAGCGGCGATAGTGCGGAACCTTGCGGTACCCCTGCTCTTATTCTAGTTTGTGAGAGTGCGCAGTTTACTTTAACTCTGTACGTTCTGTCTGTAATAAAATTATTTATAATGTCCTGTAAGTAGAAAGGTACTCCCAGATGTTTCAGTTTGAATAGTAAACCAGTATGCCAAACTTTATCAAAGGCTTTCTCTACGTCTAAGAATAGTCCAATTGTATGCTGTTCGTTATGGAAACCGTTTGCAATTTGTTCTACTAGGCGGATGAGTTGTACAGTAATTTTGCCTGAACCCGAACTGCTCGTCTGGTAATACCCTTATTTCTATGAGGTATTTGGTGAGTCTTTTTTGTATCAGTTTCTCAAATACTTTGGATAAAGATGATAATAAGCTAATTGACCTACAGCTCGTTACTTCTTTCGGATTTTTACCTGGTTTACTGATTGGAAGGACAATGGTCTCTTACCATGAGTTTGCATAATACCCAATTCTAAGTGCTGAGTTATATACTGCTGCCAGGATTGCAATCGAACTTCTTGGTAATTCTTTCAAGACTCTGTTTGTTATTTGGTCATGGCCAGGAGCCTTCCTAATTTTGAGCTTATTTATAATTAAAGCTATTTGTTAGGGGCTAATAAATTTAATTGGCGTGGGGACCTCTCTAATATGTGTCTGTCATACACTCTTCAATTTCTTTGTTATGTTTAACATCAATCATGGGATTAGGTGTAAAGGTATTTTCGAAATTTTCGGCGATGTAATCAGCATTTTCTTGGTCCATGTTTACATAATTTCCTGTTTGAAAGTTCAAGGGGGATATTTGTTTTTTCCCTTATATACTTTTTGTTGTTGTCCACAGTCGTTTTGAATTAGGATTTATTTGGGATAGATGAGTTTGAATGTTAGAATATCTTAGGTTATCTATTTCGATTTTAATTATCCTCGCTAATTTGTTCATTTTTCTTTTGGAATTTGTGTTTCTATTTATTTGCAATTCCCTTCTCAGTTTTCGTGTTTCATGAATGAGATTCAGCAGTTGGTTTGGCAATTTACTACACGGTCTTTGTGCTGGAGGGGATGGAATAATGCTTTCATATAAACTTTTTTGAATTGCATTATTTAGTCTGGTTATCTCTAATTCAAGTCGAGTATCATTTTTAATTGAATTTGGAAATTCTAGGTTTTGAGACATTAGATCACGGAATTTATTCCAGTTGATGATTTTGTTTATTGTTTTATTTATGTTGTCTTTTATTGAAGGAAGGAGCAAATAACTGGAATTATGATCCGAATCTAGATCCGGAACAACTGTTTGATAGATTGGGAAGTATATTTCTTGAGAGATTATTACATCTATGATATCTGGGGTGATTCTATTGTTGTAAGGGTAGTGAGTTGGTTCATTGGGTGCGTGTGTATCTAGATTGTTATTAGTTATTAATTGTAACAGCTTTCTACCATGTGAGGAGGTAGAGTTGCATCTTCAAGCTATATTTTTGCTATTTAAGTCCCCTATTATAAGAACTTTCGAATGCTTCTGGAAAATATTTTTATATATATCTTGAGGGAATGGGTAGTTAGGTGGTTTATATGCACCCACAATCACTGTTTCCTCATTATTTACGTAAGTTACAATTGCTACGGTCTCTAGCATTTTGTTAGATGAAATGTCTATTTGAAAATGTTTCGTACTTTTGTGAATTAAGATTGCCACTCCTCCCGAACACAGTGCGTTAATCTATCGTTTCTATATATTGCATATCCATTAACTTTAAATTTTTCCCCAGGCAATAAATAGGTTTCGGTTATGCCGGCAATTTTTATTTTATTTTCATTTAAGAAATGAATTAATGAATTTGTTTGGCGTTTTATGCCATTGGCATTCCAGTTTAATAACCTCATTTCATCATTATTATTATTTAATGCCATTAATAAGAGTAGGAACTAACGATTCAATCATTGTTTGTAACTGAGGAACAATTATTGCTAATATTTGATTTACTTTATGATTTATTTTATGATTTACTTTACTGATATGATTTGATTATTGCTAATATTTGATAAATCTTGTTCTTATATGTAGTAAATTAATTCCTAACACTTTTTGTAATGAAGGCCGTATCAACTACTAGCTCATTAGCGACCACTAATTGATTTAACGTTATGGTATGAGGATGAAACGATATGGTGGTAAGGGGTGAAAAGACGAACACATTCAACCATGCCTGAGGCGGGGCTCGAACCCGCGACCCCACGGTTCAAGGTCTTTACGGCACTGGCTTAGCAATATCGGCCACGGAGCCGACTTCCTGACGCTCTTTTTTGTCATAATCTTGGTTTTGTGGGTCTTTGATACCGAAAAGTTGGTTGACGTAAAACCGCCGTTTCTCTTTAGTCAATGCTACCGCTTAAACTGTTCAGATGATTTTCTCCAAAAAACAATCTTCTCCCATCTGGGCGAACGCGAGGCCCTGCGAGTTTGAAACGCTTTTTTAAATGTGTACTGTTGTAGTGCTAGTTTCCACCCGTTCTTGTTTTCAATTAAGATTTTAACAGTTCTTGTTAACGATCTGAGCAATTCGTTTACGACATGTAGGAAAATTTAGGAAAATTTTGAAGCAATTATAAGTGTTCGTGATCGTGATTGTTCCTTGTACGAACAATAGTCTATGTGTAATTCTGTCAATCCAAAATATTGTTTAGAAAGTTTTCACGTGAAGAAGAAAGCTGATTTATTAAAGCCTATGAGAATTTTTATTTTTAAGAAAAAATTATTTTATTTTTAACTCTAATTTTTCGGAAATGATCAAAGGGTGTTTCATGATCCGAATACGCATTCTATAATATATTGCTCAAATATTTATCGGTTTGAGTTGTTAAACTCAATCGCGGACATAACGCAATGGAGCTTGATTGTAACTTGCATAATGTATGAAATGCTAATATTTATTATAATAATTACAATACTCTTCGTAATAGAAAGAAAAAATCTGGAACAAACATTGTACTCGTAACACGACAAATATCAAAGGTTTCTACCAATTTGTTTTCGTTCATCCATAAAAAATGAAAGTACATATTTAGAAGAAATGAAACGCGTCGGATGTTTTGACTCGTTTGTAACAAGATCAAAGGAGGGTATCATATAGGCCGTGCATACCATTGTTTCATAAGTTGATATTCCGTGATGGAAAGAATTTTTGTTGGGGTTCCCACGATGGCTGTCGCATAAAGGGGTGAAGAGCAAGCGAAGCGAGAGACCCGATGCAATTCCCGCTCCCTTTGCTGTGTATCCGGTCCGCAGATATCAATCCGTAATCCATATTTCATAATTCTGAGTCTGTGTGACGTTAATAGGAACGAGGCCGTGTTAATCAAATGCTGGGAGATAGGGGAGCCTCCGGGAGGAGGAGCGGAGGGCGCGGGCTGGCCCCGCAGCTGCTGAAGGGAGGAAGCGAAATTTACTGTTATTTCGATGGCAGGTCTCGTGTTACCTCTGTCTAAGGTTAAAGGTGATCGCATATCTCTTAATAAACACGTTCTGCGAGCCTGTGTACGATTTAAAAGGGAGTACAAGGAGATAAACTCTGCGTACAGTATCCGTCCCTGTGACCGCAAAATGGATGTTGTTTGTCACGTAAATGTACTTTCCACAGCAGGCCTCGTTCGCACTCTAATAGAACGTTGTAAGCTTTAATGGTATTTACTTTATTTTCGGTGATGGAGACCGTATGAAGATCTAGGTTTTGAAGAAAAGAATTCTTCGTATCCATGATAGATAAAACTCATTAAGACAGAGGAATATAAAGAAATAATTGCATATTAAGTTCTATAATACAGAAAGTAACTTGACTGCCTAACTAGTTTTTTCAATCCTGTTTTGGGAATCTATGCTTCTGATTATTATTATCATCTTTCATTGCCTTTCAGTGGTGTTATTACGGAGGGAAAGTGCAAAGACAAAAAATTTTACAACGTAGTGAAGAAAGAAAAACTAGTACAAAAGATTCAAAAATCCATTCTGCCTACTCTACTGTGGCTGTAGGAGTGCATGAGTGGACTCACAAAAATCATTTATTGGTTTAGTTTTCTTCTGATAACAAAATATTGCCACTATCCACAAGAAATGTTTCTTTACCATAAGTTTTTTTTCATTAGCGTACGGCATGTATTTTACATTATCTTTCATATTATTTCATGTTTATAAGTATTTTTGTCTTCAATAGTAAATAACTGATCCATTATACGAAGCGATATATCGTAGCATTCAGTGTGCTAAATCTCTTAATTTCTCAAAAAGATCTAAATCATGTAATTGTGTAATGCAGAAAGTAATTTTGCTTTGGATTACCTGGACTTGATCACCGCGGAACGCTTGCCAAAAAACACTGGTCATAGAAAAAGTAGATGGGAGTGTTCTCAATGCAAGCTAATTGAATATGCACGCTCTGATGTGTTTTATTTACTGATAATTCAGGTGTATTACAGGAACAAAAGGGATTATTCCGGACAGAATAGAAGGACGAAAACATAATACATTTTGCAGTAATTAGAATCCATTAGTGACGTTATTTGGATTTACGGTTCCAGTCCTTTCAATATTGATGGAAGTATTATTGGTTTTTCAGTGTCACGTGATATCTCGAAGGAATGAGTGTTACGTGTTTCTGTTGTAATTGGCGAAATCCTGGAAATTGGAGATCCGACGGCTTCGGGGCTCTGAAAGGGAGGCAGTCGCGCGGCAGCTCGCTAGCGAGGGGTGGGTAAGGGAGGCGTGGGCGGCAGGGGTGGCGCGATGCGGAAGGGAGGGGGTTCAGAAGGCCCCATGCAGAATACGAGCCTGCGTCACCACCGCTTCAGCCTTGCACAATAAGCGGAAGATTATTGACGTTTTCGCCCCCCCCTGTGTTCGTCAAACGTGAAATTAGCTTCAAAATTGCATACCGGGATTTTCACTTTCGTATTTAATTGAACATAAGCTGGTGGAAAGAATGAGAAGCTTGGCAGGGGACCAAAAACAAAATACAAATAAGCTGCACTCGGTGAAAGTATCGAGGGGGGAAAAAGACGCCAGCAATTAGAACAGATTTAGAAAATCTTTTCAAATCGGCGCATCCTCACTTGAAGTCAGCGTATATATTCCGTGCTGGCTTCAATAACAAAACTTGGATGAAAGACTTTCTGCCGGCGCGGTCGGGTTGAGTCACGTTGCCCGGGGCGACTTGGCGCGTGTACAGACTCTCTTTTGCTGCCTCTTGAAGCGTGCTGGCCGCATCCTTTACCGCCACTTGCCGCCCTGCGCCGCAGCTCCGCATTCACGTTGTCATCTAATCGCCACCCCACCGCTCCACCGACCCTACCGCCCCGCTACCTCTACTGTCAATACAGCCGCCACCAACTCGCTCCCGCTTCCACGTTGTCAAGCTCCAACCTCTGTTATCCGCAGTGGACACATTCATTCCCTCGCTCAACCCTTTTGTTTCTGTATAGCCTCCCTAACTTTGCCCTGCGTTCCTTTCCATGTCTCCTACATCTCCTACACCTCCTTTACACGTCTCCCACACCTCCTCTATCGCCTACTCCACCACATCTTTCTCACCTTCGGCCCATCCTCTTCCGTCTTCTAGCCCGCTTAGTCCAACCGCTTCCTACGTCGCTTTGTGCATAGTCTTCCCCCACTCCCTATCGTCCTTCGGTGCCGTTTGTCTGAATCCTCCGTCACCACTTTTCCACCCCTTTATTCCTTCCATCCCTGCGTTGTTCGTCGCCTTGCAACCCCGCATCTTCGTCGCCTCCCCCAACCCAGCCTCCACTTTCTTCGACATTTCTGCCTCCGCTCCCCCCCGGCGCAGTGCCTTCCTCGCTGGGCCCCACCCCACCGACGCACTCCCTGTCACTCGCGGCGCGGCGCAGCGCGGCGCGGCCTCTCCTCCCCTCAGCTCCGCGAGATGCGCCGAAAGGACTCTAATTAAACTCGATGATGTCACACAGCCCCCCCCCGGCGCTCTCCGCCGCCGTTCCACGACTCGCTGCCCCCTGTCTGGTTCAGCCCCGTCCCCCTACGCACGTCAGCGGACTGGTCGGCAGAGGTGGGGCATGCAGCCAGGTCAGCCTGCTAGCGGCTCTTTTCGTCCTGTTTCGTTGATATAACACTTACATCGGCGGTGTGGGGTTGGGGGTGGGGCGTGAAACTGCGGAAGGGGCGGGGACGGTGGAGGGGGAGTGGCGAGGACGGTGGTCGGGGAGCGGGCATGACGAAGAGGAGGGGGCGTGCGCTGCTGGACGCCGGGCTGAGTAGGCTCCACAAGTTAACCGTGGTCTGCGTGCTAGAACGATCGCGAGTTCTCGCCGTTATTGGGCCGGCAGGGATGATTTCACAGCCGGGATTATATTGTCTGCGCAGCGAGCGAGAACGTCATGCAACGGTCTTTTCGCTAACTCGTGCCGTAAACCACTCCTACCCGCTTTGTGCCTTCAATACCATCTATTTGTATTCATGTTTTCATCAGAGGATGAGGTTATTAATTTTATCAGTTAAGTTAATAATCATATACGTGCTAGTGACACTGTTATCGCGTATTTTTTTAATTATGTTAAGTAAACTTAATGATTACTCAATATTGTTGTTGTTGTGGTGGTGGTGGTGTGAAAACTCAATATTACTGTATTCACCAACAGTTAGGCACAGCACTGAGAATATGCGGACTGAAGATACTGGATCTATCAAGAAAGTAACAATCAGATAGTTCTTTTGGGATGCCGGTTTATACTAGTTTTGAATTGAATTCATTAATCAAATTGTTCTCTTGACCTCATTCTTATAAATATGTTGCAATGCCTTGACAGTAAGTCTTTTGTATGGAGATACATTTTAGAAAATTTGTAGTTTATGCTGTTTCGGCGTATATTTCGCCTTCATGAGGTTTATATTCGACAATAGTATATCGACAATAGTATGATATATTATAATACGTGCTTAAAATAGAATGTTAATATTAAATTAATGTGTGTAAATTCATATTTCCCTCGAGAGATATCAAAATGATACCGTTGCAAAAGAAGAATAGGTTGCTCCCGTAAGATTTTGATGTGAACGAATCGCGCAAAAAAAAAGTATTATTAACCATTTTTCCATAACAAAGAATGGAATGAACAGGGACCCCTACCACAGCGATGTGTCATTTATGACACTGGACCTTCTTTTTTTTGCTGCAGAATTGGTTAAAAGCAATAGCGGACGATACTGAAAGTAACTTACACTTACATAACAGAATCAAAGTCAGAATTGTTCAAAAATATTTAATTTTAAACCATTTTTATTCTGAAAAAATCATCGAACTGAATTTATTATTGGACAAAACCACGGATACGGGAAATAATTCAAAAACTTAACACAAAATATTACTTTTAAAATAATGATAAATATTACAAAACAAAGCTAGTACTATAAACTAATTACTTAAACAAGTGATTTACGAAATAAACCTGTTACAACACTTTTATATTCAACACAAAAATGAAAATGAGTGTAAAACCAACCTACAGATTGTTCATCATCCTTCAGACAATATTTTTAAGCTCTCCACAGAGACTTCCATTACATTTTAGACAGATGGAACTTCCTCTTCTGTTCTTCTCCGTTTGCAAAATGAACAGTTACCTAGGCTGTTCATCACACTCTGGAAACAAAGATGGTTGTTTACCAGGTTTCCCTTTCTTCTTTCCTAAAATGTTTCCTATTTCTGCAGGAAGATTTGAGAGAAGACGTTTATTCTCAATTCTCTTAGTCACATAGGGTTCAGCCAAGCCAAAAGCCAGTATTTTAGAAATGAATCACTGAACTAGAGATCAGATACGTGATTTCCATTTAACTTTTGAATAAGAAAATCTTTTTCACATGATGCACTAAACACTCCATAGAAATATCTCTTGGGCCAGCGGTTTGTTCTTCGTTTTGTTGTCTTTTTTGCACGGCAAATTCTGTCACATTCATCAATCCCTCCCTTAGTCATATATCAATTCTACCATTTCTGGTTTGTGTTTCCTCAACAATTTCACCTCACAGGTATTTAGATGAATTAGGACCACACTCTTGTTCTTCTTGGATTGTGGGACACGAGAATGTCATCCTAACAGTAAACAAATCGTGCTGCCACAGTCCTTTGTCTGAACGTATCGTTGATTCAAAAATCTCTATTTTGGGTTTTCTCATGGTGACTACTAAATTAAGCTTATTTTTTGTAGTTCCTCTGTCAACTAGTACGATGAAAACCAGTTATCAGTTGTAACATTTCTATTAGCATCTTTTACAAATTCAGTAAGGGGTGGCAAGAGATCACTTTTTTGTCTATTTTCTGTACCAATATAAGACAAACCTCTACAAAAGGTTTTGGTGTCATATCGTATTATCGTTTAGCGCAATCGGGAGAGATGGCTCTGTGCATCAACCTGATGTCACTGCAGTCCCTCTGACCGGGAGGTCCTAGGTTCGAGTCCCAACGGATTTTCGACACTAGCTTGTCAGCTAGGTCGAATTCAGTCGCTGTCTGGAGGAGAATTCTAGTGCCCGGCTGCTCTGATCGGTAGTTTTCCGTGGTTTCCCCGATCAACACCAGGCGTATGCCGGAGCAGTACCCTAACAAACGGGCCACGGACCCGCGCGCGATCTTTCCTTCCTCATCCTTGTCCTATCCTCTCCCTCTTAAACACACACTTACACTAACATGCACTACACTACCACACATGCCGGGAGACCGGTCGGGAGCTTACAACTTGTCCCGGCTGGGGCGGTGCCCCGCTGGTGGGAGATACTTGGTTGGGGGAAAAACCCCGCTAGTCGACGGTAGGTCGGCGCCAGATCTCGCCCTCCAGCGGGGAAAATATCACCACCACCTCCGGAGAAAAATGCCCCCAAATGCCCAAAGTTCGGGACTAATGACCTAAGTAGTTGACGCGCTCAGAAACACCAATCAATCAATCAGTAATTAAGCATCATTGGGCATCTTCCTCTGAATTCAACAAGGGTCTCGTCAACGGTTACATACTCTGAAGAAATTTAGTTTTGTTTACAGTTTTCTACAAAGCCTGTCTAAGAAGGAATTCAAAATGCATTTTTTTGGCGGTGCAATATTAAGTCTTTGCCGAATCGAAAGACCGCTGCAAAGTTTGACTATATTCCTGACTCCTACGAAATACTATATTCCAAATGATTGTAATTTTAATTGAAAATGAATTTTCGAAGTCAGTTCTACATTGATTGATTGATTGTTGATTACGAGCGCGTCAACTGCTAAGGCCATTAGTCCCTCAAGTGTAGTAAATGTTTTCCCTCGGAAGGTGACGGTGATCTTCTCCCGCCTGATGATGAGATCCGGCGCCGACCTACTTTCGGCTAGCGTGGTTTTCCACAACCAGATATTTCCCTCCAACAGGGCACCGTTCTAGCCCAGACAAACTCTAAGCTCCCAACCGGTCTCCTGGTGTGTGTGGTAGTGTAGTGTATGTAAGTGTAAGTGTGTGTAAGTAAGGGTGAGGATAGTACATGGAGGAGGAAGGAAAGGTCGCTTGGGGTTCATGGCCCGTTCGTTAGGGTACTGCTCCGGCATTCACCTGGCTTTGATATGAGAAACTACAGAATACTCCCGGCCAGAGCAGCCTGCCACTAGAATTGTCCTACAGACAGGGAAACCACTCGATCTAGTTATGTTGTTAGTGTCGAAAATCCCGCCATAGTTGGGACTCGAAGCCTAGGACCTCTCTATCAAAGGCATTGCAGTGACATCAGTTGATGCCCTGAGCCACCTCTCCCGGTGTCAGTGCAAGATGTTAATTGTATTTCTATTTTTTGCTTTTCAGTGATCTGCTAGAAAAAGAAATAAGTTGTTCTTTTTATGGACGCATAAAAGCATTTGAAGCTGGCGCGCGCAGCTGGGCAGCGCGCGGTGTTAGGGCTCGCCAGGGCAGCAGAAGCAGCCACTGGAACGCGAGCCCAAGGCGAGTCGCTCCTAGTGACGTAGACGCCCTATTTTAAGAGCCACGGGCGCTGGAGTAGACATACTCTGCGCCCCCTGGTTCATTCGCATTGCGGATTTACATCGCGTTACTTCAATGCCATTGCTTATTAATAGTATTAAAAATATTGATACTAAATTTTTTGAAAAGGCTCGGAAAATTTCAATTTCAAAATTCTCATTTCCCAAATCGCTTCATACGAACCCGATAAACGGGGGAAGTATAACCGACCTAAGCAATTGCTGGAGTAAGAGAAATCTAAAACAGCGAAATGACACTTGAAACATAAACTTAGTATTACTGCAGACGCAATACGCGCGCCAGTTGGCTAATGTCTTTCGGACCCTCTGTTGTTTTTTTTCATGTTGCTGGATGGATCATAAGGATAAAAATAGGCACACCGCAGTGACGTGAATGTGCAGTGCGTTTACAAAACTCCATAAAGTTCGAGTGAGTAGACAAACTGGTTTTGTGAGTGCGCTCTGGAGTGTTGGTAGTTGCATCTAGTAATTCTGTGTAAGCCACCCGCTGCTGGATATCTACTTGGAATTTGGTGACAGCCTACGAACTGGTAAATCTCCTGGTGACAAGGACAGTGCTTTCGACTATTGGTACATCTCCTGCTTATATTGTAAAATGCATTGTTTTAGGTACGAGTTCGACCTGGGATTTGATGAAATGCACAATAAATAATGTTAACTGTTTATTTCTTGTGTATTTTTGGGGCATAAGAGTTCTCTCCTCGGAATGTCAGTACACCAGAGAAGAAAGGCTATGTAGTACACTTTTGTGTAAGTTTTAATCATCCAAAGGTTTGAATGAAAATATAGTTTGTGCCAAACAATTTAAAGTATTGTTCTCTATACTCCTCAAAGTTTTAAGAAAAAAATAACATTGTTCCGCCTTTGAGAAAATCTTGTTTCCGTATTTTGGAAAATTGACACGATTATTATCAAAGCTACACCAAGGATACTAATAATAAAAAACTTATATAAGAAATCATTGAAATAGTTAATGTCGATGAATAGTTTACATTAAGAACGACACTGCTACCTACAATACTGATGTTTGAGAGTTGGGAAAATGGGGGAAATTTTCACAAGTTTTCATTAATTTTGAGATTTTAATGAAAATAGAACGTTTTTATGATCGCATTTTGATCTACTTAAGGAAAACATTTAAATAAATAATATGGGATAGTTTTTTGAGAAAAAATTGTAAATATAGTAGATATTCATAAACAAAGTATTCCGAAAAATTGGATGCCCGTTTTAAAATGACAGGACTCAAAGTTTGGTTAGATCCAATAGAAAACATCATTTTTGTAAAAAAATCCTATGTTCGATTTAGGCGCTAACTTTGTTTGCACTTTTACGTGTTTCATCACTTCATTATTGCAATTATGACAATACTTAGAGATATTGTATACTATGACAATATACATCTTTGGCTGGACTCGAGGTACAAATAGAGCTGTAGCATTCCAATAACATCTTCTCAGTTTCTGTAGCTGTGTTTTCTAAAATTTATTATATGATTTTGTTGTATACAGATCAGTTACACAGAACTACACCTACGTATTAACGTTAGCTAACCGACCCAAATGACAAATACAAATATATCTTTGCACATCGAGAGATTTCCCGCTTGAAAGTAAAGGGAAACTCTTTTAAACAGGGATAAATTTGCAAACATTTTGGATGCACATGCTTATACACAACGAAACGTATAACATTCTTCATTCGAAGACAGTTAAAAGCGTATCTCTTTAAGGAGTGACATCACCTGTAACACGTGTTTTCATGCCCTGTATTTTCAGGTCTTTTTTCAATTGATTGTAGGGAAATGAGAAACAGAAAAAAATCCATTTGGCACGTTTTATGTGTTCAAAAGATAACAATGGCAGCATTTTGATGAGGAGAAACTTTTCATAACTTTCGAATGGAGCACATGTTCCACTTTTCATCCGTACTTAATTAGGCAAGGAACAATACATCCAAGTTTTCCGGCATAATATGAATCATTCCGTGAAATTTCTCTTGTTCTTTTCGGCATTGAACTTTTTGTTCGTCTATCGTTAGCCCATCCGTCTCTGTCTGCGATTCACAGATGTTGAATGTTTGAAAACGCATTCAGCTGGATAAACTTGGGAGAAATAAAACTTTCATTTTAATGGGTGAACTGAGCCGCTAGCGACTCGCGTCGCCCCCAGAGAAGAGGGGCTGTGACATATAGGAGGACTTCAGTCGCTCGCACTTCCTACTTTTCCCGTGTATAAAGAATGAATGAAACGATGTGAACTTCAGAATGGAAAGAGAGTGCGAATTTTGCGGCTATGTCTGTCAGAACGTATGTCGTTTCTGCCAGAGTTGTTGTTTCAATGTCTCTGCTATGCGAGAGACATAGAAAGTTTTATTTTTTGATTGTTGTGTGATTTTGCAATAATGAAATCTTCACTTCTTCGATTACTTTTTCTTTTTTAACTTAAAAATTCAATTTTTAGCTAGTATTCCAAACAATGTTTTTGCTTGCTACTGTTAGAAACAACAAAATTGTTTTAAAGAACGAACTTCTTTCCCACCTATATTGAAGGGCCTGATAACCTATTCACGACTACTGATGAATTTGAGCAACAGAATAAATTACTTTAACACATTATTTTGACATAGATTAGTAATGTTTCCGTTGTAAGTTGTGCGAAATTGCCTTTTCCTTCGTTTATCTTCCCTAAACTTTAATTTAATTTTATCTTACGCTCCCGCGGTTCTACGATGTTGCTGAAAATGTTTACACGGGATCTTACCTGATATTACCTGGGGTCGAATAATTCGATTACATTAAATTAAATTTGTGAAAAATTAAATATGTTTCTTCATAAAAATAGATCAAATTAAACTAAAATAAACGCTAAATATGTGAGCCCCCTTCAGTGTTCGAATGGTAGTGAGACTTTCTGAATGTGAACACATACTAGAATAAATCCCGATTGTGAATGTACCACTTTACACCACATTACAACCACACATGTGTGATTCAGTTCAACCCAACTGAGGGACAACAATTGGTTTTCAATATCCAATAGATGCTTCCGTTAAAAAAAGACGTCTGAAGTATAAGAAAAGGCGCCCATCTTACATGTAGGGGAATTTCTCAAGTGTGTTTTTATGTTTACAAGTATAACACGCAATGCAATGAAATGAAGAACCTTTTTATCGCATCATCTTTCATTTCCGTAGTATGCAGATGCCGAGCTGAGACAGGTGGCCGATATGTTGAGAACATGCTGTCTACCAAAGCGCCTGGGAAAGTAGTTTGGAAAAAGGTCTTTCGATTTCGCCAATACCCAACCCCAACATTTGTTTAAATAAGCTCATCAACTTTGCGTGTGATGATCATGAATTCGTGTTCGTTGGATTGCAATAGAAATCTCGTAAGGATCATGAGGGATATAGGCCTGATAGAAATCAAGAGTCGTGATGGGAGAGAAAAGAATTCATATACCCGAATCCAAAGTCAATATTAAACCATTCCATATTGCTTAAATTACTACTCATTTGTGCTAAAATATTGTTTAATAAGTGAATTAACCCCCATTTGATAAGCTAGCTAAATTTGAAATAACCAGAATTGAAAACTAGTATTGATCGAAATATTTAATGGCATTTAAATTTGGCTGTGCGGATACTTTCATATTTTGAATTTGAATGCTTATGGTAGTTTAACAATTAGAATTATGTTAGTATAGATAAGATATCGTCTCCGAAACTTTCCACGATGCCTTATTTTTAATAATCACAGTTCAGAATTCAGACTAGTTTACGAAGAAACTTCCTTCTCGCAAATGACTTTCCTTCCTTTCTGGAGGAGAAATTACTCCAGCTTAAGCCGAATTTTCTGTAACTACTTTTTCATTAGTTTTCGTATTTGTAGTGCATGGTTCCTAGAGGAGAAAATCGAGCGATTTTAATCTTGGTACCACTTTAACGTTTATTTCAAGACCTTAAGAGAAACTTCAAAATAAATCTTTGCCTTAGGTAAATTCTAGGTCTGCGAGGTGTCCGTTCGGGAAAAGCCAATATTGGCAGGCGAAATCTTGACGTTAAGGCTCTTAAATGTTTAACTCTACTCAGCTTCTCGTCTTTTCTCAAGCTACGAACCGCTTTGTCTCTCAAGAGGAAAGTATGAAGTTGTATATTTCTTGAATGTGAATAACCGGCTGAGGTGAGACAGAGCATCAATTGATATCACTGCAGAGCCTCTGACTGATATGCCCTAGGGTTCGAGTCTCAAGTGTGACAGGATTTTAAACTATAGCTTGATTATTTTGTTTCCAGGGGCGTCAATTGCTATGGTCATTAGTCCCGGGTGTGTAGTGTATGCTTTTATCACGGGAAATGGCGGTGTTCTTCCTCCGCTGGATGGTGAGAAGCTGAAAGATTTGCGCCAACCTTCCTAATCTCCGCACCCTCCGTTATTCGTTTATTACGGCTCTGTTTCGGCATTCGCCTAGTGTTGATTAGAAAGGACACGAAAAAATACCGATCAGAGTAGCCGTTCCCTAGAATTCTCGTCCAGACAGGAGCTGAATTCAACCTAGCTATCTGGATAGTGTCGGAAATCCTGTCACTGTCTGGACGTGAACCTTAGGACCTCCTGGCCAGGTGCACTGCAGTGACATTAGCAGTGCTTTATGCCCTGAGCCACCTTTCCCGGTTCACCAGTCTGTAAAATATAATTAATTAGTTATATAATTCCCCAATAATTTGATAAAATGTTTAATGAAATATATACTTGGTGAGGCAAAAGGGTCCAAGAGAAGGTTACTCGCTGTCACTCCTTTGCTGCTTTAGTCTGCATTTCCTTGAGCTGGCGACACGTTCCGGCGAGTCTCAGTTCATCAATATTTTAGCAAATGACTTAATGTAAATCGCTTCAGTCTTTTACTCTATTAACTTGGATTTTTTATTTCATTAGTTGTGTTGAAATATTTCTTTTCTTATATTAAGAATTATAAATTGATTTATCAAGAACAAAATTTTTCCAATATTAATTATTTTAATGGTTTACGAAGTACGTAATAAAGAGTGTCCCAGGTACCTAGTTCTTAGTCGTGCGCAAAAATTTTGTGCTTTATGATATCTCAATAAATTCTGTAAACAAACAATGTAGATTTGTTTTGAAAACTCTTTGATTATTAAAAAATGTGAAAAGAGGAGAGATCATGTTGCGGTTTGCGCTTGAAATTCTTCTCGCGAGATTTACGCCTTCAAAGTCGATGCAGCGGGAGGTTAGAGGTCTGGAGAATGTGCTTGTCTAAGCCAATAACCCTCTTGACGCTGATAAACGATGGCTAGGTGGGAGCGGCAGCGCGCTCTGTGCTTCGTTCCATTTCCTTTCGAGAGAGAATCCAGTGGTGATGATCCCGTCCCTCCAGCTCTCTGATGTACCCTTCCGAACACAATATTTCTTCTTTCTTCACGACGATATTCTCATGCTCTTTATTAGTTTGAGAAATGTACAATGAACTTCCTATTCATGAGAATTGTTACATCAAACATTTAAGTCATATTCATCCCGTCAATGCCAGTTAGTTCTCCAACCATACCTTATTATTTCATGTTACAATCCTTTGACAATGTGACCGGTTTATCAGTAGTCCAGTTTCCTTGAGCTCTGACTTGTTTTCTTGATCGTTCGGGATCGAAAGGGAAAAAATCTCTATCTTTAATATTTTAGTTGTAGGAAGACAATTTTTTAATGATCAAGGTTTTCAATAAATATGTAACTTTCATCATTCTCTTAAACTCTCTTCACAATATTCAGTAACAAATCATAAGAAAAAACGATGAAGCCAATTTTTGAAAATTTTGAAAAATATCCCAGAGGCTTTGTGTAAAGTACCCCAAAATTAAAATATCGGTTTAAAATTCAAGGTGCCGCGACATCAGCCAGATCGATTTGGAAATATCAATTTTGGAGAAAGTCGGCAAAACGGTTTAGCCGCATTGTTCACAGACAACCGGATGTATGGCCAGACGTAAGGCCCAGACAAACGGCGAGACTGACGGACGGGCGGATAGACGGACGGGCGGATAGACGGACGGGCGGATAGACGGACGGGCGGATAGACGGACGGGCGGATAGACGGACGGGCGGATAGACG
The DNA here is from genome assembly GCA_031308135.1 of Acheta domesticus. NCBI lineage: Eukaryota > Metazoa > Arthropoda > Insecta > Orthoptera > Gryllidae > Acheta > Acheta domesticus. Next base: position 110,598,417 of record JAHLJT010008446.1, on the reverse strand, counting down.
GACGGGCGGATAGACGGACGGGCGGATAGACGGACGGGCGGATAGACGGACGGGCGGATAGACGGACGGGCGGATAGACGGACGGGCGGATAGACGGACGGGCGGATAGACGGACGGGCGGATAGACGGACGGGCGGATAGACGGACGGGCGGATAGACGGACGGGCGGATAGACGGACGGGCGGATAGACGGACGGGCGGATAGACGGACGGGCGGATAGACGGACGGGCGGATAGACGGACGGGCGGATAGACGGACGGGCGGATAGACGGACGGGCGGATAGACGGACGGGCGGATAGACGGACGGGCGGATAGACGGACGGGCGGATAGACGGACGGGCGGATAGACGGACGGGCGGATAGACGGACGGACGGACAGACGGACGGACGGAAGGACGGAAGGACGGACGGACGGACAGACGGACTGACAGACGGGCGGACAGATGGCCCGCAGACGGACGGACAGGCGTTTTGCCATAATTCGATTTTTCGGTATCAAGGACCCACAAAACATGGATTCTGGCTACACCACATGATAGAGGATTTTTTTCTAAATGTAGCAACTGTGTTTATCCATTTTTCGGTTACCTGGGCCCTGTAATAAGAGTTTTTCTGCCGAAAATTCTGTTTTCTCGCGCACCATTACATAACTTTCTCTCTACTTCGTAGCGAGAAAGAAAATATTAATGTGTGTATGCATGAATGTAGATAGATATGTTCCAAAATTGTTTGTACCACTTCAGCGACTGCTCCCAATTTTTGCACGAATACGTTTGAGCTGTCAAAATAATAAAACAGGGTGTTATTCATAATGTTACCCCAAATGTGCTTTACGCGCAAACTTTCTGTAATGCAATCCGAAATACAACTAGGAGGACATTTAAAATTTGTTTGGTGACTCAACGCTCAGTTTCTTGATTCAACGTTTAGATCAAGCTCCGTCTGTGGAGGTCTACCAGGAAGTTAGATTGAATGCTTATTTCGCGTTTCTGGTTCCGTCAACGGCTATGGACATTCGTCCCGTAAGTGTAGTGCATATTTTATCACGGGAGGTGGAGGTGTTCTTCCCCACTGAGATCCGGCTCCGAGCTAGACGTTGGTTGCGGGATTTTCCCCATTCCAGGTACATACCAACAGTAGGGCACCGCCCCAGTCGAGACAAGCTAAAAGCTTGCGAATCCCGACATGTGTGGCAGAGTGGTGGATGTAAATGTGTGTGTAAGTAAAAGGTAAAGTATGACAAGATGAAGGAAGAAAATATCACGCGCGGTCCGTGGCCCTTTTGTTAGAGTAGTTCTCCTGCATTCACAAGGCGAAGAGCAGCCGACAGCCAGAATTGTTCAGATAGTGACTGAACTCGACCTGGCTCTCCAGCTAGTGTCAAAAATCCTAACAGGTTGGATATTTTGGTATACACCACTTGACGCAATGGAATGCAATTAGCGAGAATTTTGCTGCAGAGAACTCTGCAGTCTTCCTTGTATTCTTCTTGATTAATTGGTAGGGTAAATTATAATGCGAACTCGGACATTGCCTCCCCATCACTGACATTGTTTCCTGATAGTTTGTGGAATAGCGTGTGTACTTTCATGTTGCACATTTATCCTTAAAACATCATTATTATTTTAACCAATTATATGATATTTTGTGGAATAGCGTGTGTACTTTCATGTTGCACATTTATCCTTAACACATCATTATTATTTCAACCAATTTATGACATTTTGCTGTCCCATGCACATTTCGTGTATGTCTCCTAATCGGTACCTTCACAGTAGAGTTGAGCGATACGGATAGGAATGAAGCCAACGAATGCGCCACGACCAAAGATAGTCTAATTACTACAGGGAGTTAACCAATTTCGGTCGATCTAAATATCCATTATCTCACAAACAACTTCTGGTAACGACGTTAGAATAATGTTGTGAAATTACATTACATTCGCCACTTCCTGAGTATTCTAATCACGCCGAACTCCATTAGACTTTCGCATGACCAAACGATTCACGGCACAGCAACGTGGAAAATAACATTTTCCGAGCAGCAAGGACAGATACGTAATTACTTAATGGAGGTTGAAGTGAATTACAGATCCTGTGTTTCGAGCGGAGTGTAAAAGATATTCTACCTACAATTCTGGACTGACTTCCAAACACTTGATCCGTGAATATGGGATGATTATTGTAATCTACGTAAGAATGTGAACAACGAATTTTTTTTCAAAATATATCAAATCAAATGTTGATAATACCAAATGTCATTTCATTAATTCAAAAAACCGTTGCCTTGAAATTTCATCTATAATTCAATAATTTATTTTTATACGGTGGTATCCATCACATATTAAATATACAATATACAAATATAAAAAATAAAGAAAACGTGACATATTTGAAAAATCTTATTTTTAAAGTTGAAGTTCACACAAGTGTAAGCAAAACTACAGGACTTGTGATAAAATCGATTTTTAACATAATTTGAATAAGCTTCCTCGCTCTATTAGAGTTCAAAATTTAATGAACAAATTGGAGTAATTTTTGAAAAAATTTCGAAAATGTTTTAAGCGCTTAATGTAAAAGGCCCACAAAAATTAAAAGATCAGTTTCAAATTGGAGGACCTATATCATGAGCTAGATAGTTCGGGGAATATCGATTTTGGTGAATATCCTGCTGAGAGTTTAGGCGCTAGATTTGTTTACAGGTGGTCCGACAGACGAACAGACAGACATTTTGATAATAAACAATTTTTCGCCATCAGGAACCCAAAACTTGTATTTCTGTTAAAATCAGGAAACAGATTTTTCAGCATTACGTAATATTTTCTTTACTTTTCTATGTAACTATATCTTTTCTATGTATATGAGACAATAAGATTATAATAGCAAAATGTTATCAAAGTCAAGTTTTATGTTTACGTATCTAAATTTTGTAATCTTCTGCAACGCTTCCTACACCTGCTGCATATGTTAGTCAGGACCATTTTCTGTCACGATGATACGGCTCCTCTCCCTTCAGCCCTCATATTCACATCCGGATAAGCAAAGATTCTTTGAGACAATGTCTGCATACCCGACAATGGACACGTAGTTATTTACTTTTTCTGAATGAGAGGATGTACGAATCATCCTGGCGACCTGATATCTATAACATGCTGTTTTATGTTTATTAAAGGAAGTTTCTTAATGTTTTTGCTTTCACATCCGTGAGTTTGAATGCATCATTATAATGTTAATCTCGTTTTGAAAAGCATATCCAAATGGTCAACAAAGAATGTGAGATACATTAGGTGTCTAGTGAAAGTGTAACTCGGTCATCATTCGAATGCAATTTCTGCACTACAACCACCACCACCACTACCACCATCCATCATCATCCTTCGCGTCCACTTGCTGGGAATATTTGACAAGCAAGCGTGAGGGTCGAAACAGTTTCGAAAGAACAGCAATATTGATATGTGCTCACAAATAAATCCTTGCGATGAATAAATAAGTATTTTCAAAGAGTAAAGCTCTTTATCATGTATTGGAAAAACACCTTTATTGGATCGAAGTTTGTGTAAATTGTAATTTAATGCATTACGGGTCTATGGCTTGTTGAAAACTGCTTCAGTTGAATGGCCATATCCCTTTAAAGATATTTGGTAGAAACAAATGCGCAATCCACATTTCGAAGAAGAGTTATGTTTTGTGTTTTAATTCATAAATACTTTATTGCGTATTCATTTCTCGTAATACTTGTGCACTCTTCTAAGTGGTATATGGAATGTTTTACTGAAAATTGGTTCTAGTATCAATCACTTCTAGTGTGTTGTATTTTACCAATTTTAAACATAAAATATCGTATCAGTCTCCTACACTTAACATTTCTCTTTACTGCTGCTCGTGGCTGAAAATCATATTTCCATATACAATTTTAATACTTTGCAATATTTGCATTAACTTTTGAAGTTTTAATTTGAGATTATCGTTCCTTCGAAATACATCATATTAAACTCTGCTTGCTCCAAGAATGTTGGTCGTGACCCTGCTCTTTGAAAACGTATTTCTTCATTGCTTGCGCCATATTAAATATTTAGCTTCTATTTTCAAAATGTATTATATGTGAGGCTCAAATGAAAACGAGGCTAAATGACATTCTTCACTTTCTGTGATAATTTAATTTTATGTTTAACCTGAAATAAAATATCTATTAACATTATGGTGACGATTCATCACAATATATTGCAAGGTCATGGTCTTCACTTATTTTTATGTAATCATCATTTTGTAATTACTACTTTCTGAATAAAAAATATTTAATTTCTTAAAGATTAATAGACTACTTTGCACTGTACAATGCAAAAGGAAAATTAGTCTATGTGACAAATTAATATTCTGCAATGGTGCGGCGCAATGGAGACTGCATTAAATTTTGATCAAATTAATAGACAAATGGAAGTTGACGTTATATAGGTATAGAAATTACATTTCCTTTTGTAAGATACTTTATTAATAAAAAGTATTTTATCCACTAGTATAAAAAGTATTAAAATCCACTTTCTTTTCCTAACTCACTATTTTAGGTCCTTTTCAAGGACGACACAAAATTTAAGACTAATGAAAACTTATGTCTTAAATTTAATGACGAAAACTTTACTTATTAGTAATGATAGATTAATAAACTCATTTGTTCGTCCTTTTTTGCATTAATCATCTTTGTACGCCCTAAATAAAAAAAGTTCATCATCGCTACCGCCTTCAGTAACCAAATCATATTCGGCAACCGTTTCCTTTTGGGTCTGCATGCCGTACAGTATTTCTATTTGGGTTTCGATTCCTTTCTTTCTTGTCGTTCTTGGGTGAGGCAGGAAGCAACTGATTAAAAATTGTGATGACAGGATGGCACGCGGTGGTAGGAGTAGGCCGAAAAAATGTTGAACCTTGGGGAATTTTGAAAATCCAGAGAGTTCAACAAAAATAAGACGTGGACCATTTTTATAACCGTTTTACGTTCTATCTGCGAATAAAAATAAACAAAAAATGGAACCAATTTTGAGAAAATTCTATAAATGTTGTTGAAAGTGTTTTCCAAAATCAAAATATTATTTTCAAATTCAAAAGGGCCTTGACATTAGCTAGATGAGTCGAGGAATATCAGTTTTAATGAAAATACTATCCATGTTTATAGATGGACGGACGGACGGACTTGTGGACGTTTTGCCGTAAACTCATTTTTTTGGTGTCAACAGCCCAAAAAGCATGCACATTTTCGTTCCACTTTTCCGGTATGATGGATCCACAAAAACTTGTTTTCCTAACAAAAAAGTTTCGCTGTTTTGTGCTACAGAATTATCATACTTTCCCTTTATTATGTAAGTAGAATACGAGAATTAAAAAAATGCTATACTCAGCCGGTAGGACGGGAACATATGCTCCCAGAGGGAAACAGATTTCTAGTCAGACGCCGCGGCTGCAGGTGTGTCGTCGTCTTTGTATTAAAGAAAAGCGGTCTAAAACAAATTGCGGCATTGGGGAAAAATCATTATAGAAGTTTAAAGTACGCAATATCACACGCGTTGACAATGCTTACGGTGCACACGAATTGTGCGCCGTGAGCATTGCAAGAAGGATACACTTGCGCTTACCACGCAGTTGTTTTGAAGTGTGATGTAAGGCTTTTGAAGTGCTATACGAAAGCATAAAGCAGCAGAAGGCAGCAGCCGTGGCCGAGTGGTTAAGGCGTCTGACTAGAAATCAGATTCCCTCTGGGAGCGTAGGTTCGAGTCCTACCGGCTGCGAGTACAATTTTATTTTCTCAAATTTTACTTTTGAGTATTTTATATTTTTGTGACTATTAATTTGTAGATCGATTCCGTGAAAAGCTATTAGAGCTACAGAATATCTTTATTAATCACCAGTCTGAAATGTCTCAGGATCTCAGGAAAATGTCTGAAATGTCACTGTTGCCACTTTAAGCGGGACGTTTCTGTGTTCGATTCCTACGATGGCGGTAGACACACAACACAAGACAGATGCTAGGCCTAATTTGCACGCTGTCTGGAGAATTCTAGTGACCGGTTGCTATAATCTGTGGTTTTCCCTGATTTCTCCGGTCAATACCAAGTCAATACCGGAGCATTGTCTTAACAAATGGATTACGGATCATGCATGATATTCCCTCCCGCCTGCCAGTCTTCTCCTCCTCCTTACACACACATCCACGGCTACACTTACATGCAGTACACTATCACACATAATGGAAGATATGCTGGAAGCTTACAGCCTGCACCATTGGAGGCGATACCTGGGAGAACCACTAAATCAACGTATTGGTCGGCGGCGGATCTCAAGGTACAGAGAGATAAGAACACAGCCATCTCCTCAGACATACAATGTTTTACACTTACGGGATTATTTTCTATAGCGGTTCCCTGAACTCAAAATAATCAAACATTCAATTAGTCACATCAATCCATTAACCACGTATACAAATATTAACTACAGCAGCAAATATTCTGCTGAAAAAACCACACAAAATGTTTTTCCAAAAAGTAGCACACACACTTCTCAAGAATAACACATAATTCTCTTGTATAAACACTACAATAAGTTAAATATTTTACAAAAAGTCTTCACAAATGTTGCAATAGAAAGTGTACAATATTCGAAAACACCGTGCAACAGTTCTTTTCTGATCAAGATATATCAAAAAGTGTCTTTTACTTAAAGTAACGTGTGAATAGAACAAGGATACTCACCGCCAGATCAGGGGCAGTAACATTTCTTCACGAAGAGATCAAACCTTCTGGAGAGGTAGATCAGCATCAGTATCCCTAATATTTTGATCTTACTTCAGACATTTTAATTTTCTTCCAAAACTTTGAAATTGACATGCTTGGAGTAACTGATTATACGTGTTTAAAATTTATTTTCAGCTGTAGTTTTGCACGCACGTCAGGACTAAGGTATATTATTACTGTTCCAAAAATTGTTAATATTGGTACAAATGGAGAGGAGGTACACGCAATTGTGTACCCGAAAATCGGTATGAATGAATGGATGTCATAAATATCTCAGTCAGATTAAAATATTTTGAGCTGAAACTTAATGAATACGTCGAGAATAAAGTTCTAGTTGTGTTTTTATGGTGATATTTAAAATATTTTAATTTTTGGGAGTACTTCACATGAAGCACCTGTCTGACGTTTGACGTTTTCAAAATTTTGAGGAAAATGGGAGAAATTTGTTTCTTGAAAATTTTTGCACGAATAGAAGGAAGTGAATTTATAAGTGAGATTTAATTCCGATTTTCATTAAGTGATATTTTGAAATTACAAAAATCTTGATATTTAAAACACTAAGAGTTTAGTTTGTATGGAGGTTTGGGAGACTCAACCAAATTTCATAAATTTTGCTGCAAATTGAAATATAGTGGGCCGTATATAAGTTTTCTCTTTTTCTTATTAACAGATTAAATAGAATAAAAACTAAATTTTAATAATATCTTAACATTAATAGAGTGAACGATCTAACTGCAATCATTTGTTCATTATCTCATTGTGTGAGTTGTAATAGATCTAGGGAAAGCATTTGACATTATTCGTCTTCAAACGAACATGTTAATGAGCGATTATAGTTAGCGTCGCAAAATCAACGAGTTTTCTTAAGTTCGGAGAGTTTTTTAATGCAAACAATGAGTGTTTATTAATGTTTTGCAATCATTTTACACAAGCGTTCTTTCACAAAACAGTGATTATAATTATACGTTTTTAAGAGACGGAAAATATGATTTGTTTGCCATAGTTCCCTAAAACAATAATGCACATACCTTGATAAATTTCAAAATTTCAATTAGGGTCAATCGGGGTTATTATGATACAGAAAATTAAACTTTTCACCGTATCTTCTATGTCATTGGCAGCAAACTCATGAAAAAAATGATGAATACGTGCCTTTTGGTGCTAAAAACGTGTACGCAGTAAAAATATCTTAAGGTTCACCTGATGGGGCTAATCCGAAATATAGGACTAAAGTGATACAGCTTGATACATCTATAAATTTTGATTGTGAAATAACGAACGGGCTATTGTGAGGCACCTTAGGGTCTAGGGTCTCAACAGTATTTTGTTCATTTTTTCATCTTTTATTGTGCCCAAATTCTGCAACAGTTTGTGTTCATGCTATATGGACATTAATAATTATTAAGTTGCCTACCTGTAGCCAGTTCGTTGTTTCACAATCAAAATTTATATATTCCATTGTAATAGAAAATATTTCCCATTATTTTCTATTTTGGTTAATTTTGGTTAACAATAAGTAACAGTTCTTGAAGAGTAACACATTACTCCAATATTTTGCTGAATCATATTAACTCCGATTGACCCTATATTTTCAGAAATTTGTTCTACACTATGTTTACAATAAACAGTGATTGCATGGTTGTAGAATTTGTATATCTCCCTCATTCCATTAGTCTTGTATACTTAATACTGAACGACATGAAACAATATCTTTGAGGTTTTCGATTTTCCATTGAGTGAAAATATAGAAATTTTCTACAGCTCTTCCTTTAGTTCGATATGATAACATGGATTCAGTTAGGTAAAATATATTTTCGAATCTGTCCTTCACCTCCAATTTTAAAGCCACAAATACAATTTATCCCTCAATGAATGGTGCCATACAGAATGCGATGAACACACAAAAATGTAAAATTGGCTCATTTAGACAGCCGAGTACCAGCCTTTGATTTTCGCAATGCATCCAAGCGATGTTTGGAAACGGTAAAGCTAAACCTGATATTACCGTTCTTACGTTCGTAAATTGCGGAAAATGACATAGAGAAATTATTCATGAAATTATGAACAACTAATGTGAATTGGGTGTAAATATATATCACACACATATCTTATTTTCGACGTATATCCTTGCAGCTCGAAATTTCAAGGTACGTCGTAACTTTCCAAGCCATTTTCCAACCACATTGATTCTTGTAGCTCGTATGTTTTGTGCATAACTTCATTGAATTGTAGATCTTTAAATGATGTCATGAAATTTTTTAAAATCAATGGGTAATTGTTGAATAATAACACTAAAAAGAGGAAAAGTTTCGATATGTCGCGCATTCTCTATAGAAGTTATTCAGTCGAGAGGCAATGAAGGATTGTAAGATTGTTCCATATATGTCGCATTATTTTTTTAAACGTTACTTCATTTTGTTTGGGTCAGTTTGTAATAAAAATGCGTGTCCGAAAGAAATGGGTTTGCAGTAAAAATGTATTATTAGAGATGATCTTGGGAGCAAATGCGAAAATTATTAGTACTGGAAACCATGTTACGTCAACGTTAGCTAGCGTTGATAATTTCGGAAGACAGCCTACTATGATCGTACTAGTGATTTCCTTGCTGCGAATGATACAGCCGCATTCTATCCGCGGGTCGTCACTTTACAGCACAGTTTCATGTGGCAGCGTGGTGTCGCATGCCGCCACACTTCCCTAAATTGTAACCATCCTTATCCTTGCCAACATCAAAGGCTGATCTGTAACATAAACTAAAACAGAGATCAGGAAAGACATTTGTCATTCGGCGCGCATTTTGCATTGTTTACCGCAATTTTCGTGTCAGTATTGGCGTTTCGTCCGTTTTGCTGTTCGGCTTGTACGGCTTGTTCATTTTGTCGTACGCATACAACACATTGAAATGCACACGTAAACACACAGGAAGAATATATTCATATATATTTTGTTAAAACGTGGGGTATGAGAATATATAGTCTCTGAGCATGAGATGAAAAATCACATGTCACGTTGATTCAACAGTTTGGCAGATTAAATAGTCGGGTTGCAAGAAAAGCACTAATACGGTACGCAAAACATTGTCAACATTGCCGTTCTATCATGAGGGTAATCAGTCAACGTATGGTTATTTGTACATTCAGTGTAAACAATGACCAAGTGTATAAAATCACATTCACTTTTCCGACAACAGTTGGCGCGTACAAGGCGAAGGTGTTTGGCATTCTGTCCCCCAGAGGGAACTGCAATACGCCCCGCGCCTGAGCCGGCAGCGCACCGGCCGGCGCGTGATTTTCGATTCGCGCGCCTCAGGCGCGGGGGCAGGGTGGGGGGACATACACTCGCGCCGCGCACGCGCCACCGCGCTCCCGAGCCGCGCCACCCTCTGTGCGGCGGCTGGCCGGCGAGCCTACAGTTTTTCGGCTCATTCTCCTCCCAACCCCTGCCAGTGAATCATCTAACCGGCTCTAGCTGCTGGGTGGTATTGGCCACGTCTGCCGGTTGGGCCGTCGCTGAGGAGGGTGGGTTTATGTTCTCTTCTTGACATGCCCGGGAAGTAGAAAGTGCATCGACATGTTGCCATATCGGGGAACCGAATGGAGGCGCGTGGTGCGTGGCAAGCCGCAAAGCGGCTGGTAAAACTGTTGTCGGAAATGTGAACGTGATTTTATACACTTGGTCATTGTTTACATTGAATGTACAAATAACCCTGCATTGACTGATTACCCTAATGATAGAATGTCGATGTTGACAATGTTCTGCGTACCGTATTAGTGCTTTTCTTGCAACCAGTCTATTTAATCTGCCAAACTGTTGAATCAACGTGACATGTGACTTTTCATCTCGTGCTCAGAGACTATATATTCTCATACCCCACGTTTTGTCAAAATATATAAATATAATCATTTCGTGTGTGTGTTTACGTGTGCATTTCAATGTGTTGTAGTAGTATAAATATTTAAAGAATAAAAAAATCAACGAATTTTCTTCACGTATATCTTCAGTGTGTATTCAGTGGACTTTTCATCTCTGTGTAAGGTAAGATTTATCAACGAGTTTCTTAAGTATCTTGTAGTAATTTTTCCTCTATTCTTTGCTCAAAGTCAATGCAGATATTTATTTGGAATTATACTCTCCGTTGTCAATCCGAAAACAAAAAGGAAATTGTCGAATGCTTCGTCCCAGAGAACTACCTCATCGTTCCGGGAATGGTTGCGTTTACAAGATGCATGTCCCCGATAGCGACGTCCTCACTTGTCCTCGAATTGCGCCAGTGCGCGGTCCTCGAACGCGCGCAGGACGCGCGCAGGGCGCTCGGCGTGGCGGGCTCCCGGCTTCCCCCCTCCACCCGCCGGTCCTCTCCTCCCCCGCGGTCACCCGTCGTGGGCCGTCTCCTACCAGCAGGTCCGTCCGCCCCCGGCCCCGCCCACGCCGCCCACCCTCCGGGAGGCCGCGCTCGGAGGAGTATCTTGTGCTGGCGTGCGATTACCGGGTGGCGGGAGCACCTTGGGCACGCGTGAGTGATTCATTGGCGCTGTGGCAATGTTTCATGTCGCTGGGCCGCGCAGCCGACGGAGCGGGGTCTGCCGGGGAGGGGCGAGGGCGGGGATAGAGGCGGCGGCGGCGGGGGCAGCGGGCGAGGGCGAGGGGGCGGCGGCGGGGCCGGGGCCAGAGCCCGCGCAGGGCGCATGCGCTGCGGGTTGCTGCCATCGACCGGTGGAGGGATTTGACGACACGGGCGAGCTGCCTTTATTCATTAATGGGCGTTGGTTCCTAGCATGATGATTCATGCCGGCTTCGAGAGGACCTTGATTGCCAATTGCTTCCGGCCGCTTCAGGTTCATGGTTACGAGGGTTGAAGATGGCGGCATGCACGCCCAGGCCTTCGACCCGACCCTGAGACAGGCCGGCCGCCAGTCGCGGCCTCTTTCCGCCTCGCTGGCCGATGTTCGTGATGCGTGACGATTCGCGGAGGTTTCCAGCTTTCGAATTTTGATGCTTCCATTCATGCGGTACTCCTCTCGAACCGGTGCCGCTATGAATTGGAAAACATTGATCAGTGACGATGTTAGACTTCATCTTTCATTCATGTGCGGCTATAGAGCAGGTTTCACTTTCGTGGTACCGAACACTAGATGGCCCGGCATTGTTGGCCGGAATACGAAATACGTGTTCAGTAAACTTGACATTTCGTATCTAAGTATACTCGGGTGTGGTTTTATTATAAACCATATGCGATAACTTAATTTTACTTCAAAATAGTTTTACATTGATAAATTCTTATCTTACAAACGATTGGGAACAGATTTAATCGTACGTGTATGCGGTAAGGAAATATTACTTTACACTTCTTTCTATTCCATAAACGGTTAATTTTGAGATCGATGTCCATTTCGATTTCGTAGGTTGTTTCAGTCGGTTCTAGATACAGAGCACTGTGCGAGAATGGAGTTTTTCGTAGGCATACTTTTCCCTGACGAAATTGATATGGCTCTCTGCCCATTTTTTTCAGTTTTCTCCGCGCGAAGTCGATTCTCACGGGAACAATTAATAATCGTTAAGGCAATTTCCACTCCAAATTTTTTATAGATCCATTCCAAAGAGTTTTCTTTCTTTCCATATGGCAGAAAGTAAAATGCTCATCGAACAGAGCGCCAAAGTTCTTCATTGAGAATCTCTTATATTTAACCCGCAAGGTCTTCAACCAGTTGTCAGACAGTGCATTATTTCTCCATCCATCCATCCATATTATTCTTAGAATATGAATATTCCCCTGTGTGAAGTGAAATTAAATCTATTCAACTTTTCGTTCACCATTGCGATATTCTTTACTTCTTAACATATATAGTGGGAAGTGACGTGTATTTCTTTGTAACAAGATTATTTTGGACATTTATTGACAATAAAATTCATAATGCTGAAGGTGACATTTCGTTTGTTTTTGAGATACTGACAGACTTCGGTGACTTGTTTCTTATCTAGTGGCACCATACCTATCTAAACTGAGCATTTTTAATAGCAGACTTACTGTACTGAACTTTACTTACTTTACTACATACTTATTTTACTGAACATTTTTAATCATGATTATCCTCGAGATACTCTAAACATTATAAAGATGATAGTAATAAGATTATTGTGTTTTATTACTACATTTGAGAGATTGTATGAAAGTATTAATTCACTTATTTACTTTTGGCTCGAATAGCTTGTATTCTCAGAAACGTGTAATTCATCATGATATATTTTGGTTTTCGATCAAAACCTTAAGTTTCAAGACGAAGGATCCAGGTTTTAACTGCACAGGAAATTAAATGCAAGGCACTTAGAACCCTTGATGTGTCTTTAAGCGTAAATTTCCACAGTCTACGTCTACACTAAACAATATGTAGTCAAGGTACACTGGAAAATCTACGTGGACAAAGATGGACTATTTTAAAGAGGGTTGGAGACATTGTAACTTGTGATCAAGGGTCTCTGAATTACTTCTGAACTCAGGAATATTTACAAAATACAGGAAGATAATTCAGAATTTCTGAAAAACCAAAAATCCCTATTGTGTCTGAATATTGAAAAACGTATAAGTGCAGTATATCATTGTTACTATAATACATACGGATCTGTGGTTGGTTTTTACGTGATATTCGTATGGATTGTTATTTTTTCTGAAACTTTGTTAAACTTTTCTGTATTTTTTAAAATAGTGTAAGTATATTTTAAAGTTGCAAGTTACATGTAAAATTTCACATTTCATGATGGGTGCGGTTTCGCTGTTTTATTTATTAGATTTTTCATTCACAAAGTTAAATATTCATAATTTTTATAATCTTATTTTATGATATTTTAAGTTTCACAATGTATTTATTATTACGTCATTTTGCCATTCCTTTTTATCACTTAACTTTTTAGCTGATTCCAAAATACATTTTCAGAAATGAAAGTTCTGCTACTATTACTATAACCATTTTTTTTATTATTTGATGTGAAGAATTAAATAGCCTACATAGATTACATTGTCTACCTAGTATACAATTATCCAAAAAAGTACATAGATGTAAAATTATAATCTACAAATTCTACCTAGAACCTTAAGGATCTAAATAGTCTATTTTGAGATGATAGTTACTGACGTTTTTTTCCCTAAAATCAGTAAACAGGATATTGTTCACCTTATATTTTAGTATATCTGTATAAGAACATTTCTAAAAGCCTTCATTTGATGAACATATTTTCGCTTTCTCGTTTTCAGGTTAAAACCACTTTTTGTAATCGCTTGTAATAGCTAACATATTGCAATGGCTAACATCCGCTAATGGATACACATCAGAAGAAGAATATTTTGAGAATAAAACTGGAGCATTAACACACTTCGTATCTGGAAAGTACAGACCTACATACAACTAGGGAATTATGAAAACGTACTATTAATTTAAGAGAAAGTTGTTTGGAAATTTGTGTAATATTTCGACAAGCGCTGATATTTCGTTCCAAGTCCACATTGGCGTAGAAATTGGTCATGTTCGCAACCACACTCTACGATTCTAAAGGTTGCGGGTTCATATTTAGCATTCAGCATTGTTGTTCAACAAGTACTGGTGTCATGGAAAGCAAGTGTATTCACTATGCAATCTGTCATATCATCTACATCATCATGAAGTGGCCCAAGCTGAAAAAGAATAATTTTAGAGGTCACTCATGCATAAGAACTAACGTCATATTAAAGCTGTGATTTCATGTGTCATCTCTTATACAAGAACCCGATTAATGGCAGGAAGCCTGATTACTGTAATTGTGCCTCATGCAACTTATTGTCTTTAATTAACAAAGGAAACATGCCCGCTACACTTTTTTTCTGCTGAGGATAATTAACCTGAAAATGAGATGCATATTTTAGAAATAAAAGAAAATTTCACTTCTTTAGAGGCGCCATTAATGTCAAGCTCAGATGTGGAATATGATTAATGTGTATTAGAATTGCAGTAAGAAATATATTTATGTTGTTAATTATACATATATTTTTATTTGACTGATGCCAACATCTACCATCGCGATCTCACTTTTTTGTGTTCATTACGGGACAATCATCTCGTGATAAGGACCAGTGCCACATTTAGCCACGGCACAAGAAAATTGACATATCTAAAAATTAGTGTGTCGAGTGAAGTGAAGAAATATTTTTAGAAAATAGAATAATTTCCTGAGAAACATTTCGTAAAGATGACAAGGAAACCGGTATTTGGAATAAAACGTTTGTTATTTAGCCGCGAAATAAAAATCGATCAAAAAAATTGTTCTCCAAAACAACAAAGTGTAATTTTGATTTTGTTGGTCCCTTTCAGTAGTAGTACTTCATGGCATCCACGTTCAATTGAGCAAATTCATTATTTAACGAAGAGAATTCATTTAACAATGTAAAGCGGAGATCTACCTCAAGATATTTCTCTGATCAATCTGAAAACATTGTTCATAGAATGTGTGATGAACATGCACGAAAATTAATTGTTTTATTAAAGATTACTTAGTGTATTAATTAGTCAATGGCTTGCCGTAGTGATTGATTGTTTCCGGGCACATCAACTACTATGGTCATTGGTGCCGTTAATGTAAAGAATGATTTTATGCCTGGAGATGGAGGTGTTGCTCTTCTGCTGGATTGTGAGATCCGGAACCGACATACACGTTGGCTTGGGGAGGCTTTCTCTATCCAGATATCTCCGTCAGTGCAGCACCACCCTAGCTCGGACAATATCGAGAGGTCTCCCATTTTGTGTGGTAGTGACGTACAGTGAGATGACAAAAGTCATGGAATACCTCCGAATGTAGTGTCAGACCCCCTTTTGCCTGCCAAAGTGCAGCTACTCGACGTGGCATGGATTCAAGAGGTCATTCCATGTCCTCAGCTTAAATATTGAGTCATGCTGCCTTTACAGCCGTCCATAATTACGAAAGTGTTGCAGGTTCAGATTTTGTGCACAAATTGACCTCTCGATTAGGTCACATATATTTTCAGGAGAGGTAATGAAAATTGAGCGCAACCCTTGTAAACCCATTGTAGTTAGACATTCAGTTCGTAATTTAAGTAGAATGGTGACGAATGGTAAAATCACTAAAATTATTTACACTCTGACATTTTTAATATTGTTTCTGCTCTTTTCAGCTGAATTATAATTTATGTGAAGAATTCAAAATGCAAATTGTATCTAAACTTTAATTAAATTTGGCAGCTTTTATTTGATTAATGTAATTATAGTACGATTTTTATAACTCTACCCCTCAAGCCCCTATGGCTACAATGGAGTATCACGAGTCATTTTGCGTCTTTCTCGGTCCTGCCGCTAGATGTCGCATGATCGCAAGCGCTTCTTGATTCGGTCGCGATGATGCGATATCTAGCGGCACGACTGAGGAAGATGCAAAAAAAACCGTGACATATTTCATCGTGAAGACGGACCTTGAGGGCCAAAGTTACAAAAATCGCACAATAGATGTACTTATTTTATTCATTTGTTACTCTTTCGTTGTTCTCAAGTGTGCTCTTTCTTCTTACAGCTCAGTTTATGTCGTAGTATAATCACACCTTTCCTCTATTTTTGCTATCTATTTTCCCTCTTGTTTCTTCTTAACTTTGTACTGTCCCCAATTTCTCTCCTCTCCTCATTCTCTTTTTCGTCTTGAAAGAAGCGAAAACACCTCGAGAAAAAGCCTTTACATGTTAATGAGATGAGTGCGAACTTCATAAAAAATGTTGAAAAGTCAAGGCGATGGGAGCTGAGGTACCTGCACCAGCGACGTATCATCCGCACTGCTTGAGAGAGCCGGGAGGTGGCTGAGAGAGCGCTGGGATTGCGTCACGAGAGTCCCAGGAAAGCGTAGAGAGAGCGCCGGTAGTGTGCCGGGTGAGAGCAAATGCCGGGCGAGTTCAGGATGGGCATCTGGTGAGCTCTGAGAGAGCGCCGGAAGAGCGATGTGGATTGGACCAGAATGGTGTCAGGAGAGCGTAGGGTGAGCGCCAAGAGAACTTAGAAAAGGCGTCGGAAGAGTATCGAGAGAGCAGGGTGAGCGCCGGGAGAGCGTCGGGAGAGAGTAGTGAGACCTTCGTGAGAGAGGAAGGAGAGCGCCAGAAGTACGTAGAGCGACGGGAGAGCATCGGAAGAGAGAAGGGAGATACTCAGGAGAGAGGAGAGAGCTGGAAGGGCGTCGGGGGAGGGCACGCAGAGCGCCAGGAGAGCATTGGAAGAGAGCAGGGAGAGACTCGGGAAAGAGGAGGGAGAGCGTCAGTAAGAGCGTTTAGAAGCAGCAGGTAGAGCGCCGAGAGAACGTCGGGAGAGAGCAAGGAAAGCGCAGGGCGTCTCGGAAGAGTGCTGACAGAGTGGAGGCTGAGACACGCGAGAGTGCCGAGAGCGTACCGAGAGAGTGCCGAGAGAGAACCGAGAGAGTGCCGAAGCGAACCGAGAGTGTCCCGAGAGATAACCGAGAGCAAACAGAGAGCGAACCGAGAGATAACCGAGAGATATCCGGGAGATAACCGAGAGTGACCGGAGCGAGAACCGAAAGAGAGCAGTGGCGGGAAGAGCGCCGAGGGAATGGCGTGAACACCGGGAGTGCGCCGCATGGGCGGGAGGCTTCCCGTATCTTGGCGCCCGCAAATCGACAGCGTTTTAGCGGCCGCCGGGCGATTCGCGGGCGGGCGACCGCGCTCGGGAGGCCGACGCCGCCCGCCGAGGATCCGTCCGTGATAAAATTGGCGCCTGTAACATTTAATGCTCGCCCGGTGTGAACACGGGTCATTGGTGGGCGGGCGGGCGCGACACCCCTCCCTGCGACCTGTGCCCCCCTCTCCCACCCCTCCCCACGTCCCCCCTCACTTCTGCTTTTCTCTCCACTCCGCCCCGCTCCGCCACCCGTTGACCCGACCGCGCTTCGCTCGCCGCGCCAGCCCCGTTCTGCACGGTCGTTGAGAGGGTTCGCTAATGCGTCCGAATATTGGCTCGCTGCAGTTAAATCTACACATCTCCTGGATTACGCGTCGATAAAAGGATAGATTGGTTCTGAATGCGATTTTTTATATTTGAGTGAAATCGTTGCGTAGAAAGATTGTCGCAATTAACAATTCATATGTGTGCCACTAACGCCTCGTCGGTCTGTTGTTGGCTAAACGACTTGCGATTAGATATGGGTAAATGGTGAGATGGGTGCGAAGAACGAATAGACGGTTCCACAAATAGATGTATTAGTTTTATGGAAGGTTATAACGGCTAGAGTGGAAGCAATCTGACACTTTAAATAACTGTCATACGAATGGAAATGCTGGCATATTGTTAATTTCATTCTTTATTTTGTTAGATAGGTTAAAGGGTGTTATAAAATACTTCTAGTCGTAAGGGTGACGCAAAAGCTAGGGAACTATTTAAAATAATAATAGTAGTAATAATAATATACTTTTTATATTCGAAAGTAGAGATATGAGATATAATTGCGTATATTAGAGATATGAGAGTTCATAGTCTATCAGGTATAGAATATTATATCCTGTGACGGCCTTTAGCTTCTTCACAGACCGTCTTGTTTGGCAGCATTCTCCATCACTGCCGACCATGTAAACCTCACACTCTTGGAGATGAACTTGTCGAAAATATCCTTTACAAAAGTGGCAGTGGCATGAGCTGTGGTTACATCTTCTTGGAACACTATCGGGACGCAGTTCTTCATCAGGCCTTACAAAATTATCTAACATAGTCCGCTATCGGGTGTCATGAACTTTTTCATTGGTGCCGTCTTCATTTTTATGTGGGTCTGTGATATTTTGTGATGTCGCACCACACCGCACAGTGCATTTTATGGGTTTCAGTGGTCTCTGATGATTTGCCCTTAGATTTTCAGTTTTTCGTGATCTGCAGTTCTGTCAATTGACGGACTATGGTCTATATTCGATAATCGAACTTTCATTTACAAAAATGGAATCGGTATCGTGGAAATCTGCTCTGTTGTGTACATGTTAACAAACGAAACTTCCAAAGGTTCTGTAGAGTATTGTGCAAGAAAAAAGATATAGCAGTTAAAACCATGAAGTTACGGGTTTTCAAAAACGTCCCTAACTTTTGTGGCATTCTTTATTACAGAACTACGGATTCTATCAAAATGTATTCTACCGTTAGATATTTTTACTTTCACGTAAAGAGAAAGTATTGTAAAGCTGCGGCACAAATCGGCGATTTTACGACAGAAAAACGGGTATTGTAGGTGCCCTGGTAACGGAAAATTGGATAAATCTGATTCGTAATGTAGTAAATTACATACTCTTTCACGTTGTGCAGTCAAAACCTACGTTTTGTGGGTCCTTGACATCGAAAAACCGATTGCGCAAAACGGTCTGTCCGTTCGTCCGTTGTCAACGCTAGCGTCTTAACAGTTCTGACGATTATCTCCAAAACTCATATTCCCCAATCGATCTGAAGGAACTTACGGCCTTGCGAGCTTGAATATGATATTTTGATTTCTGAGAGGTACTTTACATAAAGCCTTATCAACATTTTCAAAATGGTCTACTTAATAAAGTGGCTAAACTTTTTGTAATTAAACTTAGTCCTCGGATAGCATTAAGAACGCTTAAAAATGACGCAGGTCTAATTTTCGATGATATCTGAATTTTTGAAAAGGGCAAAATTCAACATTTTTTCTGCGTCTTCCTATACCCACAGTATTGAAGATAGATACATTTCTCTATGAAATCAGTTGTTCAAAGACAGTTCTTGAAGTAAAACAGTAGATTTTTTAGATAATATGAGTAGTTTTTGCGTAATTTTTCGTACAATATTGGCAATTTTAAACAATTATTTTCTTAAAAATAGAACAATTTTTCCTTTAAATTTTCTTCTCGTGTGTATCAAAGGACGCCCAAACACAGGTGCTGGTCCCATTTTCGGCAAACAGACTGTATCTTTGAAAATTGCAAAAAATGAAATTGGGAGTGTACAATATTGATGATAAGATTTTTCTTAAATAAAATATGTTTTAAAAATTGAAATTTTTGAATAGGGTCATTCGTAATTTCTGTTTGCAGTGTCTACATTAAAAAAATAATTTTCTCAAAAACGGCTCAATATTTTCTTTAAATTTTTCCTCGGATACAGTGAAGACACTTTAAAATGGCGCAGATGGCATTTTCGCTGAACTCTTTGAATATTCACAAACTGCAAAAGAGAGAAATAATGCGTGAAAGTATGTGCACCACTAGCTTTAATTCGAGACAATTTTCATTCAAACTTACTTAGTTTCATTCAGTAGTTCTCGTTGTAGCTTTTTTTAAAGAAGAAGATACGTTAAAACATCCTTGAATATTACTATGTTAGAATGTGTACTTCTATAAATGTGCTTTATTACCGGTAAAATTATAAAATCTAAGGAGGTGTAAAATTATAAAATACTGTACACGCTGACAAGAAATATTGAATGCACGATGACGTTTAATTATAGTTTATTTTCTGATGCCGAGAGATGAATTATTCGTAATAAAGTAATTCGTTTTTGGGATTTAAGGAAGTGAATTACCTGAAACTGAAGCTTTACCTTAATACTTGAAAGCATGTTGAACTTAGTAAGTACATACTCTTAACGCTTAATGCCGAGTAAAAGAAGAAATTAATAATTAAGAATAAAGGAAGATATTAACTCTTGTAAACGTCGTTGTAAAAATTAACACGAATCTAGCTAACATGGATATTATAAACGGACTTCTGCGACCAGCCTTCTAGTTTTTATGACATACCGAACTTTGTATTGTAATTGTGAATTCCATTTGTACTTGATAATAAAATAAAGGAAACTGCGAAATATTCTGAGAACTCTGCATCGGAATTCCTAAACGAAATGCGTGAGAATAGTTGTGAGGGAAGGGTGTAATGGGACATGCGTGGATCTAGAGTTCACGAGACTGGATGGAAGGTAGTGGCTCATAGAATATTCCGTTTTGCGAAAATGGCGAGGGGGCGGAAACCACTTACGCCGTTAAATCATTTTATAATTAATCCTTCATGCTGTGTGTCCGTTCAATTGCCGGTGCCTTGTTATGGTAGGAATGGCACGTTTATGCAATTTGTTTATTATATACGCTAATTGAATATTAAAATAACATTCCACTAATTGGATTGCAAATTATAATCAGCTATTGTTGTTATCAGCACGTTTTGTCATTGCGTAACGGAAATGAGAATCTACATGACAGAGCGAATGACAATACATTAAAAATATGAGTAATATTTGGTGTTCAATGCAGTTTTGTCGGAGATCATGATGAAAAGTTCGTGTTGGTAGTTTTTTATGTCATGTTCTTTGTAACTCTGCCATTCTTTTTTCTAAATGCAAATATTAATCTACCGACATTAAATCATCCGTATTCACTGATAGAACTTACTCTTTGGAAAATGATTATAAGCATGAAAATATTTTATTTGAAAATGATTATAAGCATGAAAATTTTATATATTTTTTTTCATTGTGTCTTATAAGACGTTGATAAGATTACCTTTTTTGAATGAACATTACCCGCAACATCATTTCCTAGTATTAGGTGAATATTGTTTAATGTTCTTTCATTCTGATTTCTTGAACATGAAGTTCTCAACACTATAACGCATGAAAGATCTAAACACTTTTATCGCGTTAAAAAATGTAACCAAAATGTTAAACTATAAATTCATTCTCTCCTATTTATGTCTAGAATGTTGCTTCACCCCCTCAAATCCTTGTACTCATGTTTCGGTAAGAGAAAAATAGCTTTCGGAAACGAATGTTGGTTTAAATATCCAATGGATAAAATTAAATAATGACAAATAAATAAAAATATATATTAGACTATAGTGTCTTAGAAAACTCGCAACGTCAAGTCTCACATTTCAGGTGCATAAATGGATTTTTAATGAAGTTGAGATGCTGTAGAATTTTTAAATAGACATTTGAAATTGATTTAAAAATAAATTTTTTCATGAACACTTTATTTTACTTCACATTTATTAAAACATGGGCATGGACTATAAAATGGAAGCAAAATGTAATGTGAATATTAAAACGTGATATTTTTACACGGATTTTATACGCAAAAAAAAAAAAAATTCAAAACTCAAAACTTATGATTGGTGGGTATTTAATGGTGAAGTAGCAGACAGTACATTAATAATTGTTTCTTTTTCTTCCTACGCAGAGCGCAGCTAGATTAATCCTGGATTTCAGCTTCAGTGAAAATTTCTGTCCAAGAATGCTTTTACAGGACGAGTAGGCAGTAAAATGTTGTTCGTTGACAAAATATTGGCAAGTAAAATTCATCAATAATTTTGATGGTATGCGTAAGAAGAATAAAAAGACATTTGTCTCAATGCAGGATGGGTTGCGATCCAATCAGGGGAAAATATCACATGTGTATCTTCCTTATATGAAATTTTACAGCAGACATTTTTATGTATTGGTCTATCACAGTATTACGCACACCACTATCTTTCACACAAAATGTTCAGTTATTATCTCCCTCGTCAACTTATTACAGTTTTGTATGTTACAAGCAGCTTTCCTACTATATGAGAGAAATTGTCGCCTCATTTCATTCCAGACGAATTGGTGCACAGGCGTTGATAACATTCCCTCGAATAATTTCGGTGAAATCTTCAAACAGAAGCACAAATGGGAATAAACTGTGACGTTATGGAAATGGCAGCATAGCAGTTGTAAAATGGCAGTAGCGTACCCTGAATCGTACTTATTTTTTCCTGAGTTTTCGGTTTTCATAAGACCAAATTCTTGGATTTGAATCTATTCTAATTCTACGTTCATATTTGCAAACTATTGAAGTTGATCTTTAATGTACCAAACTAAACACAAGTAAATTCTATATGGCCCAAAAAGATATAAATGATACTATAAAACCTAAAATGATTATATCGGCTTTAAGAAACCGAAGGATTCCGTATTGGGAAAATGAACCTGTAAAAATGAGTGAGAATCGTGTTCTTTGTAGTCAAACGGTTCTGGAAGAGCTGTCTAGGAATTGGAGCCGATTAGGCTATAGAAATCATCCACACGAACTTAACACCTCTTTCTTTAATGTGTGTTTTCCTTAGTCAAGGTGATTTTAACGTAATACAAGGGGATTTACTTCTAAAAATCTAATTATTTCATTGTTATATTAAAAGCATGAATAAATGAATTTAAGAGTCGAATAATGATAAATCATTAAGTAATGTTGAGTGCTATAAATGTTTTTTTATAAGAACCAATAATTTCTCAAACCAACGTTGTACAAAGCAATAAGAACCAAAAATATTCGCTAAAAATATCATAAAAATGTTTGACAAAAATATGTGTTTCTATATATTGATGTGCCAATTCTCATGGATACCTACTCAATATCGTGTGTACCTCACCCATCATCACAAAGTGCACCAATTCGATATTTTTTATAAATTATATTTCTAAAAGTAAACACATTGACATTTCTTTAAACTTTACACACTATATAATTTTTATTATTGACTAATTATAAATTCACAGTCTAAATATTAGTAATGGAATGCCACTGCGGGTCCTCTAGTAAGGTTCAGTGTATGAGAATTTAATGCTAGTGTAAAGTTTTAT
Source organism: Acheta domesticus (assembly GCA_031308135.1). Taxonomy (NCBI): domain Eukaryota; kingdom Metazoa; phylum Arthropoda; class Insecta; order Orthoptera; family Gryllidae; genus Acheta; species Acheta domesticus. The sequence goes on along the minus strand of JAHLJT010008446.1, from coordinate 110,575,020 downwards.
TTATTTACATCAAAAACAGTTTAAAACTGTGTGTGACGAGTTATGGGGAGAAGTGAAGTTACGTACATGTATTGTGTATGGATTTCCTTTAGAGAGCTGTTCATACTAACACCTCATTTATGTGATTTCTTTGTACTGTAGGATGAGCATGCCCAGAATATTATGCCATATCTCAGGCAAGATTGTACTACATTTGCAAAATACACGCAGCGAGCTGTATGAAAGCTGACAGAGTGTGAAAGAACTCTGAATGCGTAACATAATGAACTTAATTGAGTGTTTAATTCACTTGTTTGGATATTCCATTTGAGGTTTGACTGAACTGAGAGACCCAGAAATTTTGTTACCTTTATATCAGCCAATTGCATATTGTTCATTTTCAATGGCGCATGCAATTGCCGGTTTGAAGCGCAAAACTGCATTATAACAGTTTTTCCTTCGTTAAATATTAATTTGTTATTACGAAAGCAATTTGAAACTTTTGAAATCGTACTATTAGTTGCAAAGCACATTAGTGCCATCAGCAAACAGAACTGTTCTTCCGTTTCTAATGGATGACGGCATATCGTTTACTTATAAAAGAGGATTCGTATTGAACACTGCGAGGAATGAGGAAAGGGTTGTTGAAGCTGAAAGTTATATGCACGAGTGGCTCCTTCGATCTTATCGCAAATGTGTTTTCTGCAGTTAATGGAGATCTAAGTAGCCAACTCATGCTTTAGAAGAGTATACAATGCTTATCAAACCAATCGCAAACAATTATGGCTTGGTGCCGGAGCGAAATGTCCTCTTGGAAAATTGCATTCTCATCAGAGTGTATGAAGAAACTAAAGGGCTGAAGATAGTCACCAAATAGCGGAACATTGCGGTTACCATCTTATGTAAGATTCAATCTGACCAGAAGACCAAAACTGTGACACATTAGCAAACATCTCATTAAGCCTCAATAGTTTGTAGTGACTTAGCAAACTTCGATCTAAGGCGTCTCCACCACACTCCAATCTTGCCATCACTAAGAGTCTCCGCCACACGAATCCTACCATCAGCTTCTGCCAGCTGGAATTGTAACTTATCGGAGCTACATTTCGCAAATGAACTCGGATCCAACCCAAGTGTTTTTATGCATAATAGGCCGCCGCAGTCGATTGCTGTTAATTACTCTTGAAGAAATTTCTGGTACGCCCTGCATTGATTGTTGTTGTTCTTCCGCACAACTTCGTTTATATCGACAATTCTGCGGACATGCTGGTCGCCGTCCTTCAGTATACTTGGGGGGGGGGCTACTGCGATGGCCTGAGGGAAGGTGACACCTGGAATGCAGTACTCACGTTTCACCCTTGGCAGTGCAATTCAAGGAATGATCAGTGTCCGAAAGGGTTCACTAATCAAATGTGTGATGCGTCTAGTCCCAAATAGTGTCATCCCGCGCTCAAACTCAGCAGTAAGATCATAACCTCGAGCCAATGCGTTTTGGCACCTCAGAATACTTTAGAACTTTTATTGTCATTAGGACGCAAATATTTTTTGGTTTATTTATTTTCGCCTTTAGGATTCCATTAAGAGAGAAACCCTCCTTTACATGGAATATGAGGTTGACATACATTGCTGTTTGTATAAGACAAAATCATAATATCATATGATAAGCCAAGACATAATAATAAGAGCATAGACAATAATAACAAACAATCATAAGAATATAATATACAGTAATCCCTCGACATCCGCAGATTCGCTACTCGCGAGTTCCGAACACTCGCGATTAAAGAAATGCTACCAGTTTTAACATTCAAGACTTCAACATTCGCGAGAGCGTCTTTTAGTAGTACATTTTTTAAGCAAGCACATTTCGTTTCCTTGTATTAACGTCATCTGGGAACCGAACTTCACAGACACCGGAGCTCAAAGTATCACGTTCCGCAAAAATGTCGAATTTGGAATGTCAATTCCCATTAATAGAAAAATAAGTCCATTCAGTTGCGTTAAGTTGGAGGTAACGGTTTTGAGAAGACGAACATAAAATCTATTCAGGGTCTGTGCATCTCACATTGGAATGATTTCACTGAAGAGTAGCTTCGGGAAATAGCGAAGAAAGCCTCCTTGAAAGTAACGAACTAACGGAAGCGAAACTGCGTCCTGGAGCAACATCAATGTCAGAACTGTAAACGGCGTTCTAAACGTTCAACAAGCTCTGTTGGGAAGGGCATTTGAATACGATGCGAACTTGGAAATTATTTCGAAATTTAAGAGAGAAATAGAAGCATCAACTTTACCACATTTGGGTAATAGAATGAGGAGGGTGATGAACCAAAAAAATAACCAAATCCTACATTCAATCACTTTCAACTCTGAAATAAGTTTCAAATATGGTCTTATTTCTTCTCCTTGGTATGTTGATTGTGAATCCTGTTTGTAGTAGTGCTTACTCAGTACTACTGCAATTGTTCGTCAGATATTTTTCTTTCTTTTTCAAACGTATTTTTGATATCCAGGAACCAATACCACGTTTTTTCATTAAAAGATAGACTCAACATTCGCGGATTTGACATTCGCGATGTTTTTCGGGAACCTAACCCTCGCGAATGTTGAGAGATTACTGTACAATAATATTTGCTTCTAAATTGTTGAGTCTTTTCACTTTGTTTTGACTCCATACTTACCTATTTAATATAACTTCTGAAGTGTTTCTTTTTACAATGTATACTTGTTATTGTTTCTTCTTTGTTGTCCATTGTCTGCATGCCTTCGTCTGTTATCTTCTGTTCTCCATATCGTTCAGCTTCTATTTTCCTCAATGTAGTTTGCCTAGCGCTAATCTTGTCCAGCTCTTGTTTCTTATTTTTTGCAGGGCATCCGTCCATATTTTTTCGCCTTTCCTCCATCCCGTTCTGGGGTCCCAGGTTGTCAAGGTGTATGTCCATCTCTGTTGATCTTGTCTCATAATATCATCACCCAAACTACACGTGAGAAGTGTGCTGCATCTTGTATTTTTGTTCTCTCCCTTATTTCCGTACATGTTATTCTATATCTTAGTGAAATCTCAGTGTTTTCCTTTCCATATATATATAATATATATAAAATATATAATATATTAAATATAATATATATAATACATACTCCATTATTTTACCGTTTATTACAATTGCTTTTGGTTTTGCGTTAGTCCATTCATTGCTGAAATCTTGTATCACTTTCTCTAATCCTTTTGCAGTAGATGAGAATGGTATTACATCATCTGCAAAACGCAGGTTGGTTAGTCTTCGGCCGTTAATATTAATACCTGTATTGTTGTTATTTTCCATTTTTCTAAAACATTCTTCCAAAAGACATGAAAACAATTTGAATGATATAGGATCCCCTTATCTTAGTTTACGATTTGCCTTCACTCGTTTGCCCTCTGTCTGTTCTTATCAGTACTTCGCTTTTGTCATAAATTTTGGGTAGTATTCTTATGTATTTTCTTGCTTTTCCTTGATTTTCTAGCGCCTCGAACAATGATATGTGCTTCACGCAGTCGAAGGCTTTTTTAAAGTCGATGAAGGCTACGTATTTGATTAAGTGTTTCTTAATGGTCAATGGTGCTATATTCTGATCGAAATCCGGCCTGTTCTGGTAGTTGCTGTTCGTCAAGTATTCTTGTCATTCTTTTTGTCAGTATTTTCGAAAAATAGGATGCGAATATAGTATATGCATCAAAATCATGAAAATATGCCTGCAAATTCGGTAAAAAGATAGAAAATACTCATTTAAAACGAAAAATATGTGCAGACTAAAGAACGTCTTTGACTTTGCACAAATTAACTAAGTTTTCATCTCGAAATATAAACGAGGTATTTATTTTCTAATACCACAAATTACTATACATTTTTCAAATTTTCTAATGTAATATTTTTTCAAGATTGCAAGATTGTCCTTTTGCACACAAAAAGTTGAAGTCCTGTTGAAAGAATTAGCCAAAGAATTAAGATTTACTGATGTCACCTCGAGATAATGTTTTTGGAGTTCCATGATTATCTCAAGCAAAGTAATAAAGAGTGTGACAAAACGACAGTTCACTTTAGGTTTCTCTTTACTTTCTCGTCATACAACGTACGTAGTAAAGAGAATGCATTGTAATGTTGCGTCGTTTACGTCGTAATGAGTATATTTTACCCTATTCGATGACAAAGTTTAGTCACACAATTTTGAGCCATTTTTGAGAAAATTTAAAAAAATGCTGAGGCATTATGTAAAGTACCCCCAGAATCAAAATTTCAGTTTTAAACTCGCAGGGCCTCGAGTTCGTGTAGATCGATCCGGAAATATCAAACCTGGAAATCGTCTGAAGGGTGTAGGCGCTGTACTTTTTCAATTTCAAAATGAGACTAAACAAATTCAAATCGAGAACAAGCACTCTTAAATTTAGAGCAAACACCCCCGAATTGGCAACAAACTCGTTCGCATTGAGACAAATCACGCTTAAATTGAGATCAAACAACTTCAAAAGAAGAAGTAAACGGGTAGTTGTTTAGTTGGCAAAACCAGGTTATGTCGTATTCTGTTCAGTTGTTCCAGTTTTTCTTGTTGATTAATTATGCCTTATATGGAAAAGGGAGGCAGAAAGCATCAAACGCAATACGTGCTCCATTTAACAACAATGGAGATTGGAGAGATATGGCGCATATATTTGTAGTAAAAAAAATTCTGCTTATAGACGTGTGAAGAACCAAAACGGAATCAACCATGGGATGAAAGGAGGAATGTGAAAATTACAGGAGAATATCGTAAATTAATTATTGATTATACGAGGTATTGAGAAGAATCCAAGGCTTAAACTAAAGGAATTTCAAAGCAAATTTCAAGAAAATATAGTGTCCACAGAATGTTTACGGAAACATTTAGATGATTTATTATTCACACTTAAGGATATTCGCAGAGAGCCAGAGAAATAAAAACAAAAACAAAGCAATGAAATAAAAACAAAAGGTCATGAATGTGTTCTGCAGCTATTTAGTTATCAAGCAGACAATGTTCTTGTATTATACGACAAAACTAATTTCATTAATTTTGCGAAAGCAAGGACGTTCTAAGAAAGAAACTCTATGCAGTTACCTAGGAGTCCCCAAATACATTAACTGGTGAAGAAAGGACAAATGTATTTCAAATAGAAAGTTGGCTCCACGAGTTAGAAAAAAAATATAAATAACTCGGTCATCACAATAAATGTCAAAAACTGTGCAAAGTTCATTGCTCATCTTTAAAGATTAATAACAGATGCTTTAAATTTAATTGATATGATTGTATAATTAATTTAACCTATGTTGTTATTTTTCGGTTTCGTGCATTTCAGTAAAATATATTCCTAATTCGCATCCCTTTCTTGGTTTTTTTAATTTCCTTTTTCATTTTAATGCCGTGTATCTGAATATTTTGAAATTAAATGTTTTTTTTCTCAATTTGAAGGTGATTCGTTTCGATTTGAATACGTTTTGTCTCAATTTGAACGAGCTTGTTCCCAATCTGAAACTGTTTGTTCCCAATGTGAAAGTGCTTGTCCTCAACTTGAATGTATTTGGTCTCATTTTGAAGTTGAAAAGGTGTAGTATTGGTCACAGACGGACGGACAGACGGATATTTTGCCGTCAATCAATTTTTCGTAATCAATGAGCCAGAAAATGTGCGTTTTGGATGGACAACGTGTTAGAGGAAGTAATTAACTACATGTAGGAACAAACTTTATCCACTTTTTCGTTACCAGGGCCCGACAATAAGAGTTTCAGCCAAAAACAAATTATCGAAAATTGCTGATATTCACGGCAGCATTACAATATTTTATCTTTATTGCATAAGTACATAGTAACGTAGGAAAGTAAAAACATGCAAGTATGCAAAATCCGCAGTTTAGTTATCATACTCTCTAAATGTATAAATGATGGTCGCACGGAAGTCTGTAAGATACATCTGTGTGGAAGAAAATTTTCTTTATTATACAACAAAAGAAGAAGATGAAACAATCTTGCAAATAATTTTTACTATATATTGTAGTGTTCATGAAAACCTATAGGAAGAGTATTCTTATAGTTTGTTTGCTTTATTCTACATCTCTTATTACGAAACATGTATGTACTTTCTGAGGATATTGGGTGCAGAAAGTAGATTTGTATTAATTTGCTTATATTTAATACATACAGTCTGCGTTTGGTGAGACGTAAATAAACAAATAAACATACCCTGTATTTAAATCCTGATATCATTTTGAGTCACATTTCTGTAGAATATATATATAAGAAAATGCGTGTTAAGGTTGGTTGTAATCCTTAAACTAAGTTTTAAAAATCCTCTTTTTTAATTGATTCTAATTTTTATTTTATAATTCAATATGACCATCGATTAATCATACTTCACATCCATACGGTAGAAAAATCTCGAGTTAAATTTTACACAGATTTGGGAGTTTAAGATTCATTGAAGTGCGTGTTAAATCGATTATCTCCCTGATTTAACGACATCTTGTACTAGAAGCGTGAAACGAAAGACAAGGTGCAAAATTGGAAAATTCATTATTTGAACTTCAAGGAAACACTCGACAAAGTTTTGTCTTTTGGTACGCTACTTTCCTTCGGCAACTCCTCCTTCTTAAGAACGAGGGAATTGAAAATAATTCAGGGAGAACTTTCATTTCCAACTATTCGGAAGCGATTACATTTTCAATACCTCTCGAGTTGCCGACTCTGTAGACGAGGGAAAGTTGTATCTGTTACCATCAATTTATTACGTTAGTGCAAGCAGAGCAGATTTGAAATGTGCTGCGGAAAACCTGTACATACGATTGAGTTAATGAGTAGGGAACAAGCAAACAAAACCGGGAAACATCAGTGTTGTATGAAAGCAAGTGCTATAATTATGGTTACGGTGTTTGTAACGACATGCCAGAATAGTACTTTCGTTCCTTGCTTCGGTAGTTGTCAATTGAATGCGCATGTAGTTACGTATCTTAGGAAAGGAGCCGAAACAGAGATACTGAGTTAGAGAAGTTTAAGAAATGACGTCGGGTAAATTGAACTAAAGGTGACAAAAGGGAAATTGTCTCTTTATAATACAACTTCAAATGCAAGGAATAAGCAAATACAAATCTGACCTTGGTGACTTGCCGTTTGCAAATAATCAAACATTGCTGTGATATACATGCTAAATTAAATCGTTAAATGAAATTACATTAACTTTCATGGTGGGTATTCATAACTTAATTATTAATATTAGCTATATTCAGTTGAATATTGATTGCGGAGGAAAAAATTTACCTCCGCAAAATATTTTTAAATATTTAATATTCTTTCATTTAAAAAAGTAAAAAAATGCATTCAGAAAAATGAATGTCTTGGTAATCTGTAAAACATAATTAGGTCAGTGCCGTCGTGCAGTGAATTGCGTTGATTAATTGTTATCATATTAAATATTACGTTTCATATTATTTTTAATGAATTTCCAATATATGTTTTCTACAATATTGAATTTAAATCCTATTTTTTTCCATTTCTCTCTTGAATACAGGAATCACGGCAGATTTGCGTTATTGGAATCTGCATTGCTGAAAAATGTATCGCCCTTAAGTATAGGTATTGTATTTATAGAAACTAGAATCTGACACTAAAGTTAGACGTAATTAATTGTGGGCAATCACTTGATGTCGGCTAATTGTAAAAAAGGTTGATGGCGAAGTGATGAATAAATTAATGAAAAATAAAATTACGCAATAAAAATTACGTATGCTTATTTTTGTAGAGTACTTGCAAAATTGGATAGATCTATGTGATGATAATTTACCTAAAACGAGCCATAAGGGTTTATGTTAGAAAATAGAAATGTAGATGGCTGCATCGGACGCGTGAGTGAAGAAGAAGAAGAAGAAAGAAGTAGACATTGTGAAGATAAAGATCATTAAAATGGAGAAGATGAAGAAGACACAGAAACTTACCTCCATTATACCTACAGGCGTGTAAATAGCTGTCATCTTTGCAACATCACGTTCCGTGTAGCTAACTAGCGCCATTTGTCCATTAAGCATTTCAGCCTGATTTTGTCTTGCCACGATACCTGGTTTCTGTTCCTTTAACATACATGCTCCACATGTTCACACACACGCTCAGGGCGACGGAGACCCAGGGCGCTTCCGCCACCGCTTCTGCCTCCGCTCAGCCGCCGCCGCCGGCCTCCGCTTCCGTAAGGGGCGGCTGGCAAAATGAATGCGTGGGCGTCATTTCCTAGGGGCTGCACGAGCGCGGGCGCCGAGAAAAAGGCTCATTTCCGAGAGCGCGACCCGGCCGCGCCGCTGCGCCGTGCCGCCTGCCGCCCGCCGCCCGCCGCCCGCTGCCCGCCGCCCGCCGCCCGCCGCCCGCCGCCCGCCGCCCGCCGCCCGCCGCCCGACGCCCGCCGCCCGCCGCCGCGCGGCGCCGCGCAAGTGCAAACCAACTAATAAAAATTGTTGGAAACGGTCTGCGGCCGCTATGAATTATGCGAGTCAATATATCATATGGTTTAATCTAACCTTTTACAGTTCTCTGCATACGCCGGGCTCTGCCAACATCGAGGTCTGTACTTAACTGCTCTCTCTGCCTTTAAAGCTCGGCGCTTTTCTCTGGCGATGCCGGTCTTTAGTGGACGCTCCGCTGGGACAGAAGTTATAATAGGCAGTTCCTGCCTGTATGGCTGTGTGCTTCGGTGCGTCAGCAATTTTGAGCTTGACCATTTTGACAATTTAGAATGCTCCGAAATTACATAAGCTAATACATACGAAATAATCCGCTTTATACCGAATTTCATATTCTCTTAAGACTGGGGAGATCCTCATGAGGAAGAACTATGGGTGTTGTAATTCCCTGGATTTTCTGTAAGCTTTACACAGTGTGTCCCGCACTCAGAACGAGATCAGAGGGAAAGAAAGAGCGAAGAGAACGAAGGAAGCCGGACAGAAAAAGAGAACTGCTCAATTCAAGGGAAGTAAAGAATTTCAAATTATTTCTATTGTATATTTTGTAAATTTATTACATATATAGTTATATCTTCCTTAATTGACGACTTCAAAAGTACTGTTGCACATATAACACTTATCGAACTTGTCGAAGTGTACTTATTCATTTTTCGTTACTATAGAACCCTCTCGGTACATTCATACGTGTCTTAATTGTATCATTTCTTGTTGAAACCTAAAAGATAAAAAGAAAAAAAGTATTGTAAGCGACGTTGTTACTAGGACTTGATTTATACATTTGTTAATATTTGGAGATTTTTGAAAAATAAGTGAATAAAATGTGTTCAAAGTGCTTAAAACACACATCGTATTGTGCCCTGAATTCTTGACTCAATCTCGATCAAGTGTACCATCCAGTTTCTCTAATTCGTAGAACCAGTGCCAGAGGTTGTCTCTGGTTTTCTTCTCTTTTCTCCCAACGTGTCGTAAACATTAATGCAGTTTTTCGAATACTAAGGGTACTGTTTCTACAGCATTTGCTAAATATTTCCGTTTAAAGATTTTCTCCGTTGTTTAAACCCTCCCTTTTTTATCATTATGTTTCTTCACATCCTGCAATATGGTTTTCAAGCAAAATGCGCCTCGTACCTGGAGTACTTTATGCTTGTAATGATATTTTGAATTGATTTAGAAAAAGGAGCCATGAATGAGTTCCTAAGGTACCAATTTGCGTCATGTTAGATGATAATAAATTAATTGTATAAAATGCCTAAACATTTAATTACTAATTATGAAGTTATGATGGATGGATTCAGTGTTGTGCATTTAATTATTCAACTTAAGAATAATGAATCCAAATTTTATTTGGTATTTCGAATTAATGCAATCACTTCATAAAATTAAGATTTAATGAAATAGATGTGTAATATTTTTTGAGACTTAATAGTTAATAACATACATATTAAGTAACGCGTATCAACGTATCGATATCGATAATATTTTTTCTTTTGGTACTATGATAGTATCAAATTATTATTTTCATATCGACACACTTACGTCTGAGTTATTCTCAGAGACCGCATTGTCAATAACCCCGCAGCGACTCTGGCCGGGAGGTTGTAGGATTCTAGTCCCGATGCTGGCAGATTTTCGATAGGTCTAGGTCGAATTCAGCCGCTGTCAAGAGAATTCTAGCGTCTGGCAGCTATGGTCAGTAGTTTTCCGTGGTTTCTGTTATCTATTCCAGGTGAATGTTCAAACAGAAGCCTAACAAATGGGCCATGGGCCACGCGCGATCATTTCTTCCTCTTCCTTGTCCTACCCTCTCATCTTACTTACACGCACTCGGAAGCTTCAAGCTTACCCCGACTGGGGCAGTGTATCACGGGGGAAATACCTGGAACGGGAAACACCTTGCAATTATACATGTAGGTCGGCACCGGATCTCACCATCTAGTGGGGAAGGAACACAGCCACCTCCCGGAGTAATACATTACCTACACTAATGTGACTAATGAAGCAGTTGGCGTACCCGGAAACTTAAATTAATAAGTTCTAACAACCTTTTTATACACTATTTTCAATTTGTTCAATTTACAGAACAGTAGGAAAATTATTACAAGAACTTGAAAGCAGAAATCGCCCAATGGGACAACCTTCTTGACAAGTTAAAAATATGTACATGTTTTGAATAGAAAACGACATCTATTACAATAATATTCATGAAATATACTAAATTACCAAATGTACAGACTTTAATATTTCCAATCATCTTGTTTATTGACTGTTGTAAAGTATATTTATTGCAAGGAGGGTTTAATCATTCTCAAGTTGGAAGTATACACATAGTAAGAGGAAACACATATTAAATGTATGTATGAAATATCTTCACTAACACTCCAAACGTCATTACCCAACCATCTTCAAAGAACACGCACCTAGCAATGCATTCTTTTGCGGACGCCAGCAGTTCAGCTCCTGTGCTGAGCGGCCGTGCGAAATGGGGCGTGGTGGGGTCGGCGGGCATCGGTGCTTGATGACGGCTCAGTGGGGCGGGGCGGCGCGAGGCCTGTGCGCTGCCGCTGCAGCCTCCTTCACAATCAAAGCGAGAGGCCAGGCTGACCCTATCACGCGCTCTGGCCCATCTCGCTGCGGCGGCGGCTAATGAAGTGCTGGTGCGGCGCTGGTGAGGTCGTTCTTCTAATTGCTGCAGAGTCTATTGGCGTGTGAGCGACGCACCTCGGCTTATCCGTGAACAAGCGACATCAAAGGCTGCCTATTTCTCTCTATTAGTGCACTCTAACTCTGTGTGGCTGCTACTCACGCACTGTATTACAGAAATTGAAGTGTGAACAGAGTTAGTGGGTTATCGACTTTCATTATCGCTTTTATTTGCTAAATAGAGACATTAATTCGGTAGCGTATTGTTGTTGTTATCATCCGTTCCTTTGATTGGATTTCTTTTTCTTACAAAAAAAGGGATGAATAGAAATTCTTGGAATAAAATGACTATGATTTGGTTTAGTTTATGAGATTAGCCACTGTCAGTGTATGATAATATTTGCAGAGAAAGTTATACATAATTCAAGATTTAGTAGTTATTTTGCTTAAAATCCCAATTTTTAATAAAACAGCTAACAACTTAAAGGATGTAAACAATTACATAAAACCATCTTCGGCTTGTTTCTATAGTCTTTATTACATCGTCAACAATTTGATAGAGCATGTTTGACCTTATTAAAGGTATGAAACCTATGTGTAAATATTAACATAATTTATACAGTTATATTATATTAAATTTATTTGTTATAAAACATTTCCCTTGTAACAGATTTTAATTTCTAATTTATATACACATCAAGTCAGAATTTTTAAAACTATTACGAAAACCACAATTACACAGACATAATCAATAAGAAACTCAAATCAAGCAACGCCTATTAAATCATTCAATTTCCTTAACGAATGCACAGAATTTTTTTTTTGTAAAATGCGAATTTCTGGAGATATTTCTATGTCGTTTAAATATACTCCGGTATATTTATAAGGGAAAATAATACATGTTTAGTCAGTTTTGTTTTCTAAATTCAGAAATTAGCACACGTTTTGTTTATTTTATTCTCTTTGATATTAACGTGAATGAACACAATGTAAGAGATAGTATAGTCATAAACTAGTTACTTAGTGCATTTCATCACGAATGTGACCGTGTTTTTGAAAGAGAAGCCTCTCCTGGCCGACGGACTTTCAAATATTAATTCGTGTCGCAGGTGATGATCTGTGTGTATATTACGTAGACAAAAGTTCGGATAGTTCATATCAACATACTCTTGAGGAAGTTTGATCAATAATGAAGGCAACTGTTCTGGGAGCTTTATTGTTGGAAAATCTTGGTGGATGAAATTTCAAATCGATTGACTGTCAATCTCTAATGAAGCGAGGTAATTCCTACAAATGACCGGAATGTTGAACTTCTCCTTTGTTAGTTTCAATAAATTGTAATCAAAATTGTGCAAGTGTGGGAACTTCTAACTTCTCTGTTGTCATTAATTCCATTACCTACAAGCCATTAGTCAATTTCACCCTGTCCTTGAGGGAGAGTTGTAATTACAGTCGCGTAGATGTACATTATTCACCTTGATTCGTGGGCCTCAGTGAAGTCTCGAGAGTCCCCGCTGGAGGTTGGAAACTACCAATGGAAGTTCCCGTTAATTAGTCATGAGGTGTAAAATATGCGTCGGCCTCCCGACGTAGTCATTTCGACTGTTTTTGTTGAAGTGTCGAAAAACGGGTTATCACGTGAGGTATTTTCTAAAACAATATGTTTCTGTGCTATATTATTTTATTACATAAACTACCCTAGACATTATTGTCATGACATAGGTTATTTTCGTCGAAGCCACATGTTAAATATAGTCTTGAAAGCTAAGTAAGAAAGCTAAAAGAATTGAATTAGATTATGGCTCAAGTTATGTCAAGATGTGATGAAGTGCAGCTCTATTAATTATTAAAGGCATTTCATACAAAGATCTTATCATGGCATGCTGTTGTGATGCATAGTAATATGATGCTTACTTATTTGAGTCCACATCTCATTGTGGCTTGCAGCAGCAATAATTCTTCTGAACAAAACGACACAAAATGGTTTTCCAAAAAGTAGCACTGTTCAAGAACAAATAAAATAGGCTCTTATAACACTGCAAGAAATTAAATATTTTAACGAAACAGTCTTCATGAATACTGCAACAACATTGCATACTATACAGTTGAACAGTTCTTTATGTATAGAGAATATCAAAAAGTTACTGATTCGTAACGCAATTTTTGTATGAAAAGCAAATATTTAATGGTGGGTGGCCACTTTCAGAGCCTTGCGGTCGCATATCGTCAGCTACGTCGTAAAGCAGTGGTGTCAACGTCTCCTATTGGTGGCAGTGCCACGCCTCGCGGCACCGTGCCATGCCACGAGCTTCTCTGCGCCACTAGCGTCTGGAGAGGAAACTATTATTAACCTTGCCGTTTTTACAATAGTGATGGCCTTGTCTCTTGCGGCGGGATCATGAACTGCTTGGTTTTCGTCGTGGCACTCGTGCAACGGACTCCCGCTCGTGGCATCGACCTTGACAACACTATCGTAAAGAGTGTCGCGCTCTGACTATGAGAAGTCGGTATGCACGTTCACTCTGCGAATTCACTGAAGATAGAAATAGTTTTAGTTTTAGACGTAGTGAAGATAAAATAAATTTTATAATACTTTAATGTCAACATAATTATGCGTTAAAACTACGAAAACTTATTCTTCTTACCGCAAGGCTTGAATTGCGCGCATCGGGAGATGCTCCATCGTCCTGGTTCTGCAGTCAAAATCTCTACGCGACCTTCATTGGCTCTCCATTCTAGGAACATCGATATGTGATGCTATGAGCGCGATGCATGGAAATATTCCTTCTTTATGTACACATATTCTTTTTGAATCACCCTATACAGTCGGAGGTGAAATGGGAGATCTTTGAGACGAGGTAAATGAGGAACCAGCCGCGGACCGCCTTTGTCCGCCACGTATTTCACTCAGTGATTGGATTTGAATCCCAAAAACCCAAGAGTGAAATGCTAGTGCTCCTGCCGATAAGCTAGTGGTCGCCCCAGAAACCCGGTACTTAGAACGAGGAAAGAGAATCAAAAACTTTAAATTCCGAGAAGGCTCCTCGCAGCTCGAGATTTGCCTGTCACAGCAGCAAAATCAGGGAAGTAGTCTCTATTCCAACAGCCCATCGCTTTCCTCCAAGAGACGCGGATAAACCCGTGCCAGCGATACGCTTCTTATAATTGGATCAGGAAGAGGCCGTGTGCGGACTTCTTCATTGACTTCTAAGGCGGCGGCATAGGAGGACTGGGATCAGAAATCGTTACCACCTCCCCCGTCATACGACCACCAATCCCCCTGCGAAACGTGACGATGGCAAGGGAGTTACCTCACCTAAGAATTGGCACTGAAGAGACTTTTAACGTGTACTATACTATATCGTCTTTCGCGAGAAAAAAATAATAATTATTCTTCTCACTTAGATTTGGTGATGTTCTCTTTTGCTGATATAATCTTTCATGTTCTTTCGTAACTTTGAATCACTGGTTTTTATATATCTTTCCTAACAATTTTCTAGTGACGAATTCTTTTATCAGCCTTTAGGAGCTAAGGTTCCATTGCTGGTTATATTTTACACTTCACCATGTGGTCGCTTTCGTAAGTTTTAACAATTTCCTGGGAATATATTTCCGTTTCTCAATTGTCAACTGCTGTCGCTACCCCATAGCTACTTAGCAGATTTTATGTTATAAATGTTGTTTGACTGTTTAAAGAATTAGCTTCCCAAGCTGAAAATCGAGCCCGGAACTCCCGGTACACAACCAGGTGCGAAACGAGAAAACCAGTCCCATTTTTGTTGAAGTCTGAATTTTTGAAAGTTGCAAAGTTTTAAACTTTTTGTGGCGTCTTCCTATTTAACTATAATATAGAAAATAGATATTTTCCTTCAGGAAGCCTGTTCTTGAAGGTCAGATCATTAAATAAGATCGTGTACAATTTTCAAAAATATGAATAGTTTTTGCGAAATTTTGCGTGAAAGGTAGATAATTTATAAACAATTATTTTCTCAAAAACTCACTGACACAACGCAAAAGGAACATTTTTTTATTTTAATGTGTTTTCGAATAGAGCCAAATGCGCTTACAAAAATGGCGCATGTTTTATTTTCGACTAACTCTCCATGTTTTAGAAAATTGCAATAAGTTTACAGGGCAAAATTACAATATTGGTGGTAAATATTATTTCCCGTATTATCTGTTCTAAAAATTAGATCTTAAAATACGGTCATGTAAACTTTTTTTAAAATGCGAATAGCTTCTGCATAATTTGTACTTGGAACAAAGATGTTTTATAAAAAAATTCTGTATAAACTATTCCATATGTTTTCTTAATTTTTTTTCTCGGATTGAGCAAAGAACACAAAAAATAACGCAGGTCTCATTTTCGATGAATTCTCCGAGTTTTCGAAAATTGAAAAAGTTTCAAATAATGCGAGAAATTAGGTGATGATGTAGCACCCGCTAATTATTTTTGTAAGGGGCGAATTACTCAAGGCTAAACTTTATTGCGGAAAAATATCAGTGAAATGGCCCTGACTTTGTAAGGGGTTCTTTCGATTATGAGCAATTAGTAATTTATTTCTATTTAGTACACTTCCAAGCTGTTTTGGTACTTGCGGGATTTCAGCGTTTGTAGACACGAAATGGCATTGCACGAACCGCGAAATGCCAAATTCAACTGCTTGCATCTGACGATTTCCCCATTAAAATCCCGTTTAATGTTGTGAAGTTAACTTCGATCTTAAAACGCGTTACTATAGCGTAACAATTTGTTACTGTATTTTGTTTCCTTTATAGACCACGTGGAAATGTCTGAGAAATATCGATTGTAAGATAAGGTCAGATAAACCTATTTAAACTTCTATTGGGTATAACCCAGTGGCATTTAATTACATAAATAAGGTATTATAACTAATATAATATAATTAATAATTATATAATAATAATTGTACAATAATAAAAATAATGGTAAAATAATAACAATATAAAAACTGACTGATTCATAAACTATTCAATTACATTAAAAAAATCTTCTGTAATCTAACTCCACATTGAATGTTTGTACAGTTTAAACCACACTGAACTTCACTGCACTGCACTTCATTCAGACCCTTAAAACACTCCGCTATTTCTCTGCTGTACACTGCACGACACCTCACTTCACAAGAGAACCCTTTTGCAACGCTATATAAACCTACTATTCTCCCTCATTACTTAATAATACCCTAAATTCATTTCCTAAATTGTTGAACGCTTTGAGGAAAGGGTTCAAAGGGTTTTGCAGGCAATTCGATGTCGTTATCGTTCGATTTGTGAAAGAAAATTTCCCGACCATCGTTCTCTGCGGTCTTAAATTTATTTTGTGCCTGTCATACAACTCGGAACTATTTACCTTAGAGGAAGGATTTCGCGCCCATCCCGTGTTAATACTATGGTTGCTACCGCTACAAAAAGGTATACACAAACAACTACCCATGCTCAAAGCGGGATTGGAACTCGCGACCCTTCAAAACGTCGTAGGTAGGCCGCTCTCCCTTATCTGTTTCGGTTGTCCAAATCCTCTAGCGACTGTATAACTCGACCAAGCGAAGAATGAAGGCTGCGATTGCGGCGCGTCGTGGAACTAACAGTGAAAACACGGGTCTGTACAGTCAGTTTAGCTAACAAAAGTCTCCAGGAGTGGGAAGCGAGTTCAGAGACTGCTCCTACGGATTCACCATGACCTCCTTCGTAGAGGTTGTGAATCAGATGATAAATATAACTTCAGAGACACATCATGCAAGATTTGCACCGACTTGTTTTATTTTTTGTCCCTTTAAGTTGCTTTCTTTACTTTTCACCGTTCTGGTACAAGGACTATTATAAACTGTTCTATTTATATTGAATTTTTAATACTATTCATTGAATTTAAACATTTTGTATTTTCCTTCATTCATCATTGTTCCATAGGCTTTAGACGGTTTGTTAGGTATGCAATAAAGTACCAACACATTAACTTTACTGTCATAAGTATCTACAATATTCTTCATTATGGTGGTAGTTACTCCTTACATAAAAAAGAATTTTATTTGGTATATATTCTGAAAAACTACTTAAGTTAAAATAAATGATTATTTGAATGTTACTGCTCTTCGAAAGAATTATTTTAAAAAATTTGAATCGTTTAGCAGAGAAAGTTATATTTTTATTTACTACAATATGAGGTGCAGACTTGTCTAAAAACAGTTAAAATATTAATGGGAGATTCTAGATTTGCAACGAAATAAATCGCTCTTTCTTTCGCAATAGTTTGGCACGGTACCATTTTAATTTTGAATTGAGTATCCTTTTATCTCCGTCTCTGTTGTTTCGGTTGTAAACACAGACGGTGACGCGCTCCTGTAAACATCATTCTCAAGTTGGTCGAGCTATACCTGTATTTTGAGTTTGTTTTATTCTTATTTATTGATCATAACTATTTTATACTGTCATCCGTATTGTCTTTAGGAAAATCAAAACTTCATTGCGCGTTTTTATATCATCTCGTATTACGTCCACATTATCGTTGTTGTAGCTGTCATTGATATCGTGGTGTGTCCTTGGGATTTACTGGATTTCATTATTATTGAATTATATTTGTTTGTGTGTGTGTGTGTGTGTGTGTGTGTGTCTGTGAGTGCAAATTTGCTGCCTTTGAGGTAATATTTCTAAGCTTGTTCAGTAAAATACGTATTTACTACCATTAACATTCAGAATTTGATCTACATAATTATTTTTATTTGTTTGTCATTGCCTTCCGTACGGCGTTCTATGTACGTACACTTCATAAATTACCTGGACCAAGAGGATCGTGATTAAGAGTGAAATATAAAACAGTTGAATGATGGTACAAGTTCTGTTATGGAGGAATGCTGAGAAGGGATAATGGAAGGGAATAATGGGAGGGAAATATGACAAAAAAGTCATTGCCGAGTCAAGTTAACACCTAGGTAATTAGTGAATAAGTAAACCTGAATCATTAAAAATTAGGCGAAAAATAATCGTAAATGTTTCTCGGGCGTTAACTAGTCCTAATGATTTTGGTCGACAAAAAGCCCTTAGACCAAAGGCACACGGGATTTTGTGACCGCTCGATTATTAGAACACTTATAATGCCCTTGGAAGATAAAAAACTATTGATGGCACAGTGTTAACTGATTAAATTAACCAAAAATAGGACACACATTAATTTATTAGACGTCTACAGCAGATAAAGTGTATGTGTGTGTGACATGAGGATGAGTGGAAACCTTTTGGAAATATTATCTCGTTCATGCTTTAGTTTCTAATTTCCATTTTGTAAATAGTCCGGGTAAACACTACCTTAGGGACGAAAAGTATCAAGGGTCGATCGTCCATGTGGAGCGCATGTGTTTTATCATCCCATTGCGACATCTGTTGTAGAATACATAACTTCACCCGTCCCTTGCGTTTTATAAATCAAAACGTTTTAGCGCGCAAAATTAGTTTCAGAATATGTGGAGGCGGGCCACCCGAGGGAGCGGCGGTGGCAGCAGCTGTTGTCGGGCGCGGATGCATTGGACACAAGTATCGACTTGGCGATGGGCTTCAAGATTTAGGGGTTGACTTGAACGTAGTCGGAGGGGAGGCGAAGGCTGTCGCCCTCCGCTGCGGCCACCGCTGCTTCCTGCGCTTCAGTCTCTGCCTTCTGCTTCTGCCTCCGCTTCCGCTCCGCTTCCGCTCGGCCTCTTCTTCCTCTCCGCTTCGCCCTCAGTGTCCGTTTCCGCCTCCGTCTGACTTGACCTACGTCTGTGCCTTCGTGTTCGTCTTAGCCAAAACCTCACCCTTAGCTCTCTTTCCTCCACCTCGCTTCCTCACTGACTTTTTGGGCTTCTGTCGGAGCTGACGACAGGCCCTCTATCTCACCTCTCCTTTGTGTCCTGCCTTTTGCTTCCGCCTCTCTCTTCCGCAATTCGCCTTCGCCTCTTGCCCCCCGCCTCTCGCTTCCGCCACTCGCCTCACCTGTCGACTCCTCCTGTCGACTCCGCCTCTCGCCACAGCCTGTCGCCTCCACCTGTCGCCTCCACCTGTCGCCTCTGCCTGTCGCCTCTGCCTGTCGCCTCTGCCTGTCGCCTCCGCCTGTCGCCTCCGCCTTTCGTCTCCTACCTTTCGCCTCCACCTGTCGCCTCCGCCTCTCACCCTCCGCCTGTCGCCTCCGCCAGTTCGCCTCTGCCTGTCGCCTCTGCCTGTCGCCCTCCGCTTTTTCGCCCCGCCTCCGCCTTTCGTCTCGACCTTTCGCCTCCATCTGCCACCTCCACTTTTCACCCTTACCTTTCGCCTCCTCATTTTACATTAAATCACCATTGATTAGGTAGATTTGATACATTTGACAGTTTCAATATAGGCAAAAATTATTTCTATATTTACCTTTTTCCTGTATAGTACACATTTTGTTGGGTTAATTACAATTTCATCATTATTTTCAGACACATTCCAACGTGACAAATTTTACATCAATGACCGATATTTCTTAACATTACATCTGATCAGCCAGAGTAATGTTTCTATTATCCAAGAACTTTAAAATTGCTAACAGGTCCATTTGTCATTTTCGGGATCTGATCATGTTTCCTTCGCGTTTTGCATTATTCCAATTGGGAGTTTACTTTAACATTTTGCGTCTTAACCAGCAAGAAAGTTGCAAAGATCTTAAAAATAGCGCAAAACTTTTCCCATAATAGTGAAAAATAGACTAGAAACATGGTTAAAATTTTATTTTTCTTCACAGTTGACCAATAAAGGACAACAAATCACGTTTCATAAAGCCTTTTACAATTTTGTAACACTTGTGTATTTTTTGCATGAGTGTGAAAAAGTATTTTTGTGATGCCCCAACACGAAATCAAAGTTTGGAGGTATGACTCACTCAACAGTCCACAAAGTAATGTAGAGAATATTGTCGGGACATTTTTTACTTTAGAGCTATGTTTGCTGTAATAATGATATGAAAATAGTAAAAGTTCTCGGACCTACAAAATGAGTGAGATGTAATGAGGTGTGTGAAAAGTTCCTGTTTTTGATTCTTCGCTTATATTTTCGAAAAGCGCTTTAACTCATATTTTTCTATAAATTTTACCTTCGAGCTCCTCAATCCTTAGTTCTACGGAAATATTATAATCGACGAAGTTGTAGAGAATTAAAGTTCCTTTAAAGTAACTTGTTAACTTTTATTTTATCTCTAAATTTTTTTTCTTCATTTATTCTAGCTTGGCCATTGGCCCTCTGCAGCCGCATAAGATATATACATTAGAAAGAAATATATACATGAATATTCGGATACATTAGAGACACTATTCTAGTTTTAAATATAATGCATTTGCGTGCTTATGTGATATGTCATGAGAAAAGACTCATCGGTTCTACATTATGGGGGATCGAAAAATTCTCTTGGAAGCTTTCTTTTTAGTCTTTTTCGATGAAGATTCTGTTTACCAATATGAAAGTGAATGGCTGATGGGATCTTTAATACCTTAGGATAGAATTTGCGGCTAAGAGGGAGAAGTGGACGGGGATGGATGTAATGCCAAGTTCGATATGTAATTGCGCATTGGGAATGTACCAGGGAGCTTTAGTAATGGTTCGAAGGAATCTATTTGAAAAATTTGAATTTTGTTTATGTTTGTTTTGGCTGCGGCAGCCCCAGATTGGGGAAGCATAAGAAAGTATGGGTCGTATCATTGCTTTATAGAGGTGAGTAGCCACATGTAACTGTAGGGGGGATGATTTTTTGAGAATCGGATACAATTGGTGACTCTACTAGTCGCTAGAGCTATTCGGTGTTTAATATTTTGCTGCCACGTAAGTCTTTTGTCAAACAGAACTCCAAGATACTTGACAGTTTTATTGTGAGGAAGCCATGTGATGCTTTGGTTTTGGTATGTGAGATTGGGGGGACGTCTGGTCTACGGAGGGTGAATATTTTTGCCTGGCTTTTATTTGGATTTATTTGGATGTGCCATTTTTGGCCCAGCTGGAGAATAAAGTGAGGTGATGTTGCAAATCTTCCACGGCAGAATCGAGATTTCTATTAGAAGAATAAAGTACTGTATCATCAGCAAATAGTGCTATTGCTGTATTTTGAGTGATTGGTATATCCGATGTGTAAAAGTTAAATAAAGTGGGGGAGAGGGTGGAGCCTTGGGGTACTCCTGCTTTGATGGTGAATGGTGCTGAGAGAGCTCCTGGGAGACGTACAGAAAAAGTACGCTTATTAAGAAAACTTTCAATGATGCGTGAGAGAGATATGATGGAGTACCTAAACTGCGTAATTTGAAAATTTACCCTGGGTGCCAAACGGTATCGAATGCTTTTGCTACATCAAGAAAAAACTGCTGCGGTATGCTTGTGTCATGGAATCCTTCGATGATATCTTCTGTTAGGCGTAAGATTTGATGATACGTAGACAAAAGGGGGTTGGAATCCGAACTGATGAGGTGGTATGGCATTGATCGAGCTGAGGTAAGAATTTAGGCGGAAGAGTTTATCTCTAAATGATACCCTTAGCTGGCTCATGGACAGCATGCTGCTTTCTGTGAGCCGGTCGCGTATTCGATTCTTGGGTCGGGGCAGAAATGAAGCTTTTGCTTTCTCAAAACAAACATCTCATTTCTATAGTTGTGTGAGGAAATAAAAAGCTCAGGCAGGTCAAGTAAGCAAGGCATGGTGATGCGAATACGTCATGCTCGCCATATGTCTCCCTTATCCCCCGTCATTGATAATAAAATAATGAAAACAGGACCCAGGCTTGGGAACGCGCCGCTAGCTAGCAAAAGTTGGATTAATCTGACCCTAAAAATGCCAAATACATACATTCATATATTTAAAGGATTAAAATTTATGGAATTCAACATTTTGAAGTTTCATTTTCATTTTTGCGTAGTTAGACCATAAAAACAGAGTTACAGGAGTATGACAGCACCTGTTCCCTTATTTTTCATCCATAAAATAGGAAAAATATCTTCCAAGACTCCATTCAGTAGTTAGAGAAGTTTTTTTCATAATGGAACAAAAAGTCCTTGGTTTTAATTTGGTATATCGATATAGAATTTCTTTAAATTAATATTTTGAAAGTGTGCAAATAAATCAGAATGAGTAATGGACCATTAACGATGAAAACATCAACATAGACGTGAGGACATAAACATGCATTTTTAACATAAACAAGAAAGTAACTTACCACTCACAAAGACCGTAAACGTAAACACGAACATAGTTGCTCTTCGATATCAGTAAAATAAACTTTGGGCATAGAAACTTTATATATTGTAACGTTCGTGGTGGTGAATTAAAAACACAATTTATTTTAACAGAGATGTTTATTTAAGTTACACTATTACACTAAAATACTTGATTTATTTACAGGTTGGCTTCACAGTCCTTGTGTTCTTGACTTGCTTATTTATTTATACACGGCACAGTCCTCTTGATTATTTATTTTCACTGTTCAGTTCTCATGCACTGCTGCACAGTCCGATGCACTCACCGCTGTCCGATGCACTGATTACAGTCCACTGCGCTGACCATAGTTCACGACGCTGACCACAGTTCACGACGCCGACCACAGTTCACGGCTCCGGCCACAGTTCACGACGCCGACCACAGGTTCACGACGCCGACCACAGTTCACGGCTCCGGCCACAATTCACGGCTCCGACCACAGTTCACGGTGCCGACCACAGTTCCACGGTGGTGCCGACCACAGTTCACAGCGCAGACCACAATCCAGTACACTGCCGTCTGAAGTGACCGGTACAGTGTTCACTGCCAAGGTGCCGTAATCTAAAAGAAGTTCCAAATAAGCTGCCAGGTCGTTACACAGTTCAGAATATCAGTCCAAATACCAAATAGAAATTCCAATAACAAGCCGGTCGAACACAATGTATATCTGGATGGTTAGTCTTTCCGGTGCGGACGCAATCTCTGAAGTGCCGGCCCGCCCGGCCGCAGCCAGCCCGGTCCCCGCCCGGGGAGGGCGAGGGGGGAGAGGGGTGTGCGCTACCCCTCCATCCCCGCCGCAGCCACCGCCCCGGCGCTGCCGTGGCGCGCCTTCCCGCGGTGACGTGGCGCCGCCGAGGGTATGAGTGGCGGTGGGCGTACTTATGTTTTAACCGCCACTACACCCTCCGCGCCCAATTGCGACGCGTACGGTGCAAACCGCACCCTTGCGTCGCAGCCTCCTCTGCGGTAGCTGCTGCTCGGGACTCTCCTGCGTGTCCCTTGGTGGCCTCCGCTCGTCTCCGGACGAACCCGCTGCTCGGATGGCGCGCCTCCGCCACCGGGCTGCCTCCGCAACACAGCTTCCCGCTGCCCTCGTTCGCTCTCCGCCACCGCAGGTCCCGTCAGCTCTCTCCGACTGCCTCCCTGCAATGACGTTGTATCAGCGAACTGACGCATTACAGCTTCCCTGTATTCGTCCTCTGACCTCGGAGTGTGGTCGTCTACTTCCGCTTTCTCGAAGCGCGGCCTTACTTGCCCCTGATGCCTCATTACTTTCTTATGGAGCGTCCTCACCTCATACATTCTGGAACCATGTATCTTGTGCACCACCCCTGCCACCCACGCTGGTGACGCCTTGAAAGTGGTACAAAAATACCTTCTCCCCCACTCTGTACTTGGGAGGGGAGCCCTGTGCGGTATACTCCTCCCCCGGCTGTAACAGGGAGAGGTGGGTCCGCGGCTGGCGCCCATGAAGTAGTTCTGCCGGGCTCTTGCCGTCCCGGCCCGGCAGTGCCCTATACGACGCCAGCACCCGCAGCAAGGCCCGGTCCCTCGTGGAGCCGGCCGCTCTCGCCTTACCCATGGCTGTCTTGAACGTCCTCACGAACCTCTCTGCTTCTCCATTTGACTGAGGATGAAACGGCGGCGCGCACATGTGATGAATGCCATTGGTTTTGCAGAACTTCGCGAATTCTCCGGCCGTGAACTGCGCTCCGTTGTCGGTTACCAGGGTCTCCGGCAGGCCTTCCGCCACGAAGATGCGCTCCAGCGTGTCAATGGTTGCTGCTGCTGTGGTGGACCGCATCTCCACTGCAAAAGGAAAATTGGAAAATGCATCCACCACCAGCAACCACATGGAGCCCCAAAACGGGCCCGCAAAATCCGCATGCACCCTTCTCCCACGGGTGCTTCGGGGAGGGCCAGGAGACGAGGTCTTTCCTGGGGGCCGCCTGGTTCACCTGGCACGACTCACACCTTCGTACGAGGTCTTGGATGTCCTCCGACATGCCGTCCCAGAAGCAGTATTTCCTCGCTAACTGCTTCGTTCTAACCAGGCCCCAGTGACCCTCGTGCAGAAGCTGAAGACCTGTTTCCTCAAGGACTTGGGCACCACCACTCGTGCCGCCTCCTCCGATGCCAACAGTAGCACTCCCGCCTTCAGAAGAGTCTGTCCTTCCTGGCCCCCATCGCGCATTACTAGCGGCAGCAACCTGGCTGGCCAACCGTGCCGCATGCAGTCCAGCACCCTACCTCCTTCGCCGTCCCAGCTCGCATCCCAGCCTGCACCGCTAGCTTCCAGATCGCTGCGCACTCCTTCCCCGCGTCTCCACGTCCAGCAACGCCACGCTGTCAGCGCCAGCAGCGCGTCCATGCACCCTCACTCTCCGGGCGCTCTCTCTCCTGCACCGCTGCAGTCCACCAGGAAGCTGCAGCCTCTTCCCCTCTCCCCGGCTCTCTGCGGCTGCCGGAGCTGACACCGACAGTCTGCGTATGCTCCCATGCTGCCCTGTAGACCTGTAATGTAATGTGTAGTTGTAGTCTGACAGAACAGTGCCCAGCGCTGCAGCTTCTTCACAGTACCCTCCGGCAGCTTCTTCCCCGGATGAAATAAGTGGACCAGAGGCTTGTGTCAGTGATGAGGTGAATTTGGATCCGTAAAGGAAATCATTAAATTTGCGTACCCCGAAGACCAAAGCTAAAGCTTCCTTCTCCACTTGAGAATAATTACGCTGATATTTATTCAGAGTCTTTGATGCGAACGCGATGGGCCTTTCCACTCCCCATTCATCTTTCTGGGAGAGCACCGCCCCCACTCCGTAGTCCGACGCGTCCTGCCGCTACCGTTGTCACTCTCTCTGGCCTGAAGTGTGACAACCTGGTCGCCTTCACCCATCGCCCTCTTGAGTTTATCCAAAGCTTCCTGGCACGGCTGCGTCCATTGAAATTTAACCCCTTTTTTCTTTAAAGCGTTTAATGGCGCCGCGATCGAAGAGAACCCCTTTATAAACTTATTATAATAGTTCACCTTGCCTATCAGAGCCTGTATTTGCTTGATATCCTGAGGTGGGGGAGGTCGAGTATGGCTTTCACATGTTCTTGGGTGGGAGCGATACCATCCTTATTCAAGACATGTCCCAAAAATGTGACCTCATCTTTAAAGAACTCACACTTCTCTCTGTTTACTCTCAGGCCGTTGTCCCGCAAAACCGCCAACAGCTTCCTCAGATTCTGCCTGTGCTGCTCGCTCGTGGCTCCCGTGACGATGATGTCGTCTAAATAGTTCACGCATCCCGGCAGCTGCGCAGTTACCTGTTCCAGCACCTCTGGAAGATCGCGGCTGCCGAGTTCACCCCCGAAGGGCAGCCGGTTGAATCTGAACAGTCCCAAGGGCGTGTTGATAACCAAAATCTTCTTCGCCTGCTCGTCCAGGGGGATCTGAAGATAAGCATCACGCAAGTCAATTTTCGAGAAACTTACCCCTCCCGACAATTTCTGGAATAAGTCCTCCGGTCTAGGGATGGGGAATTGTTCTACATTAAGCTGTTCATTGACTGTGCACTTGAAGTCCCCGCACACACCGCACCGCACCATTCTGTTTTTTTACCAACACCAGCGGCGTGGCCCATTGGCTGGTGGACACCCTCGAAATAACTCCTTCGGCCTCCCATCTCCTCAATTCTGTTTCTACCTTGTCCTTGAGCGCCCATGGAACTGGCCTCGCCTTGTAAAACCGAGGTTTGGCAGCCGTCTTTCAAATCTAAGTGGGCTTGGAAAGTTGAACATTCTCCCAGGCCGTCCTCAAACACTTCCGGGAACTCTCTCTCCAATTCTTCCAAAATGTGAATTTCCTGCTCCGCAATGACATTGAGTTCGTCTACAACTCCAAATCCTAACTTGCCAAACGAATCCAAACCCAATATGTTTGTTACGTCATAACGGTCGACCACTATCACTTCCAACCTGGCTTTCTTCTGCTTGTAAGTTGCCCCCACTTCAATCTTGCCCAATGTAGTAATTGGTGTTTTCCCATACGCACTCAGACGTTTACCTACTTTCTCACATTTTCGGCGCTCCCCAGCTTCTGATATGTGTCCAAGTTATAAGGGTGGCTGCCGCACCCGAGTCCACCAGAAACTGCACCTGAACTCCGGCTAATTTAATTTGCACTATCAACCGGTTGTGTCCCCGCGCGTCCCAGCACCGCGTGCATTGCGTTCTACATCCATTTCCTCCTCGGTCTTCCTACGCTGTGCCCGGGCTTTCCTCGCGCTCCTACACACTTCCTTGATGTGGCCGACCTTGCCGCACCGAAAACACTCGGCCCTGCGGAACCTACAATCTTCCCTCGCGTGCCGCGTGACGCAATCCCTGCACGACTTCCAAGTCCGTCCGTTTCTTTCTTTCTCTGCCACAGCCCTGCTCTTGACCCTGCCTTCACTGCCGCGGCCTCGTCTTCCCGCGCGCGAGGTATCGCTGCGCTTATCGCTATCGCTGCTGCTGCCAGAATCCCTGCTGCTATGCCGCCTGTCGCGCCCTTTCGCCTCGCCCGACGCCTCTGGTCGCTCGAACTCCGCACCTGTGTTACCATTGCTGTGCTCGTCAGCTGCCGCGCCGTCTCCGCGGTCAGCTCGTGAAGTGCCGCTATCTTACGCACCTGCTCCAATGACGGGTCAGTTTCCCTAATCGCTTCTCTACGTATTTCGTCCACCGGCGTGTGCAGAATGACCATGTCTCTTATCAAAGTCTCCGCATAGGATGCACCGCACTCCTTCTCTCCACATCGGAATTGACAGCCCTTGGCGCGCCCCACCAAGTCCGTAATCCATTCTGCGTGAGTCTGACCCTCCTTCTTTCTTAACTGAAGAACGCGTACCTGGCTGCTACTACGTGAGGCGTTTGCGAAAAATGTTTGCTCAGCTCGTCCTTCATCTCAGCCCACTGAACTTCGCTCATTTCCTTGTCCGGAACAATTTCTTTAACAGGTTCACCGTGGGGGTGCCGACGGTACTCAAAAAGAATGACTTCCTTGTGCTAACGTCTGCCACCCCATAGCATAACGTATGCTGCTCGAACCTTTCTATGTAATCCCCCCATTGTTCTACCTCCGGGCGGAACGCCGGAAAGGGGGGAGGCGATCGCGTTACCGACTGCTCGACTCACCGACTCCACGTTCTTGCCATTGCCTCGTAACGTTTCTCCATGTCCTCCTGCCGCTTATCCATCGACGCCTGCATCAACTGCAACTGCTGCGCCGCTGCGGCCTGCTGGAGCTGCAACTGCTGCTGCAATAGGCCGACCAACTGTGTTAGGCTCCCGACCTCGCTGCTCTCTGCTCCGTTTTCCTCGTCGCCATTTTGAAGTGACCGGTACAGTGTTCACTGCCAAGGTGCCGTAATCTAAAAAAGATTTCCATAAGCTGCCAGGTCGTTACACAGTTCAGAATATCAGTCCAAATACCAAATAGAAATTCCAAATAACAAGCCGGTCGAACACAATGTATATCTGGATGGTTAAGTCTTTCCGGTGCGGACGCAATCTCTGAAGTGCCGGCCGCCGCCCGGCCGCAGCCAGCCCGGTCCCCGCCCGGGGAGGGCGAGGGGGGAAGGGGTGTGCGCTAACCCCCCTCCTCCCGCCGCAGCCACCGCCCCGGCGCTGCCGTGGCGCGCCTTCCCGCGGTGACGTGGCGCCGCCGATGGTATGAGTGGCGGTGGGCGTACTTATGTTTTAACCGCCACTACACCGTCCACAGCGATGCACACACACAAACATCACAGCTCTGCTTCCTGACCAAAACAGACTGACTGACTGACTGACT
>JAHLJT010008446.1:110459198-110546763 GCA_031308135.1 Acheta domesticus | reverse complement strand
TTTATTCTCTTTGATATTAACGTGAATGAACACAATGTAAGAGATAGTATAGTCATAAAACTAGTTACTTAGTGCATTTCATCACGAATGTGAACCGTGTTTTTGAAAGAGAAGCCTCTCCTGGCCGACGGACTTTCAAATTTAATTGTGTCGCAGGTGATGATCTGTGTGTATATTACGTAGACAAAAGTTCGGATAGTTCATATCAACATACTCTTGAGGAAGTTTGATCAATAATGAAGGCAACTGTTCTGGGAGCTTTTATTGTTGGAAAATCTTGGTGGATGAAATTTTCAATCGATTGACTGTCAATCTCTATGAAGCGAGGTAATTCCTAGACATGACCGGAATGTTGAACTTCTCCTTTGTTAGTTTCAATAAATTGTAATCAAAATTGTGCAAGTGTGGAACTTCTAACTTCTCTGTTGTCATTAATTCCATTACCTACAAGCCATTAGTCAATTTCACCCTGTCCTTGAGGGAGAGTTGTAATTACAGTCGCGTAGATGTACATTATTCACCTTGATTCGTGGGCCTCAGTGAAGTCTCGAGAGTCCCGCTGGAGGTTGGAAACTACCAATGGAGTTCCCGTTAATTAGTCATGAGGTGTAAAATATGCGTCGGCCTCCCGACGTAGTCATTTCGACTGTTTTTGTTGAAGTGTCGAAAAACGGGTTATCACGTGAGGTATTTTCTAAAACAATATGTTTCTGTGCTATATTATTTTATTACATAAACTACCCTAGACATTATTGTCATGACATAGGTTATTTTCGTCGAAGCCACATGTTAAATATAGTCTTTGAAAGCTAAGTAAGAAAAGCTAAAAGAATTGAATTAGATTATGGCTCAAGTTATGTCAAGATGTGATGAAGTGCAGCTCTATTATTATTAAAGGCATTTCATACAAAGATCTTATCATGGCATGCTGTTGTGATGCATAGTAATATGAGCTTACTTATTTGAGTCCACAATCTCATTGTGGCTTGCAGCAGCAATAATTCTTCTGAACAAAAACGACACAAAATGGTTTTCCAAAAAGTGCACTGTTCAAGAACAAATAAAATAGGCTCTTATAACACTGCAAGAAATTAAATATTTTAACGAAACAGTCTTCATGAATACTGCAACAACATTGCATACTATACAGTTGAACAGTTCTTTATGTATAGAGAATATCAAAAAAGTTACTGATTCGTAACGCAATTTTTGTATGAAAAGCAAATATTTAATGGTGGGTGGCCACTTTCAGAGCCTTGCGGTCGCATATCGTCAGCTACGTCGTAAAGCTGGTGTCAACGTCTCCTATTGGTGGCGAGTGCCACGCCTCGCGGCACCGTGCCATGCCACGAGCTTCTCTGCGCCACTAGCGTCTGGAGAGGAAACTATTATTAACCTTGCCGTTTTACATAGTGATGGCCTTGTCTCTTGCGGCGGGATCATGAACTGCTTGGTTTCGTCGTGGCACTCGTGCAACGGACTCCCGCTCGTGGCATCGACCTTGACAACACACTATCGTAAGAGTGTCGCGCTGACTATGAGAAGTCGGTATGCACGTTCACTCTGCGAATTCACTGAAGATAGAAATAGTTTTAGTTTTAGACGTAGTTAAGATAAAATAAATTTTATAATACTTTTATGTCAACATAATTATGCGTAAAACTACGAAAACTTATTCTTCTTACCGCAAGGCTTGAATTGCGCGCATCGGGAGATGCTCCATCGTCCTGGTTCTGCAGTCAAAATCTCTACGCGACCTTCATTGGCTCTCCATTCTAGGAACATCGATATGTGATGCTATGAGCGCGATGCATGGAAATATTCCTTTTTTATGTACACATATTCTTTTTGAATCACCCTATACAGTCGGAGGTGAAATGGGAGATCTTTGAGACGAGGTAAATGAGGAACCAGCCGCGGACCGCCTTTGTCCGCCACGTATTTCACTCAGTGATTGGATTTGAATCCCAAAACCCAAGAGTGAAATGCTAGTGCTCCTGCCGATAAGCTAGTGGTCGCCCCAGAAACCCGTTACTTAGAACGAGGAAAGAGAATCAAAAACTTTAAATTCCGAGAAGGCTCCTCGCAGCTCGAGATTTTGCCTGTCACAGCAGCAAAATCAGGGAAGTAGTCTCTATTCCAACAGCCCATCGCTTTCCTCCAAGAGACGCGGATAAACCCGTGCCAGCGATACGCTTCTTATAATTGGATCAGGAAGAGGCGTGTGCGGACTTCTTCATTGACTTCTAAGGGCGGCGGCATAGGAGGACTGGGATCAGAAATCGTTACCACCTCCCCCGTCATACGACCACCAATCCCCCTGCCGAAACGTGACGATGGCAAGGGAGTTACCTCACCTAAGAATTGGCACTGAAGAGACTTTTAACGTGTACTATACTATATCGTCTTTCGCGAGAAAAAAATAATAATTAATTCTCTCACTTAGATTTGGTGATGTTCTCTTTTGCTGATATAATCTTTCATGTTCTTTCGTAACTTTGAATCACTGGTTTTTATATATCTTTCCTAACAATTTTCTAGTGACGAATTCTTTTATCAGCCTTTAGGAGCTAAGGTTCCATTGCTGGTTATATTTTACACTTCACCATGTGGTCGCTTTCGTAAGTTTTAACAATTTCCTGGGAATATATTTCCGTTTCTCAATTGTCAACTGCTGTCGCTACCCCATAGCTACTTAGCAGATTTTATGTTATAAATGTTTTTTGACTGTTTAAAGAATTAGCTTCCCAAGCTGAAAATCGAGCCCGGAACTCCCGGTACACAACCAGGTGCGAACGAGAAAACCAGTCCCATTTTTGTTGAAGTCTGAATTTTTGAAAGTTGCAAAGTTTTAAACTTTTTGTGGCGTCTTCCTATTTAACTATAATATAGAAAATAGATATTTTCCTTCAGGAAGCCTGTTCTTGAAGGTCAGATCATTAAATAAGATCGTGTACAATTTTTCAAAAATATGAATAGTTTTTGCGAAATTTTGCGTGAAAGGTAGATAATTTTATAACAATTATTTTCTCAAAACTCACTGACACAACGCAAAAAGGAACATTTTTTTTTATTTTAATGTGTTTTCGAATAGAGCCAAATGCGCTTACAAAATGGCGCATGTTTTTATTTCGACTAACTCTCCATTTTTTTAGAAAATTGCAATAAGTTTACAGGGCAAAATTACAATATTGGTGGTAAATATTATTTCCCGTATTATCTGTTCTAAAATTAGATCTTAAAATACGGTCATGTAAATTTTTTTAAAAATGCGAATAGCTTCTGCATAATTTGTACTTGGAACAAAGATGTTTTATAAAAAAAATTCTGTATAAACTATTCCATATGTTTTCTTAATTTTTTTCCTCGGATTGAGCAAAGAACACAAAAAATAACGCAGGTCTCATTTTCGATGAATTCTCCGAGTTTTCGAAAATTGAAAAAGTTTCAAATAATGCGAAATTAGGTGATGATGTAGCACACGCTAATTATTTTTGTAAGGGGCGAATTACTCAAGGCTAAACTTTATTGCGGAAAAATATCAGTGAAATGGCCCTGACTTTGTAAGGGGTCCTTTCGATTATGAGCAATTAGTAATTTATTTCTATTTAGTACACTTCCAAGCTGTTTTGGTACTTGCGGGATTTCAGCGTTTGTAACACGAAATGGCATTGCACGAACCGCGAAATGCCAAATTCAACTGCTTGCATCTGACGATTTCCCCATTAAAATCCCGTTTAATGTTGGAAGTTAACTCGATCTTAAAACGCGTTACTATAGCGTAACATTTGTTACTGTATTTTGTTTCCTCCTATTATAGACCACGTCGGAATGTCTGAGAAATATCGATTGTAAGATAAGGTCAGATAAACCTATTTAAACTTCTATTGGGTATAACCCAGTGGTTTAATTACATAAATAAGGTATTATAACTAATATAATATAATATAAATTATATAATAATAATTGTACAATAATAAAAATAATGGTAAATAATAACAATATAAAAACTGACTGATTCATAAACTATTCAATTACATTAAAAAAATCTTCTGTAATCTAACTCCACATTGAATGTTTGTACAGTTTAAACCACACTGAACTTCACTGCACTGCACTTTCATTCAGACCCTTAAAACACTCCGCTATTTCTCTGCTGTCCTGCACGCCACACTCACTTCACAAGAGACCCCTTTTGCAACGCTATATAACCTACTATTCTCCCTCATTTACTTAATAATCCCCTAAATTCATTCCTAAATTGTTGAACGCTTTGAGGAAAGGGTTCAAAGGGTTTTGCAGGCAATTCGATGTCGTTTATCGTTCGATTTGTGAAAGAAAATTTCCCGACTCGTTTCTCTGCGGTTTAATTTATTTTGGCCTGTCATAAACAACTCGGAACTATTTACCTTAGAGGAAGGATTTCGCGCCCATCCCGTGTTAATACTATGGTTGCTACCGCTACAAAAAGGGTATACACAAACAACTACCCATGCTCAAAGCGGGATTGGAACTCGCGACCCTTCAAAACGTCGGTAGGTAGGCCGCTCTCCCTTATCTGTTTCGGTTGTCCAAATCCTCTAGTAGCTACTGTATACTCGACCAAGCGAAGAATGAAGGCTGCGATTGCGGCGCGTCGTGGAAACTAACATGAAAACACGGGTCTGTACAGTCATTTAGCTAACACAAGTCTCCAGGAGTGGAAGCGAGTTCAGAGACTTGCTCCTACGGATTCACCATGACCTCCTTCGTAGAGGTTGTGAATCAGATGATAAATATAACTTCAGAGACAATCATGCAAGATTTGCACCGACTTGTTTTATTTTTGTGTCCCTTTAAGTTGCTTTCTTTACTTTTCACCGTTCTGGTACAAGACTATTTATAAACTGTTCTATTTATATTGAATTTTTAATACTTATTCATTGAATTTAAACATTTTGTATTTTCTCTTCATTCATCATTTTCCATAGGCTTTTAGACGGTTTGTTAGGTATGCAATAAAGTACCAACAACATTAACTTTACTGTCATAAGTATCTACAATATTCTTCATTATGGTGGTAGTTACTCCTTACATAAAAAAGAATTTTATTTTGGTATATATTCTGAAAAACTACTTAAGTTAAAATAATGATTATTTGAATGTTACTGCTCTTCGAAAGAATTATTTTAAAAAATTTGAATCGTTTAGCAGGGAAAAGTATATTTTTATTTACTACAATATGAGGTGCAGACTTGTCTAAAAACAGTTAAAATATTAATTGGGAAGATTCTAGATTTGCAACGAAATAAATCGCTCTTTCTTTCGCATAGTTTGGCACGGTACCATTTTAATTTTGAATTGAGTATCCTTTTATCTCCGTCTCTGTTGTTTCGGTTGTAAACACAGACGGTGACGCGCTCCTGTAAACATCATTCTCAAGTTGGTCGAGCTATACCTGTATTTTGAGTTGTTTTATTCTTATTTATTGATCATAACTATGTTATACTGTCATCCGTATTGTCTTTAGGAAAATCAAAACTTCATTGCGCGTTTTTATATCATCTCGTATTACGTCCACATTATCGTTGTTGTAGCTGTCATTGATATCGTGGTGTGTCCTTGGGATTTACTGGATTTCATTATTTTTATTGAATTATATTTGTTTGTGTGTGTGTGTGTGTGTGTGTGTGTGTCTGTGAGTGCAAATTTGCTGCCTTTGAGGTAATATTTCTAAGCTTGTTCAGTAAAATACGTATTTACTACCATTAACATTCAGAATTTGATCTACATAATTATTTTTATTTGTTTGTCATTGCCTTCCGTACGGCGTTCTATGTACGTACACTTCATAAATTACCTGGACCAAGAGGATCGTGATTAAGAGTGAAATATAAAACAGTTGAATGATGGTACAAGTTCTGTTATGGAGGAATGCTGAGAAGGGATAATGGAAGGGAATAATGGGAGGGAAATATGACAAAAAAGTCATGCCGAGTCAAGTTAACACCTAGGTAATTAGTGAATAAGTAAACCTGAATCATTAAAAATTAGGCGAAAAATAATCGTAAATGTTTCTCGGGCGTTAACTAGTCCTAATGATTTTGGTCGACAAAAAGCCCTTAGACCAAAGGCACACGGGATTTTGTGACCGCTCGATTATTAGAACACTTATAATGCCCTTGGAAGATAAAAAACTATATGATGGCACAGTGTTAACTGATTAAATTAACCAAAAATAGGACACACATTAATTTATTAGACGTCTACAGCAGATAAAGTGTATGTGGGTGTGTGACATGAGGATGAGTGGAAACCTTTTGGAAATATTATCTCGTTCATGCTTTAGTTTCTAATTTCCATTTTGTAAATAGTCCGGGTAAACACTACCTTAGGGACGAAAAGTATCAAGGGTCGATCGTCCATGTGGAGCGCATGTGTTTTATCATCCCATTGCGACATCTGTTGTAGAATACATAACTTCACCCGTCCCTTGCGTTATAAATCAAAACGTTTTAGCGCAAAATTAGTTTCAGAATATGTGGAGGCGGGCCACCCGAGGGAGCGGCGGTGGCAGCAGCTGTTGTCGGGCGCGGATGCATTGGACACAAGTATCGACTTGGCGATGGGCTTCAAGATTTAGGGGTTGACTTGAACGTATTCGGAGGGGAGGCGAAGGCTGTCGCCCTCCGCTGCGGCCACCGCTGCTTCTGCGCTTCAGTCTCTGTCTCTGGCCTCTGCTTCTGCCTCCGCTTCCGCCTCCGCTTTCCGCCGGCCTCTTCTTCCTCTCCGCTTCGCCCTCAGTGTCCGTTTTCCGCCTCCGTCTGACTTGACCTACGTCTGTGCCTTCGTGTTCGTCTTAGCCAAAACCTCACCCTTAGCCTCTCTTTCCTCCACCTCGCTTCCTCACTGACTTTTTGGGCTTCTGTCGGAGCTGACGACAGGCCCTCTATCTCACCTCTCCTTTGTGTCCTGCCTTTTGCTTCCGCCTCTCTCTTCCGCAATTCGCCTTCGCCTCTTGCCCCCCGCCTCTCGCTTCCGCCACTCGCCTCACCTGTCGACTCCTCCTGTCGACTCCGCCTCTCGCCACAGCCTGTCGCCTCCACCTGTCGCCTCCACCTGTCGCCTCTGCCTGTCGCCTCCTGCCTTCGCCTCTGCCTGTCGCCTCCGCCTGTCGCCTCCGCCTTTCGTCTCTACCTTTTCGCCTCCACCTGTTCGCCTCCGCCTCTCACCTCCGCCTGTCGCCTCCGCCAGTCGCCTCTGCCTGTCGCCTCTGCCTGTCGCCTCCGCTTTTTCCTCGCCCCCGCCTCCGCCTTTCGTCTCGACCTTTCGCCTCCATCTGCCACCTCCACTTTTCACCCTTACCTTTCGCCTCCTCATTTTACATTAAATCACCATTGATTAGGTAGATTTGATACATTTGACAGTTTCAATATAGGCAAAAATTATTTCTATATTTACCTTTTTCCTGTATAGTACACATTTTGTTGGGTTAATTACAATTTCATCATTATTTTCAGACACATTCCAACGTGACAAATTTTACATCAATGACCGATATTTTCTTACATTACATCTGATCAGCCAGAGTAATGTTTCTATTATCCAAGACTTTAAAATTGCTAACAGGTCCATTTGTCATTTCGGGATCTGATCATGTTTCCTTCGCGTTTTGCTTATTCCAATGGGAGTTTACTTTAACATTTTGCGTCTTAACCAGCAAGAAAGTTGCAAGATCTTAAAAATAGCGCAAAACTTTTCCCATAATAGTGAAAAATAGACTAGAAACATGGTTAAAATTTTATTTTTTCTTCACAGTTGAACCATAAAAGGGACAACAAATCACGTTTCGATAAGCCTTTTACAATTTTGTAACACTTGTGTATTTTTTGTGCATGAAGTGTGAAAAAAGTATTTTGTGATGCCCCAACACGAAATCAAAGTTTGGAGGTATGGACTCACTCAACAGTCCACAAAGTAATGTAGAGAATATTGTCGGGACATTTTTTACTTTAGAGCTATGTTTGCTGTAATAATGATATGAAAATAGTAAAAGTTCTCGGACCTACAAAATAGTGAGATGTAATGAGGTGTGTGAAAAGTTCCGTTTTTGATTCTTCGCTTATATTTCGAAAAGCGCTTTACTCATATTTTTCTATAAATTTTACCTCGAGCTCCTCAATCCTTAGTTCTACGGAAATATTATAATCGACGAAAGTTGTAGAGAATTAAAGTTCCTTTAAAGTAACTTGTTAACTTTTATTTTATCTCTAAATTTTTTTTCTTCATTTATTTCTAGCTTGGCCATTGGCCCTCTGCAGCCGCATAAGATATATACATTAGAAAGAAATATATACATGAATATTCGGATACATTAGAGACACTATTCTAGTTTTAAAATATAATGCATTTGCGTGCTTATGTGATATGTCATGAGAAAAGACTCATCGGTTCTACATTATGGGGGATCGAAAAATTCTCTTGGAAGCTTTTCTTTTTAGTCTTTTTCGATGAAGATTCTGTTTACCAATATGAAAGTGAATGGCTGATGGGATCTTTAAACCTTAGGATAGAATTTGCGGCTAAGAGGAGAAGTGGACGGGGATGGATGTAATGCCAAGTTCGATATGTATTGCGCCTTGGGAATGTACCAGGGAGCTTTAGTAATGGTTCGAAGGAATCTATTTTGAAAAATTTGAATTTTTGTTTATGTTTGTTTTGGCTGCGGCAGCCCCAGATTGGGGAGCATAAGAAAGTATGGGTCGTATCATTGCTTTATAGAGGTGAGTAGCCACATGTAACTGTCGGGGGGATGATTTTTTGAGAATCGGATACAATTGGTGGACTCTACTAGTCGCTAGAGCTATTCGGTGTTTAATATTTTGCTGGCCACGTAAGTCTTTGTCAAACAGAACTCCAAGATACTTGACAGTTTTATTGTTGAGGAAGCCATGTGATGCTTTGGTTTTGGTATGTGAGATTTGGGGGACGTCTGGTCTACGGAGGGTGAATATTTTTGCCTGGCTTTTATTTTGATTTATTTGGATGTGCCATTTTTGGCCCAGCTGGAGAATAAAGTGAGGTGATGTTGCAAATCTTCCACGGCAGAATCGAGATTTCTATTAGAAGAATAAAGTACTGTATCATCAGCAAATAGTGCTATTGCTGTATTTTGAGTGATTGGTTATATCCGATGTGTAAAAGTTAAATAAAGTGGGGGGAGGGTGGAGCCTTGGGGTACTCCTGCTTTGATGGTGAATGGTGCTGAGAGAGCTCCTGGGAGACGTACAGAAAAAGTACGCTTATTAGAAAACTTTCAATGATGCGTGAGAGAGATATGATGGAGTACCTAAACTGCTGCGTAATTTGAAAATTTTACCCTGGGTGCCAAACGGTATCGAATGCTTTTGCTACATCAAGAAAAACTGCTGCGGTATGCTTGTGTCATGGAATCCTTCGATGATATCTTCTGTTAGGCGTAAGATTTGATGATACGTAGACAAAAGGGGTTGGAATCCGAACTGATGAGGTGGTATGGCATTGATCGAGCTGAGGTAGAATTTAGGCGGAAGAGTTTATCTCTAAATGATACCCCTTAGCTGGCTCATGGACAGCATGCTGCTTTCTGTGAGCCGGTCGCGTATTCGATTCTTGGTCGGGGCAGAAATGAAGCTTTTGCTTTCTCAAACAAACATCTCATTTCTATAGTTGTGTGAGGAAATAAAAAGCTCAGGCAGGTCAAGTAAGCAAGGCATGGTGATGCGAATACGTCATGCTCGCCATATGTCTCCCTTATCCCCCGTCATTGATAATAAAATAATGAAAACAGGACCCAGGCTTGGGAACGCCGCTAGCTAGCAAAAGTTGGATTAATCTGACCCTAAAAATGCCAAATACATACATTCATATATTTAAGGATTAAAATTTATGGAATTTCAACATTTTGAAGTTTCATTTTCATTTTTGCGTAGTTAGACCATAAAAACCAGAGTTACAGGAGTATGACAGCACCTGTTCCCTTATTTTTCATCCATAAAATAGGAAAAATATCTTCCAAGACTCCATTCAAGTAGTTAGAGAATTTTTTTCATAATGGAACAAAAAGTCCTTGGTTTTAATTTGGTTATCGATATAGAATTTCTTTAATTAATATTTTGAAAGTGTGCAAATAAATCAGAATGAGTAATG
Organism: Acheta domesticus; assembly: GCA_031308135.1. Lineage (NCBI taxonomy): Eukaryota > Metazoa > Arthropoda > Insecta > Orthoptera > Gryllidae > Acheta > Acheta domesticus. The sequence goes on along the minus strand of JAHLJT010008446.1, from coordinate 110,536,596 downwards.
GACCATTAACGATGAAAACATCAACATAGACGTGAGGACATAAACATCATTTTTAACATAAACAAGAAAGTAACTTACCACTCACAAAGACCGTAAACGTAAACACGAACATAGTTGCTCTTCGATATCAGTAAAATAAACTTTGGGCATAGAAACTTTATATATTGTAACGTTCGTGGTGGTGAATTAAAAACACAATTTATTTTAACAGAGATGTTTATTTAAGTTACACTATTACACTAAATACTTGATTTATTTACAGGTTGGCTTCACAGTCCTTGTGTTCTTGACTTGCTTATTTATTTATACACGGCACAGTCCTCTTGATTATTTATTTTCACTGTTCAGTTCTCATGCACTGCTGCACAGTCCGATGCACTCACCGCTGTCCGATGCACTGATTACAGTCCCACTGCGCTGACCATAGTTCACGACGCTGACCACAGTTCACGACGCCGACCACAGTTCACGGCTCCGGCCACAGTTCACGACGCCGACCACAGTTCACGACGCCGACCACAGTTCACGGCTCCGGCCACAATTCACGGCTCCGACCACAGTTCACGGTGCCGACCACAGTTTCACGGTGCCGACCACAGTTCACAAGCGCAGACCACAATCCAGTACACTGCCGTCTGAAGTGACCGGTACAGTGTTCACTGCCAAGGTGCCGTAATCTAAAAGAAGTTCCAAATAAGCTGCCAGGTCGTTACACAGTTCAGAATATCAGTCCAAATACCAAATAGAAATTCCAATAACAAGCCGGGTCGAACACAATGTATATCTGGATGGTTAAGTCTTTCCGGTGCGGACGCAATCTCTGAAGTGCCGGGCCCGCCCGGCCGCAGCCAGCCCGGTCCCCGCCCGGGGAGGGCGAGGGGGGAGAGGGGTGTGCGCTACCCCTCCATCCCCGCCGCAGCCACCGCCCGGCGCTGCCGTGGCGCGCCTTCCCGCGGTGACGTGGCGCCGCCGAGGGTATGAGGTGGCGGTGGGCGTACTTATGTTTTAACCGCCACTACACCCTCCGCGCCCAATTGCGACGCGTACGGTGCAAACCGCACCCTGCGTCGCAGCCTCCTCTGCGGTAGCTGCTGCTCGGGACTCTCCTGCGTGTCCCTTGGTGGCCTCCGCTCGTCTCCGGACGAACCCGCTGCTCGGGATGGCGCGCCTCCGCCACCGGGCTGCCTCCGCAAACACAGCTTCCCGCTGCCCTCGTTCGCTCTCCGCCACCGCAGGTCCCGTCAGCTCTCTCCGACTGCCTCCCTGCAATGACGTTGTATCAGCGAACTGACGCATTACAGCTTCCCTGTATTCGTCCTCTGACCTCGGAGTGTGGTCGTCTACTTCCGCTTTCTCGAAGCGCGGCCTTACTTGCCCCTGATGCCTCCATTACTTTCTTATGGAGCGTCCTCACCTCATACATTCTGGAACCATGTATCTTGTGCACCACCCCTGCCACCCACGCTGGTGACGCCTTGAAAGTGGTACAAAATACCTTCTCCCCCACTCTGTACTTGGGAGGGGAGCCCTGTGCGGTATACTCCTCCCCCGGCTGTAACAGGGAGAGGTGGGTCCGCGGCTGGCGCCCATGAAGTAGTTCTGCCGGGCTCTTGCCGTCCCGGCCCGGCAGTGCCCTATACGACGCCAGCACCCGCAGCAAGGCCCGGTCCCTCGTGGAGCCGCCGCTCTCGCCTTACCCATGGCTGTCTTGAACGTCCTCACGAACCTCTCTGCTTCTCCATTTGACTGAGGATGAAACGGCGGCGCGCACATGTGATGAATGCCATTGGTTTTGCAGAACTTCGCGAATTCTCCGGCCGTGAACTGCGCTCCGTTGTCGTTTACCAGGGTCTCCGGCAGGCCTTCCGCCACGAAGATGCGCTCCAGCGTGGTCAATGGTTGCTGCTGCTGTGGTGGACCGCATCTCCACTGCAAAAGGAAAATTGGAAAATGCATCCACCACCAGCAACCACATGGAGCCCCAAAACGGGCCCGCAAAATCCGCATGCACCCTCTCCCACGGGTGCTTCGGGGAGGGCCAGGAGACGAGGTCTTTCCTGGGGGCCGCCTGGTTCACCTGGCACGACTCCCACCTTCGTACGAGGTCTTGGATGTCCTCCGACATGCCGTCCCAGAAGCAGTATTTCCTCGCTAACTGCTTCGTTCTAACCAGGCCCCAGTGACCCTCGTGCAGAAGCTGAAGGACCTGTTTCCTCAAGGACTTGGGCACCACCACTCGTGCCGCCTCCTCCGATGCCAACAGTAGCACTCCCGCCTTCAGAGAGAGTCTGTCCTTCCTGGCCCACCATCGCGCATTACTACGCAGCAACCTGGCTGGCCAACCGTGCCGCATGCAGTCCAGCACCCACCTTAGTTCCGGGTCCTTCGCCGTCTCCTCCGCCACCCGCGTCGCATCCACTGGAAAGTCCTGCACCGCTTGCAGCTCCTCCAGATCTAGCTGCAAGCACTCTTCTTCCCCGGCGTCGAACTCCACGTCTGGTCCAGCCGGGAGCCGTGACAGCGCGTTCTGCGTTTCCCATGCTGCCCTGTAGACCTGTAATGTAATGTGTAGTTGTAGTCTGACAGGAACAGTGCCCAGCGCTGCAGCTTCTTCACAGTACCCTCCGGCAGCTTCTTCCCCGGATGAAATAAGTGGACCAGAGGCTTGTGGTCAGTGATGAGGTGAAATTTGGATCCGTAAAGGAAATCATTAAATTTGCGTACCCCGAAGACCAAAGCTAAAGCTTCCTTCTCCACTTGAGAATAATTACGCTGATATTTATTCAGAGTCTTTGATGCGAACGCGATGGGCCTTTCCACTCCCCATTCATCTTTCTGGGAGAGCACCGCCCCCACTCCGTAGTCCGACGCGTCTGCCGCTACCGTTGTCACTCTCTCTGGCCTGAAGTGTGACAACCTGGTCGCCTTCACCATCGCCCTCTTGAGTTTATCCAAAGCTTCCTGGCACGGCTGCGTCCATTGAAATTTAACCCCTTTTTTCTTTAAAGCGTTTAATGGCGCCGCGATCGAAGAGAACCCCTTTATAAACTTATTATAATAGTTCACCTTGCCTATCAGAGCCTGTAATTGCTTGATATCCTGAGGTGGGGGGAGGTCGAGTATGGCTTTCACATGTTCTTGGGTGGGAGCGATACCATCCTTATTCAAGACATGTCCCAAAAATGTGACCTCATCTTTAAAGAACTCACACTTCTCTCTGTTTACTCTCAGGCCGTTGTCCCGCAAAACCGCCAACAGCTTCCTCAGATTCTGCCTGTGCTGCTCGCTCGTGGCTCCCGTGACGATGATGTCGTCTAAATAGTTCACGCATCCCGGCAGCTGCGCAGTTACCTGTTCCAGGCACCTCTGGAAGATCGCGGCTGCCGAGTTCACCCCGAAGGGCAGCCGGTTGAATCTGAACAGTCCCAAGGGCGTGTTGATAACCAAAATCTTCTTCGCCTGCTCGTCCAGGGGGATCTGAAGATAAGCATCACGCAAGTCAATTTTCGAGAAACTTACCCCTCCCGACAATTTCTGGAATAAGTCCTCCGGTCTAGGGATGGGGAATTGTTCTACATTAAGCTGTTCATTGACTGTGCACTTGAAGTCCCCGCACAACCGCACCGCACCATTCTGTTTTTTTACCAACACCAGCGGCGTGGCCCATTGGCTGGTGGACACCCTCGAAATAACTCCTTCGGCCTCCCATCTCCTCAATTCTGTTTCTACCTTGTCCTTGAGCGCCCATGGAACTGGCCTCGCCTTGTAAAACCGAGGTTTGCAGCCGTCTTTCAAATCTAAGTGGGCTTGGAAAGTTGAACATTCTCCCAGGCCGTCCTCAAACACTTCCGGGAACTCTCTCTCCAATTCTTCCAAAATGTGAATTTCCTGCTCCGCAATGACATTGAGTTCGTCTACAACTCCAAATCCTAACTTGCCAAACGAATCCAAACCCAATATGTTTGTTACGTCATAACGGTCGACCACTATCACTTCCAACCTGGCTTTCTTCTGCTTGTAAGTTGCCCCCACTTCAATCTTGCCCAATGTAGTAATTGGTGTTTTCCCATACGCACTCAGACGTTTACCTACTTTCTCACATTTCGGCGCTCCCAGCTTCTGATATGTGTCCAAGTTTATAAGGGTGGCTGCCGCACCCGAGTCCACCAGAAACTGCACCTGAACTCCGGCTAATTTAATTTGCACTATCAACCGGTTGTGTCCCCGCGCGTCCAGCACCGCGTGCATTGCGTCTACATCCATTTCCTCCTCGGTCTTCCTACGCTGTGCCCGGGCTTTCCTCGCGCTCCTACACACTTCCTTGATGTGGCCGACCTTGCCGCACCGAAAACACTCGGCCCTGCGGAACCTACAATCTTCCCTCGCGTGCCGCGTGACGCAATCCCTGCACGACTTCCAAGTCCGTCCGTTTCTTTCTTTCTCTGCCACAGCCCTGCTCTTGACCCTGCCTTCACTGCCGCGGCCTCGTCTTCCCGCGCGCGAGGTATCGCTGCGCTTATCGCTATCGCTGCTGCTGCCAGAATCCCTGCTGCTATGCCGCCTGTCGCGCCCTTTCGCCTCGCCCGACGCCTTCTGGTCGCTCGAACTCCGCACCTGTGTTACCATTGCTGTGCTCGTCAGCTGCCGCGCCGTCTCCGCGGTCAGCTCGTGAAGTGCCGCTATCTTACGCACCTGCTCCAATGACGGGTCAGTTTCCCTAATCGCTTCTCTACGTATTTCGTCCACCGGCGTGTGCAGAATGACCATGTCTCTTATCAAAGTCTCCGCATAGGATGCACCGCACTCCTTCTCTCCACATCGGAATTGACAGCCCTTGGCGCGCCCCACCAAGTCCGTAATCCATTCTGCGTGAGTCTGACCCTCCTTCTTTCTTAACTGAAAGAACGCGTACCTGGCTGCTACTACGTGAGGCGTTTGCGAAAAATGTTTGCTCAGCTCGTCCTTCATCTCAGCCCACTGAACTTCGCTCATTTCCTTGTCCGGGAACAATTTCTTTAACAGGTTCACCGTGGGGGTGCCGACGGTACTCAAAAAGAATGACTTCCTTGTGCTAACGTCTGCCACCCCATAGCATAACGTATGCTGCTCGAACCTTTCTATGTAATCCCCCCATTGTTCTACCTCCGGGCGGAACGCCGGAAAGGGGGGAGGCGATCGCGTACCGACTGCTCGACTCACCGACTCCAACGTTCTTGCCATTGCCTCGTAACGTTTCTCCATGTCCTCCTGCCGCTTATCCATCGACGCCTGCATCAACTGCAACTGCTGCGCCGCTGCGGCCTGCTGGAGCTGCAACTGCTGCTGCAATAGGCCGACCAACTGTGTTAGGCTCCCGACCTCGCTGCTCTCTTGCTCCGTTTTCCTCGTCGCCATTTTGAAGTGACCGGTACAGTGTTCACTGCCAAGGTGCCGTAATCTAAAAGAAGTTCCAAATAAGCTGCCAGGTCGTTACACAGTTCAGAATATCAGTCCAAATACCAAATAGAAATTCCAATAACAAGCCGGGTCGAACACAATGTATATCTGGATGGTTAAGTCTTTCCGGTGCGGACGCAATCTCTGAAGTGCCGGCCCGCCCGGCCGCAGCCAGCCCGGTCCCCGCCCGGGGAGGGCGAGGGGGGAGAGGGGTGTGCGCTACCCCTCCATCCCCGCCGCAGCCACCGCCCCGGCGCTGCCGTGGCGCGCCTTCCCGCGGTGACGTGGCGCCGCCGAGGGTATGAGTGGCGGTGGGCGTACTTATGTTTTAACCGCCACTACACCGTCCACAGCGATGCACACACACAAACATCACAGCTCTGCTTCCTGACCAGACCAGACTGACTGACTGACTGACTGACTGACTGACTGACTGACTGACTGACTGACTGACTCCGGCCGCCGACAGCGGCGCATTTATACCTGGCCGGCGCCCGCCTGGACGCTTCCGGAACTCGCGGCACGCTTCTTGGCTACCCGCGAATACCCCGGAATCGTCCAGTTCGGGGGGCGGCGGCAGATGATGCAATCCGCGCAGCGGATTCCGGCAGATGACGCAATATTCGTTACATTACCCCCTCCTTAGATGCGATCCGTCTCGGAGCGCGGTTAGTGAAATCATGCAGATATAGCCTCTGTTGCAGTTGGAGGTTAAATAGCCAAACACGATCTTCAGGTCGGTGACCTCCGTCTTCAGCTTTGATGTATACCGGTCTTTCATCCTGTCACTTGCGATTTGGATTTGCTCACGCACCTGGTTATGAATGACCTCCATTTTCTGTTTTAGATCGTTCACGAAATTTTCACCAGCTATTTCTTCATTAGTTTTACAACTAAACTGTAGATCACATGGTAGACGTTGATTCATTTCCACAAGTATGTCTTTATTTTCATAATTTGACATTGGGAATGGCCTAGCATGGTAAATGGCAATTCTTCCAAATGGACTCCCAACGTTGTATTGCCTTATGTTAGATCTTCTCTTTTTATGTGGTCTGTTACGATTAGCACAAACTTGGCACTTCGTACACAACATCCTTACGTCTTGCGTACAATTAATCCAGTGAGATCGTTCGCGCACTTTCTCTCGAATTTTCGTTTTACCTAGATGTCCTCCCGAAGTTCCGTCATGCAATTTTTGCAATATTTCAGGTATCCTGTTTCTTGGAAACAATATCTGCATCCCCTTCTGAGAACCATCTTCATTTTCCACAACTCGTTTAAGAATATCTTCTTCTTCAGCAATCGTGTCCCACTGCGTCAAGTACGATTTTACTGCTGAAGAACAGGGAGCTATTTCTTGCCGGTTCGGTCTCCGTCCTGCCATTTTCAATTCCCAAATATGTTTCAATTCTGTGTTTATTTTTGGTTCATCTGTTGGGAGATTAAAGACCTTCAACTTCTCTTCCAACAAATTTAGTAATTTTCCCTCATTCTTCACACATTTCTCATCCATTTTCTCAATTTTTTCTTCGTTCTTCGATATTTTGTCTTCCAATTTTTCTTCGTTCTTCAGAATTCTCTCTTCCATTTTTTCTTCGTTCTTCAGAATTCTCTCTTCCATTTTTTCTTCGTTCTTCAAAATTATCTCTTCCTCAGTTTCATCATGAACCAATTCATTATTGTGGGTTATCTTTTGTTCCGCGTTTTCTGACAATTTTTCTTCCAAAACTCCGAAATTTTTTGTCAATGTGTCTTTTAAAATTCTGGAATTTTCCGTCAATCCTTCTTTTAAAATTCTAAAATTTTCTTTCATAGCTTCTTTGAATATTCTAGTATTTTCCCGAAATTTCATCTAAAATTTTGGATAATTCCAAAAAGTTTTCGGTCTCGAAGAGAAAATTCTCAGGATCCTCTCCTGCTGCCTTCATAGCGTTAGCAAGACGTTCTTGTAAAATAGCTTTTGTTCCAGTGGTGTCTTGCTCTCTGTCTTCTAACTCCTTCTTCAACTCTGTCACTTTCAGTTCCCGTAAAGTTTTCCGTGAAACTCATCTTGATTTTTTTTTAATTCACCACACGTTATACAGATTTGACCCCGCGCCTGACACCAATTGTAACGTTCGTGGTGGTGAATTAAAAACACAATTTATTTTAACAGAGATGTTTATTTAAGTTACACTATTACACTAAAATACTTGATTTATTTACAGGTTGGCTTCACAGTCCTTGTGTTCTTGACTTGCTTATTTATTTATACACGGCACAGTCCTCTTGATTATTTATTTTCACTGTTCAGTTTCTCATGCACTGCTGCACAGTCCGATGCACTCACCGCTGTCCGATGCACTGATTACAGTCCACTGCGCTGACCATAGTTCACGACGCTGACCACAGTTCACGACGCCGACCACAGTTCACGGCTCCGGCCACAGTTCACGACGCCGACCACAGTTCACGACGCCGACCACAGTTCACGGCTCCGGCCACAATTCACGGCTCCGACCACAGTTCACGGTGCCGACCACAGTTCACGGTGCCGACCACAGTTCACAGCGCAGACCACAATCCAGTACACTGCCGTCCACAGCGATGCACACACACAAACATCACAGCTCTGCTTCCTGACCAGACCAGACTGACTGACTGACTGACTGACTCCGGCCGCCGACAGCGGCGCATTTATACCTGGCCGGCGCCCGCCTGGACGCTTCCGGAACTCGCGGCACGCTTCTTGGCTACCCGCGAATACCCCGGAATCGTCCAGTTCGGGGGGCGGCGGCAGATGATGCAATCCGCGCAGCGGATTCCGGCAGATGACGCAATATTCGTTACAATATAAAAGAACGACAATAAGTAAAATGAATGCAATCTTGATTTGATGATAATTATTTCGTGTACCATGAATGCCGCCAATAATTCCATGGACTGTCGCAACAGAAATTATAATGAAAGGCAATTTGTTCTTCAAATTTCATTTATTTCAGTGTAAGAAACACATTAGTAATTCGTTGGATCTTGTTGCGGTACACAATAATGTTCTGCTTTCTGATCATATTAAAAAACTTTCACGTTTACGTTTCATTGTTCCCGTTATCATTGTGAATGGTTCTATTCAATAGCATGGCACGAAGCTCTTGCGATTACTTTATATTTACATTTAATTTTTTTTGTGAATGAGTTGTGACATAAATATGTGTCATATGTATGTCACCCTGCAATCGGTGTTTCACCCCTCCCGTCATTCTATCTCCTCCCCGTGTTTCTTTCGCTCGGAGAACATCAGCACGCATTATGCCATTGGATTTCACTTTGCTCTTTCTCCCTATCAACCGTCCTTTCCTGAATAGTTGATCATTTTCTTCAAGAGAACATTGGCGAAGTTATTAAAAGATTGATTTTTTTGTTGATTGTATTTTAATTTTAAATATACGTCAATAGCATACTTAGATGTGGTTCATGGCTTTCTAGTCAATTGAAATTATGTAAATATTAGAGTGACACTGTACTAATATAATAGACGAGAAAGTGAAGTGACAATTGCTGCCAAATGTTACCTATGAGAATGCAGGAATCGCTCTCCAATAATCAGGGATAATCTTAAATTTTCGAAGATCTTGTCCTCAAATCAACCAATTGCGAACGATCATTTTATTATTTATTTATTTATTTATTTGTATTATTTGTAAAATTATTTTCTGTAATCTAAAAATCTGGGAACGTATGTTTTTTCCCAGAATATAATTTTGTATCTCAGGCGGGAATGAACACTCACAAAATACCCAACAGGAAGTATGAAGGATGAATTTGAAAGAATTCTGAACACGTGGCATAATAAATATATTTTTTGTTCAATTCATCTATATGGATATTTCATTTGAGGTTTGACTGAATTGAGATACCCAAATATTTCGTTCCCTCAACGCCAATGGAAAATTGTTCATATTGAGTTGAGTGTTTATTGAATTTAAATGAAAAACTGCATCGAAACCGTTTTCCATAGTTTACTATTAAATTATTATCACGAATTTTAAACATATGATATTGTACTTTTTACTGTCCCTTTATTGCAAAGAATATTCGTATCTTCAGCAAAGAGAACTGTTATTCTGTTTCGAATCGTGGAGGGCATATATTTTACATACAGTAGGAGGAGAATGGGGCCACGCGGTACCCTGTGCGCAATTGGCAATGAATCATAAAGGCGAGTAAATAATATACTTCTTTCAGTACAGTATATTTTGTCATTGGTGATAAATAAAATAAAATTGTAAAACCTTCTTAATGTTGTTTCGTTTTCTTCTATCAGTATATTTCTGACTATTCTGCCCGGACGGCTGAGGTCACGAACGAGACAGCGGTGGCAGTCTCGTACAGAAGGGTTACGAGTTCAAGTCCCCCTTATGTCATCCCCTGTTGTGTTTTGGCATGGTGACCACTTTCATCCACTGTACATCATTTTTCTAAACTCCCTGGATGGTGTAATAGCATGACGTGTGAGACGTACACTTGCTAAGTGCATGTGTCCCTACCAGTAAGTCTGAGTCAGTGCCACCAGGTCGCGTACAATACGGGCTTCACGGGCTCGGCTTGCGCTGCCAAGGGTTCCCCCTATTTCGCTAATGCCGGACCATGTCGATAGGGGCCCTCAGGCGACATTGTAATGCTCAGCAAAAACACACCGAGTATAAGGGCCCACGACCCCATCAGCTGCTGAAATGATGTACGAAGGTATGTACGAAGGTATATTTCTAAGGAAGTGTCTCATTCCTCCCTTGGCAGATACTCAATGACCAAATGATCACGATTTTTATTTACATATGTTCTATCAGTGGACAGAACGTTGCTCCACCAATGTAAACTAGGAACGGAACGTACATCTACTGTTTGCTACTATGGAGCAAGTACTTTATCGCAATCATTAGTTGCTTTCTAGGATTTTGATTAATAGTTAGAGGAAAAATGAAAATGTCACTGACTTTTTTGAATACCGAAAAAGAGATATTCTCTTTCGCTGTAATTAGTACTCTTTTTATCTGTGATTTCTTTATTAAAGATACGTTTATATCTTTCATTATATCGCTTCATGTCGATTTAATTGTGATAGACTCTGAGTGTTTAAAAACGAGTGAATTTTTACCAAATATATTTTGTTTACAATCATATTTCATTTCCTGATTTTCAAATCGAAAGGAAAAAACAATAATCTAAAGAAAAAACATCAAAATTAAGTTTTATGTTTCATTCCTGTAACACGACTACGTCAGTTTTAACTTATGAACATATTTGGGAAATATTTCGATATAATCTATCCCATCTGTTTTATTAGGTCTGCAGAAAAAAAGAAAGAAATATAGTTGCAAGACGAAAGGAAGGGAGAAATGAGAAAACCATTGTGTAACGTAAAGTATTACAGCATTCTCCACGTAATTTCTACATCCGTAAATTACAAAGGTCATACTACTTTTAAAACGTAATTTGCGCCCTGTGAGCCATATATTCTTGAAACTCTCAGGCCATATACTGTAATAGAGGAATCGAAATATTGTTACTCAACATTAATCATAAATCCATTAAACCCAGAACCTTATACTGCACGAGCACAATATGAGACCGATCGATATGCACTCCTGTCTCTTAAGTGACACTAAATCGATAATGTTGGACAATTCGCTGTTATTACGTGCTGTGCGTCGTGCGTTTGGTGACGTTGTGGGAAGAGGTGTGTCACCACCAAGGTTTTGTTACACGAACCCGAGCAGTGGTTAGTATGGACATTATTGTCGCGGAACGATACCATACTGTCTGTTGTACGTAGGTGATTGGTAGGACGGTTCGATTTGGAAGATGTTGTTTCAGCGTGCGAGACATGGATCATTCACTTACCACAAATGTTTTGTTGGCACTGGCTTCAAAACGTTTGTCGTTCTTTAAGTATATACCAATTTCAATTCTGCAATTTATTTCTGCAGAATAACATCATACCATACTCACTTTTTATTTTACGTCACTTCATCAGCTGAGATCAAAACAAAGGAATTTCGTATGTCATCTTTCTCTTTGAGCACGATGTGTTTTCATCATACTTCCGTTATGCGTTTACTAGGTGGGTGGGTCTGAGTGATCAAATCTTGAAGGAAACTTCATGAAACAGAACACACAGAAATCAAACGTTAGTTGTTTTCCAACTGCGCGCAGTAAAACTGCGAGGTCCCTTTTCCTCTCTCTGAGACTGTACACCAGCAAAACTATTCATGTTTGGTCAGCCCTTGGGCAACTCTCGGGAAAAAGATAGGCGGAGAAGGGAGGAGAGTGTGGCGCCTTGCGTTGGGACGCGCTCTTGATATCGAAAATCGAATTTTTATCCTTTGCATTGAAATGTGTTTCTTCTCTCACCCCAGAGTGTTTTTTCCACGGCTACTTACGCGGGGGTGTTGGACGGAGGTGCGAGGAGACCCACCGCGAGAAGCCAGAAATGGAAGTGCAGCTCTTTCACAGAGAAGCTGGGACTACCTTTTCACATACAATATATTTCTCTTTTTTCTCTCCAAATGCCACACTCTGGCTGGTACACCATTCCATTTAACCTCCTTTCTACAGTAATACTATTATTGTTAAAATATTGTGGTATAAGGGCGAGAAAGGAATAATGGTCTTAGTGCAACAACATTTCAAACATTTCAAATTACAAATATTTTTCTATACCATTCGATATTGCATGTCGTCGCACATGCGTTTGGAATCTGAAAACATGTGATTCAGACCTGCATAACACACCGATTCAGACCATCACCTTGTAGAAGACGTATGCATTTTATTTCTTATACCAGACCAATATCTCATTATATTTGATCACTGTTTCTAAAAAATTGGTCAACTACAATAATAATTACTAATAATAAAAATATTAATTATTATTACACATAAATGATTTCGTCTGGATGATAATTATTGTATTTTTTACTCCAGGATAAGTAGTCTTGGAAATTAAATAACAATGAATGAATATAACTCACTATATGCACATTTCTCATAATTGTAATTTTGAAATTGTCACATAATATTTCTCTAATTTCCTAATCCAAAGAACTATTCTCGGTAAAGTAACGTCTTAGATGTAATATTACTGTTGTTAATAATAAAGATTATTATTATTATTAAAGATTATTATTATTATTAATAATAATAATTTTATTACGAATTTCTGACATTCTTCACAAGAATTACGGAATATATCTATATATTAAGTTTTATAAAAATTCATTAAAACATTGATATATTGAAAAAACTATTTCAATTGAAATGCTAGCTATGATCTGTCAACTACATTTCAATGTAGAACGTTATCTACTTTTAAATGACCAGTTTCACGAAGGTACGTTGACGCAGGCGGTCAGGTCGCCTGACCTTGGCCGGCCCCGGGGAGCGCAGGCGCTTCTGGTCCCCGGCGCTCCCTCCCTCCCAGTGCGTGGCTGCACTCGGCTGAGCGACGACCCAACCCAACCCAACGCGGCCCACTCGGACCCGCTCTGCCCTCGCCTCCCATCACTCCCAATCTATCCTCTCAACCTCCCCTCCCCTCTTCTCCATTCCCCTCCCCTCCCCTTCTCTACCGGCCCCGTCCTCCCAATCCGGTCCCGCGGCACCGCGTTAAGATGATCGATAGCGTGCGATAGCTCTCGCCCCTCGTATCGACGCAGCCACCGCCCTCTTTCCCCCGTTCCCCATCTAGATACGTCTGTCCTCTATTCACCTCCCCTCTTCACTCCACTTGTTTCGTAGTTCGTTTGTTAAATGCATTTAGTGCAGTTTGTGCATACATTGTTCAATCTTCACCTCATCCTTCGAGTGTGTGCTGCTTCCCGATTTAAAATGAGATTGATTAGGTGATTTTCCCGTTCTTTTGTACGAACCATTAAAGAATTCTTTCCCACAAATTCCTACAAAACTAACTTTAACGTTATTATCTTTAATATAAAAGGGCAAATTGCTTAACCATTGTAACTATAATTTAGCAGATTTAAAAAACAAACTGGAAGATCTGAAAGGACTTCAGTTTAACCTACGAGTAATTTCCTATTTTTTATTTGCACAAACAGTTGGTAACAGTCTTGTTTGTACAGTCCATGTAACTTTGTAATTCCAGTTAAATAAAATGGCCTTCCTAGACCTTCCTAGAGATTCTTTTCCGAGCAACTAAATGTGCTGGTGAATTTCAAATTCGAGGCCATTTTATCTAGGTGTACAAAGTTACATTTTATTTAACTGGAATTATCCAATTATCTTGTAATATATTTTGCATTAGACTCAATCTTACACTTAAAATTAATGATTTTCGAGCAAATTATGAACTCTACAAACAAGACTGTTACCAACTGAATATCTTACACTCGGCCAATACCTTTTTGCATATGAAATACGAAAGGCTGTGCTCTTTTAAATGTCCTACGTATAGACAGTTTTGAAACCAACATTTTAGAATTTGGTAATAAAATCTTTCAAGTATAGGATTGTTTTAGCAAACTTCGAACGAGAATTTTTAAGTGGAGTTGAAATTATTATTTAAATTTGTTTTAAAACCCATGATTTCTTTTCCTTATAATAATAATAATAATAATAATAATAATAATAATAATAATAATAATAATAATTTATTTCACAAGGCAACTGCGAGTCTCAGTGTAATCACTGATTTTCAGACTGACCGGCAAAAGTTACAATTACAATAAATAATACAATTCAATACAATAAATAATACAAATCAATACAATAATTAATACAATTCTAAGCAATAAATCAATAAAATTCTAAACAAACTTATATTGAATTAGGTTTATTTAATACGCAACTGGAATAACTTATGATCCTGAAAGTTATATTGTTGAAAGTAACTACCGTTATAATTGTGAAAAATAACAGAATTACTGTAATGGAATTTAATGATTTCAATAATAATGCAAAATGATTTGAACATTAAAAGAAATTTGTGATGATATGAAAACAAAACTACGTTTCCAACATACTTGTGGAACAATAAACAAATACCTTCGCAATAAGACTAGAAAAGAAACACTACTAAAATTCTATAAAGTCATGGCAGTACCACAACTGTGTTACGGGTGTGAATCATGGACAATAAGAAAACAAGATAAAATGAAGATACAAGCCTCTGAAACGAAATTTCTCCGGAGAGTAAAACGCTGCACCTTAATGGATAAAATAAAAAATGAATATATAAGACAGGAACTTAACATATTTTCTATTAATGAAAAAATAAATGAATACAGATTACTTTATTTTATTTATTTATTTATTTAGTCAAAAAAACAGTAAAAACTGTATATGACGTGTGGGGAAAGAAATTTATCTGCGCACATTTTCTTGAGGGCCAGAATTTTATTTTAAAAAAAAAAAAAACGGAAACGAAAAAAATTAATTTAGAAAATAATTATTTTAGAAAAATAAAGATATTTGAAAAATGTTTTTTCCCGAGTTATAGAAAATCAATTTCAACTGTAAATGAACTACAAGCAATAGGAGTGCTCAACAAAACGTGCGCACAGTGAAGCTACATTTACGTCCAGAAGCAAAACAAGGGGCCATCTCAGCATTTGCTCTATGGATCAGGGAAACTGGACAAAAACCTGATCGAGATGGGGGTCATTGACCCGGAAGCTGAAGTACATTACTTGTTACAGGCGTATTAAATATTTTTTTAAATGTATACAATGCAAACATAAACTAATTCATTATATATCTTTGTTTTGTTACATTATTTTTCTTTTTCACGATCAGTATAGTCTCTAATTGTATAGAAACAGTTTTGCAGCAGAAAAGATTTTACTTTTAACTTAAATTTGTATACCGACTTTAATTGTTTTATGTCATCTGGCAATGCGTTGTAAAGTAACGTACATGTATTGTATGTTGATTTCTTGTACTGAGCTGTTGATACTGACACTTGATGCACGTGATTTCTACGGCGTGTGTTGTAATTATAAATATCAATATTGCATGAAAATATGTTCCCTCCGTTAAGTAGGTCATTTTTGACAAATATTACAGATTCGTAAATAAATAGACAAGGCAATGGTAGGATTCCCAGCTCAATGAAAAGAGGCTTGCAGGAATCACGTGGAAGGCATTTTTTCATTATTCGAATAATTTTCTTTTGCAATCTGAAGGTCTGAATACTACAGGATGAGCTTCCCCAGAATATTATGCCATATCTCAGGCGGGAATGCACATTTGCAAAATAAACGCAACGAGCTGCATGAAGGCTGACAGAATTTGAAAGAATTCTGAATGCATAGCATAATGAACTTAATTTAATGTTTAATTCTGTTATATGTACATTCCATTTGAGGTTTGATTGAATTGAAAGACCTAAAAATTTTGTTGCCTCAACATCAGCTAATTGCATATTGTTCATTTTCAATGGAACATGCGATTTCCGATTTGAGATGCATAGGAAGAATGTTGAGATTGAGATACTTAGGAATGAGGATACTTAGGATTGAGATACATTTGAGATACTTAGGAAGAATGTCTCGTGAAAGGATCCTCCGACATGCCTTTCAGTACAGACCAAGGGGAAGAAGGGACATTGGCCGTCCACGACAGAGATGGTGTTATGAAGCCGGAACAGGGAATCTCCATAACCCGTGAAGTGAAGAAGAAAAATGAAATTTTCACTCCATTTCATCGTGTAGTAAAAACCCTTCACAGCACGGCATCGAACTGCACTGTACTTTGTCAGAGAAAGGACTTGAACGCACGTGTTTGAGAACTACTTGTTATTTGGAAACAGTATATTGTTTGTGTTCTATATAGAGGATGTTTCTAAAGGTGTATAACGTCCAATATAGTTGTGTTCGACTCCCGTTTTTAGAGAGAAAACGTCGAAAGAGATTCTCGCTATCTGCTTTAATTCTGAAGTTATTGCGCGTTGAATATAACATAACGTGAGATGTACTCTTTATTTAACAATTTTCTCTGTAACATCACAGGATACTACTTTCGTGGGACGCAGCATTCGAGATGACGTGCGAAATAACATCAATGGGTTCGACAGCGAGCATTTCGTTACGGTGCTCTTAAGCGGCACCGACCATCAAAAAACTTACATTTCTGCAGTGCTATTTTTGCGGACAGACGGAAAGACAGATGTTTTGCTGCCGTTCGATTTTTCGTCATAGAGGAACCACAAAACGTGGATTCTAACTACGCAACGTGATAAAGGAAGTCATTTACTATATACAGAAACAGGATTTATCCACTTTTTTGTTACCAGTACTCGACAATAAGAGTTTTTCTGTCGAAATTTCGCTGTTTTCCGGCACACGATCACAATATTTTCTCTTCTTGCCAAGTAGGTGCGAGAATTAAAAAAATGGGTAGCAGACACGGGTACAGAGAAGCACTGAGGATGTACAAAGAAGGTACAGAGTTACAGAGAAGCACGGAGAAATGTTTTCATTGTTACTTTGACACTTCTTAGGAAGTACATTTGACAAATTCGTTATTGTTGTAAATGCAATGCATTGTACAGGCAAAATACTATTTACTTTAGCTTTTGAAATTTGCTCTTCATGCATGTACTGAAGATTACATACGTTTTAGGAACATTCTAATCAGTCTGATTTCATCCAATAGCTTCCGCATCTATAAAATGCGTATGGTGAGACATGAAATTGCGTGTAAATGTGAAATATTTCGTTAAAATTGTTTTTATTTTCACAAATATTCGGGATTGCACCTAGAATCTAATCTTCTAGGAGTTGTTGAACTATGATGAAATAATTGGAAAAAGCTTTTCTGAAGGAAATACACGTTCAGGTATTTTCATGCCGCCAGTCGCGACCGCCATCCGTAAATGTGGAGTACCCTTGTGGATACTCCACTATTAAAGCCTCTCGAGGGCATGCTCCTACCGCACCACTCATGTGACGTCCGTCACCCGTGCAACGAATGAACTCGCTCCAGCCCAATCGTAGATTTCACGCAAAGCGCAAGATCAGTGTTCAAGATCAAGAATTTCAAGATCAGAATCCGCCGGCCTGAGCGAGTCGGCTTATTTTATTCCCGCCGGCTTACTCCCACCTGGTCACCGTTGAGCGTGGGAGGAATGTCTGCATACTACCACGTGACACTCGGAGAGCAAGTTGACGGCCACCTGGTTCTAAAAATATCAGTAACTTCAACGCCGTGGCATCCCTAAGCTACTCAGCTCTTGATGTGCAAGCCGCTTTGCGTGTGCCCACCAGCCGCAACCAACGTGACGCTACACCGTAACATTATACTTTCAAAATTAACATCATATTGAATTCGTGGTATTCTCCTAAAATGGATATCCTCGTACCTAAGACATCGATCTTAGAGAGTAGAAATACTGTACTGGCATGCAATGTGTGCGGGACAAAGGACAGAGCAAGAGGGAGTGGGAGAAAGAAAGAGCAGAGCGAAAGGACAATGAGGCCTGAAGGGGAACAGTGCATAGGGGCGAAGAGTTGGGGAAGGAAGATTGGAAGCTTAGAAAGGAGTTGGCACTTGGAAGGAAGAACGCAGGGTGCAAACAACGGCGGAATCTGAAAGTGGAACTGCGCGGGGAAGCAGGAAGGCTGGGAGTACGGGAGAAAGAACAGAGCGCGGAAGGACGGCGAAGCCTGAAGAGGAACAGGGCATAGGGCGAAGAGATGTGGAAGAGAGGTTGGAAACTTAGAAAGGGTTTGGCGCTTGGAAGAAAAAACGCAGATTGCGAGCAGCGGCGGAATCTGAAGGTGGAACTGCGCGGGGGAGCAGGAAGGCTGGGAGCGGTGTTTTGAGTGCGGGGCGCTGCAAGTGAAGCGCGGAAGCCTGTGCGCCTGCTGCGCGCTTGAACCCAGCAGTGGCGGCGGGGGCGGGGCTAGGGGCGGGAGCGGGCGCCGTGGGGGCGTAGCGGGGGCGGCGGCGCTAGCAGCGGGCGCGTTGCACTTACGTGCCCTCCGCCCAGCGGCTCAATTAACGCTCAATTCGCGGGCGGACGCGCGCGGAATGAGCGTGTGGGACGCGTGAGGGGGTGGGGGGGAGGGGGAGAGGGAGAGAGGGCGGGCGGCGGTCCGCGGGGCGGTGGCTGCTCCTGATTCACGCGTGCGCTCCATTATCCGCTCGCGCCTGTCCACGCCTCGTTCCGCGCGCACACGACGCGCAGCCACATACTCGCTCCGACGCACGGACAATGGAGTCTCCAGCTCTTGGAATCCACTTACGTAAGCCTCACAATATTACGCAAATGGAGTCATTATAAGAAGTTATCTAAGACTAATTTTTACATTCCTGAATTACTACGGAAGAAAAAATATTGTAATCGTGTGTCGGAAATCGGAGATTTTCGACGGAAAATCAACTATTTCTTTGCAATTTGTAGGAGACATTTGAAAACTCGCTCCTAACGAGCTTGTTTTCAAAACATGTACAAGCAAAAAAGACACATTATAACAAGTTACATACGCAAGTTTTTGTATAACAGCGTTATAAGTTTAGAAAAGGATCAGTATTAATTTTGGAAACAAATTTTAAAAGCAGTTTTAATGGCTCCAAACTTTTTATTGAACTTCGTCCTCGTCAAGCTCAGAAAACGCTCACAAGAATGCCGCAGATTTAATTTTCGTTCAATTCCTTGATTTTCCGAAAACTAAAAAAGTTCACATTTATCCGGCGATCTCCTGCAACTAAATTATTGAAGATAGAGATTTGTTTCAATTAAATCTGTTGTTCAAAGACATCTTGAAATAAGGTCATGTAACAATTTTTCGAAAATATAAGTTGGTTTCTCGTGATATTGCATTAAATATAGGCAATTTTGAAATTTCATTCTCAGAAACAGCTCTAAATTTTGTTTAAATTTTCTCCTCGTCTTTATCAAATGGCCGACCTGGATGGCCGAGGTGGCTAAGAGCATGTACTGACGCAGCGCTTCGGTCTGAAGGGTCGAGGTTTCCAGTGCCGCCTTCGGCATGGTTGTTTCTCTCTTGTCTCTCATGTATGCGTTGTTCGGGGGGCCTCGCGTTCTGCTGAACCCAGATCAAAGGAGCCCGCAAGTGTGTTGGTGTCTAATGTATGGTCAAAGTAGCGTTCCACCGGAACATGAAGGGTAACTGGCTGTCGGCTGGAAAAAAGCCCTAGAAAAAAATTATCAAAAGACAGTAAACAAATGATTAACTTTCTGAATTAAATAAAATGTTTTAAAAATCAAGTCTTTAAAAGCGTTTGCGTACAATTATTTGAAAAGACGAGTAGTTTCCACGTAATTTCTGCCTAAAATTAATGCAAATTATTTCTAGTGACACTACAACTGCACATATTTCCTCGCATTGTTTTTAAATTTGCAATATTCGAAAATGCAATGTTTTCAACGAAAATAAGATCTAAGCCATTCTTTTAAGATTTGGACAAAAATATGAAGAAACCAATTTGGAGCGTTTTTTGAGAAAACGTTTCTTTTATCAAGTACATTAATTTCAAGTACATATTACGAGAAAACTATTAGATTTTTCAGAAAATTTTACATGCAATTTTTTTATTAAAGCTTTATCATAGACAAAAATCTCTATATTTAATTGTGTACTTTTGAAATGTTAAATTTTTGCAATTTTCAAAAATGGTATTCGCCGGAAGTAAGACTAGCACTTTCTTACCGTGTTTTGATAGATACGAGGAGAAATTTTAAAGAAAAAATTGGAGCCTTTTTTGAAAAAATATTATTTAAACGTTTTAAAAAATTGCCTATATTTCACGCAAAGTGAAGAGAAAACTGCTCATATTTTCGAAAACTTGTACATGACCTTGTTTCAAAATTTGTTTTTAAAGAACAGGTTTCATTAAGGAAAAAATTCCTATCCTCTATATTTTATCTGTAGGAAATCGCAGGAAAAATTTACTTTTGCAATTTATCAAAAAAACAGGGATTTCAAACAAAATGAGACTTGCGTTTAAGCGTTTTTACGCTATCCGAGGACGAATTTTAATCAAAACATTTGGAGACATTTTTGAGAAAATTTTGTAAATGTTGTTGACGCTTCATGTAAAGTACCGTCAAAAATCAAAATATGCATTTCAAATTCACCGGCCCTTGAGTTCATTTAAATGCATCGAGCAATATTGAATTTGAAGGAAGTCCGCGGAATGGTTTTGGCTCTAGCTTTGACCACAGACGGACAGATATGTTTTTGCCGTCAAGCGATTAATCGGTATGAAGAATCTACAAAACAAGGATTCTGACTTCGCAATATGTTAGAGGAAGTAATTTACTACTTTTAGAACAATATGTATCTATTTTTTCGTTACTAGGGCTCAGCAATAAGTTTCCCTGTGGAAAATGCTCTGTTTTCCGTTGCACGATTAAAATACTTTCTCTTCTTACAAAGTAAGAGCGAGAGGACCACTGATGCTTAAAAGAAATGAGCAGGGCTGTTTCGTTGAACTTTGAATTTTCAAACATTGCAAAGGTCAGAATTACTGCGAAAAATTATGTGCTATTGTACCACCAATACATTATATCTGCTTTAATCTATTTTTTCTGGTTAATGAAGATTATAATATTCAGCAGTATCCAATTCCGAATCTCATAAACTGGCGTTTTCCCTTGTTTTGATCACTGTGGATATGATATAATATGGAAACATGTGTAATACATTATTTTGCCTTTCTTCATTCGTAAATGACAATGGTATATCTCAATTTAGCATACAATTTTGTATGAGATTCAAAAGTATTTCCAACTTTAAGATTCATACTGTACTGAATCTTTTTTGAACGATTCAATAATAAAAACTTTTAGTACTTTGATTTATAATGATTCCTCTTGCACTAAAATTGTCATTTCTTTCACTTAAGTTCTAGTTTTAGAAGCATCGGACATTATATAACTGTAGCAATTAAATGCTTGTTGAGCATTCAAACACAACAGAATATTACCAAATATCGAACAACTTACTATACAATTTCATTGTAATGTTACCTCAATCCCCTTAATAGTTTTCAGATCTCAAATTCTCATTGCATTTACTATATTTTTTCTTCCAGGGGCTTTTTTCAGCTTCAGAGGATGCCGACTTTTCGACTATCCGCGCCGGATACCCACTATGTCCCTCATGGGGACACATATTAACCTTTGCACTAGACACTCACACACTTGCGGGCTCCTCGGTCTGTGGTCAGACTCACAAGACATTCCGTGACAACACACATACATGAAAGACAACGGACGAACAACCATGCACACGGCAGGTTTCGGACCCGCAACCCCTTCCGACCGAGACGCTGAGTCGGCACTCGCTCCAACCACCTCGGCCATCCAGGTCGGCCCATCTTATCTTAGTACTTCCAATTCTAGCACTCGACTGCACTAATCGATAGCTTTCCGTGCTTTATACGTTTACTACAAAGCGAATGCCGGAACAATATCCTAACAAACGGACCCCGATCCGCACGATCTTTCCTTCCTTATTCTCTCCCTTCTCTCCTCACACACACGCACTAACCTGTACTACACTGCCAAACATTTCGGGAGATTAGTCGGGTGCTTAGATCTTGACCGAGTCCTTAGAGTCCGCCGAGGAGAAACCTGGAAGAAGAAAATTTGCAAGCGGGCATGTAGGTCGGAGAAGGACTTCACATTCCAGCATGGGACCGAGAGAGGTGGCTCAGGGCATCAACTGATGTCACCTGATGTGCCTGCAGTGCCTCTGACCAGAAGGTCCTTGGGTTCGGGTCCCGATGGAGACAGATTTAGACACTAGCCAGATAGCTGGGTCGAGTTCTATCGCTGTCTAGAGGAAAATTCTAGCGGATGACTACTCTGATCTGTAGTTTTCTGGGGTTTATTCGATTAATAACAGGCGAGTGCCGAAGTAGTGCCCCATCAAACGGGCCACGAACCGCGGACCATCTTTCCTTCCCATTCCTCGTCCTATCCTCACCACTTAAACACACACACATAATTTCATGCACTACACTGTCACTCATGTCAGGAGACTGGTCGGGAGCTTAGAGCCTGTCCCGGCTGGGGCAGTGCCCCGCTGGTGGGAGAAACCTGGTTGGAGCAAACCCCGGTAGCTGACGGTAGGTCGGCGTCGAATCTCGCCATCCAGCGGGGCAAGATCGCTGTCACCTCCCGAGCAATAACCTGCATTACATTTACTACTGACCTTAGTAGCTTACGCGCCCGGAATCACTAGTTATCAATCAATCCAGCGTGGGAGGAACCTTTACCACCTCCGAAAAAATCAAATACCGTACACGTACTGCATGACCTACCGGGACCTCACGAAGTACCCGGATTCCATATACACTAAGTCATTCTTAATTTCAACTTCGTGACCATTTCCCAAAAGTCTACACTCCTTCTGCGAGCCTTACTCCGTTCCCACGCATTTGCACTTTTTTCCTCCCTCCAAGCATTTGCAAGGCGTCAAACTCAATCCTAACAACGATCAAGCCTCTCATACCAACACATTCCCCAACCCCTCGCTCCTTTTCTGTCCGCCCCGCAGACACTCCTCATCCACTTGGTCCACCCCTTCATTCCCCTCTCGGCGCCGCGTCCCCGCACCCGCTTTGTGCCCCCTCCCCCGCCCCCAGTCCCACCACGCCCCTCACGCCCATCTGCCCATCTGGGAGCCGCGCGCGTGTGAAAGTCCGAGTCCCATTGTAATTTCGCGCACGTTGTTAGGCTGCTCGCAAAAATGTCGCGCGTCGCGTGGCGCTCCCAGCCGCCGCGCTCGTTTTCATTACGCGCCGAGGCCGCGCCACCCGCGCAGAGCGACCGGCCGAGCCGCCCGCCCGGGGGCGGGGGCGGGGGGCATGGGGCGGGGAGCGTGGGGCGGGGGCGGGGGGCGATGGCGGGGGGCGGGGTGAGGGGAGGGGCGAGGGGAGGGGCGGGCGCGCTGAAACACGCGGAATTGATTTTCGTTGTTACCGTCGCCCCGCACTCGCCTTCACTCCACCCCTCCCCGCCCCGCCCGCTCCACCCCACCCCGCCCAGCCTCCCCGCGGGCCGGACCGCGGCTGTACGTATCGGTTTATCCATCTCGGTGTCTTTATATAATGAGAGCAGCGTCGAGTGTAAATGGACCTTTTTTTTCTCGCGTAGAAGCAAATTAAATAGATGTACATGGCGAATAATTTTAATAACGCCTGAAGATCTATATCGCGTTCAGAGGGAGACTCCTAAGAATATATTTGTGCGAAACGTGGCGAATACGTGTTGACCGAAGATAATGAAGTTAGACTCAATTTACTTGCGAGTTTGCGAATCTCGCACCTTCTGGCCAGGGAGATTTAAAACGAAGCAGCTCGTATGACGGTCTCCTTGCCGGCGGACGCACCAGGACGGAAAGCCAAGCCATAACTCACGGATTAAAATCTCAGACGTAACCCAATTTGTGAGAGCGAGGACGATGTTCTGTATCACGGGCGGGTTAACGAGCTCGGATCCTGGGCCGGCCTGGCCGGCAGCGCTGCCGGCGGCGAGGCGGTGGGTGGGTGGCGGTGGCGGAGGCGGAGGCAGAGGCGGAGGCGGGGGCGAAGGCGAAGGCGGCGGTGGTGGTGGCTGGTGCGTTCAGTGGCGGCTGAGGCGCGTGGTGGCAGTGAATGGTGGTTGGGGAGGGCTAGCTGTGACCGCGGGGAACGAAAGCGAGAGGAGCAGTTGGAGTTGGGTAGACGGGTCGAAGGAGATCAAGTAGGGTGGGCAGAGCTCGGTGAAGTGTCGGTGCGGTCGAGGGAAAGTGTGGTGATCGTGAGAGAGAAAGGAAGAAAGATTTGAGGTTGAGGGTGATGTTGGAAGCGGTCAAAGGTGGGTAGCGAGGTTAAAGGAGAATCGAATGCACTCGGGGCGAGTGGGAGCAGGGAGCAGCTGTGGGTGCGTCGCGACGGCCGGGGGCATCTGTGGGCTGCGGACGTTCCACATCTGTGGGACGTGGAACAAGCGAGGTCGGTTGGAAAAGACGGGAAAGGTCGAACCTGAGCGAGGAGGTCACGGGCGCTGGCGGGCTCTGGACTGGACCGCCCGGAGGCCAGAGGGGCTGCTGGGGGCTGTCGGGGGTTCAGGGGTGGGTCGCGCGCTCACGCTCGCGCCCGCGCCGGGGCCTGGCTGTCGAGCCTTGTACTTGTCTGGCACGCGGGCTAAGAGCCCCGCATAAATCCCTTCGTTCAGCTTGTCGGGAAGTATTGCGTTGCACCGACGCGGCGGGTGGGGTTCTGCAGCGAGCCCTGCGAAGGTGCGGGTTCCGCCGCCTTGCCGCTGCGCCGCGGGCCCTCTGCTCCGTCTCCTCTGAGCCCCGCCCCTTCCCGCTTCACCCCCGGCCCTTCCCCGTTCCTCCCCCGCCCCTTCTCCGCCTCACCAGCCCGTTCCCGGCCGCCGCCAAGATTTATAGCGCAATCCCATGCAGATCCGAGGTCGGACCGGGCGCCGTACCACGCCCCTCCCCGCTTCTCGCCTCTGGCCTTCTCCACGCCCTCTGGCCCGCCGTTTCCCGCGCCGCCGCCGCCCGTGCCCCGCCCATCGCCCGCTCCGCTTCTCCCGCCGGGCCGCCGTCGCCGTGTTTACGCGTTGATCGGCAGGCGGGTTGCTTTTCCGCCACGCCGCCTCTTCGACTCGTAAAAAAGCACTAAACGCCATTCACATATCAGATTTCACTTAAGGAATCCCGGCCTCCGAGAAGGCTGCCAGGTACTTGCTTTACGAGCCTCTAAATCATATTCGATTTGTGTTCTGGCGCGCATATATGAAGGTGAATGAATGTTATTGAAATCAATGAATGGGGGAGCGTGTTTTATGCGCCGGCCGGATCCACCGCCGCAGGTATGGGTAGTGGATTGAGGGAGGGGCAAAGGCCAGGACCCCTTCCGAAAATTGTGGCTTCTTGAGCCCCGCTGACAAAGGGGCTGCTTGTTAGGGGCGGACCACGGAATATCCGAAAATGCGTGCATCTGCATGCCCATTTGCATCCCAAAATGAAATATCTCTCGTATGTGTATCGGAAATATTTGTGTATTGATTAATGGTACGCAGGTAGAAATCTGGGTATTGCGTAGCATCTCCAAGACAACCATGCATCTACCGTACTTTTATTTTTAAATAGATATATTCCATTTGTGATTGTAGACAACTTGTTTTTCACTTGCACATTGTACCATATTCTAAATGAAAGATTGTTGAGATTAATTTCAAGAAGAATAAGTAAAAATCTAAAGACTGCTAAATCTAAAGACTTATAATTAATTCCATGTTTGAACAGCGATGTTCCGTAAACAAACTGGACACTTACTGTGTTCTCCCAGTTTGCTGCTTAAATGGAAACATTTGTTGCTTTCATCAGTGCAGTCAGAGACATCATGGCTTGCAGCCAAAATACGCGTGGATCTAGCGTGAGAGTTTAATAAAATCTAAGTTTTATTACTTTACGGTTTATTTTAGAAGCCAAGTTAACATCGTAGCTTCCTGGTATTTCCTTCTATGTTACACGCTAATTTATAAAGGATACTAAATTGTATCATAAATCTTCGACGCGAAATCCGTTTAATTACATGCATAAAGTGGCACAATTCATGGTATTAAGATCGGGTTTAATACCGGTAAGAAATTGATTTATTTAAACAATTAACCGGAGGCCGTTAATGCACACGCAATCTGGTCATCAACGCGGCGCAGGGCAGTAAAAGCTGACGGGCGGCCGGCGGCCCTCACAGCTTTCGCTTCCAGCCCTCTTGCAACACCCCTCCCCCCCCTGCCCCCCACCACCCCCATCCCCAGCGTTCTCCGCCCTCGTCCGCGGCCCCGGCCACCCCGCTCGGAGGCAGCCGCTTGTGAATTGTTTTTCTGTTTCTCTTTCTACATTTTACATCGTTTGCAATTGATGTTGGTCGTTGTTTCCCTTTTTTCTTTTCTATTTCCCAGTTGCAGAATGGCTTCGAGTACGCGTAAATAGAACTGATTGTTCAATGCTGGGGTCATGGCAGTTTTATCAACAAAACGCTGATCTACATAGCTGCAAATGGTAGTTGGTGAAATTACCCTTAAGGTGCTGAGTGTATTCAAATATCCCGTGAATAGTACTTTAAATTTTCTATTTTTCTATAAATCTCCTTTTTGTAAAGTTGTTTGCGATGTTCTAGAAATACATGTGAATAATCATCTCTATAGATGCAACAGAAATCGTGTAATAAACTTATATTACCTTACTTCTTCATACAAGAATACAGTCTACCTTTGCATCTACTCAATGCTTACAAACTATGAACACGTCATTTGGCTGTTGAGGATGAGGTGAACCGAAAGGTACAAGTACACAAACATACTTGTGAACTATGGATGTTGAATTTGTTATTAGATAAATATTTATCGTTATTTGTTAATTATAATGCATTTCAATTAATTTTGGTTAACGAGGTTGTCATTTTCAAATGTAAGAAACAAAAAAAAATACTTTTTCGCACACACTTTTGTCTCACATGAATGCTGATCAAAATGCATGCAATTATTATTTTCATCGACAATTGCTGTTATTTGCTCTTATGCTTGTTGAATTTCCGAGTTCAGAAATTGTCACAATTTATATTCAATGTCTAGTTTTTAGAATACATTAGTGGCCTGCGGCAGCAAAAATGCTGCAGAAATAAAATCACAAAATGGTTTTCCAAAAAGTAGCACACCCACTGCTCAAGAACAACAAATACAATACTCTCGTATAACACTGCAATAATTTATATATTTTAACGAAAACCGTCTTCACGAATAATGCAATAACATATGTCCCAAAAATTAGTCTCGATTAATAACAATGACAAAGTTTATTTTGTCAAATGTTTACAATATTCCGTATCCAAATCTGTACCAAACACTTTGTGAATGTACTGTGTATCCAGAAGAGATCGTGTCCAAAACCAGTTACCAATGTACCCGAAGATGTCCCAATAACACGGCACAGGTCTCAGTTCCATCAGCAGAATGAACCAGGGCCCTCTCCAGTCCACAACACTAATCGCTCAAAACTCGCTCGCTAACGCACTACGGCTTTCGCCCTCCAAATCTCGTTGTCTGTCACACTGTACCCGCAATCCCTACGTACCTCGAACAACGTCATACCCAGGCACGCCCTGAAGTTCCCCGTTTTATGGTGCGATTAATAAGTTGGTGATTGACAGTTGTGCTTCTGAAGCTACACGATATGAGTGTAAGATTTGATTACTTTAATAAGTAATTATTTCAAGTGTTTATTTCCGTGTCCCGGGAGCACGTGCTCAGTGGTACATACACTGTCAACGTCGCTCTCTTCCATTCGCAACTGTCAATAACCAACGTATTTTAATCGGACTATAGTAGCAAAGTAGCTGGTTCTTGGGGCTGGCCTCGCCCAAAAGCGCGTGGTACCCTGCTGCGGGCCTGGTCCATTCTCTTTCCGAGGCGCAGATGTAACTGCAATGCACGGAAGACAATCGAACCTTTTTTTTACAGCTAAATTTTTCTAGCGTGGCCGCTGGGATTCGCGAGTAGAGGGGGAACCTGAAAGTGGTGGGGAGAGAGCCAGGAGGCGACTTTCGCGCGTCTGCCCATTCCAAAAACATTCGCACCGCACGTGCTAGCAAACTTACTTGGAAATTAATTTGCTGTAGTGTCTTCGTTCGGTAGTGGAGAAGCACTAAATTCACGTGATGGCGCGGCTCTGCCGCCATCATCTTAATCTTTTCCATTGTTTCATGTTTCCTCACTATCATAACTAGCAATTCTATCGTTTGCACCTTTTCCAAATAACCATTTCTTGATATAGTGCATTAAATAATTGTGCGGCGAATGACTCTCATTGAAACCCTCGAGAGCAGATTCCACGTTCTTCCTTTTCCTTTCTTTAGTAGAAGTTCAATATCAACACGATTCCCTAGGTTCAATAGAATTCATTTTCTTATTAAGCCCGCGAATACGTCATCCCGAAACACCCGTAGCATCTGCCACTCTCTTAAGAACTGCTGTGACATTTTTAACACCATTTGCTTCTCTCTTCAGAAAATGATATACTTTGGCAACTACTTTATGTTTCTGACTGTGAAGCCCTCCCTTATGCAACTTGCTCTGAACCGGATGCATTGCAATAATCACTAACAGAACAATAATCACTTAAAACACAACTTCCGAATCACGTACAAATGCTCCACTCTAGTAGGAAACGCAACTGGAAGCTTGCACCTCGCAGATACGGACAGTCAGGGTCAATGTTTACACTACTGGAGTAGGACTGTCAAGACGTGTTGGGAAAGGACGCGCTCCCCCAAAACAGCTATGTTTGAAGAATGAACTCTTCCGGTAGTTCTGAGACCACGATCTTGAGAGGCCACGCTAAAATAACACTACTGTAACTTCTTGATTGAATTATTCCGCCCATTTTCAAAATTTGCAGAGGCCGCCCGCTATAAGTATTTTCTATTCACGTGTTGCATTACTGGGGATGAACTATTTTATATTCTTGGTATATATAATATTGTATATGTGTATGTGGGAGATTTTAATTGCAGAGAGCAATTTGCATATAAAATAATTTTTTACTATGTAACTGAGATATTCTGAAGCATATGTATTTCGTGTTATCATGAAAATTGGAACTTCGTTGCTCATTTATTTTGAGTAGTTGAGGGTGTCAATTCATTTCCAGTTTCCTTTGCCTTTATATCCATTTGATCTGGCACACGGGCCTGAGACTGATGAGGATTTGTTACGATCATAGTGTTCGGCGTGTTTTGATGGTGACGATTTGTAATACTGCGCGGTATGTTTTAACAATCAGAATTTTCGCTATAAATTGAAGCAGAAGAGTGTATTTTGTAATAAACCTCAATATAATAACGCAAAAATAAACTATACTGTTTAATGGGCAGATACTTTGGATTTTGGTTCGTTCGTTTAAACACGTTTTCACTACTAAAAACAAACATCATTGTGTGTTGATGCTCGCTGGATGATGCAGCATTAGAAGATGTGAGAGGTTTATTTGCATGAAAATACATACACGGAGTGTAAATAAACATATTTACCTGCCTCTTATTGAACACAATATGAACATTTAATGTGAACGTAATATAGGGGAGGCAGGAGCTTTCTGGCACAAGGGGTTTGTTGGCACTCGGATTCCCAACATAGGTCATGTGTCTTCCATGCCCCCTAGCTTTGTTTTAATTTTATTTATTTAAGATCTCTTTATAACACGTAGGTCATCAGCGACCCCAATCATTATATGTATGGACAAACATAGTAGTTACAATTTTAACAAGATATGATAAACTTTACGTTTTCACATGTTATGTTTAATCTAATTAAAGTACTAATACAATATTCATGGCTATACAAGGCTGTTCATTTTTGTAATTTCTGACAGTTTTACTACTTGGCACATCCGTCCGTGGAACTGAGCATTGATTTTAGGGTTCCTTCCATTTTCAGAAGTTTTCGTATATTGTCTGCAGCTGGGCATTCAAGAATAGGGTGGGAGGTGGAAACTGCTGCACCACGCTTTGGACAGGGTTCTGAATCTGACCTTTAGAATAGATGACAGAAATTGAGATTACAATTAGACTTAGAATTACAACTTGTTCTGTGCCCTTACAATGTTTTCGAGGAGAGCTGGGTCAAGGATGGATTGTCTGACTAAATGGACTTTAGAAACATTCAAAGCTCCATAGCTTTGTGTCACGTGTCATTCACAACACAAGGAACTTCTTAAAGAAGTATCAGGATGAAAAGTGAGGCGATGGTGGAACCTGGATCTCAAAATTGCTTTAGACATTGGAGGGTTAATTTTCGTAGTTCATAGTCTTCTACGATGTTAGGAAGGAAGAATTTTGCTTCTCTCTCTTTTCCAACTGATACTTTCAACTACGCTCTTGATTTTTAGTTTCAATTTTCGACCATTTTTTTCAAATTTTGACTTTCTTTGTCAGCTTTACGGCCATCTTTAATAAAAAATCCCGTTCGAAGCTGGATGGCACTTTTCATTTGCGGATAGTTGGGACAGTGTCAACCAGCCCCATCCTCTCTCTGCCAACCATCTCCACAAAATTAAATTATTTTTCGAAAATTTTTATACACATCTATGGCAAAGGCACCAATAGTGGCCAAAGTTTCGAACATTTTCGACTCGGTAAAGGTCAATCTATAGTTTACCTCCTGATCGTGTCTAGGATCAAAAAAGCCAAAAAGTAGCCCTCATGTTATATTATCGCATTACCAATATTAATAGGTTGTTTTCAGCCTATTCCTTAAATACAAGGCAAAATAAATACGTTGTCTTCTTTCTAATCCTCGCCACTAGAAGGCATAAACTCCGCATTCCGCATATCTGAAGCGGAGGGAGTCCTTCATTCCATATTTTTGAAACGTTTATGCTTAAATTAGCCACTGTTGACGCAGTGGACATTTCTTCTTTCGTTATTCCACCACTTACGATTTTGATAAAATACAATTTGGTGTCATTTCTGACATATTTTCAAAATAATATACACGTCTTTTAAAAAAGTACCAACATTTGCATGTTTTTTCTTGCTAAATGCTATGCTGTCAGCCTGCGTTTTGGTTTACGGCACGGAAGTGCAGCAATTTGCACGTGTAAGGCAATATTGCAATTTTAAGTTATCTTTAAAGTAAAACTTGAAAGATTTAAATGCGATTACATATTTAATATTCCAAAAAAAGACAAGGTGTATGCTTTATTAAAAAGAAGAAACAGACTCATTAAGTCAAATTTTAGACGGATTTTCAAGTTCTTAATTTTGAAATTAACAAGACGACTGAAGTTGCCAATGTAAGGCTATTCTGCAAGACCAACGGCGATAGACTTATTTTCATCTATTTGTGTTAAAAAAACATTGAGATGTGACGTATTTATTTTTTACTCCACTATCGCTCGGAAGTAGTATGCCAGTATACACCATGCTTGTGCCAACCTACCCCAAGACCTGTGCCAACAAACTTCACAAATGGGGTTGAATGGCACATTTTGACCTGGTGACTTTTAACGGCTCTAAAAATTCGATAGTCAATCATTCGCGAATTTTAAAAAATAACATTCTACAGCCAAATAAATTTAGTTTCCATTGATGTATTCCAAATTGTCAAAAACAAACGGGAGCTGTGTAAAAAATAAAAACTACCAACTAGTTCCAACAAGCTCCGACCAGCTCTATTACTATTCTATTGAACTTTAATAATTTTGTGAAATTAAAATGTAATAGTATATTGTGCTGATTATTTTGGGAAACCACTTTTACTTTTAATTTGCAACATGAATAAAACATATCTTGACTTATGGAGTTGAGTCTGCGGAACACATATAACAACAAAAATGTCAGCTTGCCCCTGGTTTCAACAGTACCCACAATAATTATGTTCACAACGTAAAATTATTTCTGATACTACTTTAGACAATAGTAATAACAACAATACGAATAATGTAACTATATTATATAACTAGGAAAACTCGGCAGACGTCGTTGTGCAGGTTGCATTTGACGTCAATATGTAGGGGATATGTTGTGAATATGTAGCACCATGTAGTGGAGTTACAACAGAATTAACAACACATAAACCTTCTCGGTGAAAAACACGTGGAAGCCTCAGCTTTCATGGAAATCGGTCCAACGGTGTTAGAGTTTTGCTCTTATATACATACCAACATCCTGTTTTATATATATAAATATAAATATATATTTATAATAATATTTACTATTATTGTTAATAATAATAATAATAATAATAATAATAATAATAATAATAATAATAATAATAATAATAATATTGTAGTCCAATCGGCGTAAAGAGCCCCAGGAAACTTTCGGCAGTTTACGTCCTTCCAATCATCTAATCGCGACTAGTCGTGAGGAACCACACTTGATTAAATGTATTACTCGTTCACTTTACATTTGCAGACGGCAGAATTAGGAACTAATGTTGTTTTGAAAGTGAAGGCCCGAACACACGACCGAGAATACACGAATGGCCCCGATGTCAATCAGCATCTGACCAATCAGCTGTCTCCGAAGGCAGCATAAGCGCTACGGACCAACACCACCTAGATTAGATCTAATCTAGGTGGTGTTGTACGGACACCGCTGACGAATTATGCCTTTCTGACAGTGAGCTGGAGTCGCGCTCTTAAATGATTAAGATAATATACAATAAAATAGATCACACCACACCCTATTCACAACATTCACGTACAATATTTTCATTTCTTCTTTGCACTTATCTATTGCTTAATGGTTAATGTTCTTGCCCCGCCGGGGTTCTTTGTGCTGCTCACCGCCATCTATATCATATTAAACGGTCAGTATATACTGCAGACGCGTGTTTCTCATTCAGTCGGCGGTGACCTCATGTAAACAGATCGCAGCGCTCCGTCTGCAAATGTAAAGTGAACGAGTAGTAGCGTAATGTAAATTGAAGGCTCGAGTTTAATTCAATTTAATTGGTGATAGTAAAAAACAGTAAAAATAATGTGATACATGAAGGAGTAGTATAATCTGTACGTTTTCGTCAGCTTCAGAATTTTCCTACCACACTTTTTTACTACACATAGGTAAACTATGAATAGAGGTACCAAAGGGCAAGGTTGGCAAAATTTGAAAAGTATATATTTTCACCCCCGAGTAATAGAAAACGATTTACATTGGAAAAGAACTACAAATTTGATTTTAGAATATTGGTGACAAAATAATACCCTCTCCACCCCACTTCTCCCGCAACCAGCAAAGGTATGGTGAACTACATTTTTTTAAATTATGTTGTGAATCGGACTGATAAACTTACCTGACTTACACGTAAATCTCCAATTTCTCCAATTGTCATATGAAAGAAAAGCACTAATACAACATGTTGAAACAAGGTGTGGCTCAAACATAAAACACATTCAATTCGCAAAGAAAATTGTTAATTATAACAGTATATAATTATTAATGAAATGACTTGTTTCCATTGCAAATCAAAATTTTAAATTGCAAATTGAATATCATGAATATCTGCAGAGCAAACAATTTAAGTTCAACAAAATTAAAACGTTAATCATCTATTATGCTACATTAAAATTAAATTACAAGCACAAAACATGAATGAATGAATCAAACAAATGAATGTAATAATATAATTCGGTGGGACGTGGATTTATCACAGCACGACGCAAGATAAGAATTCATGACCTTACCAGACCGTAAGAATACATGGTTGAAAGAAATTAAAAGGGATTAACATTACAATTTAAGATGTATTCTCAATAAAAGATAAAACACATACAATATGAGCTGATGACGATTGACAATATTCTTTATTTGGAAATGAAATCATTTGATGTTTTATAAAAGTCGGTTAGATAATTTGTAAGTTAAGTAAATTATATAAAATTGATTGCATTTTGCAACATTATAATACATCTTGAGTGCGTGACGATTAAACTAGACAATTTGAATCACGCATAAATTGTAGGCATTAAATTACCATTAAATTGCAGAATTATTGCGATGTTAAACTTTGCATTAACATAGCTATGTGTCATGGAGAATTTAATTCATTTGTGATTTTCATACTCATAATTTCCGGTAAAACTGATTCTGAAGAACTAGTTACTGGTCAAATTTTAATGTCATACAGATTAGCAGGTTTGTTTGTAGAAGTGTAGATTAGTACAGATCAGCAATTTGTGTGAGAACTAGCACTGTTACAACAACACCTACATTCTCTATTTTTTCAATTTTTCGAAAATTCAGAGTCCAATGAAAATCAGACCTCGCCTTTTCTCTAAGCGTCATTTCCTCTATCAGTGGGGGAATAATGACAGAAAAAATTGCAGCTGTATTTGAGAAAATTCTTTTTTATAAAATGTAATATTTCAAGCAGAAATTACGCAAAAACTACTCGTTTTTTCAATAAATTGTGCATGTCTTTCTCCAAAGATCTAATATTTTAAAGCTGATGGTAAATCTACAGAACCTGCGATTTCTTTTGTGGAGAAATATCAAATAAATATCAATGACATTCGATTATTTTGCGGACCATACACCTCATGTTTTGGTGACTTTCATCTGCAATCACGAAGCAAAATTGATATCAAAACATTTTGGTAAACCTCATTCTTAATGCGTCAGATTCACCGGAAATACGAGGCCTGTCTAAAAAGTATCCGACCTTTGGCCAGAAAAAATATTTCGAATACTTGACAGATTTGGGACCCTAATCCCCTTCAAAGTAGGCCCCTTGTGCTTCCACACACTTAGCCCACCGATCCTCCCACTGCTGGAAAGACCTCTGGAAGTCTTCTTTTGGAATGGTGTTCAGCTCCGTCGTCGCGTTCCGCATTATTTCTTCTCTACTCTCAAAACGAGATTCTTTCAGTGACATCTTCAATTTTGGAAGCAACCAGAGAATCTAAGAAAGTGTAGATCAATTGGGATGAATGTGCAGGGGCGTTGTCATGAAGCAAATGCCAGTTTTTCGCCGTCCACATGTCTGGTCTTTTGCGCCGAATTGCTTCACGGAGTCGACGGAGAACACTCTCCCGCACTGTCAATCGGCGATCTGCCATCACCAAATTTCACACCCTTTCAACAACAGCTGCATTGCGAGCAGTTTGAGGCCTGGCGCCATTCTGCTCAGTCTCGGCTGATGTGCGGCCATCT
Source organism: Acheta domesticus (assembly GCA_031308135.1). Taxonomy (NCBI): domain Eukaryota; kingdom Metazoa; phylum Arthropoda; class Insecta; order Orthoptera; family Gryllidae; genus Acheta; species Acheta domesticus. The sequence continues at coordinate 110,501,478 of JAHLJT010008446.1, read as the reverse complement.
TTGAATCGGTTGAACCACTGCTTAATTTGTGTTACACACATTGCATCTTCTCCAAACACCTGAATCTTACGAATTGTTTGGCTTTGAGAATCACCTAGCTTTTGACAGAATTTGATGCAGTATCGTTGCTCAATTCGTTCAGTCATCATGCGAGAAAAATAAATCCGACAAACACTACAAACAGCACTTTACTTAGCGACCACCAGTCAGCGACTGGCACAAGAAAACGCGGTGAAAAAATTCAAGCATGCGTATTAACGATCCTCCTTTCACCGTGCACAGTGGCGCCGCCTTAGAATCACTACTTTGCGCGGAAAAAATTAAGATCGGATACTTTTTAGACAGGCCTCGTATGTTTGAGATAGTATTTCCAAAAGTACTGGAACATCACGGGAAAGCTAATTTACGGAATGTACGTTTGTCTTATCAATCCTATTAGTACACGTCAATTCGAGTAGTTCTGTATATCTGTTTTAAAAGTGTTCTTAAAGCAACAAATATATGCGGGAACATTGTAGGTTCTAAATGTAAATGCCATTATTATTTGAAGCAACCTATAAACCTATCAGACCTACAAATAACTCCTCTGGTGTATGTAAACTTAAGTTTTAGTTGTGGGAATGTTGATGGGATGAATGCTGATGACAAAGACGATTTCTATTATTTTATTCTTAATCCTTATATTTTAGTGTCAAAATTATGTTTTAGACATATAGAGTTATCACAGGACAAGATAAGCTTCTGAAAGATTTTTTCCAAAGAAGGGCTTCTATTAACAATGCAGTGAACGTGAAAATAAAATGAGTGAGTAATCATGTAAAGCATCAACTTTGTTATGCACATGGTAATCAAACTGTTACACACAGCGTTTGATCACATTTGAAATGTTGATGATGATTGTGTGGAGCAATTTGCAACCCTAGATACAGTTGGACACTACTAGGTCAAGCATTCATATTAAAGAGGCCATCATCATCACCATCTCCATTTCTGCCTGTTACTCTCACTTATCCCTAATCGATTCCCTCTGTCATTGAATAGGCAATTTCACCAGCAAATAGCATCACATGGATCTCTTAAGTCTCACGGTGTTTATTTTTAGTGTCTGGCAGATGGACTCCGAGCCCACGCCAAAAAATATTATGAAGTTGTTTAGGAAAACAATTTGTATAAGTCCCTGAGCTGAATGCAAACTTGAATATGAATGAAAACATATAAGGAAAAAAGAAAACAGACGAAAGAAATTACATACTATCTGTATGGTTAATGTGTGAAAAACATGAAAAATGTAAATATTCACAAATAACTATAATGAACAGATCAAGAATATTATGATAGTTCTTTTCATCTTACTTGTCAGATACGAGGTGTATGAAACAATTATACTAGTACATATCATGCCACCATCAGGTCACATGAGCTTGCTCAGATTTGGATTCGGTTTGATTAAAAAAGGACAGCAGATAATTTCTACTACTTAACAATGGGTAGGAATAAATCAAGAAAGCTACGAGAAAGAACAGGTTCAGCGGCCCATATAGAGATGAAAGATTTTTTGGCAACGCTATTTTCGATAAAGTTTGCCACAAATGGAAATCTCATCACAGATCGAACAGTCCTCAATTTCCGATGCGTCAAGCCTGCAGTTTTTAGAGTTCTAATTTTGCATCCATTTATGCTATCACATTAAAAGTACCTTACACTCAGAACCAGAGATAAGAGACATGGCTTGTCCTCTTCAGAAAAGAGTGAGGTCAGTAAAAAAATGTCATTCGCATCCTAGTTACAAGATGCAAGTACAAAATGTAGAGAACTAAACATTCGTTTCATTCGGAACGTCATTGCAACCATATTTACTTTAGGAGGCACAGGCCAACAATTGATGTCACTGCAGTGACTCTGACCCCTAGGTCCTAGGGTTCGAATCCTGACGGTGGCAGGAATTTAGACTCTAGTTACTTAGGTCAAATTCAGCCGCTGTTTGGAGGAGAATTTTAGCGGCCAGTTGCTCTGAACGGTATAGTTTTAACAATAGGTCAAATGCAGAGAGCATCAAGCAGTCAAGAGCAGAACTTTAACAAACGGTCCATGGACCTCGCGCGATCTCTCCTCTTCCTTGCCTTATCCTCATCTCTTACTTACACACATTTACACTTACATCCACCACACTACCACACATGTCGAGAGGTTGGGAGGTTGGGAGGTTATAGCTTGTCCCGGCTGTGAGGCTGCCCTGCTGGTAGGAATAACTGTTTGGGGAAAACAAGCCGAAGGGGTACGTCGGCGCCAGGTCTCGTCATTCAGCGGGGGAAGTCCACCGTCGATAAAAACATGCACTGCTCCTACAGAATTGATGACCATAGCACGTCCGGATGCTATCTGGAAACCAGTCGAAATCAACCGTGTTTATTTCCAGACAATGATCATTTAGATCATTTCAACCAAGACATATCTATTGCTTCGAGCATAGTTACAGCTACAAAGTAATCCTCCACAAAACGATATTAGTCACGATAAGGAAAACGCCACACAAATAAGAAAATATTGAATAACATTACAAACGGTTGTTGCTTATTCATAGTGATATGGCACTCGGATATAGCTGGTAATCCAAAATTAAAATTTTTGCTAAGATAAAACTTAAACATATTACAAAAATTGATTGATATATAGGGACGATTACATGCATTCCTTCTTCTTCAATACATTATTAACGCCGTCAAGGACCCTGTGACGTATCAGCAATGTTGAATTCGTTTTCGTGATTCGCTGCTCCCCAGAGTTTCATAAATCGCCGAAGAGGCGCGAGCGGAGTCCACCTCGCTGCCAAATGTTATTACAGAATCGCCACGGGACGCCGCCATGCTCCCAAGAGGGCGCCTAAACGCGTTCCGCTGAATTTCTCGGCGGCGAGGGCGGAGGCAGGGGCGGGGGCGGGAGCGGGGGCGGGGGCGGCGATTCTGCGCAAGGGCGCAGAAGGGAGTCGCGCTGCGGATACGTTGCGGGGTGGGCGCGCGAGGAAGGATGCGAACTGAAGCGCAGAAACGAGTCTCTTTTCAATTTTCTTTAAAATCTCTACCGAGCAGCGGTGTTTCTCGAAGTGAGCCCGAGGGACGCGACGTGCTCCCGCAGTCTCGAAGCGGTAGAGATTTATGAAACGGGGCAGGAACGGCGGCGTCGCCTGGCGAGCGGACGGGACGGGTCGGGACGGGACGGGGCGTGGCGTGGCGGAGTGTGGCGTGATGTAGCATGGCATGGTGTGGCGTGGCATGGCGGGCGAAGAGGTGGAACAAGCAGCGGAAGGAAGGGAAGGAGAGGAAAGGAAGCTGGAAAGGACAGACGCTGGAGGATGGCGGCGATGCGGAAGAATCGACGTGGCACGGGAGCGGTTGCCTTCGGTGGCGGCGACTGTGACCGTCTCGCTTCGAAATAAGGGAAAGCGGTAGTGGAAGCGATGATGGCAGTCTATTGGAGTGGCAATGGGAAAGACAGCGGCAGCGGCCGAATATCTTTGGGATGCGCCAGAGATTTTCGCCGTTTCCAGGACACCTGCACACACATCCTTTTTGCCGGTATAGTTTTTGAGGAAGACGCAAACCAAGCCTTGGACTGATTCTTAAGATTGTGCTGAATTCATGTGAACTGTAGTTAAAGAAACAGAGAAACAGTTCTCCGCGATAGTTGTTAATTATTTTGCATGTACTACTTTACTGAGATATTTCCAAAAGAAATCAGACTGAAATTTCGGACTGAAACTGTCTTATATCTTTTCAGAAAACTTTCGATTTTCGATCTCCAGCCACTAGATCAGGCATGCCCAGGTCGCCGGCAAGCTAATTAGCTTGCTAGAATTCGCGGGCACTGCATTTAGAACAACTGGCGCGCGAATTAAAAGTAAGAGTTGCACAAAGCTCTGGGGTGGCGGTTCATCAATGGATACGCGGCCCACGACAGTCTTTTGGAGAAGTCAGTTGACAGTTATTGCCCCCAATTTAGCTGCCAGTTCTCACGTACTACAGTTTTGAACTGTGTAACTTTATACAGAGGCGGCAGAAAAAAATTCTCATTTCATAAAATCAGTTCTGAATGTAGACGAACCCGAGAATTAATATTTTCCATTAACACACATCAGTCATGAACACTGGAAACAATTCTCGCAAATGTTATTTACTGATTACTGCTGGATGTCTCCTCGCACTGGGTGGGAGGGGACAAGCAGACGATACCACCGCCCTTTTGCCCAGTTTCCAGCTGCATCTTGAAAGCAGTTCTGCACCCTGCCTTTGCCTGCAGAAGCGCTACAAATTGGTTTTGTGACAAATAAATCGACGCAGCTGATTGAAAACTGGCCACTACTGAATTTCTGTAACGCAAAGGACTTCCCTTTTCAGAAATTTTATCTGTAATTTAGAAGTCCTATTTCTGCAAACACTATTAGTAAGTTAATACGTACAAGACTATTAATAAAACATGCATTGTTATAAAAAATAAGTGAAATATGCACGCTTATGTAACTAGCATGTAATTTGCTCTCTGATTATTACCACATACGGCCGTGAATTAGGAATTGTAATACTAGAGTATGAAGGTATTACTAGAGAGTGAAAATTTTGAGTATTCCCAAATTTCTAACTCTATTTATTCTTTTATTCATCATTCAATCATAGAGTAAGGAAGATACACTCCTTTCTCTATTATTCTATTAACTACTACCTATATATAGTAAAAGGGCGGTGTAGGGATTCTGGAGTTCAAGAGTCTTGTGCAGTTTGTACTTCTCCCCCGGTACGTCACATACACTGTTTTGACGAAATAAATCAATTAAAACAAACTTTCTGGTGGTGCGATATTATCTAGCAGCCACACAGTTGCAAATCATCAGTACCATTTAAAGTCAGGGAATTTTCGCACACTATGGAGTCCTAAAATAAACTCGCAAAGATCCTCTATCAAATATCCAATCACGTGTGATTTAAAACAAAACTGAATTAAAAATACTATCTTTTTTACATTACCCACTTTCGGTTTTATTGCCTTTTGTAACAGAGAACAACAAAAAATTTTTCCAAAATTTCTTCCAGCAAATTAATTCGTGCGAAAAATATTTTTGAATACAGAAAATTTTGTTCCCACTTTACAGAAAGCATAGGGTCATACCAACGTGAGATCAAATTATGCGTTTTCCGTTTGTTATCCGCAAATTCTTAACTATTGGTTGGGTGATGTTTGATGATGTCACGAGAAATTTTTGACATTTTTTGTGTATGCTTCAACAGAACAATGTCTACGTACGTTGTAAAAGATTTCGGGCAGTTTGGTCCTGGGTTTTCTACATGCACCTGTCTGTGTTCGGCCGCCGGCACGCAGTCTCAGTCTAGGTCATTTTCCTTTCCACTGTAATGCGGCTGCTTCTTTGTTACTGTTGGTTACGATGAAAATATTGTGAATGTACATTTCATTCCATGAATGCCATGAATACATATTTTCAAAGTTTACATGTTGCAGTAAGTTTACATAAAAACATGCAATTGCATATAAATCCTGTCTGTAGCAATAATCTATGACTAGTGCTTTGACAATTGAACAGTTTGTTATTAAGTGATTGATTATTAAGAAAACGCAGCGGGTGGCTATGAAATTCCTTCCCTAACCACGAAGTGAAAACTCTGCAGTTTTACGCGACTTGCCCAGCTGTCATCTTCGTGTCCATGTAGTCTTGCACCTCCCACTCCCCACGCCCTAGGTGCTGGCAGTGGGTTGAAGAGAGAAAACTCGGCGGGGCCAGCGCGCCGTCTTCCTCGTGCCTATTCCACTCTTGAAGTTAGAACCAACAGTATACACCTATATATACAACTATACATATAATATGCCACAATCAGAGCGGTGCATCTCCAAATGTTTATCGCTTTTTCTATCCGATTCTTCTTTCCGCCCCTCTCTACTGGCCAAAAATAAGCTGCCACTCATCTATCTTAGGAGGCGGTATGTATCGATCGCTGTGTTGATGTACTGTACTATAACCTAATCACTTTGATTTTAACAGTGCTTTCAGTTATTTTAATATTTGGCGCATTTTGGAACTCTGTTGGACGTCATTTCATTTGTAGAATATTCCTATTAAATAACACTCGTGCTTTGGAAGTTCTCAGAATCTCCTTTTCGCTTCCCGAATTGGTGATTTATCAACCATTTCCAAAGAACCCGTGGTATTACGTATGAAAGAGCCCGACGTGCGGGCAGGTGCGACGGCGGAGGCGTGGACGGTAGCTTCACCATGCACTCGTTTTGTTGACCTTTCTTTTTACGTTGTGTTAGGTGTGGAGACGAGAGTTCCGGTTGACATATACTAAAAATTCAAATCTTTAGTTTGTTTACCGATACAAAGACGTTTTCTTCTGATCTGATCAGGAGCGAACAATTCTACTTTTCAAATGTTTCTAACCAGCCTTTGTTGGTACTTTTATTCATAATTCAACTGTGTATAGTAAAACGTTCGAGTAGAGATTCTGGAGCTCAAAGAAACCGGCACAGTGGTTAGGTCACCCCATACACTATTATTACTATTCTACATGCAGGTTTTACTATTTTTGCCGAATATAAATGGAAATCCTAAGAAAATCTCTTGGCATAAAAACGCATGAAACATATGAAACATTTGATCCAATTGAAGGTTACAAATCAATGTTAAAATACTTTAATATTGTTGGTCTTGATAAAGCGATTTAAATTATTGTACCTAATATTTTTATGCTTGTAATAATTTATAAAATGTATCTCTAGTGTATAAATTATTCTATTTGATAATTGTTTGTTATCAATTAAAAATCAGTTATTTGTATGCAAATTAATAGTGGTCGCTAATGAACTTAGTTGCTTACAAAGCGACCTAAAGTGAATAAATCAAATGAAAAAAGTAAATGGAAATGGTTGGGCGTCGCCGTCGTTGGCGTCGAGGGGCGTCGGTGGGTGGCGGCGCGTCGTTGGCGCCGGGGCGCCGGGCGCTCGTGGGGCCGGGAACCGCGAGAGGCGCTGCCGGATATCGGCGTTCGTCGCCTCCAAAAAGAGATGGCTGATAAGGGAAACTTCTTGTGTGTAACCGTCGCTTCGCGTCGGCACGGAACCTCTACGTGCCCTAGTCGAAAGGTAGAGCGAAATTGGCTTTGTGGAGCGATTCACCTGACTTACGGGTCCCGCCTCCGCTTTTGTTACGTTCACGATGTTTCGGCAGCAGGCGGGCCAAGTTTGGAGGCTCATGCGTCGGTGTGGTTCGGTGCGTGCGTGAAGAGAAAGGTAGCGCGATGCTGTTTCCGGTACTCTCGCTGGCACAGGCTCCGAGCAGTTTTGAGCCGTTTTGCAACATCGTTTGTGCGTCTCAGATTTGTTTTTAATCTTAAAGAAGGGTGTGTTATTCGCGTCGGGAACTGTCGAGAGCAACACATACGTGACAATGACAATTATTTCCCAGTTCACGGTCTTTTGTGCAGAGATGATTCGGAAAACGAAGAATTTATTCACGTTAAATCACATGGTTGTGCGTGGTATTGAGGCAAAAAGTCGATGCGATTGATGAGACGAATAGCCAAACGAGTAGTCGGCAATATGGCCATGCAAGAAATGTTTGTCTGGTTACTGCGCACGGTATTTAATTCGTTCTTTTACTAGTGGAATCACCTATTTCAAAATAATTCCGACAGAATGGACGGTGAAATCGCAAAACGTATATAATTTAGACGAAACTGTCAGATAGTCAAACCGATACATTGCTCGTAATCCCAATGGCGACCGGCGAGAGACAAACAGTTTCCAGGCAGGAGGAATCTCATTAACGGAATGGAGTCCATCTGCGGACGTTTACGTTTCAATGTCCAGAGCGTCCGCGACACTGCATTATTGCGAACGGTATAAAAAACAATTTGCTAAAACCTTCCGATAACAACAACCGCCGTTAAAGGAAAGGCCGTAAAGCAGGCGAGTTAGCGAGTACAAGGTGGCTACGGCTTCTGAATGTCGGGCAGAGCGCCCGAACAAAAGCGGCCTCCTCCGCCGCCCTCACCGCCCCCGCCGCCGCCGCCGCTGCCACGCCCGCGCCCCGTTTTCCGAACCGTTTACGGCCGTGCTCATAGCCGCGGCAGTAAACTTGCCATTGGAAGTGGCAGACGATTCGCCGTCAATGAAACTGCTGCGTCCCCCTGCCTCGTCCGCGGCGTTAAATAGCGTGCTCACGCAAGGCAAATTGCTCTGGCGCCAGCGCTAGTACAGCGAGAAACGAAACAGAAGCGCCCCGAGCTGTTCCCGATCGTCCTCTCCCCGCCCCGCCCCACCCCGCCCCACCCGCCATGCCTCAGCGCTGCTGCCGATTCTCTTAGGCACGCGCATCACAGTGGTCGAAAAGAACTCATCTCTGCTGCCGTAACAAGATGTTCTAGGGTTGTTGCTCAAAAACCATTTCCTGCTCTCTGGTTCTGTAAGGCTGCTTCAGGTAATCATTTGCAAGCATTTTGTGAAACGACTCTTCATCACTTTTGATTTTAACAGACCAGTCAAATTTGAATATTTCTGTCAGTTGCTATGAAGTTTCTCTAATTCCTTCAACTCGTACTGAAACGAAAGTTTATTGAAGATACGTATGGATGAAGAACTTTTTACGAAATGGGTAATTTCGCAGAAAGTATTGAGATTCAAATTTACATACGTTATACATATTCTTACGCAGGTCTCATTCACAATGTAAGAAATATAATGGCGGAGGATTTTGAGGTGCCGCTCGTAATGAAAATATTATTGTGGGTATAAAGAAGTTGATGTATGTAAAATGGTAAATTATATTCTCTTTTTTTGCGAACTGAACTTTCTTCTCATCATTTATATGTATTTCCTTAAATTCTAGAGTGGAAAGTATGCTAAAGTAGGATAAAATAGTGTTAAACTGGTGGAAAGTATGAAGAATGAGTTGGAAATGGATGATTTCCACAAATTTTCTACACGTGTGCACCATTGAGACAATTTGTTTTTGTAAATACAGAAACATTAATATTTACAAAAATTAAACTGTATTAAATCGTACGGAGACAATTAAAATCAGTTCACATTGTTTTTTGAGTTCCAGAATCCTTAACCCTCTCTTTTACTGTTCATAGTTGGATTATAAATAAGCTAGCAAAGAGTGTTTTTTGGCAATATCTGATAATTAGATACATTTGATTTCAACATATTGGATAATAATGGTACTAGTACTAATTTACCGATAAATAACGAACCTTCTAATGCTGAAGGAATAGAAATTTCCTCATTGTAATACTTCAATGATTAATTCAAAAATAACAATTAACAATAATTAATTTAACAATGTAATACTTCACTAATTAATGATACTTCATTAATTTAATTTCAAATATGAGTGATTTCATTTAGTTCATTAACATATAATAAAATAGTCTATTTTATACAGCATTACAATACGTTGTTAGTAAGCTTAGAACATGTCACTTTCAGTTTCTCTCTCCCAATTTGTTTTCACAATATTTTTGTGACAATTCAACATTTCTTTCCGGAAGTGGGTAACAGATGCAACTATTGCTCATACAAGTGGAGCTTTTTGGTACCCAGAAGAAAAACCCTTCAATTCCCAAGAATTGTTACAAAACAAAGAATGCGGAAAATTTTATTCCCACCCACAGTGTACGGCTGATCTGGGGCCCTGCCAATTTGATGGAAGGGCTTGGGGCGAACCCGAACGTTCATAAACGAACGGAGCGCCTCTTTCCCTCGTGCCCAGTCATTGCTGTTGACGGAAGTTACTATTCGATAATCCTCGCTTTATGGCGTGGTTGAGTGAATTGCTGTTCTTCGGCATTTATTCCGTGCGTGAAGGAAACAGAGACGCAAGGTTACCGATAGTGTCCCATGTTTCCTACTTGCTTGTTCTGTTCTCGTCTCTCAAAACATCTTGATACATCGAACGGTCACGCTAATCTGGAAGCCGAGCGTGAGTGTTCCGAATCGACCGGTTTGATTGTGAATGATAGTAAGAGAATTCCAGCGGCCAGCTGTCTGATCGGTGGTAGTTTCCTTGTAGTTTTTCCGATCAGGGGAATGTAGAAGCAGTACACTAAGATGGACCCCTTTTCATCTCCTCTCACATCACATCACACACACACGCACACTCACACTTACATGCATTATACCACCACACATGTGGGGGGCTGAATGCTTGTCTGAGTTAGAGCGGTGTCTCGCTGCGGGAGATACAATTAGAAGAGAAAATAACCGCAAACCGCTATGTAAATCGGCGCCAGACCTCATGTTTCAGCGAGGAAGATACACCGCCATCTCTCAGGAAGTTTCATGCAGAACGCTTAGGCGATTCACGACTTACGTAAAAAACGCGCTCGGAAACAAGTACTCTCTCTCACTTCCCTTGGAATCATTTGCAATATAGACACACCTACCTCCTCATACAAGTCAATTACGTAGATGTAATCCAAACTGATACCAATATTTAGACCCGAACGCCTCAATTAGCTTTGTGGAAACAATTTCTTACGCATTATAATAAAAGATGCGCTAAAAAAATAATATTGATTTCTACAACTCGAAACTTCTTATTCGCATAATTGCGATGATATGTTAGCCAGCAATGCCCTAAAATTGTCAGCCACTTACAAAATTGTAAATATTATTGTAAATAAGGGTTGTATGCCTACTGGTACTTTCAACACTATATCTTCAATTTCCTTTTTTATTTTACTAATGTTGAACATATTGCTTAATAGAGGCTATGTTTTTCTTTGCGGAATTGTTAACCAGAAATGCTAATTTCTACGAATATGAGTACGAGCACACCTTCCTCATTTGAGGGAACCAATATTTTATCCAATATGTTACACGAATGTTTCGATATTTAACATTAGCAGATAACTATAATTTTTCACATGTTCAAGCAGTCATGAAACTCATGTTGAAAATTTAACCTGTTACACGTAAAAAATTTGAAATACTGAATGGTTGACAAATTCCAATGCAGAAAATAAATGTTCCCATTGTTCGAGATTATGTGGTCAACATTTTTCAACGCAGTAAAGCGAGAGTTATCAGGAACACTGGTTCTCATCTGGAAGACAATATTGCTCACATAATTTCATAGATGGTCTCTAATTTATGTAGAAATAAAAATTTGCTGGTGGCTATCTTTAACTTTCGGATTAAAAGAAAAATATCCCGTACGTTCTGACAAACCTGTTCTGACATTCGCTAAACAATCGCAATTATTCGTTTCCGTGATATTTTACTTTATTTCACTAGAACAGTATTATGCTTCCGCTCCGCCCGAGCAGTCATTAGTCGTAATTTTTCTTCTGTCCGAAGGAAACCTTTTTATTGAGTAATAAACGTGAGTAAGAGCGTCTCCATTTTAAAATGAATTCACATTTGCCATCAGTAGCGCCGTTCCGCGGAAAAAGGTACACACAGAGCGCGGCGTCGGTTGTCACGTTTCTAAGTAATTGCGTATGAAATTCAGAGTGCGCTTTGTCTTCCTCCTCCGCCGCCGCAGCGCAGGCGGCGCTGGCGGCGCTGGCGGCTCGGGGCGAGTTTCTTTGTCACCCGCTGCCCTCGCGCCCCCTCCTCCCGCCCTCCCCACCCCTCCCCCTCCCCGCACCAGCCTCTCTCCATCGCTTCTTCCTTCCTTGGCGACCCCGCCCTGCCCCTGCGCCGCACGCTTCCTCAAGTCCCTCCCCCCCCCGAAACGTTCTCGCTTTCTTGCGTTCGCCACCACCGCTTCCCAGCCGGGCGCTTTCTCCAACCCCGCTATTATGTCGTCCCCGCTCTCCTTTCCACATTCTTCACCTGCGCCGCCCGCGCCCTGCGAGGCCCCCGCCCTTCCGAAACTCGTCGCCGTGCGTGCCCGCGCTCATTTCCTACCACTCCGCGTCCACTCGCCTCGCCTCTCGTATCTGGCGCTCCTCTTTTCTTTGTCTTTCAATTTCTTCTTCTTCTCCTTTCTCCTCCTCCTCTTCTTCTTCATTTTCTTCTTCTTATTCGTCGGTGTGCTTATACCGCTTTCTCCTCTCTTCAATTCTCTTCCCTCTAATAGATTTTTTTTTATCATTTCTGTTGAGCGCCTCTTACCCTCCTAAAGTGCTTCATCACGTTAACAGATCTCACCTCTTTAATAAACTTATTAAGATTTTCCTAATGTTTGTTTTCTTCGCAATCCACGTTCACTAACTGTAATTTTGCGTAATTTCACCGAAACAGGTTCAAACTGCATTGCAACGTGCTCAGTGCCGTCTCTGTCGTCACTATTGCCACCCACCACCTCCCCATCCGGCCATATCCCCATCCGACCGCCCCAACTCTGCCACCCGGCGTCTCTGCTACCCCCGCTACCGTGCCCCCGCCCCCCGCGCACCCTGCCGCCGGCGCTCGCCGACGGTGCCTGCCTCTCCCCGAAATGAAACTGCAGCCCGTTTTCCCCGCCACTTTTTCTCGCCGAGCCGTAAATATTGATGATCATATCCGCACTTGACGCCACCTTATTCTCTCGCTCTGTCGTCGTAAATGCGGCGGCGGCGGCGGCAGCGGAGCGGAGGCGGGTGCACCGGCGCTTCCAGAGGCTCAGAAGGTGCGTGAGGCGCGCAACAACGGGAGACGAAGCGGAGGACGGAAAGAAAGGAAAGGGTGAGGAGGAGGAGAAGGATGAGGACGGATGGCCGTATTGATGGCTGACATGACGTCTGCTCTGCAGAATGGACGAGCGAAGAAATGTCCAGCTCTTGGTGACTACTTAATGGAAGATTGAAAAAGGAATCGCAGATGCAATCTTGAACTAACTGCGTGTTTCTTGTAGTAACTAGTGGGTAAAATTATAAAAGAGTCCAAAAGTAAGCCTAATTAAGTGTTAGAGAACAGGAAAGAGGAATGTCTGTGAGTAAACTGAAAGAGATGACGCTATTAGTGCACGAGAACGTTGAATCATGAAAGTAAGGATGTAAAGGACCGAAAAGTGAAAGCTCATTCTCTGACACTGAGTCGCAGGACGTATATGAATGCGATGAATAGAAATGAGTAATAAGAACTGGATGAGTGCAGAAACCGGAAGACGACGCAAGAAATGTGCAGGGCATTGCGATTAAAGCAGAAACACAAGGCGACGTAAGGGGAAACGGGGACGATTCCGAAGGAGGAGGGCGGCGGAGGGAGCAAGAAACAAGGGAAGCTTCTTGCTTCTGGGTTCTCTGCGGACACCTGCTCTCCGCCCAATGGAGCTCGGAGGGCTGGGGGGGGGGCACGTCTTTTCCTTCCGTTCTCCCTCCGCTTTCATCCTCCTAGACTGCCGCATTCCGAGCGTCCTGCCCTACCTTTCCCGGCGCTGTTGCACCCTACCCTCCCGGACTTCGTTCTGCTCCGTTCCTGCCCCACATCGCGGCATCGCCGCCCCGCCTCTCCCGACGCTGTTGTACTGTGCTTCTCCCCGCTTCGTCACTTACTCCATCCCTCGCCGCTGCACCTCATCCCGTCCTCCCCTCCTTCACCCCGCCCCGGCCCGCTCACGTCCCGTTCCTCCCCGCCTCGCCCCGTCATCTTCCTCCCTCCACACTCCCGCCACGCAACGCTAGGCCCGCCATGCAACGCTAGGCCCTGGCCGTGGTCGTTCCTCATGACACCACTCCGCCCCGCTAACCTCGCTCCGCTCCCGCCGCACCACCCGTCCTCACACTGCTCCGTTTCTACGTCGCTGCACCCCTTGCCGCACCGCACTGCCCCGCCTCGCTCTCCTTCGTCCCTCCCTGTTCCGCCCCGTCGCGTTCCGCTTCTGTCGTGCTCGTACCCTAAACGGACCTCGCTCCGCTTTCTTCCCTGCGCTGCAATCCCTCGGCAGCAGCCAGCTTCGGGGGTTGTGGCAATGGCTGAGAACGGCCGTAGCGGCAAAGGCAACGCCGGGGACGCCAGCGGCGACGAGGACATTAGCAGCGACGGTAGTGGTGGTGATAGTGGCTGCTGCTGGCACAGTGGCGACAGGTGTAATGGCCGCGGAGGAGATAGAGACTGTGAGGGAGGTATCGTGGCGGGGGGTGGGGGAGTTGAGGGGAGGCCGGCGGGCAACGGTGGCAGCTGGCCCCGGCGGCTTCTAAGGCGCGACGTTGCCTCGGCACAAGTGGCCGTAATGCGTCTTTATGACATCCATTAGGATTTGCGCTTTTCAGACCGTAAAATTAAGCACATCTTGCGGGTCCTGCGTTCATCCTAACCGCTATCTACACGTCCTTGCGCTGTCCAAACCATTCGCCGAATTTGATGGACTCCAAAATAGAGAATTTAAGCGTTCAACCCATAGAATGACTGCTTTTAAATTTATATATTTTTGCTTAGAATAATTATGAGGGAGTTATACAGAGATGAATAATTGTGTGTAATAATATTAAGAACATTAACCAAAAAAATTTCAGACCATTCTTTAATGACTCTCGCATATGCTTGTTGCAATATAGTAATAATTAATATAGAAAATAATTATTATTTTCATTGACGTCAAAAATTTTAAAGTGGCGAACTACACTGAGCAATTGTTCTTTAATTTAATCACCATTATAACTTAACCTCCGCTTACCTATTTGATTTGGGGGCTACAACATTTTTCATGCCAATCTGTGACCGACGCTTATTAATATATTTTAATTATTTTTTGTATTCCTCTGAACAAATAAAACTGACTAATATCACCCTTAACGTATTAAAAATATCACAAACTGGAAAATAACAGATCTGGGATGGGACTTTTCATCCACTTACTTGGCAACCTATGAGGAATACAAGGTCATCTTCTTGACATTTTCCCTAATCCCGATGCTACTATGTTCATTTCTTGCTTATCCTTGAAGTAAATAAATAAAAAGGAATCTGTGAATAAGTCATTCTTTATGTAAATATTTACTATAGAAATCATATATCGAAGATATTAACAACAATTTATTCACTATGTAATTAAATACAGAATCTATGTGGTATTCCCATAAGATCTCATCGATAAAACTCAAGTGGCTGCATTTTGAAGACTGGTGATTGGAGCTATGAATAGAAACGAACCCTCCACGCGTCGATGACGTTTTGCGTATCAGGAAAGCGATGAGTGTATTCTGCTGAGAGGCGCATGTCACGAGAAGGGAGAGTCTCCGGGGAGGCCCGTGCCAAGAAAGTTTTTGCTCTCCGCTGGAAGCCCTATCTACAGCTACAGCACCAGTGAAAATCAGCATCAGCCCCTGTCGTGCTTCTCGTCCTTCCACGCTCTTTCCTTATTGTGTGCGTCCTATAGCGGTTTTCTTCTCCCTCTGATAATGCATTTCTCTGCCACCGTCGTAATTGCGCCATTTGTTGCTGAACATTTCTTACTTCTTTTTTTTTATTGTTAACTAGTGGACCCGGCACTACTTCGCTGTTGCAAATGTATTACACTTCACACGCTACAGGTCCCGTGATTGTTAATCACGTTTTACGCTATGCCCTGAAAGTTTTAATAGATGAAAGACTTACCCGCGAGTATGGGTTTGTTCTTGTCCTGATTTGGACATGGTGGTCAAGTATCCTTGTGTTGAAACGTTCTCCTTCAAGTTTGGGTATGCAATCGCTACGACGCTGTCTTGGAGAAATTTGATTTACTTGTCCGAGATAATGTTCAAGTATATAGCGATTTTCTTAACTTGGCCCCTGACGGGAATCAGCTGTTTCCGATTTCATCCAATCGGGAGCTTGAACGTCACCGTAGTGACGTCACTATAGCGAAATATAAGCTTCCGATTGGATGGTAGCGAAACAGTTGATTCCTGTCTGGGGCAAAGTTAAGAAAATTGCAGTATAATAATTGGGGCCGATATTTCACAAATCGTAGGGGCAGAATATGCAGCGAAAATGCGCTTATTACTTGAGGGTGCGGCGGGTTCCGGAGAGCTTTTGTTCAGATGCTGGAGGTATTCTCGCGGTGGGGTGACAAAGTAAAGTTGAATATCTCTGTAGAAAATACAAATGTATGGTAATGACGCAGCTTATAAAAACGGCACCTGGCAAGAAACATCCCTCCAAGGACAGGACATCTATATTTGTCTACCGAGAGTGAAAAATCAAAGTAATCTTTTGACATGCATACCTGGCAGTTGACATAGATCCACAGTTAAAATTTAATAGCCATGTGAACAAAGTTTGTTTCAAAACTAAAGCTCTTTTTATGAAGCTGAGAAGAATTGCGGGTACTGAGAGACTGTTCAATCAATTTGCACTCTATACCATTTACAAATGTGCGTTTATACCCATAATTGCATACTGTGACTCTGCCTGGGCACGTGAAACTCAAAAAAGTACTTATTCAGAAAGAATTGAACAAAGCACGAAGATCAGCTCTCCTAGCTCTCACTGAAACTTATAGAACCACATCCACGTCTGCTCTGCAGGAGATCTCGGGGGCGTATGCTTCTAGACCTTGTGGTGCAGATTGTGGCAGCAAAATATCAAATTCGGCAACCAAATATCGAGGTCTGGATCGATGGGGAATCCATCGAGTTCAGTGTTCTAGCGGGAGGCCCTGAGGGCTGTAAAAGCTCGAGCTACTGCCGCGTGGCAACGCAGGTGGGAATTGGAATCCACGGGCAGAGACACATATGCCTTTTTACCCAAAGTGAAAGCTTGTAACGCACGACATTAAACGCTTCAGGCCCACAGCGGAAATGGCACAAATTATTTCCGGGCATGGCCCATTCAGCAGCAAACTCCATGATCTCGGCCTTAAGATTCCCCACTTGAGATTTCTGGGGAGAGGAGACCGCTCTGCATCTGCTCTGTGATTGCCCGATGTGGTGGAACCGCCGACACAGATTTGAAACAAAGCATGGTGTCCAATTAAACACCTGCATCCTTCCAAGTTTTGTGACAATCGCCAGATTTGATTATGATTTTCAGCAAATATAAAGAGAGATTATATCGAAACAAAAATCCAATAATGTCTAAGGTCCATAAAATGGGTTGTCAGTGGAACTCACTGAGTTAGTGGGATATATGCTTACCTTGTGAACACCCATCCTTAATTTGACAACTGACATCCAAATTCGAAACTGTACGTATGTAAATAGGCATGTGGTTGAGGATGAAATAACACCGCCTCTTAAAAATATTAAATGTTCTTAAAAATAAATAATCAAGAGCAAATTAAAAATGTATGAACCAAATACATAAATATAATAAGTAGCATGTAAAGTATAGTTATTAAAGAAGCGTAAATGTAATGCAGCGTGAGAGTCTGGCAGAGGGGCCACCGCCCGGGCGCCGGCCTCTCTCGTCTGCAGCAAATGCCAACGATATCGGTCTGCTTTGCAAGTTGAAGATCAAATAAGCACATATACTGTTCAGGGGCGCTTGAGGTCAACATAAACGTATAAAATCATCATCAACTCACGTCTACGTGCGGTAGACATACGCACATTCTTTTTTGAATTGAATTGAATTCTAGTTGTACTACGTCTATATTTTCGCGCAAGTGCTAGCAAAAAGTTTTATCGCAATCGGATGAACGGTACGCAGCGCTTAAAATCAAACGAACAAACAAACTTTGATTTTTAATTTTATTATTAATTATTAATAACATATTTCGATTACGACGTACTTGATGATGACATTGGTGAAAGCATTTATCAACTTTATATGATTAGGTACATCGCAATCGACATATTTTATAAATATTAACTTTTGCTGATGTTGGGAAAAAAATAACTTTTTTCGGATTATGTGGTTTAATTTTTATCTATTGTTGTCGGCTATTGGCCAGTTACTTCTCATGTTTTCAAGTCTACTGGCTTTGATGCGCTGCAATTTGTCAACACAATGTGCATGACTTCATCCTTTAAGTCGTATCCAGTTACTATATTTCTGATAAAAGCAAGTTTAACTGTCTATGGTGGAAACTTATTATTTTTTCAACCTAATATTGAAGACAAATTTTACGATAAGCTTTTGTTGTTTAAAGGTTCTCTTCCTTTGTTCTGTTGGATCTTCTTGATATCGTTTGTAAACATCTCCATTCTGTATTTTTGCGTCGACTAGCGCCTTTTACGCTATCCGAGGACAAAGTAATAATAAAAGAATTTGAACATTTTTTGAAAAAAAATTGAAAATACTGGTGAGGCGTGTGTAGTTGTTCCTTTAAATATTGTAGAGGTGTGATTTCCTTTAAATCGATCGAGAAATATCTGTTTTTGAGAAAATCGTTTGAAAGGTTTTGTCGCTAACGCAGACAGACTGATGTTTTGCCGTGAATCAATTTTTGTTAGCAAGGACCGAGAAAACTCGCATTCTGATTACACAATGTATTAGAAGAAATAATTTACTATATAAATTCTGTAGTGGAAGCAGTCTTGTGGTACTCTATAATTAAAATTTCAGGGTCACCGAAGTATCAACCACAATTACTAGAGGCAAACACAACTACTAATTGTGGTTGATTCCTCTATTACCCTGAAATTTTAATTTACTATATAGTGTATGAACAAGATTTATCCACTTTTTCGTTATCAGGACCCGTCAATAAGAGTTTTTCTGTAAAAAAATCGCCATTTTCTGGCGCACGATTACAATATTTCCTTTTCTTACAAAGTAAGGGCGGAGAAAGTAAAAAGGAAATGCCAATGCCAGATTTAAACGCATAATATTTTGAGTCGGTAGGAGGCATGCTATATAGATATATTATTGGTATCGACTTTTAAAACATTTTTTTACCATACGAGAATCCTTGTTCCATTCTTAATTGTCACCACCTTGTAAGCTTGTTAAATGGCGTCGATCGTGCTGATTTATTTGTGTTGCGAATCCTTGAACGTTCTGCAACAGTTAGCTCTGATTGAGAAGAATATGGACCACCACCGTAAATTGAAGCACTCAGAAACAAGTTCTTTCGTGAAGATTTCTAATAAATCCAGATAAGTAACACTGCTAAGATCAGATTTATCATGGTGCTAAATAATTTACATATCACAACACGTTAAGTTGGTCATGGTATAAATCTGACACGTTTGAACGGTCTTCAGTTTTAGAAACTGAAAATATTAATTCTGTTTTTGGATGTTAATAAATGTATTTTTTTTTAATTTTTAAATTTAATTTTTGGAATTTTTTTAAAATTCTGTTTTTTACAAATTATTAAATCAAGCATCGTCTGTTGTTGCTTCTGGAAATGTGAAAGGTGAATTGCTTGGTGTTCGTAACGTATGTACTATAGATTGGTAAATTAACGTCAACAAAAAATAGGAGACTATTGCCAAAGTCGTACCTACAAGAAATATTTTTTTTCAGGTAGGTAAATTATTTGAATTCAGGCTTAGATTAACAGTTCTTAATGTCTTTCTTAAATGATAGTGGAATCTTGGGTTAGGTTAATAAAGAAAAATTACATTTTACCATTAGTAGCAAAGTTTAGGCTGACGTTGGGCCATCGTTGGGGCTACATAAAACATAGTTTAGAACAAATTAATCAAGCAAGATACAAACAATTGGACTTGTTAGTGTTGAATTACAATTGAAAAACAATTTACATACCAACATTGTATAATAATTTGTTACGTGTAATATATCTACATTGTTTGCATGTGAATGCTTTCGTATCGCTCTGTACCACCAGCACATTCATGGTTATTATTCTGCCTCATTGTGTCTATTAGATGGCTACAAACAGTGCATCTCTGTAATAATTGTTCGACTTCCGCTTTCCTGGTTCGCCACTTTACCACGGAGAGAAAATGTCGATTTTCTGGCCTATTTCTGCACCTGCTAGCAGCAGGATGGATATTTTTGCAAGAACAACACAAGAATATGTGCGAGGAAACATTTAATTAAAACTGGGGGTAATTATGATGAAAATGAATGAGATGTGATAAAACGATCTTCAATGCATTTTACAAATGTTTGACACGGGAGATTATGAGTGGAAAAGCATGTTCTGCCTTAAGTTGCAGAAATGTCTTTGGTTTGGCATTAGTAACTACAGCTAGTTCATTCACCTGTCTCTTCCGCTACTTTCATCAGGGCGAATGAACTTGTGGCCCTTGAGGAAGGCAGGTAATGTCTCTTACGTAATATTGTGTGGCTGGGCCTCCTCGGCGTTAACCGTGGTTGCCTGTCGGCGGGGTTGCCTGTCGGCGGGGTTGCCTGTCGGCGGGGTTGCCTGTCGGCGGGGTTGCCTGTCGGCGGGGTTGCCTGTCGGCGGGGTTGCCTGTCGGCGGGGGTTGCCTGTCGGCGGGGTTGCCTGTCGGCGGGGGTTGCCTGTCGGCGGGGTTGCCTGTCGGCGGGGTTGCCTGTCGGCGGGGTTGCCTGTCGGCGGGGTTGCCTGTCGGCGGGGTTGCCTGTCGGCGGGGTTGCCTGTCGGCGGGGTTGCCTGTCGGCGGGGTTGCCTGTCGGCGGGGTTGCCTGTCGGCGGGGTTGCCTGTCGGCGGGGTTGCCTGTCGGCGGGGTTGCCTGTCGGCGGGGTTGCCTGTCGGCGGGGTTGCCTGTCGGCGGGGTTGCCTGTCGGCGGGGTTGCCTGTCGGCGGGGTTGCCTGTCGGCGGGGTTGCCTGTCGCGGGGTTGCCTGTCGGCGGGGTTGCCTGTCGGCGGGGTTGCCTGTCGGTGGGGTCCATCCAGGTAGTATCTCTCACCAGTGCGCACCCCAGGGCGCTGCCCACTCACAATAGCAAGACGAAGAATGACGCGCGTCCGCAAGTCCCTATTGGCGCGCCCGTGGCCACCACCCTTTCACGGGAGTGGTACTACCTCGGTGTATAGCGGTGTATATTTCGTCAGCGTTCGATTGAGAGTTGGCTCAGTGCATCAACTGATGTCACTGTAGGGCCACTCACCAGGAGCTCCTTAGTTCGAGTCCCGACGACGGCAAGATTTTCGACACTAGATTCTCAGCTAGGTCGAATTCAGCCGTTGTCTGGAGGAGAATTCTAGCGGCTGGCTGCTCTGATCGGTAGTTTTCCGTGGTTTCACCGATCAATACCAAGCGAATGCTGAGCAGTACCCTAACAAACGGGCCACGGATCGCGCGCGATCTTTCCTTCCTCTTCCTTTTCCTATCCTCACCCCCTTATACACACAGTAGCATGCACTACCTTACCTGCCGGGAGACCGGTCGGGGGCTTAGAGCTTCTCCCGGCTGGGACGCTTCCCCACTGGTTGGAGATACCTGGTTGGGGAAAACCCCGTTAGTCGACGGTAGGTCGGTGCCGGATCCGCCATTCAGCGGGGGAAGATCACAACCATCTCCGAATGAAAAACATCCACTACACTGACGGACTAATGACCTCAGGAAGTTGACGCGCCCGGAATCACTAACAATCAATAGAGCGTTCGCGACCTGTGCGAGAACGGACGCCGTATTTATCTCTACTCCGGGCAAGAAACTGCACTCGGGAGAGAGCTTCTGTCGGTTACGTAGGATACAAGTGTGGAATCGACTTCGTCTAATGAATCCTTGCCGAAAATGCAATTGCTTCCCTTAAAGTAAAATATCAGAATTGGAATGAGCGACTGCGCCGCTTGAAATAGAAGATCTGATTGATTGAGGTTCTATACTTCGAAACGAGGATGGCTGAGGCCCTCTGCCTGTGTACTGGCGGATCCAGGGGGGGGCATGAAGACCACGCCCCCCGAAAAGGCCTAGACTTTTCATTTACCTTTCTTTATTTGGCAAAATTGATCTGAATATTTATGTTAGATTTACATAATTATTTAAACCATAATATTGTATAGTATCATATCTACTGTGCATAAATAATATACAATACAATAACAAATATGTTTATTATTTAACAAAAATCTACCATGGCCCCTCCCAAAATAATCGGGTGGATCCGCTCCTGCCCCTGTGGGAGTGCCGATTCCTCTGATTCACCAAAATTCAATCCTCGGCGTGCGTGGACGGGGAATCTTTGCACCAATTTCCACACTGGCATTTGAAAAAAAAACATCGTTGCACGCACGAGGGGTGTTTCCCATGATTTCATTTGGCTTGACTTCTGCACCAGATGTGTTCCCCGTGCCCTGTTTCGCGGCGGCGCGGCGGGGATCGGTGCAGTATAGGTCGCTCGACACGCGCAGATCCTCCTCCTCGAATGAGGTTGTTCGGTACGCGTCGAATTGTGTTCGTCCCCGCGCGGCTCCTACTGGAATCGCGCTCGGTCACTTTCGCTCGCCTCTGGGTCGAAATATCATCAATCTGGGTGGTGGCGTGCTTTCGTGCTTTGTGCTTCGTCGCCATAAAGAACGTCCCAGGAATCCACTCATGGCAGGCTGTGTTCTGCCTCCACCGTCGCTCGACCCAGAGAGGCGCTGCGCCCACTCGCGGCGTCAAGAATATTCTTGCTATGCTCGAAAGGGATATTCGTTTTATTAAATGAGACCGCGTACTGCTGCACCATTCTTCAAACATCTAACTCAAATTCCTTATTCATAATACACTATTTCATATTCATTCATTTCATACATATTGAAAGAAACAAACTAAATTTTGCAATCTATTAATATACAAATTAATTACTTCAACATATATACATGGTGTCCGTGGAGGAAGCGTCGAAAATTCGAAAATAAGCCCTTAAGACAAATTGAGGCATATTTTGTCCAGTAAACTATTTGGATATTCTGAATGGTTGAACTGCAATAAGCACTCAAAATTTGGTTTGAAAAAACAATTCTTTCTAGGCACAAATTTGCATTGCAGAAGTATAAGAAACACTCCAGAAATATGTAAATTGTTTATTATTTGCAAAAAGAAGCGAATACATTTGTTCAAAAAGAAAAATTAACCGACAAATAAAAAAGGAGTCGAATTTTGTAAATTGGGATGATGGTCGGGAAATGAGTTACAGCGATTAGCAAAATTACTAACAAATATTTGGTAAACAAACGAAAAAAGGTGGTATGTTGCATCAGATTCATGATTTTGTCATAAGACATTTGGTCGCCGTTGCGAGCACATCAAAAGATATTTGCTTGCCGTCGCGAGCACATGTAAAGCTAGCTAGTCATTTTACTAGTTCGGCAGATAGAACGTTTAGTTGTGAACGAAAGCAGTCTCGAATAGGAATGTCCACCTGAGACATTCGCGTATAACTCTTTATGTAAAAAGTGTAAGTTGTTTAATATTAGATTTAGGACATTAAATTGAACATTGCTTTATCATCAAATAAGAAGGTCAAAAGATTACTAGTGGTCAACGGGATTCTTCGGGGAAGATTCTTAACTTTGGCATCGCGGGCTACGAAGAGGATTTCAATTTCACAAAATGTAAGTGCCACGAAAAGTATCTTGCAAGATAGCCGCATTATTCTTTGCAAACAAATTATTAGGATTTTTTATTGAAGGAAAGGATTTTAATTAGCAAAATACATATACAATTTGGTGTCACGCAGAATAATTTATACAGTAAAATATTGTAAATAATACATGCAATAGCAGCAATAAATAATGTAATTGTGTTATATAATTGTCACCTTGTTGGAAGCTATTACGCTCGGAAAATATGTTCCTCAGTCGTATAGATTCCAAATTGTGACCATGTTACCAAGTAACAATGCGTTTTAATAATTACATTTGTTCAAAGAATTGGTCGGCCCGATCGGGATTCGAACCCGAGCCTTTGAAACCATTTGCAATATCTCTAAGTATTTATTAATAATCTTCCCCATAATGCGTCGGGCATAGTCAATTTGAAACGAATTTAAAATCTCTGGAAATTATTAACACAATGTGTCCGACTTTCTGCAAACCAATCTGAAATATGTTGCCATAAACCAGAGGGCCCGGGAATATGGTCGTAAACCAGAAGGCCCGGGTTGGAATCCCGGTCGGGTCGACCAATTCTTTGAACAAATTTAATTGTGTTATAAAACATGAAGGCTAATTTGTATTAATAGCCAACCGCACCAATCCGCAGATCAACCATTTTGTTTTCTTCTTGAATGAATGAATTTTCAACATTTGCCTATTCCGTACTGGATGGGACGTCGGCCCACGTAACTAATGTTTAATTGTAAAGCATATGGGAGTGAGGCATAAATAAATTACTAAGATCAATAGTTTCAAGCACTTATAAGTTCACAATTGCCAACATATTTCAGATTAGTTTGCACAAAGTCGGACACATTGTGTTAATAATTTCCAGAGATTTTAAATTCGTTTCAAATTGACTATGCCCGACTCATTGTGGGGAAGATTATTAATAAATACTTAGAGATATTTCAAATCGTTTCAAAGTATATACATACAACTTTAAACTACTTAATGTTAAGTACACCCCCCAAAAAAACTGACCACAATAGGTCTCTCAAAAAGGAATTGTACTGGAAACTTATTACATTAGATTTTTACTTAAATTTTAAATCTCAGTTAGTTAAAAAAATCAACCCTACATTAGGAATAAAATTTACAGCTCTTAACTTAAGCAATCTAGAGCTTAAAAATTGCCAAAAATGTATATTCGGATAAAAAATTAAAGGAACAATTGATAATCCTTTCTGATAATATTCGTTTAAATATTTTTTGAAATTGTTTACGATTCAAAATTACACGAAAACTAATCATTAACAGTTCCAATTTATTAGGGACTGATTATTTCTTGTTATTCTGTTTATTGTGTTCTTATTACATACACACAACCTTTCGAGGCACGTGTTTTGGCCTTATTATTAGGCATTCAAAACTCATTATTCAACATATTTATATTTTCTAAAGGCTCAATCACAATTAAAATTATTTTAATCATGTTATTATAAAATTAAATTATTTTAATTCATATTTAATTGTTTGTACAACAAACCATTAAAAAATTATTGAAAAATCAAAACATTAAAAAAAGAAAACAAATAAAGTATCTACAATCAGTGCATAAAGGACGAAAATAAAAAAGTATATAAAATAAGCAATAAGTACTTTGTACCTATAACCAATAACACTGAAAAACAAATTTTAAAAGTTGGCGGATATCTCGGTAACTAACACTTGTTCTAAGATAAGTGAAAAGTGCTAATTCAATATATGCAAACCATTTGTCTCTATCACCCAACGTTTTTAGATATACGTCTTCAATCATTTGTATTTCATTAGAATATTTTTTGTTACATGGAATACTAATGAAGATGAAATTAACTTAGAAAATAATAAGGTTCAGTCACGTGGCACGCATACTATTGTAGCTTCGTGGCGCGCTGAAACGGTGACAACACGCGGTAATTGGTCGGATGTTAAACAAAGGGTGCAGAAGATGACGCATTGGTAATTTCTGCCCAGCGCGGACACGGCGTGGCACGGCGGAGGCAATGGGGGCGGCGGGTAGCGCCGAAGGGCCTATATAACGGCACGAGAACAATGCCTCCGTCTTCTTGTTTCTCAGCAGCGTCAGCGTGCGGTTGTATGTAAGTTTGTGCGAGTGGCGCACGTAGACAAGGGGCCTTCAATTCATTGTCGTGACGAGCGAGACATGCTATTAGGTCTCAGATGTAGAGCGGTGTGGTAGCCATTCGATTAAATTCCTCCTAGTAGTGGGATCTATTTAGTTAGTTAATTGTAAGCAGTGAAATTTGTTATTTGTTATTTGTGACTACGGTCTAGTTTATGAATAAACTCACTGTTCTTACAACCCACTCTCTTCTGTGTTTTGATTACACCCGTATGACGCCACACTATAAAGTAATACAGTAATCCCTCAACGTTCGCGAGGGTTAGGTTCCCAAAAATCATCGCGAATGTTGATTGTATCCTGCAATGAAGAAAGGTGGATTAGGTTCGTGGACTCGAGAAAAATGTTTAAAAAGAAAGAAAAAACCTCACGAACAATTTATTGAGCACCTGAGCACTACAACATAGAGAATTCACAATTAGCTTCTTAAAAAGATGATATCAAACAATATTAGGAAGTTATTACGAAGGGCAAAATATTTGGTAATTTTTGTTTGTTTTGCCGAACTGCTCATTGTCTTAAAAATCTCCAAATATGGAAGAGGTGCTGCTTCTATTTCTCTCTTAAAATTCAAAGTTCTTTCCATATTCGTATCGCATTCGAATGCCTTTTCCACCAGAGCATGTGAAGTTTTAGAATTTCACTAATGTTTTTTACATTGAATTTGCTAGAGGACGCATGTTCTTCCGTTGCTTCATCTTCACTTTCGAGGAGCGTTTCTTCATTGATGATGTCCCGAAGCTCGTCTTCAGTGAGGCCATTGTCATGAGAATTGCAAAAATCCTGAATGTCTTTTATGGTTCGATTAAAATAAGTTGGTGATTGACAGTTGCGATTGGAAGGGAGCGACGTTGACAGGTTGTGTACCACTGAGCACGTGTTCGCGGGACACGAAAATAAACACTTTAAATAAATACTTATTAAAGTAACCAAATCATACACTCATATTGTATGAAGTTACAACTTCATAAGAACGACTGTCAATCAAAAAACTTATTTTAATCGAACCATAGGTTTATGTCGTCAAAGCCCTCGCCTCCATTTTGACGTGTCAATTTTACGATTTCTGCATGTTGTTCCTCAGTCACAGAATTTCTTTCTATAGCTACTTGCGGCCAAAGTTTATGCCAACAAGAATTGATAGCAGGTGGCGTTATTTCTTTCCAAGAATCACCAATATCGGCAATACAATCAGCAGTGCTAAATTTTTTCCAACATGAAGTCATTGATGCTTCCGAATTTTCTTCAACGGAGTCCAAAATTCGTTTGAAAGATCTCCTTGTATAGTATGCTTTAAAGGCAGCAATAACTCCTTTGGATCATCCAAAGGTTGAATGAGTGAAGTCGTGTTAGGAAGCAGTAAAATCTCTTCAACTTTCGCATGGGCACTTTTTAAGATCTCTGGATGTTCTGGAGCATTATCAATGATTAGGACGGCTTTAAAGGCAAGATTTTTGGATAAGAGATATTTTTTTCACCTCAACAACAAAGCATTCATTAAACCAATCCAGAAATAAAGAACTTGTCACCCAGGCTTTTTTGTTTTCTCACCAGGAAACAGGTTTTTTTGTTTGCTCGCCAGGCAACTGGTTTTTAATTTTTCCTATTAATGCACGAGGGTTTTCAGATTTGTAGATCAGCATTGGTTTCACTTTAAAATCGTCAGATGCGTTGGTACAAAAAAGAAGAGTCAATTTGTGTTTGCTAGCTTCGAAACCTGGAGCAGAACGTTCATTTTTGGAAAGGATTGTTCTATTTGGCATCTTCTTCCAATAGAGCCCGGTTTCATTAGCGTTCAACACTTGATCTGGAACATACCCTCCATGTTCAATAATTTCGGCAAGATTTTGGAAACTTTTGTGCCGCAACTTGATCGGCTGACGCTGATTCGCCAACTAACTTGATGTTGTGTAAATGATGCCAATGTTTAAAATGTTCAAACCATCCCTTACTCGCTTCAAATTTGAAAGATGAACATCAGTCTTTGTTAAAGTGATCCAATATTTTCTTTGCCTTTGCTCTAATCAATCGCGAACTGATAGGAACACACTTTTGATTAAGATCTTCAATCCATGCACTAAGGGCTTTTTCCGTTTCTTCCAATGTCTTATTTCTTACTTGAGACACTTGTTTCGCACTAACCAAAGAGCTAGTGGCAACTCTGTTTCTAATGGCACTTTTACTTTTTTTAATGGAACGCACAGTCGATTCGTTAATATTAAAAAAACGACCAACAGCAGAGGCACATTCACCTGCATGTAATTTGTCTAACACTTGTGGCCTCGTTTAATCACTCAGACACAGACACGAAGGATTCGTAACGAAACAAATTTATTAGACTAAGAAATATATATATATATATATATATATATATATATATATATATATACACACACAAGGTTGCACAATTCATTCACTTTGTACGTGCTTTACGGAACCCTCCTAAAAACAGCTTATCTTAGCCGCCACCTGCGACTGCTTTGCGAGTCCCCCACCCGCCCTTGCTTGACCGCAAGAACAGCGACCGCTTGGACGCGTCGCTAAAGATGAGACTTTCGTCTTCCCGGACGAATCCGGCCGCTCGCCCCCGGAGCGAAGTGCGTGAGCACTTAATGAAGATACCACTCGGCTCCGTGCCGCAAATGTATCCTGCTAATAATGCCCTTATTTAACCTTAAATAGATTCGGTCACATGACCGACCGATCATCTGATTTACTCCCACTCCGTCTAAAGTGACGTGGGTGCCCCCTGTGACCTCCCCATCCCAGAGCTAGAGCGCCGTGGTGACGTCTACAACCTACCACTGACGTGTCTTACCGCCCCCTGGCCTCAGCACCCTTCTCCTTCCTGGAGCAGCCTAAACCCATCTTAGACACGCCCCCTTCCTGCTCAGCCTAAAGGTCTGTCTATTTGTGGCTTCCATAGACAAAGGCACATCCTGTCTTTTATGTATGCAAGCGTCACTATGCCACACACTTTAATTTTCTCTGAAAGAGGCATAACTCTCTTTGCTCTCTTCGGAGGTGCTGACAATCTGCGAACCGCTTTCTGTCCTTGGTCAATCTGTACTAGAGGAATAGCACGTTATATTTGTATTTCTGCGAGCTGCAACCACGACGTCTGCCACTCCACCTGCTGTCTACACGGCACCCGACGCCCCCTGTCTTGTCAACCCTTCAATCCGAGCGCTCTTCCAACTCCGCTGCCCATCCGGGCACATCATCAGACATACACACACACACACACACACACACACACACACTAACACTAACACACACACAGTCCGAGTTGGAACAGTAGTAGGAAAAGTGTAGTAGGGGTTGGGAAGCGCAATTTTCATGTAAGCAGTTCTTATCTGTTTCTTGATAAGTGTTCTGTTTCCTACAGGGTCTATTGTTAAGAATCAGATTATATTGCAGAACATAATAAATTGAGCTTCGGGTCTGTCGAGCTGGTTTCTTTTGAAGAACAATCTGCTCGCTGGCAAGAAAAGAGTGGGACGGTCAAATGAAGTCGCGACGTGGACGTCGCCAATGTTGAAACCGGTAGCATTTCGCTAATCGCGAATGTTCGAAACTCGCAAGTAGCGAATCCGCGGATGTGGAGGGAGATTTGAATTTCTTGGCTGTATTTTTGCGTTTGGGCTGAGCATTTAGCATGTCACGCCGAAGTGTCCAGCAGTAGTTAGCTAATATTGCTGCACTCCTTTAACCATGATACGTTACTCCATCAACGAGATTTCCTGGTGAAAACCATGTTCGTCACTGACTAAACCTAGGTTTTCGGGGAAGAAGACAAGATGCAAATCAAGGAGATGAATTTTGAGGGACATGTTGACACCCAGCTTTTTGTAGGCATTGATGAACTTCCTGACAACATTTACATAGTAGATTTATAATTTCCAAGAAAATTGACTACAACTGATTTGAATGCCCTCCATGCACTTTTGTCAGTATCATTCAACATGTCTTGGACGTGGCTATCAGCAATTCCCCTCCTTATTTGTGCACCTGTGAACTCACCTTTTCTCACTTTCATATAACTCAACTTAGGAGGTATAGAAAAACATCAGAGTCATTGTATGGTGCCTTCATAAAATGTTTCATGATTCTCAGATTGATCTGAAGCGGTGGCATGAGTACGCTGTCAGAGTGAATCAACGGCACACTAAGGACATTTTTATTTCCTGGTTGCATTCTAGTTTTGATAACCTAATTTTTCTTTAGGCAGTGGTGCTTTCTATCTCTACTGTCCTACTTCCAAATAAATCATCAGTACTTGTTGTACCCTGTCTGAAATTGCCATGGGAATGGTGATGATTCTTAATTCACCATAGGTAAACAATTTATACTTGTGATGCGTAATATCTCAAATGTTACACATCACAAGTATCCGTCCGCCACCATGTTAAGTGTTTATGCGATTCTCTTTGTTATTGTGCAAAAACCTAAATAATAGATTATCAAGAAATCTAAATAATGATTGCGTTAGGTGTAGTCCAGCACGCGAGGACTCGTGCTACGAATGGACACACGAGTGACAGAATACTGAAAAGAAAAACGAAAAAATGACAAATTAGTAATACTATTTCGAAAATGCTTTAAGGTCTTACCTTAAATATAAATATTTTCACAGACGACGAAAATATTTTGTGGCGTTGCGTGAAAATATGCAAAAACATGGGAATAAAATATTGATGAATGGTATTCCACGAAAATGAATTTTTGTCGATATCTTAAAAATCTGACGTGACGGAGCAAAACGGTTTTCAGATTTAAAATCAACATGAAAAACTACATTGGAAAAATAAACACCATGTCAGGTATCTATAGCTTGTTTATCAGTGTAATGTGTAAGGCTTTGTTTTTCTTAATGTTTATGCGCTAGTGTTGTTCACAGATACACACAGAAAGGTAGGGCAGATGAACTGACGGATAGTCTAACATAAAAAAACGCACATTTTTCGCTTTAGGGATTACACAATTTTGTGTTTGCGTGAAAATCTAGCCATTGATTTTTGCAGCATTACATACCTCTCTGTATACAGCGTGTAAACTATGTATGTTCGTATACTGGTGCAGAATAATATAAAAAGAAGTAGGATAGTATAGCTTAATGTTTCTCTCAAATTAAAATAAAGACCTCATTTTTTCTCCCAATGGAACCCGATCCGCTTCGGAAGGTTTCTGATCATTCCTTTCTCTCTCTCCCTCTCTCTTTCTCTCAACCCGCTTGTTTCCTCTAGCACGAAACTCTCCAAGCACTGCACGGCAAGTGGGCTTATATTCGAGGCGGCATTAGCGACAGTCGTTGAGTAATTCTACAACTTTGCCCAAAGCTGAAAATAAACGGAGTATGGAGTCCGTTATTTCCTGACTACACTCTCACTCTCAAATTGCGGTGCTTCTGTTTGCAGAGCAGATAAATAATGAGCACTGGGTCAAGAAATATGATATGAACTTATGACTAAATGTAGTTCGTATTTCTTGTATCAGAGGATATGTGTTCCAAGTAATTTAGGAATAACGTGCACCCTGCTTATCATCTCGTATTTTTGTAGATTACATTCGATTTCTGTCTCTCACACTCAACCAATCTCAACAAATGATAAGTCAAAATGAGGAGAATATCACGGAGAGTTGACGAATTGCACTACATCGTACAAGTGGATATTTGTCGAAAAATACATCTACCTTAAGTTGGCGCAAATAATCCCTCAAAATATATTTACTAACCGGTTTGTTCTTCCCATCGATCGCAAACGATGCGTTCTAAAGCCTCAAAACTTAGTTTTTGAGGTCGTAGAGCTTGAGGTATGATCCTCAGGACTTAAGCTGCACTTCTCCTAGTACGTCACACACAGTTTTTAACTGTTTTCAACGTTGTATAACTAAATAATCTACAAATGAGATCTTTTGGAACATTCCATTACATTTGAGAGTTTGGACTCTCAAAACAACTCACTTCGTGGTATTAGTCGAGCTTTATATCTAATTTAGAGATGTGCACTATCTCGTATTACGAGTATATTAATACACATTTCGCACATATTTTCCCTCCATACGCACGTGAATGGAAATAAGGGTGGTCGGGTTTCCACATGTGAGAGATCTCGCATGGGTGAGCTAGTATTAATTGCTCGTTGATAAAGAGCCTTTAAAGCGGTTTTCTACAAGATGAAAAAAAAAACGAATTACGGTACTCCGTAATTACAGGCATGTGGTGCAGCACGAGTTCATTCCATGTGACTCAAATGAATGAATTCTCCTAGAGAATATGTCGTGACAATCAACCTGCACATGCCCTATCCTAATTAACTAGGAGAGCATTCAAGATTAAATGAAGTGGTTAGCGTTTCATCGTGTAGAAACAGTTCTCAGTCCTATACATCAAACTGGGAAATTAAGGAGATGGAAATTGTAAACGACACAACAAATTTATTTTACTTGTAGTGTTTTCGCTGTAATGAATTTTAAACTGATAGTAAGGTATTGGTTTTGTGGTGAAATGTTACATGACAACACCTGTGATCATTTAACTGATAGTAAGGATTCAACAAAGGAAAAACACTGTACTTATTTGTAGTGAAATCAAAACGAAATTAGCTCTTGAACATATCATGATGTCATAGAATAAAATTTAGTTGATAATGACATTGATAATGTCAAAAGATATTAGAATGATGACTTATTTTTCATCAACATATAGATATAAATTTGCAATATTAATATGCTCAACTTGCAATATTAACATTCAACTACTATCTACTAATTCGAAATGTTGCAGAACACTGAGTTTATTTACCAGCGCTCAAAATATGGCCTATAAGAATAAATCTGCCCAGATCAGAATGGGCATTGCCGCCATGAGTTTAAAATGGAAAATGACAAAAACTATTTAGATGTGTTGCGGAAAAAATAACTTTAGGACTCCATTCAACAGTAATTGAACACAAACGCAGCTTGCACTCTCTCTGCTGTGACTCTAATCGAGAATTGGCAGGATGAGAGTCCCGACGATGGCTGAATTTTTGACTCTAACGGTATAGCTGGGTCGAGTTCAGCCGCTGTCTGGGGGAGAAGTCTAGCGGCCAGCTGCTCTGGTAGGAAAGTTTCCATGAATTCTCCGATCCATACCAGGCGAATGTGGGAGCAGTATCCTAATAAATAGACCGCGGACCGCGTGCGATCTTTCCTTCCGCTTCCTTGTTATTTCCTCATTCTTTATTTACACACACTAACACTTACATGCACTACACTACCACACATGTGGGAACACCAGACGCGTCAAATTGTCGAAAAATTAGCATTCTTTCGTTTGCCACTCTTTTTTCAGTTAGTTTCCAATTAAGTAATTATAGTATCTTATGCTTTCTAAGGGGCGTTTGAATATGCAGTTATAAACAAAGGTCTACACCCTTTCTGTCCAAAGAAGAGATGATCAAAAATTTAAATAAAAAATTAACTAGAACCATTATGCATTAAAGTGAACCCTTATACACGAATGCGTGCCCCTGAAAATGCAAAAGTGAAAGAGATGAGGTTAGACTATGCATATTGTGCTGGTGCTAAGGGATCAAGTGCTAGCATGGTGTCTCCTTGTTGTAAAGCTGCGAACTGGAAATAACGTCGTTATTCATCGGTGCGTATCTCTGTTGGCTGTTCTATCCCACAATGCTTGTTAACTAGAAATAGCAAACAGTGGTACTCACGCTCGCGTTTGTACTTCCGCCGCTTTATTGTGTGCGGCTTGAACACACCGCCTGAAAGTGTGGGGGAGCGCCAAAGGCATTCTTGTATAAATGGAAATACCCAAACTGTGAATATGAGACTTGCGGAAAAGGAGTGGGCGGTATTGTATTGCTCATAGTAAAACCTTTTCACTCAAGGAATGAAATATATATATATTTTGCATTGTGTAGAGAATGTTCCTGGTATCAAGTCACCAGTTTCGCAAAAGCAATAAGCACTCCCGAAAACATCATTGGAAAATTGATTATCAAGACCGGTTCATATGGGGATTGACCTGCCGAATGACAATGCCAATATTAAGGGTTTTTCCTACATTTTTCACCTTTGCGTCAGAACATGCTTCACCGTTACCACGAATGCATCACATCTCACGGCAGTCACATCGATAGTTGTTTGTACTCAAAGTTGCACAATAGGAGCAAAGACAAAATTTTAGGGCAAACATCATTCTTTTACAAAATTATTATATTATAAATTATTTTGCAAAAAGGATTAAAATTACAAAAATTTGAAGTGCAGATTTTTTTCTCACTAATTTACCACTTATAGGAGCAAGACTTACCCAATTTCTCGATATCAGAGACCCACCAAACGCGTTTTTCTGTCGAAAAATAGCCTTTTTTGCTACAGCATTTTACATAACTCTTTTTTTCTCAATAGTGGTTTCAAGAAAAACTGGAGGTGCTAAAATAGCACATACTTCACCCATTATTTGTAACGGCTACGCAATATTACACTACTACATGAATCTGCCAAAAATGTTTTCAACCAGAAAAAGTTTTTTCTCTGCGTCGAGATTCGAACTCAGGTCCATTGTGTTAACACGTCAGGCGCGTTACCGCTACAACACCTTTACTCTATCCGTAAAAAAACAAAAACCAAAGAAAACTTTTTAATCGTTTTTGAGATTTTTTATAAATTTCATTAACTTCAAGCAAACATTATATGATGCATTTAAAAAGCAGATATTGTACAATTTTTCGAAAAAAGTGTACAATATCTGCTTTTTAAAACATACTTCAGTAGGGGAAATTGTCTCCTGTATTATTTCAGTAGTATACCTTTCCGTTCCGGCTCTCACACGCAACCAATCTTTATAAATGAGGTCTCTAAAGAAGGAGAATTTCACGGAGACGTGATGAATTGCACTTTGACATTAAAAATATGAAGGATTTGTTAATATTCAATTGTAAAATATGAAGGATTTCTTAATATTCTATTAAATTTTCGGTTCCGCACTTCAATACTATAAATGCCATCTCAATATTTCAGCCCTTGATGTTGGTAGCTTTTATGTGACGACACGCTTAGAAGGCTTAGATTCCTCAAATCTTATATTTACGCTTTCTGTATACACCGTGGTTTCTGCAGTCTGATTAGGCTTATTTGCATAATCATTAATGCATGATTTGCTCTCCAGCAACAACGAGAAGTACTATTATAGTTGCTTGATACCTACACGTATGAAGATTGTTTCTTATGCGTGTAGCGAAACTATTCAATTAATGTTTTTTCATGGTCTGTAAGTACTGTGTACTTAATTGTGGAGGGATGTGGGTGTTCAGTGAAGAGTGAGGACTGTGTTTGTGTTTTACCTGTACCAATATTTTCGTTATCATTCGATGAAATTTTCAAGTCAAGTCAAGTCAATTTTCAAGTTCAGACACATAGCTTTCTGAAAAGTAAAAAGCTAATATTTTTGTGACTATCACGAAAAACTAAAATCTAACTGACAAAGAATATTGAATAATTATTTCAAATGTCTTTAGTAAGTGTTGGGAATTGTTCCAAGCAAATTCTTCATGATATTGAATAAATATTTATTGAAAATTTCTTTTACACATTAATTGCATTGTTTTGTTTTTATTTGTAAATGTGTTAGTACATTGCAAGTTACCTTTATATATTTTAAACAAATAAACACGTTTCGTTAACTACTTTCCCTCTTAGAAAGAAAATAGAAGGATAGG
The DNA here is from genome assembly GCA_031308135.1 of Acheta domesticus. Lineage (NCBI taxonomy): Eukaryota > Metazoa > Arthropoda > Insecta > Orthoptera > Gryllidae > Acheta > Acheta domesticus. Next base: position 110,466,289 of record JAHLJT010008446.1, on the reverse strand, counting down.
GATGAGTGTGGGGTCTAACATGCCAGAGTTCTCGCACGGGTACGTAGAGGTAGTGGGGGGAAACTTATGCTATGGCAGAACACAAATAACGAACTTTTTAAAGTAGCTAAAGTAAAATAGCTTAAAATAAATGGAAAACAAAGATCAAAACGCGCTAGCCTACAATACTACGTGAATCAATTTAAAAAACGACTAAATTTAAAATCATAGAAATAATAGTGCAAGTCACCCGACAACTGCCAACGATCGCAGTCCAAACGCACGATTTAAATGTTGGCGGTATCTGGAAGTATGTACATCAACGCCCAGCAGCAAACTCATATTGTAAATAAAACACCGTTTGATATTAAATTCAAGGTGTCGGTTCGTTAAGTTATTGAAAATGCAAACATCGTTTGAGCAACATTCCCATGTACCGAAGTGGGCTTACTAATGCCTACTAAATTGTTTCTGATGCTAACAAATGGTATTTAGTACTCAAAGGTGAAAACATTAGTTTTATTATTTTTTGGCTCGGAATTGCTTTCCTTGAGGTACGTACGGACGCAGAAAATAATTCAATACTTTTTAGTATACAAATAATTTTTCAATTTTCGCACCCCAGCAAGCTGGCACCCTGACTCTCCAAAACCCACTCGGTTCTTCGTTAATAAATCAAGGAAAGTTAAATAATATTGCAATAAGTAGGTCTGTTCTTGCCCGATCAGGTATTTTCGCACTACTTGACTTTCTCAAGAGTAAAAACCTTTTCTATTATTTTTGTGACTATCAAGAAAAGCGAAAAGCTAACTCTCAAGGAAGATTGAAAAATTTCCTCAAATGTTGTTTTTAAAGAAGTATGAATTGTTCCAAGAACATCTCTCTATTATGTTGAATAAACTTTTACTGAAAATTTGTTTGAAACATCAATTGCATTGTTATTTTGTTTGATATTCTGTAAGCACATTAGTAGTTCCTCTCCTTTATGAAAGGATACACAAATGGTTAGGGAAAGGGTGGGATTTAACATGCGAGAGTTCTCGCACGGGTACGCTAGTCTATTATTAATGTTGTACTTTTGCGGTGAAAATGTTTTGCAATTTTCGAAAATACAGAGAGTTCACCGAAAAAAGGGATCAGCACCAATTTTTTACCGTACTTTGCGACATACGGGGAAAGAATTTGAAGGTTTTGAGAAATAGTTGTAAACAAATGCCTGTATTTCACACAAAATCACTCGAAAACTACTCAAATTTTCAAAATATTGTACCTGACCGTAATTCAAGATCTGTGTTTGAACTATAGATTTAAGAAAAAAATCTACCTTCAATGTTTTGTTGAAAGATCTTTTGAACTTTTGGAATTTTTGAAAATTCAAATATTTCAAGGAAAATAACACCTGCTCCATTTTTAAGTGTCCTTTACACTATCCGAGAACAAAGTTTCATCATACAAATTTGAAGCCATTTTTGAGAAAATATTAAACATTTTGAGACATCATGTAATGTACCATTCAAATCCAAATATCCGTTTTAAAAAGGTGCAGGACCTCCAGTTCGTTTAGACCGATGGTGAAATATCAATTCTGCAGAAAATAATCTGAATGGTTTAGGTTCTAACGTTGATCACAGAGACAGGAACGGAGAGACAGTTTTGCCGTAAATCGACTTTTCTTTAACAATTACCCACAAACTTGGATTCTGACTGCACAACCTGTTAGAGAAAGTGATGTACTACATTTACGAACAAACAATTTTTATCCACGTTTTCGTTACCAGAGACCGACAATAAGGGGTTTTCTATGGAAAAAATAGCTGACTTCCGCTGCACCATTAAAATACTTTCTCTTTATTACGTGTATAGTGAAGCGAAAAAATGAAAGACACTAAAAGCCTTCAAATAAATAAAATGACATTTTTAGAAGTGGTGAAGGATTCAGAAATATCACAAACACAACACATATCATAAATGAGCTACACATGATTGACATCAGTTAAAAATGTTAAGTATTATTGAAAGATGTAGCCTGCACATGTGTTGAGAGTGAACCAAGAAAGAATGCCTGCCTTCTAACTTCTGCCCCGTGGTATGAGAACTTTGAAAGACTTACTACAAGGCGGGCCAGGAGACAAACATAGATGCCAAAACCGACAAAAGTGGCTTCAGGCATTACCTGATGTCAATGCGGTTCCTCTGAGCGGGAGGTCTGAGGGTTCGAGTGCCAACGACGGTGGGAGGATTCTCGTTTCTAGGTTGTCAGCTAGGTCGAATTCAGACGCTGCCTGGAGGAGTATTCTACAATTGTCGCAGCAATAATTATCAAAAGGAACATTCCACAATTCGCTGGCTATTTGGACTGTTTTTGCGCCGTAAAGCACGACTTAAAATTTATAAGGGCAGTGTGCTTAAATTTGAGTCGAACTTATCATTTTAGTTCGCCTTAAATAGTGTTGTAAAACGGAAACGTCTCCTAAGTCTACCTTAAATTGTGAAGACAAACTTAAAATTTAAAGTAATGGTGGTGAAATCGGCCCTTAGAGATTGTCCCAGCTGGGGCTACGCCGGTGGGAGATACTTGGTTGGGGAAAACCCGGAAGTCGACGTGCAGATATCGCCAGCTAGTGAAGGAAGATATCCTCCCTCGATAACAAGGCATGCACTACACTTAGGGGAATAACGACCTTAGCATTTGACTCGCCCGGAATCACTATCCAATCATTCAATAAAAATCGTAAGTGGTAAAGACAAACCTCACCCAAACTTACCAATCTTACCCAGCTGTTGAATGATGACGAACTGATGTCCTTACATCTCTCTCCCTTTGTTAATCTCTCCTTTTTACATCTTTCTCTTAGACACACTCACCAGAGATGAATGGCTGAGCGAGTGTATGTATATATAAATAAATTAGAAGACCATCTGAACCTAATTTTCTCCGATGAGCCACAAGGAATGCATCTCGACTGTGAAACTCTGAGAAGTCTCTATTTGTTACCGCACCACCCGCAGACGCCGCATCGCATTGAAATTGCTGCGCTCGCGTCGAGTATCGAACCAGAAAAAAACTTCTCCTCCAATAGCCAACTTTGTGTAAACGTTCCCTTTCTTCTTGCCTTTTTCTTCTTTTCTGCAGGGCCGAGAGGTTGCTTGGAAAAAACGTCCGAGGATTCCTCCGCCGCGAGCGGTCCTTGTAGGTTTAGAAGCTGCGCGAGTTCGCTCCGAGTATCTTCGGGGTGCTTCCTGCTTAAAGAGAAACTGCGTCCTATATTTTCAGATGACTGGATTCGTATTGACGACTACGCAATGATAAGCTTCAAAACGATTTGGCAGTTGAAATGTGGGTAATTATTTCCTATTCCTTATAACTATTTTCTTTTTTCTCGTTTTTTTTTTCACCCGAAGTTCCAGTTACAGGTTTGAGAGGTCTCTAGGCATGCCACATTCCTAGCTTTACATATTTAGAACCGTGCGAACAATCCGGCAGGTTTCAAGAATGGCTCACTTTTGAGCTTTTGGAATAATTTTGCGAGGAAGAAGACATAATTTTTCGAAATAATATTTGAGATTTTTGCTAACAAGACCTGTTGCCGTTCTTACAAATGGTATAATCTCAACTGACTCAAGGTTGTAAATTTCTTTACATTCTATTGAGAGGGTAATGTATTTTGAGATTTTTTCTCTTTCTGCTTTATTGATGTTGTGATATACTGGGTGTGTAACATCAATGAAGAATGCTTTCTTTTCCTGTACGTTATGTAGTAGAATGTCTGGTTTATTTGCCAGGGTTGTTTTATCAGTATGTATTGTATTATTATTATTATTATTCCATTACATCACGACTAAAGATGTTATAAGTCGGCTGAATATAAAATCTACTCCAGGTTGCAACCAGCTACCTAAGGAGTAGATCTAGGGACTATCGGTGCCTCTACAGTACTTTGCGCAAAATGTGGGCTGTTCCAAATAAAGCTATTTCTTGCACTTCCCAGTCCTTTGAATTACCTGGGAGTTTAGACAAGTTCTTACTCAAATTTTGCGGAACAAATCCCAGAGCTCCGATAACTATCGGTACGACCTGTGCTTTTACGCCCCACATTCGGCTGATCTCGATTTCCAAACTCTTGTATTTAAGACGTTTCTCTGCCTCCTTGGTAACGACGTTTTGATCGCAAGGTACAGCAACATCGACAAGTAAACATGATTTTTTCTCCATATCCCGGATGACTATATCCGGTTTGTTTGCTGCTATCGTGCGATCAGTTTGAATTTGTTGGTCGTACAATATCGTACACAATCCAACAGACGTCACCGGTTTCGGTGAGTGTTCGTACCACTTGGGGCATGTGTTTGGGAACTTCGAGGGCGGTACAGATCTGCCAGTGGAGGTAGCTACACACCCTGTCGTGTCTTTTCAAATATTCGGTCTTTGCTAGAATTGGACAAGCTGAGACAATATGATCAATGGTTTCTACGTGTTCCTGACAAATGCGGCATTTATCATCTTGGGAAATTTTGAGAACCGCTTTATCATAATGTCGTGTTCTCAAGGCCTGATCTTGGGCAGCTATTACAAGTGCTTCCGATTCTGGCTTCATTCTTCCCCTTTTAAGCCACATAAATGATTGATCTTTATTGATCTGCACCTTGTCCATTCTTTTTAGGTATTGTCCGTGGAGTGGTTTGTCTCTCCACGATTTCTTTAACATTTTCTGTGTCTCAAATTTCATGTTAAGTAGCATCAGAAGTTCAGTGTCTCTGTCATTCTGGGTGTCTTGCATAGTCTTGTTCGCAATGCTTCTTGCTACACTTACAATGCCTCTGTTTCCCATTCTTCGGTCAGATTTCATGACCTGCCTCATTAGTGGGTCATCTTGATGGCTGACTACATACTTTCCCATCCCGGTTATTGCATTGTGCCAGGAGGCTTCAATTTGTCTCAGGCCTCTTCCTCCTTCCTTACGTGAAACATAAAGTCTATGTACATCAGCTCGGGGGTGGGCGACATGATGCATTGTAAGCAGTTTTCTGGTTTTTCGATCCATGATGCGAATTTCCTGTTCAGTCCAGTCTACTAGTCCGAAACTGTATTCGGCTACAGGCACCGCCAAACTACCTATTGCTGATATTTTATTCCTTGAGTTCAGAGCGGACTGCAGGACAAGTCTCACTCGTCTATAATACTCCCTGCGAATTCTCTCTTTCATTGTGTCGTTCGAGATGGTCTCACATTCTTCAATGCCCAGATATTTGTAAGTTTTACCTGGCTCAAGATCTTGAATCACAGTGTGTCTATCAACTTCAATGTTCTCTGACGTTGTCATTTTGCCTCTTTTTAAGTTGGCTTTTGCACACTTGTCAAGACCAAACTTCATGTAGATGTCATTGCTAAATTCATTGATGACAGACAGCATTTGGGAGAGAATCGCTTCATTCTTAGCAAACACTTTAAGATCATCCATGTAAAATAAATGTGATACAGGCCTTTCATCACCAATGGAGCTTGTAACCAAAGTCAGTGTGCGACAGCTGTCTTGATAGAGGAATCAAACTAATGCAAAACAACAGAGGGGATAGTGAATCTCCTTGAAAAATTCCCCTGTTAATCTGAATACTTCTGGTTTCTACTACTCCCTTTCCGCTGTAGATTAGTAACCTGGTGCTCCACGACTTCATACTAGCCTTGCAAAACTCAACAAGTCTAGGATGAAATCGATAGATCTCCAGGGTCTTCAAAATCCAATCGTGTGGTACACTGTCAAAGGCTTTCTGGTAGTCAATCCAAGCCATGCTTAAATTACGTTTTCGTTTCTTTACATCATTCAAAATTATTTTATTCAGAAGCAAGATTTCCTTACAGCCATAGGAACCTTTACGACATCCTTTCTGTTCAACTGGCAACAGATGGTTCTTCTCTAGGTGCCTATACATTTTGTCAGCAATGGCTGCAGTTATAAGTTTGTACATTACTGGCAGGCAAGTAATTGGCCTGTAGTTCTTCGCCAAAGAGCTGTCTCCACCTTTGGGTAGCAAATACGTGATGCCGCGAGTGAGCCATTCGGGGAGTTCGTTAGGGTTTTTTAAAATTTTATTAACAGCCTTTGCAAGATGAGAATGTATTGCTGTTAATTTCTTAATCCAATAAATCTGGATCTTATCAACCCCAGGGGATTTCCAGTTTCCCATATTCTTAATTGTTTGGCATAGGTCCTCTTTCGAGAATTCTTGAACATGTTCCACTGTTTCCACGAGTCCATTGGCAGCATCAACTTCAGATTGGAGCCACGATGCGTCTTTGTTGTACGATCTGGGTTCCTCCCAGATTCCTGACCAAATGTTTCGACGTCATCTTTTGAAGGAGGGGCAGCATTGCCGTTCGGTTTTTGAGTGAGACTGCGATAGAATCTCTTCGCGTCGTTTCAAACAACCGGTTCTGTACACGGAAATCGATTCTACGTTTGTATCGTCTATTCGTTGAGCCCATGCTTGGATTTTTTCTTTTAGCTTTTCAGCTACCATTAGCCTTGTTGTGTCATTGTCAATTAGGAATTTTTGTTCAACATGGAGTATTTTTTGTTGAACTTTATACGTGTGGTTTGACTTAGAAGATGCCTCGGCTAGGAGTGATATTTCACGCCGTGTGTCGGCTATCCGCTTCATAATTCTTTTCATCCATGGAGGTACGGAGCTTTTTACTCTGTCTGGCTGTCGGCCATCGGTGTTCTTGGCTGGCCCCAAGATTATCTGAGATACTAGATATCCAGTTGCATACACGATGTGATTGATTTCATAATATCTAGATCTCTACTTGAGGCCTGTACAACCTCATTTAAGACAGAATTCGCTGTTTCTATCACTCTCTTAGCTTTAGCATTTTCGTAAATTCTCCTCAACGGTGCACGAGATTCGAATGGAAGTAGACGAACTCGCTCTATCTCGCGTCGGAGGAGGTTCCGCATCATGTCCTTGTATTATTATTATTATTATTATTATTATTATTATTATTATTAAGTCATAATACATAACGTACACAAAGGAGAACAACTATTATATTCCTGAACTGTAAGAAATGTTTTCGTAACTCGAAGATGTTAGCCGCACTCAAAGAACCTCGT
>JAHLJT010008446.1:110301903-110459098 GCA_031308135.1 Acheta domesticus | reverse complement strand
TGTGATGTATAGGGAAAGTACAATCTGCGCACGTTTTCTTGAGCTCCAGAATCTCTTCCCCGGCCTTTAACCATAGAAAAATTGAATGATGAATAAAAGCACCAACAAAGCGAGGTTAGCAACATATGAAAATGATACTTTTTCTCTCCCTAGTTATAGAAAATCTATTAGCATCGATAAACGAACTGCAAATTTGATTTTCTATTGCCAATAAAATACTAACTCATACCCTCGGCTCTACTCCTACCGCTATTAACGAATGGAGAGCTTAACAAAACGTGCGCACAGTGAAGCTACATTTATGGGCTGTGTTGGATTAGTAATTGTTAGCTGGTTAGTATGTTTAATTATCTAAATTTATTCTCCGAGATCTATGATATTTATGAATCCTGAAAAAAAAAATTCCTCGCAGGTAGACCTACATATGCAGAAATACAATCATTATATTCTAATAGTTATTATTTCACTTCTATTTAGTAAGGGTGATTATTTAAAACGAAGTAGTGTTTGGAAAGAAATTGTAGTGTTGAACGCTACATTAATATATGGGTTTTGAAAACTTGCTCTATCTTTTTAGATTCGGTTTTTTTTGATTCGTGTGATTGGAATTAAGGGAATGGTCATATTAGTTTAGGTGGGCTTTCTAAAGATTTTCAAATAGTAGATTGATTTGATTGACCCATCTTGGGCATTGAGGGCATGAAGTAACTCTCCTTGATATTTGTCTTTTGTCTCGTCATGTCTCAGTCAGTGCCTTTATCCATTCGGCTAGTGGCTCAGCGCCAATGGTAACCGGGGTTCCCGGAATTTACACGAAAATTCGGCAAACTTTGTAATGATTTAGCATTAAAATATTCATTTACATACTTTTCAAACAAATAACTCAAAGCTTCTTTGAACAATCCATATTCACATATTTATTATCTTTTTCAGATATTCTTTAGGTTTACAATCTTGAACAATTTAAAGGTTTTTATAGTTGATTTTATATAGGCAATGAATACTTCGGTTGATGAGATTTCACATAATTTATTTATAAGATTTTACCAATTTCATACTGACAATGCACAAATGTTTAGTACGTGGTCTTATTACAATAATATTGTCACCGCTGAAGTGTATTTTGCAAATGTGAACTTTGCTGTTTTCATTTCTTTTTTTTTCCGCAACGTGAATGGAAACAAAGTTACTTGACAAGAAATACAAGAATCATTACGACTATCAAAGCCAACAAAATACTTTCGACCCCCTGTTTCACATTTCAGCATTTCTTTTACCACTCTGCTTATAACGAACGCCTCCGTACACACCATAGAATAAACTTATGCACCGTGATTAGAACGAAACAACACATGAGCTGCTCACATTGTCCGCCATTTTGCGGAAGAAATACCCAAGTTGTTGGCAGCGCTGTATGCGAGAACTGTGAGAACTACCCTAAGAAAGTTTCAGTTTGAGTTAAGGTTCGTCTCCACGATGGCATAAGTCATGGCATATGCCACGAGACTTAAAAGGCACGACATTGAAAGCCGTGACTTTCTTGAAAGTCGAGAGTGCGCGTTTACCACGTTGGTACCTAGTTCCACGACTTCAAGTCACGTGACACCGAAGAAGGTGCGCCAGTTTCGGTTTGAATTGTAGCATCATGAAAAACTTATATTAATAATTACAATAAAATTCAACTAAAAGCAAAATAACTATAGTCAAAAAATGGAAATTTGAGATGTTTTATGTGAATTCTACAGTGGCTTAACTTTGAAATAGGCCTTCTTGAAAGGGAAAAATGGCGTTGCCATTGTCTTGCTATCATGGAACACGTTCCTCGCAGAGACTAGCACTGTAGCGAAATTGAGTGAAAATCAAAAACAAAACCCAACGCTAAGACACCCAATGACCCAATTGGGACTACATAAACAGACCAGAAACAGCCTGAAGAATATTTCATGGAATATCTTAATAATAATTAACTTATTCATGGTCCTTTGACTATGGGGGTACAATTTTAACCAGTATCATACATGACATAAAATTCAATACATGACATAATTCTCAGTAAGAGTGTTAATTTGCCTTATAATTTATGTATTTGGGTTTTGCATCCGAGGTTTAGTGGTTTAAAATTCACGAGGGAAGGCATAAATTATCTAAATATCTTCCACAGAATTAAGTATTTTTTGGTCAGAGATTTTTGTAGTTCCAATTTGAATTTAGTTTCCTCCACTTGTACAATATTAATGGTCCATGTTCCTTCCTTTGTGGGAACTAGAAATTACTGTCCCAAGTTTAAAAGAGCTTTTATATTTCAACTTAGAGGATTTTTTCTTCTAATTTACTCTATTACGTGTAACATTTTCTACATGTAATAATACAAGTACATCAATTTTAATAAATTTCGTAAAAAAATATTTTTAATTTATTTTTCACACACTTTGCCTAAATATTGAAATATGCAAAATGGAACTAAGCAGAAAAGTTTTAAATGGTCTTAATTATAAAGGAACATTTTCATTTTTAGAGTCACTATAAATATAAAATATACACTTACATAAAAATCCAGACTTTTTCGATAAGTATATAGAATACTTAAGCATTTTGTTGAATTTTGAAAATTTCTGGAGATAATTATCAAAATATTTCACATATTGTAAAAATCACAAATGGAAAAATCGATAAACGAAATCGAAAAGGCCTCAAACTTACGTGTAACTTAATACTGTCGTTCCAGATGACAGCACCTTATGAGCATAACCGTAAGCATTATGAAAAACTCCCTCTTTGGACTTCACACAAGATTCGACGTTATACTAATTATAACCATTAACTTAGCCGTTTCGATTAAGTGCAAAAGCTCTCTATTTAAATAAGACAAAGGCGTGAGCGTTCACAATTGTTAGAGCCAACGCTATGCCGGTGAAGAACTCTATCGGTCAATGGGCAACACAGGATATCGCACCCATACTCGTACGTGAAAGCATCATAAACTGCTCTTCGTGGTGCTCCTCACTGAACCTCCAGCGACCCGCCAATGGAGATGCTCTCTTCCAGTCTACAAGGCCCCACCTCCATCATTCTCTAGACTAAGCAAGCCTGTAGCGATTCTGCTGAAATGTGAGAGGAGGGTGTCGAACGGTCGGCGTGTGGAGAGCCTTACTGCGTGCCACCGAATTTTGAAAGGTACTTGAAATTGCGAATGCGACACACCAGACTGCAGAGTTCGCTCAATTGCCCCTATTGCTGCAATTGGATCTGTTCGGACGTGGCTGATAATCCCTCCTTTATTCCTCGTTATGGAAGAAGGCGGACGTCCAGATCCTATGTGTGATGTACGCGTCCCTTCCCTTGTCCTTTGCCGCGCAGAGCGGGCGATGGTTGTCCCCCCACGACTGATGTGGCACGCAATTTGGCGGTAAGACCATTGAGTCTCTCGCAGTTCCACGATGAAGGCCGTCTCGAAAGCTTCTAACGTCTAACAAAATTCGCAGCGTACTCGTATTAGCCGTGTCCTTCTGTATATCAATGTTAACCGTATATTTATTGTAGTCAAGGTACACTATATATTTAACATTATAACGAGGGCAAGTTTGTGACCGAATGCAGTCACATATTTATAACTTTACTAACTGGCTTACATAATATAACATACTATTTCCGACGAATAAAAATGCACTTAACTCGAACATAATGTACTATTTCAATAGAATGAAGAGTGGAAGAAGAGAATGTTAAGTGGCTGGTATATAAATGTAAAGAACCTATGTTGCAATAATGACACAGCTGGAGTAAAAATATATTGTCACTCGTCAAGGAATTTTTCAACAATTTCGTTTGCTTTGGATATGCTGCATTCTAAAACAACTTTAGTTTTATCAACTTATTTCTATTTCATTATAATAATAATTATTATTATATAGTAATAATAATAATAATTATTATTATTATTATTATTAAACCTATCTATTTCATCATCTACAGGGAAAGGGTTCGGAATCGACAGTTTCACCAAAACAAATATTAACAGAATATTATTAGCTATCTTTATTTACACCGTTATTTCAATTTAATAAATATTTTTTTCATTATTTTCATAAATCTTTTGTTTGGCCACAATGTAATTGACCTAATCATTCCCGTTAAATTCATTGTGACAAATGAAGTTTTTAAATTAATTAATTGTGATTATTTCTGTAAATATACTTAATATATTGATATTAAATATTTTCAGTATTTCACTTAATGAAAATTAGCGCGTGTAGGTAAATTTATTTTACTTTGCATGAAATTTATGAACAGCTTACGCTCAACGTAAGCTGTACTATTCTTTAACGTTTTCGATGAGGTTTTCATTATTTCAACATATAAAACAAAACAGTGCAATATTAGTAATCAGTAAGTACATCAAACATACCCAAAGAATACTGAAACCTCTGTGGAAAGAAAATGTATGTACAGCAACCTATTTTTGCTTACTTCTTTTTAATACCTTTGAAAATGAGAATGTAACGAACCCGTAATCGGCATAGGGATCATTGACCAAGTACGTGTGGATGTTCGCTTTGATGTTCGGAGCGCCTAAAGAAGCTGGCAAAGCACGCGGGAGGGAGAGACAAGGCCAAAGCAAGATGCATTTTCTTGGGGTTTATGGCCCATTTCAAATCGCGAGCGATGCCGGGCGGGTGGGCGGGTGGCTGGGGGGGTGCGACGGGCGACGTCGAGCGGCCGGTCGAAGGGGCCCTTTGAGCGGGAGGGCGACCTGAAAGCCTGGTTTAGTAACGTGACTTCGTCATTTGCGCGCTGGAATAGCTCTCCTTTGACGTCGGTTGGGTGAACAAGTCGTCCGGGGCAGCCTGCCTGCAGCCCACCCCCATATCCCGGCACCGCGAGGTCCCGTGCAGGGAGACTAGAAAGCGTGCGCTGCGAACGCGCTCTTTCCAGACCAGTGACCTCAGGGGAGGGAGGTTCATCTGAGGTTTTGCTGGCACTGCCCGTGGGTAAGGGCGGTAAGTTGCCCTTTGGAAGTCGTTAACAGGTCGGGGGCGAGCGCCGGGCCGGGCCGGGCCGGTGGCAGGACCGAAGCCCTTGCTGGTGGGACGCAGGTGGAGGAAGTCCGATTGGGGGTGTATCTTTGTAAATTCCGTGGTAGACTGAGTCGGAAAGGATGGTGGAAAAAGCAGGGAGAAATTACAAAACCCTAATACAAAAGGAAACGAGTGCAAAGAGGCTAGAGGAGACGAAAGAAGATGACATGATTGTATCAGGAAAATGAATTACAACTGATAAGATCATGTTTATGTCGAAGTTTCAAATGTTAGTAAGGATGTGACGAAAATTCAAAATTCTAAGAAGCTTAAAGGACTGATCATCGTATCGTCACTTTCAGATATGAGGATGTCGAAACATTTCATTATAGCGCACCTAGAGTCTTACCGTGCTTTCATTCCGACTTACATGAGAACGATTTATAATGCATTCGTTTTCTTTCAGATGTATAGGCATTGTTTCTGAAACGTAATTGTTTCTTTTGAGGACATCGCCTATACCCAAGTGCTACGTTAATTTAAAACTATTAGGCCACCACAAAGTCTTCGAAAATGAACTATTTTGACATAGTTCGTCATTTTTAGACCAGAGTTCTCGGAATACGGAAATATCTCACTCCAACACATCGAATAAACAATCACTCCCTTTAAGGCCCCAGAACGAAGACGTTCCCTCCCATTACACGTGGTCGGCGCAATTTCGGCGGCGTCGACAAGGCCAGCTCGGGGCGGCTAGGGGCCGGCGGCGGCGGCGGCGGTGGCGGTGGCGGTGCTGGTATTGGCGTCGGGGTTGGAGGCGGCGGCGCGGGGGCGGCAGCGGCGCCGTTGTTTGCGGCGGCCTCCCGCGGGCCCTAGTCGCGTTCGCCTGCCACCGCCGCCGAATGGTCCCCTGGAGTTCGCCGCCCCTCCGCCTTCCGCTCCGCTGTGCTTCCGCCGTCCTCCGCCCGCGGCCCCTCTTTCGTCCTGTGTCTCTTCTGTGAGGGCGGACGACGGGCGAAGGGGGGAAGCGGAATGGTTGTGGGAGAGGTGAGAAATGGGGCTGGTTATTGTGAGATGGGAGGGAAGCGGATGATGAAAGAAAGGAGGCTGGATAGGACGGGGAAATAATTAAGGGAGACGAATGGAAGACGTGAGAGAGGTCAGGTAGCCTATTAAGAACAGGAGAAGGAACTGAGATTTTGAAGAAAGCAAATATAGAAGGAATGGGATGGAAAATTTCTGAATGGTTGCAACAGAGGATTAATTAAATACAGAAAACTTGAGCATAAAGGTATACATATAGGGTGGGGATATATGTATAACGTACATCATATTGTCATAAAAATAACACTCAGTTTAATATCTGCCAGTGACCAATTCTTTTCTGACATGAATTGTTGACTTTCATTGAGCGCTCAGTATTCCCCCCAATAACTTCACTCTAACAATAAGACACTATTTAAAGGAGGGCTATAAGTGTTCTTAAAGACCACGAAACAACTTTTGAGTGAAGTTTCGGAACAGGAGAGATCACAACCTCATTGGTGAATAATATCTGACGCGACAATGGTTGCGCAGACGCAATGAATAGCGCCTACGACCGTAGAAAAGAGAAGCCTTTCGTATTAAATCGTCGTCCGCAAAGACTGAACGTTCCGTTCTGGCTTCTCTGTGTATTTGAAAGTCGCCTCCTCTCATCGCAGAGCCCAGTAATCGTCATTTGTAAGAACTTAAGAGAGGCATCGAAATTAAAAACAGCGGAAAGTACGCCTCTGCCTGCGAACTGTGTTGAGAAGTATTCGTCGCTGAGCCGAAATGCAGGAGGCGGAGAGATGGGCTGGTGCAGGGGCCGGATTACGTTCTCGCGTTGACCAACGGAGTTCACTCTGGCGTTTCCTCACTGGACCCATAGACTTCACTTCTTTCCCGAAAAAAATGTCAAATAATGTGGAATGTCTTGTACTCTGTTACTTCAAATATCCCTCTTCATTCGAAGGGAAATTAAAAAAACAACTTTGCAATCGTTTCAGATTTCTAGTTTTTTACATTTTATTTTTGGATTTTCGTCGGTAATCACTGACCTCAAAGTTCAATTTCGTTAATTTGCTGAAATGTTTGTACTCTTATTGCGTATATAGGACGTTTCTTTCGCTTGCTGTTTTCTGTACATTTGTTTTATAAAAGTTTATTATAATTAATTTATAGGTACCAACTTATTCGTCTCCTTCCCGTAAGTCGCTGAGAAACTTAAATTATACTTCCCTTTTACTTTCACTAACTATTATTGTCTTTCTTAAACTACAAACTAAACTGTAATAAACAAGAGGGTAGGGTGGCTCGTTTCTAAAATGATGTGCACACAAAACCCTCTCCTTTTGAACTTTATCAACTGTTTCACATTGTTCTGGAAACAGGATGTGTGAGTGATAAAGTCCAATAAGCAGGGGTACAATCGGCAGTATGAAAATTATTCTATTCGATATAAATGAAACCTGGAAGTGGAAACAGACAATAGAGTGAAGAACATAGCATTGTGACTTAAAAAGTGACGTTGTGAAAGATGGACATGAGCGAAAAGGTTAACGATGTTAGGCCCAAGCCGTAGAAATAATTTTGGCAAGTGTTACTTAAATGCCACAATTGCAAAAGGCAATACAGTTACAAATATTAAAGGGAGTATGTACTGACTCTTCTAACAGCGATTGAGAGGCAGTGGTAAGGAAGAACAAAAGAAGAGAAAGAAATAGTATTTTTATTCGGTCGGTTTAGAGAAGGACAAATAAAGTCACACTGTCAGTTAAAGGGAATAATAAAACTATGGAAACAGCAGCAGATATTATCGGGTAGCGGCGGAGTGCTGCAGACGAATTGGAGGCTCCGACGAAGGAATGAGGAAGAGACGCGTTCAGCAACGGGGTGGTAGGAGAGGCGGCGGAAGAAAAAGTAAAACCGTGCAATTGGCACGATGGCACCAATACACAGCGCAAAGCCGCCCTCGCCGCCGCCGGCACCTCCCAAGCAAACAAGTCAATCCAGCAGGCGTAGCTCGCGGCTTGCGACGCCACAGCGGGAGATTGAGAGATCATTCATAACTGTCGCGGGGTTTTAATGCCGTCACTTATCTGCGGGACTGGGTGTGATCCTTTCCCCTTTCCCCTTCCCTCTTCCTTTCACCTCCCCTCCCACTGGGCCGCCACATCCCTCTGCCTCCCGCTGGGCACACCAGACTGCACGTTCCCAGTGCCACGCTCTGACGCGACGCTGCCACCCCGCGCCGCGCCGCAGCGCTTCAGTCGACTGCCGACTTTTGTATTGAGTCGCGAACGCCACGGCGCTTTGGCCCACGTCACGTGACACGGCGTGGCAACAGGCCGCGTGATACACCACATTACCGGATACTCCGCCCTCCGCAAATATTGTACATCTGAATTAAAGATTTACCATTAATTAATTAACAGTTAATTAATTAACTTTTCATTGTTTCTGTCCAGTGAATCAAAAAAATACGTTTTTCCGTTTCTTTAGAATTCTAAACATTCTTTTCGTCTTCACAATATCTGTGGAAGGATAAAAGTGAAAATAAGAAGCAACATACAGAATTATAATGTGCATGTGCACATATCTATCTCAAATGTTATTCTTGGCGTAACTATGATACAAATATAATGAATTGGTGAGGAGCAATTAGTCGCATAGCAGAGTACACAATTAATCTAGCCCTACAATACAAACAATTTTTGTACAAAATGTTTACTAAACATCAAATGTACACAATATAACATAAAGTTTGTTTGGAAACCAGAACAAATGAAATAAATGGAGCTTGTTAATATATTATTTTGCTGTCACGTGCAAGAGATATTGAATTATTTGGGCGAGTAGATGGATTTTATTGTGTACTCACCGTAAATGTTCATCGCTCACTAAGGAGTAGAAAATTGTTGAATGAAAAGTCGTGACCACGCAACCTATTTAAAGAAGGGCAGACCACCATGAGCAGACAATGAAAGAAAACAATACTTTGTTTTCAGTAATGGGATTAAGTTTTGCTACGTTTTATGCAATTGAACAACAGACTTCGTAAAGAAATAGTGTTAGTACATAGCGCGAAGCTAGTTTTCATTCATCTTCCCTCTAGTCAGTGGCGTAGCGTGACTCACACGTTTGGGGATGCTCAACAATAACACACAAAATGTCACTATCAACTACTTCGTCTAACAGGCGAACGCAACACAAGGCAGATACACTGGGACTACTTCCACGATCTCGATTGCTTACGACGGTGTAGGCGCTTCCCACAAAATCCTCACAGCAGTCAGGGCTGCCGAGGTCTTGAATGCAAATTATACAATGGCTCAGCTTTAATTCTTATACGCGAATGGCAATAAGACCATTTGTTAATTTATACATTGCAGACTTAAATAATATGTAATCTATTTAAGAGATAATACAATTTCTTGGATATTAATTAAGAAATAGTAGTCAGGCACAATTTCTACAGTTTGTACCCATGACCAAGCGGGGACTCCCGAGTGAGAGAGAGAAAGATAATTTACTGAACGCCTGAAGTGTGCTGCGCTCTCGTGCACAAACGAGCTTCTTTCCGCAGCAGACGCTAGCGTAAAGCAGTCGGGTTTCTCTGGGCCAGGGGTGAAGAGGGGAGAGGGGGACCTCGCCATCTGCGCATGCGTCATTGTTCGTCGCAATCTGGCGGCAGACGCTGAAGTATTTTAGCTTCCAACCAATCAGAGGCCAGCTTCAACAGCCCGCCGAATTCAATCATAGGAAATCAATTTTAAATTAATACAAAACGTGTTTCGCTCAACAGACCACTTCTAAGATTATCAATACAGTATTAAAGGTTCTTATATACGGGGATGCTCAGCATCTCAGCGTCCCCTGACGCTACGCCACTGCCTCTAGTATCCCTGATGATTGTTTACTTTCAGTTTATTCGACAAATACGTAGTAGATCGGATTATATTTTTTCACATGTTCAAGGGGTCTTTCATACGTAATTCGTGTATTCTATTTGACACTTGCTTTTGCGCGTTCCTGGGTGCATCTTGCACTGCACGTTTACGTGTTTCACTTGGCCTTCCTTTCTACTATAAGTTACTTGTGTGTGTGGCAGGTTGCATATGTTCATGGGCTTCTTCCCTTTAAGTTGCTAATCCACGAACAATAATTTTCAGACCTTGCAAGCGATGCATTATAACGGGGACGTTTTCGCTACGCAAAACCAAAATATTCTCTCTACCAACTTCTTGCGATATCTTGCAATCTTCTCTGACACTGCTTCAAGAAAGTCGATTCAGTGCTCACTTGTTGTTGGGTTAAAAAATTGAATTTATTTTTAAAAAAGGCTAAACGTTTACAGTGATTGGTCACGTATGAGTTGCGACCGCATTAACTCAGTTGAAAAGTAAAATTTTGAAAATTTTCTACTTACTTTCTACTGACCAATGATCCTTTTACTTATCCCAGCCGCAATTTATATCGGAAAATGAACATTACGTTATTAATTAATTTTTTCATAAAAACGTGTCATTTTGTAGAATGGTTGGCCAGAAATTACAGAGATTGGCCACCATGATGACAGTGATTGGCCACTGAATTATTTCTAACAAAAACAACTAGTATAACAATATATTCAATTAATTATTATATTACCAATGAAAACACATAATTTCTAAGATGTAGATTTAATATTAATATTTAAGTGCTGTTAGGGTAAATTCTCGATTTTCAAATCTGAGCACTTACGACTCGATTCTCATGTCAGTTGTGTCTTCTGGCCGGTCAAATTGTCTGTTGATGCTCTCTGTTTTACTGAGTAAACCTTCTTACTTCCTTTTACAGCTAAAACTTTCCCTGTAATTGGACGTTTCGAAATTTGACTCTTCTCCAATCGAGACCCCTGTAGGGTGATTTATTTTCTCATCCAAGTTACTTCTCTCGATGTACCCTATAACTTCTTCAAATCACATTCTGATGTCTTTTCTCTTATCACATGAACTAGCGACTGTCACTAAATATGCACTTCACTTGTCCGTGTCATTATGGGATATCTTCTTAAAGATGCCTTGACTCGGCCTTCTCATGGGCGGTTGTTGTTGAACGTATTGGGCATTTAGTTTAGCAGCTAAAAATTGTGGAACGCTACTCTGTAGATCTTCCTTCTTCCATGGAAAACGTTTCCTGGCTAGTTCAAGTATATACCTAAGAAGACTGACTTCTTTAAATAATACAGTATCAGGATTTAGTGCTGTTTTGTGATCTAGATTGTTAAAACGAAGCTCCAAACTTGTTTTGGGGACATTAAATGATTTTTTAGCAGAACGCACAGATGTCCAGTTATTTTTAACACATTTGACGGTATTTGCCATGGCTTCTGCATCATGCATACCCTGCTTCGACTTCTTTGGCATTGTAAGATTTATTTAAGGCCCATGCAGTTTATACCTATGTGCAATAATATTAAACTACGATTAAAAAGAGTCTGACAACAATCATTAGCAAAGTGGCCAATAACACAATCCACATACTATCGAAGATACAGTCATTGGCCACCCCCTATGTCACTAAATGTGCAAAACTAGGCTTCTCATTTTTAGTTGATATCATTGTCACTCAATAAGATTTGTGTTTTTTGACATATCAAGGTGATTTACTTACCGCCGTAATCAACAAACAGCGCTATTGGATATCAGGTTTCTAAAGAAAATCATAAGAAATCTTTACATACAATGAAAACACACCGCGCTGTTAAAAAACATCCACCTTATTGGCAACAGTTGCACTCTTGCGGTCAAAGTAAATATTACATTATAATCAAAACGTGTCCTTTCACGCCATTTACAAGCAAAATATAAGAACAGGGTGTTAGAACAAGCGATAATTGCCATTATAATTGGAGTGGCCAATCACTGGGGGTAGCTAATCACTGTACCGTTTACCTTATATCAATTCAAAAATCCGGCGCGACAATTAAAGTACTATTGGGAAATGAAAAGGAACTGTACATGTGACCACCGTTCTCAATGCAATGACAACAAAAACAATAATACTAATTAATAATTTGAATTTTGTAAAAATTATCTGGAATAGCAGAGGATACCGGAACGGGTTGGCAACAGCTGGCAATTTTTATTTTTCAGAACTCTCATTTAGTTTTGACAAGTTTGAAAGTATGAATGGAAACTACATTTATTAGTCAACCTATGGTATTTTTTATTCGTGAAGGATTAGCTGTCATATTTTTAGAGCGTTAAAATTCATCAAGTTAAGATGCGGCAACCAACTCCACTTGTGTGGTTGATGGGACCACTACTTTCGTGAGTGTGGAGTAGTAAATCCAAGAGCAAATGAATCATTTCCCAACTTTTTCTTTAACTATTAACCTTTTAACTTTTAATTCATCTATTTATGTATTAGAAATTGTATTTCAAAAATTCTGAATAAAAATTTTATTTCCACGAATAAATGCAAACATAGCTTGGTCTTTCAAAACAGCCACTCATAGGAAACTACAGAAGTGTTGGTAGTTTCAACATCAAGTAGTTATCAGTATTGTATATCTTTTGAATAAAATGTTTTTTGTCTTTATTGACACATTGAGCAGGTAACCTCACTTAATTGTTTCGAGTTCCACGCTAATAGAACACAGTCTTGTGATAGAAAAGCAAGGCAGAATTGTAAGTTTAAGCTACAAAGAAGAAAAAATTATGTATTTAAAAAATAAATGAATGATAACTTTAGACAATTACTCATCTGTGGATGATGACACGAAGTTAGAACCATTTCATGTCCGCTAAGTACAAGTCGCTCTTATCTTAAGAGGATCATTCCGAGGAGAACCCTTTTCTGTGACGGGTTCTCCTCCGCTCGCGCCACCGCCCCGAGGATTGCGCGCCGTTGTAGCTACTACACGAAGAGTGTAGTCGCCTCATACTTGTACGTACCGTACACCCGTGTCATCTCATGACAGACGGGGGAGCACATACAGCCAGCCAGTCATCTTACTAGCTTGAAGAGGTTGGAACTTAAAACAGCATGCTTCTGCTTTTGTACGTCAGAAATCACACAAAATTTTATTTTATTAGAATGGTAGGCGGTAGGGTAACGACACTACACTTTGGACTGAAGGCTGCCTATTGGCTTCAAAATTGCAGGAACGTGTATCTTAAAACTTCCATTAGTGAGGATAAGAAAGAAGATAATTTATTTTCCTTCTTTATTTTACACATAAAAAAGCAGAAAAAGATCTTATGCATATTGTCCATTTTCAATAAAGTGATATGAACGGATACTTTTGTGGACTTTTTTGATAGCAGACACATTCAGTGGGTAGAATATTGATTAGTCATTACTGAGTCGTGTATCTGTCCACTAGCAAAATTTTGCACAAATTTTGCAGTTGCAAATTTTTAAGTGACCATTACTGGGACAAAATGGGTTAGAAATATATTAATAAAAAGTTAGAACGATAAAATAATTCCATTTTTGTGCAAGGAGATCTAATCAAGAAAAAGGTTTGCTAATGGATCATGTGCTTTACATTCATGTCGAATTTAATACCATACCCCAAGAAATCTGAGAAAACTACGAAAATATTTCCTGTGGTCACTACTGATGCTTCTACCCCAGATATAAATTTAAAAAATGCCAGAAAAATACTAGTTCTCGATTGTTTGTGAAGACGGTTGGCAGACAGTGGATGTTTACTATGCCAACCAACCCCAAGAGGTCCACCAGAGAAATACCACCTTCGTCGCACAGTTCGACCACACACATTCTGCGTTCTCGGCTGCGGACGCCTTTATATACCGCTGTGCGGGGGCTCACTGGCCTACGTAGTGGCGGAAGTGTAAGGGCGATGTTTAACAGCTTTGGCGCTAGTTCCTCCGTGACGGCCGCCTCAGCCCCGCCTCTAGCGCGCTCTCTCTGCCGCCCGCGGAAGGAGATTCCAGCCCTGCACTGTCGCGGCGGCTTCCTTGTGGCGGGGTCGTTTAAATGAACATGTGTGACCAAGACAGTATTCAAGTAGAAACAGGAAATTTTCTCCACTCGTATTCAAAGTCTGAGTGAAAGAAGGCAAACAGTGAAGAGTATATGTGCATGTTATTGGAGATATGATTGTAATTGGTAGGAACCTTAGAGTGTATGGAGCAAGAAATCATTTCCTAAAACGTTCTTATTAAATTATATATTAAGTTTCGCACACCAACTCCACATGTTCAGGAATTATTTACCAATCATGTAGTTTTTCAGTATACACTAAGTAATGTGGAATAAATTACATTCTAAAACATTTTATGCAGTCACATGCGATTACGAGCAAATGGAATTTTGTATACTGTGAAGAATTTTCCTTCTAATCATAGAATTCGCAAAATTTCTGCTAGAACCATCAAAATAATGAGAAAACTTTCGTGGAAAATGTAATACTACCCATACAGAGCGTTTCTGCGGTTTAATCACAGTAGTTTATTAAAGTAAAAATCAATTTTAAAAAAGATTCCCTAGTCGATCAAAATGCCGATTTATTCTGGTTTTATATTTCATCATTATCGTGCAGTTGGGTTTATCTCTTTTATGAATTTTTTTAACACATACGGTCTGTACTTTTTTAGTTTGGCCATTCACATTCATGTAACGAATTGTTCATTAATGATAAATGATACTAAAGATGATAGGAATCTTAAACAGACAGTAAATTCCCAGAATTGGAATATCTACATAGTAAATGATGTTTTTCTAAAATATGATCAAAAATACTCGTATAGACAGTTCATTGGTTTTAAACTTAATCTCGTCGTTTAGAACTTTAACATTCACGGAAAGTGGTTGTATTGAACGTTCGTATTGTTCGTTTTGACATTGTTTATTTTTCTGGCACTTGTTTCCGACCGAATGTTTACGAGTTGATTTTATTCAACTCTTATCTTTTCACATTGTTTTCATCTTTCATTAGCATACTTGCAATGTTTTGTATCATTATCTGTTTTCACTTTAACTCACCGTACATTTTTACACTTTTTGAAGTCAATTGCTTTAAATTTGTTCATTATACCACACACCCTTTCCACATGTATGTTGCATGTAATTTTCTGTTGTTCCTCCCTTTCTTACATTCTCCTTCGTTTCAATTCCTCTTCTGTCCCGTTTCCTCCGTCCCTTCCTCCCTTCTGCCCGACTCGTCGGTCACGCTGTCAAGGCGCCGCGGGACCCCTACACCGCACTTCACATACGCAGGAAGTGATCCTTCATGGCACAATAGATAAGAACGCACCCCCCGCCCAGGACCCTGACTCGCCCGCCGGCGACCTCGCCGTTCGATTTTATTTCCCACTATTTGTTCTAATGTAAGTGTCCACATACATGCCCGCGCCACGTGGCGTGGATCTATATACAAAATTTGTTTTATCGCGGCTCTTTTTTTTACGTCGTGTCCCGGTGCTGCCACATGCCAGGGCGTTCATTACCTCCGGCCTCGCACCTTCCCCGCGCTGCTGCCCCCCCACCCCCCACCGCCACCATTGCCTTCTCACTTGTATGCTTCCGCTCTGAAAACAACAGTCCTGCCTCCCCACTCGGCGTATGCCCCTTGCCATCGCTATCACGTTTACTCGTTCTTCCACATCCCTTTATTCGCTTTAGTACGCCTGGACCTCTCTCTTCGCTCTCATCTGCCTCATTTCTTGTTACCCTCCTACCCCACGCCTCTCGCCCCTTCCGCCCCGTGCAGTGCACTGTCTCTTTACGTTTCTCTCATGCTTATTGGTATTCTTCAAGGTGATTGCTTCATTGTTTCATCTCACTGGTCTGTGCTCTTGCCATTTCCATTTTCTATATTTTATGGTACACGTTGTCACCTTTCCCTGACGCCCGTTCTATACCACTCCATCTTTATCTAGAAGCTACATGAATTCTATTTTCAGCCCATTTTGGTCTGAAGTAGTGCCAATTCTCATATTATTAATCCGCGTATTTCCTACCCTTTATTGGACAATACCAACCCTATACAGTGTTGCGTCCCCAACGTGTTCTCTTTCTATGCTTGCCGACTCCACAGTCCACCCACGCAGCAACCTACACGCACACCCACCGCCGTTCATGGCCGCCCTGTCCCAATCCTCCCCGCTGTCCCTGCTCTCCACGCTGCGCCCGCCACCCTGTCGCTGCGCCCGATTCCACTCCACCCTCTCGCCGTCCGTCCGCTTCGTGCGGGCGTGCTGTCACGCGAGTGATTTGTGTACGGAGAACGAAAGCAGCGGCCGCTTCAAAACACTTCTGGCTGCTCCACCGTTATTTGTGGGCTGTAATGTGGGTAATATGCTTCACGACCCTTGTCTCCGTCACTACAAGTGCCTAGTGAGAAATTTTAACTCTTTTTTTTCGTGCAGCGACGAATGAAGAACCGCTACTGGAGGCGGACAGTCTCACTGAGTTCTGTAATTGCAGCCTGTTCTGTTGACCTCTGTCGACTGCGCCTATTAATTTCTACCACTTCGTCCAGAAAAGGAACAACCAACTATTACATTTATATTCAAAATACTCTTCTTATTCACACAGAGTATTTGAAAGTGTTTTCGGCATCCTTTTTCCCCCCTCTATGGAAAAACATTATCTTCTAATCATAACATAACATGTTGGTGAGAATACTGAAAGTTGTACGTGTTTGAGACAAGTAATACAGTGTATTTAATTTTTTGATGGGTACAGTCCGACATTCGAGCTTAAACAATATTTCACGCAGCGTGTATACCTCATGTATACGAAAGCAACCGCCAACGGTTGTATTGTGATGAGTTTTGCATTACGTTATGTAGAAAATGAAAAAGCGCGCAATCTAATTACGCTTAAGACGTAATTGGTCCGCAGGGATCTCCTGGGGACGTGCAGTAGCCCTCTGAAACGAAGCAAGCGTTTGAGTAATCTCTTTCTCTCCGAGTAATTACGCTCTGCAGCAACCTCAAAACGTATCAAAGGAAAGTGAGAAAACGCGCCGAATGAAGCCTTCTGTCTGTTTACCTGGAGAGGCGGCGCCTTTATTTTTGATTGTGCTACGAAGGGGTTAATAATTGCTCCGTTATTAAAGCGTTCTACTCCGGTGCGTACTTGGTTAAAGCGCCGGTTCGTCTCACTCTCCCGCGCCGTGCCTTTTTGTCTTGGAGCGCATTTCGTCATCCTTCTGCGCTCTGCGCTGATCGCTTATGGGGGTTGCTGGAGCGCGAATACAGCATTCATCTTGTGAGAGCCAGGAGCACTGTTGGACACCCTTATGTTTTACGTTTAAAATCCTAGGGAATATTATTGTTGTTGTCTAATGAGAATTTTGCAACGTCTCATATATTGTTTTCAGCTTCATATGGCACAATGAAGAAAACTTTCTGCCCCTAATATTGTTATTGCAATTAGTTATCAGTGGTCGCTGTGCCCTAATACACACGTCATCTATATTGTCTGTTATTTTTTGGTTTAATGTGAAATGCAGTTCGGCATTGTTATTAGTGTCGTTTGTATAAATGTAAATGCTCAATGTATTGTTTTAAAAAAATTTGGTTCTTGATTCTAATTCACTCAATGAGTAGTGTAGCTCAAGTAAGTAATGTAATCTGATTTTTGATAGTAATAAGAAAACTTAAAAAAACAAAGAACCCGGCAGAACGTGTGGTTATGAACGATGCAATTGGGGTCTACGGAAAATGACAGAAAATTAAACATGATTTTCTCAAAATATAGAAATTTTATGACAAGAATCAAGGCAGTACTTCTAACCACTATTTTTTGCAATATTTTGTTAAAAAATTCAAGGAGTTCAACGAAATATGTGAGTCATTTTTTGAGCGTCCTTTCGTATGTCCAAGGAAAAAATTAAAAGTAAACATTTGGAACCATTTTTGAGAAATAAATTTTAAATTGCCTTTACTTCAAGAAAAACATTACGAGAAAACCTACTCATTTTAAAAAAAAGTTTGGACTCCCAGAGTATTTCTCACAAATGTCCATAATTCTCCACTTTGAATTACATCAACTGAAAACAAGGTGGCAATTTGCAGAAAATATATTTTTATCAAACACTGGACTCCTTTTATTACTGCAACTTATTTCTACCAACTATTTCCAGAAACTGACAGCACCTCATTAGGTCAAGTAAGGAAGACCGATAAATAATTTGAAACAAAAATGTATGACGTATCAACAAGTATTTACAGTATAAGAGATCAATCAGAACGAAATGTAGAGAAATGTGCGTTTTTCATGGGAATTGATAATTCTGTAATTTTCCCTACTCACTCACTACTTTTACTCCAATGGAACCCTACGAATTATACGATTCGTTTTGTGTACAGATCGGAGCAAATGAGTAGGAAGATTCCTCACAAAACGTAGTTGAGCATATCAGCAAATTCTGTGGCCTCTGAGGGCTTTTTAATATGCGTTTCGTTCCCTCTGTATCTCCCCAGAGTGTGCCCCACCCGCTTCGATCTGCGGAACTCTCGAAACCCGTGCGCGACCCTCTGTTTCCCTGCGGCACGGTTACGGACGGCGAGCGATTCCGCATCCACCTGTACGGCGGTGGAGAAGCGCCTCCCTTTGACTTTATCAATATTTTTCTGCCCGTCGGGCGGAGGGACAGGAAATTGGCGTCCTCGCCGAGAAGGAAGGGGAAGAAAATTATTTGGAGAGGCGCAGTATTTACTTGCTTCTTAACGTGGGACTCATATAATATGACAATTTACCTTCCTTCCGTAGGATTTATAGACTGAGCCGTATTTCGCCGGAGAGGGGTGTGTGATGTATTCAGCTGCCGGGGAGGGGTTTCTCTGGGAATTGGATCCGGGGCCCTGCCTGCGCCGGGAGAAGCGCACTTAACGTCTCTTGCAAAGAAGGGCGTGGTCGCCAGCGCCGTCACTGCCGCCGCCGCCGCCGCTGCCGCCGCAATTTACCTGTAGCCTCGTCCTACCTTCGCGAGCCTGCACCGGGGGATGGGGGATGAAGCCGAGGGGAGCGGCTGAGGATCGTGATCGAGATATCGGCGTGGCGGGGGAGGAGGGGAAGAGAGGGGGCGCCTTTAGGGGTAGAAGCGCTTCACCGTGGCTCTCCGCTGCGCCGTCTAAGGGCAGACGAGCGGGCGGGGAGAGGCGGAGGGGCGGGGCTGGAGAGTCTTCGAGGAAGTAGGGGTGGAAGCCGCGGAGTCAGGAACGCCCACGGAGAGGCTAGGATGAGTGGATTGGTGCAAGCGCGGGATATTCGCCGAGCGTTCTAGAGGAGAGCGAGATGGGAGAATGAATACTTGAGATTTTGAGTGGCCACAAGTGATGTACAATG
Organism: Acheta domesticus; assembly: GCA_031308135.1. Classification (NCBI taxonomy): domain Eukaryota; kingdom Metazoa; phylum Arthropoda; class Insecta; order Orthoptera; family Gryllidae; genus Acheta; species Acheta domesticus. Next base: position 110,439,746 of record JAHLJT010008446.1, on the reverse strand, counting down.
ATGTGATCAGTAGTTCGGGTGATTGAAAGCTGAGGCAAGAGGTACAGGAATGGGACTCATAAGGAAAGTGATATAGCCACTGCATGCGGAATTGAGTTGTAAAATGGGAATATGAAAGGATATTAATATATAAAATATAAAAATGTCAGGTAGACAGGTAGAAAGCGGGAGAGAATAGATATTTAAATAAAATGTTTTTTAAGAGAAATAAAACTGCTACTTGAACTACATTAACAGAAAACAAGAAAAATGTCTTTCAGTTGAAATAAAATGGCTACTTGAACTACATTATCGGTGGCTCAGAGAGGGACGGAGGTGAGCATGTTGGAGTGGAGAGGGGAGGAGATGAGCATATGGAGGGAAGAGTGGAGGAGGTGAGCGGTGTGAAGCGGAGAGGGGCGGAGGTGGGATGGTTTGAACGGAGAGGAGATGAAGGTAAGAGAGGCGGTGATGAGCAAGGTCGAGCGCAGAGGCGGTGGTGATGATCGCGGACTGGAGAGAGGGCGGGCGTGAGCAGTGTGGAGCGGAGTGGAAGGGAGTGGGCAGAGCGGCGAGGTGTGGAGGTGAGCGGGTTCTAGCGGAGAGGGATGGGGCGGCGTGAGCGATGCATTCTGCGAAACGAGTTGGAGTGAGCAGCCGCAGGGTGGAGTGAAGGCAATAGAGTGGAGCGAAATGAGGTAGAGCACTGCTGGCTAGGATGGAGCAGAGCCGACCGGAGTGTATACTCAAATTTAAATGTAGTGCCCGTTCAAGATTGCAAGCTGGGAGAAGACGGGGACAGTCATCCAATCTGGAGCTTGGTTACGATTTAAATGTTTGGTATTGAGGCTCCCGATTGGAGGACTGTGTCCCCCTCCCCGTCCAGCTCGTGACCTTGAAGAGACACTACATTTAAATCGGAGTGTAGCGATGGTATGCAAGGTGGAAATCGGTGGAATGAGGTCGGAGCGGGGAGGTTGGTAGCTGTAGAAGGTAAAAGGGCTGGGGAGAGTTTAGCGGCGTGGGTCGCCAGCGCGGCGCCGCGCCCCACTGCCTGCCATGGCTTCCCCACTCTTTCACTGGTCGCCGCCCCCTCGCGACCGATTGATTTAAATGTCATCGGAAACATCCATAAATTTTGTCCTCAATTCACTTGTTGCCGCCAAGGAACATGCTTTGGCGCACGACTGACTGGTTGCTCGTACATTCAGAGACGATTTTTTCTATAGTGTTTCAGTTCTTTTTTGTATACATACCGAACGTATGTCTGACAAGATAATTTATTTGCACACAAACACTGGTTTTTAAATCATGTCCTAGAGGGTTTTTTCTGAACGGATAATAACATTTTTATCGGACGATTTTGATATTGCATATGCCTCGCGTGAGAATTGAAATGAAATTACCAAACAGACCAGCAAATACTTCAGTGTCCAGCTATTTGCCTGTAAGTTTTCAAAAAAAATGTTGTTTTCAGGAAAAATCACCATCGTGAATAATATTGCTCGTATCGTACAATTGCTGGTTGCACAAGTGCGCGTACAAGTACGCGTCGGGCTTCTAGCTTCCAACCTCTATCAGGAAAGAGTCTATATAGCAAGTAAGATAGAACAAACAACTCACTGAAATCATAATAAAACGTTTAGAATGATTTAATATAAAAAGACCACACTACCCGTCCCCAACATCACTCAGCCCCCTTACACAACGAAAAACATGTATTTTACATTCAACGTTTAAAATGCTATATCCTTTAAATTTTTGAAAAACAGATTTCTTAGATATAACAATTTCTTCTACGTATTTTCTCTAAATTCTGATCTGAAAAAATATTTTCAGAAGATAATTCTTTAATTTTTAAATGTAGTTTGTAATACCGTTCAATTTATGAAACATTATCATAAGTAAAACAATGTACTTTTACATGTTGCGGATTTTTCAGAATTTTCGAAGTAATGACACAAGCGGAAATGTATTTTCTTTTGAATGTAATAAAAATTACGAGCACATCAACTAGAACAATTGTAGAGAATGTTCTTCTCAAGAATAGAGAATTTCACTCTCCGGTAATAATAGCTACTCTCTTTTAATCAATAGTTTTCGGATTTTAATCCTTTCCAGATCAATAGTTGCGGTTGGGGCAGGCCCCACTTCGGAAGATATCTGAAGGCGGAACCCTCAAGATGGCAAGTGGAAGGGCGCCAAATCTCACGTTTCAGCTGGGGAGGAACATCACCTCTTACAAGGATACAACATGCACTACAAATATGGGACTGAAGATGTCAGTAGTTGACACACCCGAGGCCAATACCCACTTACTTTTTGGTACTAATTATTTTACCAATAGTTACGTGTATTCCAGAGATCCTATAATAATCTCTGTGCTGTGAATTTAATGGTGTAAGAATTATTATCGAATTTTGAAACATGCCTATTATTTTACCCTGTTTCTTGTAATATTGCTTTGCATGGCTTTGTTCGAGTATTTACGAAAATATGCACGGAATTTAGGGAAGGAAATTCCCCTTAACTCCAGTAAAATTGCTGTGCGCAGCAACATTGTCGTCGTGAAATAAAGCGCAATTTCGACGAATGTAGTCAACCTCGAAACTGTTTTTACAGTATTCGTCGCATAGTATTAGAAAATTACATTCAAGGTTTTTTCAGCTTTTAATTTCTTTCAAAAGAATATATCTTCGGAATGATGAGCGCTGGGCTCACTCGTTCAATCTTCTCTGGTGTATGTGGAACTATTACAAGCTCTTCCGTAGTTCAGATTTTGAGGTTCAAGTTTTTGCTTTTTTGTTCCTTTCCGGGGTGTCTCTTGCCCTTTTCCATTACACTCTGGGGCGTTCTCGCGAGTCGTTATTCTCCTTCTCGGCGCGGGGAATTACAAGTCTGAGCTCGGCCGCTGCCGGAGAAACAGCCCGTAATTTGAGGTGGTGATCGCGCGGAGCCGATGGTGGTGTGTGAGTGGGCCGCCTCCGCCCGAGCCCAAACCCCCGCAGCCGTCACCCCGCGCTCTTTCGCATGCCCTCGCCCTTGCCCGCGCGTTTTGCAGTCCGCTCCAGGGCCTTTGAACCCTCATCAAAACCGGGGACAAAGCTGGAGGGTGCTACGATAGGAGGCGCTAGTGTCACCGGGTACAGCTGCAGGTTAGGCCAGTGCTGTCAAGGTCGATGCCACGAGCGGGATTCCGTGGCACGAGTGCCACGACGAAATGGCCCCTCCACGCAGTTCATTACCCCGCCGCAAGAGACAACGCCATCACTATTGTGAAACGACGGGGTTACTAATAGTATCCTCTCCCGACGCTAATGGCGCAGAGAAGCTCGTGGCATGGCACGATGCCGCGAGGCGTATCACTGTCACCAGTAGGAGACCTTGACACCACTGAGTTAGGCTATCCAACTTCCGTACAAAAAAATTGCCTAATTTGTCAGAAATACGAAGAGTGTCTTCCAAATGTTCAGTTACTCGTAATTTATACATCTGAGAAATCGCTGAAGGAAGCGCGAACATCAGCGCTATCGTTTGTAACATTCGCCCTTCGGCGTTCCGCGGACCCACGCAACAGCTACGCACGTTTTAAGTATCGTTGTCAGCATTTCGTATTTCAGTCCCTGTAAGAAGGTGCTATAGGAGATTGCGCCACTGTAATGGTCTCCACCACGTCTGGGAGTTGAAAGGCGTTGGTCCACCCTCCGCTCTCCTTGCCTCGTGCCCCTCGCGTCGCCGCTTGCGCTCCCCACGCGCGCGCGTGCCCACTAGTCACGCCTCGGTTACTCCGTCGGACCCATCTTCGTCTCCCTTTCTCAGCGTCTGTCTTCCCGCCTTCCGATAATCACGCTTTTCGCTTCACCTCTTAATGCCCTGCGGGATGTGAGTGAGTGGGAGAGTGAATATTGATTTTGACCGCGTCAACTAACGAGGTCGTTACTCTCGTAAGTGTAGTGCCTGTTATATACCGGGAGGTGGCGGATATCTTCCCCTAGAACGTGGGATCCGGTGCCGACTTATACGCAGGCTTGCGGGTTTTCTATCTCCAGGTGTGCCACGTGAGCACTACCCCCTCCGGGACAAACTTTAAGCGCCGACTGGACTTCCGATGTGTCGTAGTGTAGTTCTTGTAAGTAAAAGTGCGTGAGTGTAAGGAGAGGGAAAGGGACAACGATGAGGAAGGAAATGTTACTCGAGGCCCTTGATCCGTTTGTTAGGGTTCTGTTTCTATATTCCTTTGGAATTTCATCTGAAGGGGAAGTCTAGCGCTTCCCTGCTCTAATCGGTAGTTTTCGGTAGTTTGTCCGATCAGTACTAGGCGAATGCAGGACAGTACCTCAAGAAATGGGGCCACAGACCGAGAACGATCTTTTCTTCTCCGTACCCTCCTCACACACACACACACACACACACACACACACACACACACACACATACATACATACATACGCGCGCGCGTGCGCAGGCTTATACTTACATGCATTTCTCTACTATACTTATCGGCAGACCCATCAACACGTAGGCAGACCGCTTCGAACGTGTTGCTCGTGGGGCGGTGGCCCCACGAGGTCGGCGCTGGATCTCACATTCCAGATATGAGGAACACCGCCATCTCCCCAGGATATAACAAGCACTATATTTACAGGTCGAATGACGTATTTGACGAATTCGGAAACAATTACTCGTTATCATAGCGAATAACCCGAACATTGCGTCCTATTCTCTGAAAACAAGGTTTTAGAGCCCCAATGTGTTTTTAAATCATTATCTACAAAATGAGATCAGTGGAACATGTAGTACATTCTTGGTGTTTTAGATCTGGGTAGTACGAGATGTCACAAAGGTACAAAATCTCGAAATAAAATGTCCAATTATATTGACTGTTTGATATTGTGTGTAATTGAAAGAATCGACCAAGTCTTCTTGTTTGTAAGTAAATAGTTAAGAATATTGGAACGTTTCATATTTCACTAATTTATATTAGATTTGGAGGGTTGCCCCTGGAGAGTGGAGAGACATTGGAATTGTGGGTATTGCGGACGGGTCGGCCCAGCGTGGAATGAACATCACGTACAAATGATGAGGTGATTAGAATATACAGTTAAGAAATTATATAGCGTGTGATGGGTAGTGGAATAAGACCGATAAAGAAGAGGACTACATTAAAGAAATATTGTGTAGAGGAATGAGAAAACTGCGCACGAAAGGTAAAAGCTGGCACAATACTTCAAGTAAGTCCTTTGTTTTTATTACATGAGAAGTTATGAGTCGAACAGGAAATATTAAATGCAGAAAGAAGTTAACACGGTTGTAGAGTAAATAAGGCTGAAATAAGAATGGTAGGCACTGCACATGGAAAAGGTAGTGGTTATGTACATGTGTGCAAGGCGTATTGGTTAGGTAGGTTACTAGGACGGGAAGCAAGTGTCGGAATGTAAAATGCACTCATGTGGTTAGAAAGTAGGACAAAGGTAGAGGTATAATATAAAATATAAAGAAAGCAATATTATGTCACATACTGAAAAAATTTCGGGCAGATTAGTACGGTGGAAGGGGAAGTACTGGACAACTGATTGGGAAGATATTATGTGCAAACAAACAGCAGTCTGGCTGCTGTTAATGCAAAAGTTGTTACGAAAAACTGAAAAAAAAGGAATAACTATATTGAATTGGCCCTAGTGACAAGTTTAACTGAAGACAGAGGTTGCAAATGTAAACATTACATTCATGATACATAACATAATCATGTATCAATAATAAAAAATGTGGGAGGAAAGTGTAACCCTGTTACTACTTAATGTAGTTTTATCTGAGCAACAGTTACTTTTGGTTTATAAGATGATGGTGAGGATTTTACAGAGATCACATTGAAAGGAAAAGAAGGATGGAAAAAGAATTGATAGAAGTATAGTGGATAGAAGGAAAGTAGAAAACTCATAAAACATAAGATATTTTGGATCCTAGATCAAAGTCATATGAAGGTGGTGATACTATTCATGATGACTTACTAGAGGATATATTGTTTATAGCAAGAAAAAAGTGGGAAGAGATATGAGTATGTGGTGACAGCTTAATAGTTCATATTGTATAGTTTGCATATTAGTTCTTGAGAAATTGAAGTATGTATCGAGCTTAAAAGAAGATTAATGAAATTGGACTAATAATAATTGATTGATTAATTAATGAGATTATACCAATGGCAAATGAATCTGATCTTGTTTAACAAAATTAATTATGCAGACACTTCCAACCAATAAAAATGGATTCTAAGCAAAGGTTCTTCAGATTGTGTTTAGGAGAGAAGGGAATAATAAGATATGATTGCTAGAGTGGGAAGTAATTATTATTGTCTTATTTTCAGCATATGAAAAGAGACATGTGTTGCTCAAGAAACTCTGAATGTTAACACGTATATTGTAGGTTAATGTTAAGAAATGGATGTGGAGTATCGGTGATTCTGATAAAACGTAATATGTTCAAGACATGAGATAATCATATGGGTTCAGCTTACAGCTATGCAGCTATACAGTCTGTTAATCTCTCCTTAAACCAACTAGCACATCCCCGAACAGCATCGGCTTTAAAATCTAAAAATATTGCACTTATCGCATGTACATAATTTCTATTTATAGCAGTGCTTATACAGCAACATCATATATTAATGCATCTGCTTCTATTATCCTGTGTCCATGTCTTGTCCACTGTTTCTATTAAGTGTTAGTGCTATTCATGTCTGCGAGTCTTAGACCTAATAGTACATTTGTGCACAATCCTTCTTATATATCAACCCAACTTTTCATCACCAGGTCATATCAACCCATATTATTATCTCATATTTTAAACATATTAAATTTTCATTCGGACATGAATAGCACTAAAACATAGATACAGTGGACAGGGCATGAATACAGCATAATAGAAGCAGATGCATTAATTTATGATGTTGCTGTATAAACAATGTTATATATAGAAACTATGCATATGCGATAAGTGCAATATTTTCAGGTTTTAAAGCCGATGCTGTTCGGGGATGTGCTAGTTGGTTTAAGGAGAGATTATCAGACTGTATACAAGGGCGATATGTGTTAGAATAACCTCTTTTAAACAAATCTCTGCTCACATATTTGTGTAAAATTAACCGAACTACCCTTTTCTTCCGTTACCGCTAAGTCAAGAACTGAATCGATCAGTGAACTTTCGTATGTCGTGATATCCTGGGCTTTCGTTCATTTGAAGCAAATTTCAAAAAGGGCAGGGCAAGTGAATATAAAGTATTTTTAAACAAAAGAGTAACTTCTATCAGTGCCAAACGATAACGTTAGTTACTTATCTTATTGGACGAACGCTTTTTCGCATTCAATCAACTTTATTACAGCAAGTTTCTACAATTTTTGTAGGCCTGTGGGTACGCTTGCAAAAGATACCTATCGTTTTAAAAAAATGTAGTGTTAAACGTTATTTTATTGATTGATTGAAACACCTTCGCCTGACGACTGTTTTTCACAAACGTCTTCAATGCAAAGTAAACACGTCTAGTATTCCTGCCTTGATTGCGACCGGGTGCGTTGTACGGCACGGAGTGGCATGTCGTAAATATATCATGCCGGTCGTAACGTCCGTAATTTCTCGTGCTTCTAGGAACGCGATTGCCGAGTGCTTTAGAGCGCATAATAAACACAGGAAGTGCAAACACCACCTTCCGACTGTTAAGGCCGCCGTCATAGGCGCCGGGCGGGGGCGGCCCGCATCGCATGGCTCGCCGCGGCGTCCTTCCCCTCACGACGCGTGTATTGACCGAGCTGCAAATCGATGAGCGCAAACGTGTGTTTGCATGGGCCAGGTGCGCGGCGAAGACGAACTTCCGGAGGCGCACTGGGGCGATTTCCTCCGACGTTCGCCCGTCTCGCTGTTCGCGACTGCGAAGAATCGAACGGACAAACCAGACGATGTGATGTGAACCAAGACACTGTATCTATTCGATAACAAAATATGTTTTGCGTAAATCTTTTTTTTATTTGTTCTGCGTATTGTTGTCAATAAAATACCGTCAATGTACTTCTTGCATTATAAATAAGAATTGAACTGCGATGTTTTCGATTGTTTCGAACTTTTCAAGGTGGGGGAGTCCAACGTTGTAGCCTTTCACCTGTTCCATATATTACCCTGGCATTTGTATCGGACAAAAATGGTTTGAAACAGGTTTTGGTCACGTTTCTCCTGAACCTCATTCCATCATTGCTGTATCGTTGTTTCCGTCACGTTCTCGATCGTTCATTGTCTATGTTTCCTATAAGCGGAAGCTCAGATATGTCGGAACAAATAATTATCTTCTACGTGTTCAGAAGGGACTTGTTCGATTGTCTTGAAATAATGCGGCAAGGATTATTGTAATAGCTTCTTTAATTCAGAGGGATCCGATATGAAATTGTCATAAAGTGAAAATAATGCACAATGAATGGTTCGAACACTTCAGGTAAATCATATTTGTGTTGTATTAGATAATTGAAATTTATATTTTCACTACTTGAAAATGATATTGTTTAAGAAACCGTTGATAAATAATTGTTTCATCCGACAAGTAAGGGATGCCCTGGAAATTAAGTTAATGATTTAAAACTACATAAATGCACAATTTCTTTATTAAACATTTGTATTAATTTAATTTTATTGCCAACATTTTAAGGAAATTAGTTTTCTAAATTTTGATAATTCGTGAATTTTCGAAATTAACTCCTCCTACTCCCTACCCTGACGAGGAGTATGAGATCTTTGTGGAGGTTTTTGAAACAGCCTATATTTATAGAAGAAAGTAAAATGCAAACGAAACTGATTGGACTTTGATACACTTCCCTATCCTCTGCTCTAGGTTTTCTAACATGTGTTTGCTTGCCACTCCCGGAAGCAACTTGTTCATTTAATGGAAGTAAGGGCTAAATCCGTGTTACGTTAGAGCACTACCTTGGCGTTTGTAGTGGGAGTTGTTTTGATTGCTTGTCGAAACTTTGGGTAATCCATATGTAAGTGCTCTCCAAACGCTGCCAGCAGGTTTGCTCTTCGTTTGTTTCGAAGTGCTTTAACTGAGTGAAGGCATGTATAGTGAAGGGATGGTAATGCCAAGGAACGAAAATAATTAGTTCAATTTGAGAACACAATTCGTAGGTCAGAGGTAAGAGAATAAACGATTTAATATTTCGCTTCAGTTGAACCTAAAATGGGTGACATTTTTTTCAACCAAAATACATTTTTTTAAACTCATAATAAATAATAAAAAAGTCCTTTGTGTTATATATGAACATTTTTTTAAATTTGTGTACGGCTCTCCCGCTTCCTAACTTCTTTGGCAAAGCACATTTCTTCAATGGATAGAGTACAGTGTTTTATCCGTACGTTCGATGTAAATATTGTCCATCGTAAACAATGTCCGTCAAGTTAATCACCAAACGTTATAAACCTCACGCTACTCTGATCTCTGAATTTTTGGTGATTAAATTAATTTTGATTTGATTTATTTATTTGATTCATTTATTGGGTCAGAAAACAGTAAAAACTGTATGTGACGTATGGGCGACGAGATTATTTGCGCACATTTTCTTGAGGTCCAGAAGAAAATAAAATGAAAAAGTGCGAGATTAGAGACATTTGAAAAACTAGACACTTTCGGTCCCGAGTTATAGAAAACATAATTGCAACGGTAAAACATGCCGACTTGATTTTTCTGCATTGCTAAAAAAAAGTAACTCTCAGTTCCACTCCTATCACTACAAGCAAAAGGAGTGCTCAACAAAACGTGTGCTTAGTGAAGCTACATTCACGTTCAGAAGCAAAAAAAAGCCATCTCTCCATTTGCTCAATGGAGCAGGGAAACTGGAAAAAAATCTGATCGAGATGGGGGGTCATTGATTCCGAAGCTGAAGTACATTACTTGTTACAGGCATATTAAGTCTTTTTTTAAAATTATACAATACAAATGCAAACTAATTCTTTATATATCATTGTTTTGTTAAAATAAACATTATTTTTCTTTTTGATGATCAGTATAGTCTCTAATTGTATAGAAACAGTTATGCAACAGAAACGATTTTACTTTTAACTTAGATTTGTGTACAGACTTTATATTTTTAATGTCATCTGGCAATGCGTTGTAAAGAAACGAACATGCATTTTATGTGGATTTCTTGTAGTGAGCTGTTGACACTGACACTTGAACGTGATTTCTACGACGTATGTTGTAATTATAAATATTAATGAAGGGAGTAGCACGTGTGTTGTACTCAGCGGACTGTGATTAGTTTAACTCTTTCGTGAACAGTGGGACATAAATATATTACTCGAGAAGTTCGCTGGGATAAATATAAGCCTCCACAGGTGCATTCTGCAATGTTGTAGAGAGTGTGTGTACTGCGTTCTAATGCTCAGTTACGAGTGATTCCAAGAATTGTGTGATTTATTGTCATTATTACAGGAAGGTGCGTATTTCTTTCCTCGTTTTGGACAGTTTTATTTTTTCTGGGCGTTTTATTTTGTTGAAAAGTTTATTTTTGTTTGTTTTGAATTATTTAGTTAATTATATTGCTGCTAATTTTTTTTTTCAAATGCGGGGTTACAAGTGATTTTGCGAATTTTTTCTTGTCACTGTTTCAAAAAGTTCCCCCATTTGGAATGTTTTCTTTTTTCCTGTGATTTTTATGTCTTTTTAATATTTATTTTTCATTATTTAATTCATATATTACATCCTAAATTAATTTGAAATTTTTCCATATTTACGACCATGCGAATTTTTTCAGTTACAAGACAGCAGTAGGAGTTTAGCAAATGGAGAAAACAACAGACACAATGTGCCAAGAATGCAAAGTAACTCATTGTATTGATCCTACATTTCCATTTTTTAAATAGATGTAATTATTATTACTTTTGATTATTGTGTTGTTTTATAATTAAAAATCTAGAAAAAAAATCATTTTCTTCTCATCATTATTATATTTCATCATACCCATAGGGTTCAATAGGACATTTATGTCCCACTAACAGTTTCTAAACATCTAAGCATTAACAACAATTTTTAGTAATCAATATTGCAATAGTAACTAAAAAGCAACTTAGATACAAAGTTATGTTTCAAAATTCCGACAAAAATTAAATCGGTCACGAAAGGGTTAAGGCAGGAGCCATAAGTACTATTCTTTCATCCTCTGGTTGCTCTACTTACCATAGAGGCCCACTGGTGATGGATTAATAAGTAATGAATGGCAAGTCACCAACCATGCGTACCTGAAAGAAGTCCTTCAGGTTCTGTCATCGTCACAAAATGAATTGAAAGGCATGTAGAGTTAATACATATAATTGAATCAATTGACTATTACATAAAAAATACGCTAATGAAATTATCATGTCTTATAAAACTGTAAATGATACAATTAAGCAAGTACAGACATCATGTAGTTCTGATTAAATATACCATGTTATGATTGTACCACTGAAAGTTGCCAACATTGATCATTGAAGCTACATTTATTTCAAGAACGGCTCATATCGGGATTTGCTCAATAGATCAGGGAAATGTACGAAAAACTGATGAAGATGGGTGTCATCGACCCAAAAACTGAAGTACATTACTTGTTACAGGCTTATTTAGTCATATTATAATTATTCTGTACAAGTGTCAACTAACACATTATATACCATTGTTAAAATAAATATATTTTTCTATTTTATGGTCAGTATTATCTCTAATTTGTAAATACAATTGCGCAGCACAAATTATTTTACTTTGCACTGAAACTTGTCTACCGATTTGAATTTCTTTTTTTGTTTTGATAATGAATTATGAAGTAAATTACTTCATGTATTATATGCGAATTTCTTGTAAAGAGCTGTTGAATCTGACTCCTGATGGTTATGATTCCTACGATGTGTACTGTAAATATAAATATCTGCATTGAATGAAAATATTTCTCCCTCTTATTTCGTAAGAAGAGAAAATATAGTAATTGTGCGCCGGAAAAAGGCGAGTTTTCGATAAAAATCTATTGCCGAGACCTGGTAACGAAAAAATGAATAAATCTTGCTCCTGTATATAGTAACTTCTAACACGATCTACATCCAGAATCCATATTTTCTGGGTTTTTGGTACCAAAAAATTAATTGATGGCATATCGTCTGGCTATCCGTCCGTTTGTAGTCGAAGCTAGTGCCTAAATCATTCAGTTAATTTTCTCCAAAGTAGATATTCCTGGAAAGATTGAAACGGCCCCGGGTCCCTGTTTGTTCGAAATTAGTATTTTAATTTTGAGGCTCCTTTACATGAAGCCTTAACAGCATTTTGAAAACTTTCTTAAAAATAGGTCCAAATTTTTTGATTAAACTTGGTCCTCGAATAACGTAAAGGGCGCTTAAGAGAATGGTGCAAGATTCATTTTCGTTGAAATCCCTGATTTTGCGAAAAATGCATTCATTCAATTTGTTTTGGGCATCTTCCTAATCTTAAATATGGGAGATAAAGGTTTTTCCTTAATAAAATCTATTCTTTGAAGACAGATCTTGGAATACGGTCATGAATATTTTTTCAAAAATATGATTTTCATGTAATTTTTTGTGAAATATAGGCAATTTAAAAAAATATTTTTTTCCACGGATACAAGGGACTTTGAAAAGAATGGCGCAGGTCTCGTTTTCCATTGGTGACTGAATTTTCGAAAATGACAAATTTTGAAATAATACGAGAAAGTATGTGCTGTTGTACTACTACTACTTCTACTACTATTAATATTAAGCAAAGATAACTGCAGTATTGTGAAAAAGAACAAAACTGCGGGCACACCAAAGAAACCGCGAGGTGGACATATCCGAGTGCAACAGTGGCGATAGGATGAAGTGAGTGGATGCAGTTCATTGTGCACAGGGTGCAAGGAACAAATCGTAAGCGACAGAGCGCAAGCGATGGGACACAAGTAGCGAGCACAAGTAGGGAGTCAAGGACAACGTGGCACAAGTAGTGAGTCACAAGTAGTAAGGCACTCTTGGCGAGACCAAAGCGGTCAGGTTCAAGCGGTATTGTACAATCTGCGAGATGCAAGGGACTTGGTGCTAGTCACAAGGAACAAAAGGTAGGTAACAAGAGACAGGTCGCTTCTAGAGCCGATTAACGCATGGTGCAAGCGGTGGAGCGCGCACAACCACGGGGTAAGGCACAGGATATGCAAGCGGCATGGAGCAAGAGGCAGGGTGCAAGCGGAAAGACGCGAGTAACTCCGGCTGCGCAGGGTGCAAGCCGCACGGAGCAAGAGGCAGGGTGCAAGCGGCAGGGCGCGACTAGCCCCGATCGACGCAGGGTGCTAGCGGCGGGGTGCGCAAGCGGTGCCGATTTTCTGCGGCTACGGATGCTTTCATCTCCGTTTCGCTGTGGGGCCGCTGGTCGCTTTTGCAGCGGTTCTCTCGCCACTTCCTTCCCTTCGGCTTCATTCCTGCGACGTTCTCCGCGCTGCATCATCCTCCGCCCACCTCCCGCGGCATTGGCGCTTTTTCGTGGCTCGTCGGTTCCTCGCGCGTCCGCAATCGGCGCAACGCGCCGCGTTCGCTTTGCAAAAAGACGTCGGCGCTTTCGGGCTGTCGGGCCGGCGGCGGAGCGAAGGCGGAGACGAGGACGCGAGGACGGACGCTCGAGCGGAGAGAACGCGAGGAGAAAAGAGGAGGAAGAGTAGTGAGGGCGGTTGTGTTGGAGGCGAGGCCAGGGAGACTGCCCCTCGGTGGCTGTGTCGGCAACGGCAAACTCGCGGCGATCCGAAGCTTAATTCATTTTCGTCAGGGAGAAGAGCCGGAGAAAACTAGCGCAAGAAAGTCTTGTTCAGCGGGCGGTCCTCCGGCGGCGGCGGCGGCGGAATCGTGGTCGCTCGGCGCTGGGACGCGGCGACGCCCGGCCTGACACGACGCCAGGCGACGCTTGGATGAATGCGAAGGCGCGGTTTCTTCTCCTCCGCCGCCTCCGCCGCTGTTCAGAGGAGCTCACTTAGGCCATCAGAACCCCAAATACTTCGTTAGCAAGCAATCTATTTTCCCAAGTGACTCTAAGAAGAAGAGTTACGCTTTCAGGCGAAAAACGAAATAAATGAAGGAAAACCTAACATTTTATTGACCTTTCCTAACCAAAGCAATGAAATGTGGTCGTAAATATCTGTGCATATTGACATTAAGCAAGAGCTCTGATGCAGCACATCTCACCGGTTTATTTGTTGTGTTACTGGAATTGTTTTTAAGACTCGAAAGAAATTTTTTCTTTGACATGAATACTAAGATGATGGTCTAATAATAGCTATTTATATTTATAACCCTTATTACCTTTATAAAACAGTAAAAAAATCAGTAAATTATTCTAATTTTCCATATTTGGATTTTGTTTCAACTCTTGGAGTCGGCACAAATTTGTTGGTTACTAAAACTGAAGTTTTCAACAAATAACACAATATATTGTGTTTAATGTTTGTAGGTGAAATGTTGAATTTTGCAGATATTAGTGTGTAATTGTAATTTTTTTGATGCATTGGGAGCGGTGGTGGTGTAACGGGTGAAAGCGTGGGTTGCAGGGTCTATCCACGGTATTTCAAATTCCAGCGTACGTAAATGTTTTTGCCGGGCTGCAAACACTTTTGAGAGTTTAACTAGTATTAAAATTTTACGTAATTGTTACATATGCGAGGAAGTAGTGCTGTTGAAATGTCGGGGTTGCGTCGGGGTCGGTGGAACATCTAACCACCTCTATATAATGAATAAAAGTGTTAAACCAAGAAGCCCACGCTCTCAAGAACAAATTCCACCCCGAAAACTTATTTTGTAGGTTTGAAAAGACTCGCAGAGACATGTGTTGAGGGAATCAGACTATCGAGACAGGGAATTAAATCGACGCTATCCTCGACAACATAGACCATAGAGTTAAAATGTTCTAACAACTCTCTCGGGTTAAACTAGTATTCAAACCTTAAGAAACGTTACAGAAAGTTTGTGCTATTATTTTTTCCATTAGTTTCATTCGGTAATGGGCCTAGCATTGAATTCTATCTCTGACTTTTTGTATTCTCCTTGTAAGTGGTTCTTTAAACATTACATGAAATGGTGTTTCCTCTTTCGGGATGACGTCAGAAACAATTCTTTTTTAAGATGGTTCTTATTCATTGCATGTCATTTTTAATTATTTGTGTACTATAATTTTAAAGTCGTTATGAATTTCCCAGTCTTCGTTTTCAGTATTCTCTTCTTTTAAATAATTATAATTAATTATTTCTCGTAAATTGCAGCTTGTATGCTCGGCGTTGTTTTATATCGAAACATTGAATTACAGCTCGTAATAATTTTCATCTTATCCTTAAAGTACTTTTCTTTAAAACCCTTCTGTCTTTATGTAGGTTCTTAAACTGGGTGGCTGTTGAAAAATGTGAGTGTATGATCATCGAGGTTTTGTCTTAATCCTCATTTTCTGCTGCCGCATTTCATTCCATTGTACTCGTAAGTAAAGATTAAATGAGATTACGTTAGTCTTAGTGTTAAGGCATTACGACCTGACGCACACGATTTGTAAACGCCTTGGTGCTTAATGTTCCTCCCTCCTGGGACAAAAAATGGTCTTCCATGAGCACCGCAGGGTCAGAGAAAGCGCCAGAGAATTCGAATCCACTTAACCGTTGGAGTTTGTGCTTTTTCTCGGAACGTTTCAAAACTTATTAGAGCAAGCTAAGGCAAGAAAATAAAAATATCATTGTGAATGAACATCGAATGGTTGGCTTACTGCAGGGATACAATATCCGAACGTGGATAAAACATTGATTAGAGGCATCGCGATTAAATGTTCTGAAAGTGGTTGAAAAAACTAATGTAGTAGGTCATTCACTACAAAATTCGGACGATCGGTTGACGGGATAAGGTTCTGGGGTTGTGTGCTACCGCAGGGTTGCGCGCTATACTAGGCTGTCGTAATATGATCCTATTTCCGTCATTTACATATTTTTATTTTTCGTCGTATGTATCCGTAAACAGATTTTTTCTTCGGTAATACTCGGAAATATACTCTCATTTTAAGCACAACCTTCTGGACATTGCACCAGAAGAGAAACCGTCAAGAAACTGAAGTGCAGTGACGAAGCGTATCTCAGCAAAATGGCATTATAAATAACGTGCTCCAGGAAAATATCTCCGCACCGAACAGAATCAGGGGCTCTTACTAAAAACTGCATTGATGCTCGTAGCAACCAGATCACTAGGAAAAAGTGAAGGGAGCAAACACTTCCAGTCTATTTTTATGATTGTGGTGAGTAAGCCATTTACGATTTTATTAGTTGCAAGATGCAGTTCGTGTTACCACATAATTTCTGTTGTTAGTACTCTCACTAGCCACTGGTGCCACTCCGGAGAGACTTTCCTGGCACACAGTATTTGTTCGTCTAATAGAGGAGAAGACTCTGATGTTTATTCGCACGAAATGACTCGCTACCACCAAGTGTGTCCAAAAAGAAACAGGCTTTTACTACGAGCTTTATTGCTCATTGTACACTTTAAGAACTGTCCTCAAAGCAGTCCTCCGTGTATTGGCAATATGTCATTCATTATGTTTCGTCTATTTTTGGAAAGACTCCTGGAACGAGCTTCTGGGAGGGCACGCAGGTCTCTTATCGCAATAACCTGCATCTCCTTTATGCTTTGGAAACGTCATCTTTTCAACGTGGATTTAAATTCGGTAAACAGACAAAGTCTGGTGCAGCTAGGACCGGAGTACACGGTGGATGAGCCAGCAGATCGTCATGATGCAATACGCACAGCATCCTTCAAAAGTGCTAGAATTCCATAGTAGACTTTCTTGTTTACTACCAGACCACGTGGTACAAATTCTTGATGGGCAATGACTTAACAGTCGGAAAACACAACCAGCTTCACTTTAATCTTTGACCTACTCATGCATGCTTTTTTAGACGAGGAGACCATTTGCCCAACCACTATAACGAATGCACCGACCCTTAGATAAGCAAAATTGAAATGTCTCAGTAAAAGATTTGCCAAGTTTGCAGCAAAGTTTCATACCCATAGGTGGTTCTTCCAGCTCTTTTGAAGTTACGTTGGCACTTATCCGACGAAGTGTTTGTGCATGTGTACACTTGAATGGCTGTAGCTTGGCGACAAACGGTCATGGGCAAATAGCAGTTTGTTGTCTAAGGCTGCCACTAAGTGCTCCTTGCAGCCATATTTTTGATGTTCAGTTTCTTTTCTAACACCTTTTTTGAACACTATGCATACAAGTTAGAGATGGGCTTAACAGTTTTTCTTCAATAACTGTTATCGGAATAACAGTGGACTCGTAATAACGGTTATTAAAAACAGTTGAAAAATAACACGTCCATGATCAGCAACCTACATGTCTGACTGCTAAGAGTTAATCCTGGCAAAACTAATAACGTTGGTAGCACCGTAAAGCTTGCGCAGCTATCTTAAGACGCTTTTTTGCACTACTACCCCTAACATGTTTGGGCATGGACAGAGGAAACAGCTGATATGAACGACACTCGATGAACTGCCAAGGAAGAATAGCAGTTAATATGATGAGCCACAAATGTGTTTAGAATATTACTAAAATAACAGTGATTCGTGATCAGATTGCAAATATTCTTTCAAATATGCAACATGTTCATAGTGAAGTGACGAGTGCCAAAAATAATGAGAAGTAGAAAACTGTGTTTTGCTTACCTACAGCTAAAGTGGTAATGACTATTGAATATCAAATATTATAATGTGAGTTATTTGACCATACCTCATTGTATTCTATCGGACTTGGGGAAATATTAGTGGATCTCACATAAGCCTGTAATGGGACAGAATGAAGTTAACAAACATATTGGACGGATTTAAAGGACAAATTTCTTATTGTAGTATACGTATACAATAAAATATAAAAATATTGTGGCACATGGTGTGTAATAATAACGAATTATGTATTAATGAATCTATTATTTGAAGACTTGTTAATCACGATTGATTACGTGCAGTGAAACTGTTATCGTACAAAATAGTTGCCGCGAAAGCTTGTAGTAGTTCGGGTTTGGCCCAGTAGATTGGAGTACTATGAATATCAACCGATAACAGCCAATAACAGGATAAATGAAATAACTGTTTATTTCGTGTAACAGTTACTAAACGTTAACTGTTAAGAAATAACAGTTTAGCTGTTAAGGGCACATCCCTAATACAAGTGTAGGTGAGCCAAACGCCAAGGGGATAATGTTGTACTGCGTTATTCTGGGTTATATAACGAATCCAAAACTCTTTTTTTTCCCCTGAAGCAATTTTTCTGACATATTAATAAAAGTTTACTCAAGCTAAACGTGCAATTGGAATCATTCAAAGTTGTGGTACATTGGAGGCCTTCTGCCAGTCAACAGTCACTCTGGACATCAAGAAAATGTGCGCAGATAATCTCCTCCCCCATACGTCACATAAAGTTTTTTACTGCTTTTTGACGAAATAAATAAATAAACAAACAGCATTAATTTCAGCTTTCAATGTTCGTATAAACGTTGAAGGTATGATTTAAAAATTAACGGCGATTTGTAAGTGCGACTTAAGATTGTAAGGAGTTAGATTTGTACGTGCGACCTTAAGCACTGTTCACACGAGGACTGCTATGTGACCGACAGTTCGCAAGACAGTCACTATCTTCAATGAACAGTACTCGTGGAAAAGCGCGAAGACAGGCAAGTTGTTCTTGCTAGAGTACACTATGTTGACTCTGTTCGGACGGAAAACAGAATGGTTCTACATGCGATAACGAGACATCTTGTTGAACACTTCGCGTGTACAATTGCGAACGCTCAAATTGATGATCCATTAAATAAAAGTATGCATCTAATGGTCATTTGAAATGAAAACAATTATAAATTTCGCAGATATACTGGTTTATTACCGAGAGTACGCGTAAAATATAACGACATAACCTCATCTAATTCACTTGATTTTCTCTGTTAGTAAATCATATTCAACATTAGTTGTATTAAAATATTGACTATGTGCATTATTGTTACTTTTTGTTCCTTCCGAGCTGCAAATTTGGTTAACTGGGAGAGCTACACCCCCAAAATATTTCTTTCCTTCGTACCAATCCAGATGACTATATATACATATATACGTACATGAAACACACATACGATGAAACGGCGTTCCGATACCTCGGGAACAAAATATTCGTAGGAAAATCAAACAAAAAGCAGAGAACAAACACTCGGCAACAGAGCTAGTGCTACCACTATTACTAATTGTTATTAAGTATGATTTACACTTATTAAACTATATTATAAATGTATTACAATATTATAAATGTATTACAGTACTGAATTTACAGCAATTTTTTTATTGTTAGATACGTAATACCCCATATTCTACACTCACAGCAGATTTTGCCACGAGCAAGTGAAATCCCAGAACTTTCCGTATATAGAAACATTGTACCCCCGGGATTTCGCTAAAAGTCGATCGAAACGGTAGGGAAGAGGCACGCTGTGGGATTACATTGCTGCTCCTGAAAAGTTGCACCGCGGACATTAAGCAGATTAAAGCCGTAAGTTCAACAAAGTCATGTAATTAGAGGAGATAGAGAGCTGGGCCTGGGAGAGGCGCGCCGTATCAAAATTAGAGGTCGGCACGGGAAGCACGCAGACCGCAGCCGCGCGGCGCATCTCTCACGCATCCCCACGCATCCCGCGCCTGGGCACCATTCGAACACTTCTGTGTGACCCCCAGACCGTAGTTGCAATTTTTCCAATAACTAGTTTTAACGAGCGAAATGAACTCCGTTGATGAATTAAAGAATATTGCAATCAGCATTGACGGGAAAAGCTATATTTAATTGCCAGATTATCCGTTGAAAATGACGACCAACAAACAGGAATTGTGAAAGTAGATCAATCGTGAAACTGTTTTTTGTTACTCATTTATTCATTTTGCATTTTTAGAATATCTCGTTTTACTGTTAATTTTTCATTAGATTTTATTTTTGCGATTTTCATTGATCTTATGTGGAGGAAGTTTGGGTAATATTGAATACCGTTTTTAATTTTTAGCGTTACTTGAAAAAAAAACTGCTTAAAGCATGGGTTATGAAATGAATCCGAACTTCAACTATTTTCAATTAAATATTTGTTATTAAAATACCAATAATAAGCAAATTAGGGGTATTGTTGCCGAGTGTACGAATAATAAGCAAATCCAACCCACGTGATCCTTGTAAGTCTCTCGTTATTAATCTAGGAATTTTACCTTGTCTCCTGCTTTACGAATCAGTAGTTTTTGTCAAAAATGACTTACTTAAAGGCGGGAATATATTTTCAGCGAACGCCGATGTATATAAGTATAACACACGACGTAGTAATCATATTCATCAGGTGGCAGTATCAACACCTCACTACAAAAAATTCACATACAATTCATGTACATTACTCTACAACACTTTGCCAGATGACATTAAACGATTAAATTCGATAGGAAAGTTTAGATCCCAAGTAAAATCTTTTCTGCTGCATAACTGTTTCTATACAATTCGAGACTATACCGAGCATCAAAAGGAAAGTAACATTAATTTTTAAAAATGATAGTTAATGTAATTATTTATCATTTGGACTGTATAATTCTAAAGAACCTGTAACAAGTATTGTACCACAGTTTCTGGGTTGATGGCCCCCATCTCAATCAGGTTTTTCGTCCAGTTTCCCTTATCCTTTGAGCAAATGCCGAGATGGTCCCTTGTTTTGCTTCTGAACATAAATGTAACTTCATTCTTTGTGCACGTCTTCTGAATTTCAGTGGGAAATATAGTTATTCAAATTATCGATTTCCATATTATCGCGGCAAGAAGAATTCAAGAATCAAGAAGTATTATTCTTTCATGAAGAATATGATGAGGGTTAAGGGCAGACATTTATAGCTAATTTACCTTTGCAAATATATTTTATTATATAGGAGCGAATATTTTGTCAACAAAACTTAAAAAAAGGCTCATTTTCTGCATTCAAAATTCGACTAAAATATGGTTTAGGATAGAAATCACAGAATTATGAAAACTTGCACAAATTTTACTTCTTCCCATAGCTCGTCACACACAGTTTTTAACTGTTTTTGACGTAAATAAATAAATATATTTACAAGCAAACGTTTTTATCAAAAGCAATTATTTTATTTTGTTTTTAACGTTGCATCTGGAGGATAAGCTGGGTAATATGGAAAAGGGTTTCCAAAATTACAAAAATGAAATAAGGTTGATAAAAATGTATTGATTATGCGACATTAAAGGATTCAAATTTCCTAAGTCTAATAGGTTTATTTGCAAAAATCACAATGCAATCCTCCTACTCTGATCCAGAACAGTCAAGGTGGACCCACAGGGAACAGAACAAACATTTTATCTGAACCTGTCCCTATCTATCTTCAGAAATATTCCCATTACAGAAGATATATTCTGCATCATTGCTGTCTGCTACACAACATGGTAGGAACTCCAACTCGGATGATACACTGGATTGGAAAGACCAAGTGTTCCATATAACCAGACATGCCATTTTGAAATCAAAGGTCAAGGACTGCAAGCTACTGTCTGACTAAAAGTCAAGGACTGCAAGCTACAAAATGTGCATAAGTGATATAAAGCAGCTCATGTGATGTACATTGAACTTAGTTTCTAATTACACTGATCGACAAGGTTTTCTTCACAAGAAATCTGATTAGTGAATCAAGTGCATGTTTTCATACTGAATTCAGATATGAATTCGGAATTTTTCCATCAGGCACAGTTTTTTTTGTGACATCTACTTTTTAAAATCTTATTTTAACATTCTCTTTGACCTTTGACCCGGAACCTTTACCTAAAAAGTAGCGATTCCATTCTACCTGTATTTAAGGATATTGTATGTAATATCATGCTGAAACACCAACAGGCAATACTATGCAGATTCGTTCATTTTGACATAATCAGACCAGTTAATCCGGCATTGGTGATGTGTTGGTATAGAGATGTCTATGAGCTTGTTAGCACGAATATCATTAGTGACATATTTCCTTTATGTGTGTTTAGAAAGGTACTGTGTAAGCTGTGTTCTATTTTTTGTATTTTCTTCATGCCAGGAACATGTGCAAATCATGTAGATAATTTCTGTTGTACTTGTGGTGAACTGGCAAAATTTAACGTCACTTGCGAAAAAGTATTATCAACATTACTGTGGCTGTCAAGTTGGTGATTTTCAAAAGGGCTGAATCCCAAATATATGTTTTGTATGTTAAGACGTTTGTAAAAAAAATGGTACACATCATATGCCATTTGCAATTCCTATGATTTGAAGGGAACTGAAGGATCATCTAAGTGATTGTTATATAAAATATATATAAAGGAATCTCGTATCTCTGACCAGAAAAAAGTGTCACATGTTCATTTAGTGAATCGTGAGAAATATGTTTACCTCCATTGCATATTAAATTAGGAGGAATGAAAAATTTCGTAAAAGCTATTGATAAACTTGCTGATGGATTCTTGTACTTGAAATCAAAATTCCCCAAAGTGACACTAAATTGAAAGAAGGGGTTTTTTAGGACCACAAATGTGAACATTAATGTCTGATCAACGTTTTGAAGAACTGTTAAATTCACTGAAAAAAAACAGCCTGGCAGTTTTTTAAATATTTTTAATGCATTTTCCTTGAAAACTATAAAGCAGAAAACTATGAATATAGTGGCTGACCTTTTGCATTCTTATAAAAACTGTGGGATGTAACATGCCTTCAAAAATTCACTTCTCAGACTCTGACTTCCACCCGGAAAACCTTGGGCTGTCAGCGATGTGCACGGTGTGCGTTTTCATCAGTAAATTTCTACAACGGAAAACATGTTCTAAGGCAAGTGCGGCTCTAATATGTTATCTGACTACTGTTGGATCAAGAAGAGAGGACCAGGTTCAGAAGGTTCCAGGTACAGAAGATGCCCGAAGATCCTCATTACCACTTTCTAGGTACAGAATGAGTAGTCAGAATGCAAGTCAGGACGAGTAGTATACCATTTAGAGTTGGATAGCTAGTTACCGATTTTATTAAAAATTATAAAAAGTTCAAACGAATATCACACAAAACCCCTGCCTGATGGGGAAACACTGAAATGATATTTGAATTCTGTATGAAAAATACTTACAGAATCTGTATTTTCATTCTTGTGAAAGAAAAAAATTATTTTTGTAGACCACTGTTATTAGCAGGCTTGATACACATGGCAAGTGGGCGACACTGACTGCAGAGCATCATACGGGCATTCTGAAGTAGTTTATCACTGTTTAACTAGGCTACAGCTATTGGCAGAGGAATAAGCTCGGTATTCCGTATTATCCGACTATTCCATAATACCCAAACTTCCTCTACTGCGATCTTAATTTTTCATTCATTCCGGTACATTCTGTAAAACCTATGTAGCCAATTTGACATGAGTGCAAATATAATTTTACCTCTTCAAGAATCTCAATATCATTCATTGGTTGCTTACTAGCTTTTCGTGCTAAAGGGCCCTGGTTTTGAGGGGGAATTTCTAATTGCAATTTCCGTAAAAACAGAATCCGTACATTCCTAATTGGAAATGATTTATTTATTTATTTATTTATTTATGTCAAATGTAGTTAATGTTGTTGGTGTTTGATGTACTATGGTGAAAAGTGTATTTTATGTACGTTTTCTTAGATTGTGAGAACCCTATCCTAACCCTCATACAAGTTGGATTCATCATCGGGAAATATAATTGAAATAATGAGCTATTATAAGATGTACAAAAGACACTGCATTCGGCTTAAAGTTCAGGAAGGTAAACGTTTTTCAAAACAGGCAAATCGATTTCCTCTACATTCTGTCGTGTCCCCTAGAATGTGTAAATGTTGTTTGGCAATTAAAACACGATATCTTTTAAAATTAGATTTAATTGATAAACCGCCCTATGATGTTTTGCGGAAAGCGGGAGCTCACGAATTAGGGAAGTTATTTGATTGAAAATCTTACCCACAAACAAGAACAACTTGAAGTCGGTCAAGCAACACTTTTCAAACGTTTGCATTAGATGGAGAAAATTATGACATTCTGGAAAAACATGCCGTACAATTGAGGAAAAAAGTTCCTTCTGTGAAAAAAGTTCACGCAAAGGCACTCTGCTCCTCGGTAAATCTTAGCTGCACGTCGTTAAACTCACTCGGCGGACAATTGGACTGTGAATTGCGTCTTCCTCGTGCGTCAAACTGGTTTTGGACTATACTGATTATAATCTGTTTGGAACGATGCAAAGCGACGTGACTGGACTCGTGATCCAAAATGTTGGTAAGATAGACATCAATAGAAAGAATTGATAGACATCAGTAAAACTAGAGGTGCTACAACATCACATACTGTATAGCATTATATGTATATAACTGGAAATTTTCGAAAATTTATGTGAGTTCAATGAAGCTAAGACCTGTACCATTCATTTAAGAGACCCCTGTTCTATTCGTGGAAAAAAAGTTAAAGAAAAAATTTGGAGCTATTTTTTTAGGAAATATTTTTTATAATTTCCGTTAATTTCAAGCAGAAACTTTCCAAAAACTACGTAACGTCAATATTTTTAACGTCATTTGATACGTACGAGAAAAAATTCAAAGAAACAATTTGGAATTTTTGTTTTGAGAAAATAATTGTTTAAAGGTTACCGAAATTTCACGGAACATTACGCGAAAACTGCTCATTTATTTGAAAAATTGACATTGTCTTTCTATAGCAGATTTTCTGAAGAAAAATCTGTATCTTCAACATTGCAGTTTTAGAAAGACGCCGAAAAAAATTTTAACTCGCGCCATTCTTTTAAGCGTTTTCTGCGCTATCCAAGTATAAAGAAAAAAATAGGAGCCATTTTTTAAGAAATATTTGAAAATATTGAGGCTTCCTTTAAAGTACCTCCCAAAAATCAAAATATATGTTTCAAACTCGCAGGGCCTCTAGTTCCTTCAAATCAATCGGGGAATATCAATATTGGAGAAAATGGTGTGAATATTTTAGACGCTAGCGTTGATAAACTGGGTGTTTGGACTAGTTGATAAATAAGTTTCGCGAAACGAATCACAAAGCACCAATAACTACCTCTCCGGCGTGTAGTTTTAACCTTCATCCCGTTGATCTCTATTTCCTTGCCTGCCTAGTTCTTAGTGAATTGCACATCAATAAATAGATATTATTTTCTTCCAATTTCCGAATAACAATGCCACGTTTGTTGGCCGTTATCGTAGGATAGGTATTGGATTAATTTACTGTGTTGTGCATTTACTGTGTTGTGCATTTACTGTGTTGTGCATTTACTGTGTTGTGCACAATCCAACAGAAGTCTTTCCTCAATCCAGATCTCAGAAATATTTCTTGAGTGTTCCTACCTCTTGGTGGCATGTGTATGGAACTTGAACGGTCACAGCGGGTATCTGTTTGTTTGTCGTCGTCAGTCATCGTCGGTCGCTATCGTCGTTCGTTTGTCTTGCCCTCTGGCTTAGATAATAGGAGGGGGAAGTTGAAGGATATCGAGGGGAGCTTTTTCCGGGAGTATCGGGGTGGGTTTCTGAGGATGTGGTGATGAGGTAGGATTAGGCCTCGGAAAAGCGGGTTGTTGACGTATTTCTGAACTTGGGCTATTGCAGATTTGTGGAGGTATGTGAGGATATGGGGAATACGGTGTTGGGATCGGATGGAGTTGTCTGCAGTGTACATAGGAGGGCGGAAGATGAGGCGGATGTTATAGTTTTCAATTCTTTTCAGCTTTTTTCTATTACGGGTGGATGTAGCGAGCCAGGTGGGATGTGCGTAAGAGAGGATGGGACGGATGTAGGCGAAGTAGGTTTGTAGTTTTCTTTTGGAGGGTATGGAAGGATTTTTAAGGATAGGGTATACGGTCTTGATAATCCTGGTTGATTTTATGGCTATTTTAAGAATGTGGTGGGACCAAAGAAGTCAACGGGAAAGGGTAATACCAAGGTAGGATACGTCAGGTTGCCATGGGATGAGAATCTGGTTGATGGTGAGGGGAGAGTGATTGGATGGATATATTTATGGAAAAAGAGGCTTGCTTGGGATTAGGAAGGGTTTATGGTGATGGAGTTGAGGGAGGCCCAATTGTGAAAATTTATTAAGGACTGTTGGAAGCAGGAGAAGGATCGGAAGGATGCTAGGAAGGCAATATCAACGGCATAGAGGAAGGTGTGGACTTCTGGGGTGGGTGGGACATCATTAATATACATGGAAAAAGGAGAGGGAATAGCATGGCGCCTTGTGGAACGCCGACTAGGATGGGATAATTGGAAGAAGTTTTGGGTAGGTGTCTCATAGACAGACGGGTAGACAGACACAGACTGATAGATGGGTAGACAGACGGATAGAAAGACGGATAGACAAACGGGTAGACAAACGTATCAACAGACGGATCGACAGACCGATCGACAGATCGATAGCACTGCTAACATTGAAAACCAACGCTTAACATTTTGTGGAAACAAAACTTGAAAGTTCCTCTCGCGAGCATCATCTTACCTTGCTGACGTAAAGTACACAATTCCAAAGCTTCTGACATGTTGTCCTGTGTTGGAGGTTTTCTCTGCACGGATGCGAGAACATGTATTTGCGCTACTTATGAGTGCAAACTTCACAAGAATTTTTATGTCTTCAGAAACATTGGATGAATGCAACGGAATACAGTCGGGCTATGCCTTCTCAGGAAACGAAATGTGAAACAGCATTAGCTAGGAAGCGGGGATGAGGGAAAACTGACCGCGTGATGCAGTCGGGCGATTCCAGGTCCCTCAGCGTGGCCCTCAGCTGGTCGCCCCTCCACGCGCGGGGATAGGAGTGGCGGTGGAGGTGGGGGCGGGGGCGGGGGCGGGGACGAGTGCGAGGGGGCGGCGGGGTTGTTGGCCTGCGTAGCCTGCGGGCTGATACCTGGCGGCCTTCCGCGCTCGCAGCCCACCCACTAGATCGTGTGTATCGAAACTCGATATTAGCATACGCAGTTCGGCACGTACTTCATGGGAATTACCACAGGTGTTCGCGCGCGGCGATATTGGGCGCGTGCCGTTGCCGGTGCCACCCGTGGGACGCGCAGCCCCCGCACTTCCCCTTCCCGCTCGCGATATCCCCGCTCTACCCATCCATTGCCCCCACCCTCTCTCCACACCGCGATCTTGCACACCGTGCTCCGTTCCCGCTACCTTCTCAGCTCTTCCCCTTCCTCGTTTTCTCTGGTGCACACCTCCCGTTACTGTCTCCTCTTACCCGTATTTTCGTAGCCGTTTCCATTTCTGTATTTCCGTTCCTGCTCTATCCTGCTTCCCCTCAATTCCCGCCGTTCGATCATGTCCCCGATCACCGCTCGCGCGTGCCCTGCGGCTGACGATACATCCAACTTACGTATTCCCTATACTCCCACATTTTCCGCCCGATAGTGACGACACCCTTGTCTTCCTTTATTGTAGCTTAACCCCCCTCCAAATACCATGTCGCGCTCACTGTTTGCTCCCCTCATCTGCACCCCATCTCTAATTCCGCCTTCTCTCCCCTGAGCGGCCTCCCAGCCCTTTCGACCCCGCCCCCCTTCCGTGCGCGTTGCCACCGCGCAACCTGCGGCGTCACTCCAACGCGCCTCGCCCACAGTTGGGTTTATTAAAAAATAAACACACATAAATTGCGGCGCCGCATTCGCGGAAGTATTTTCAAATCAACGCCGCCGCGCCGCAGCTGGGGCCGCACTTCAGGATTTACCACTGCCCGCCGCGTGCGCGCAAGGTTGCCGCCGGCGGCTCCGACGCCGCACGGCCTGGGCGGGGCGCTTGTTCATGGGACGTATTCATGGGGCGTACCCCTTCGTATGCCTCCTGGAACAGCTTTCATGCCATATCATGTATTTAAACCGTTCGCTCGCGAACGCATTGCAGAAAGAAACAGCAACTCCTGGAGCGAAATTTGCAGACTTGAGTTTACTGTCCAGATGTCGAATTCGTATGTGAATCGTATTCTTCATGAGAAAAAATAGGACGATGTCACATCGATTTAGATGCCTTTTGCTAAAATAGTTTTAATGCGATTACGTAGGTAATAATATTTATTATGTTAAGGAGTTTTATCAAATAGAAGAGAAATATTTTTGAAAGTAATTTAATTTTCAATGGTATGTGTGCTGTACCAAAAACCTTTTGTGTATATTCTGGAGATACTCTCCGGTTACGATAGCTTTGCCGAAACATGGTTGCCTCTGCATCTGCACACTGCAAAAGAAGGCATTTTCGACAGTCCACATATTTGGCGAAGGCCTTTAACCTTGAAAATCTTCTGTGATTGTTCAGGGAATCAGAAATGTTCAATCAACAATGTCATATAAACAATTTTCAGGGCAATGTAAAAAATGTTTTATACGAAAATATTATTAAATTGACGAAAATTTCAAAAAAAATAGTTGTTCCAATATCAGCTTGAAGTTAGATTTTCTCTATTCCCATCTTGAATGAAACGTTGGACAACAAAGTGAAAAACCAGAAGATTGGTCATCAGGGTAGAAAACAGATGAAATTGGGTCACCATGGTGGTTTTCACTAAACACAGCGCTCGCATTTAACAATACAGAGGATAAAATAGATTTCCTGTGGTAAGTTTAATTGCACTATTAATTTTAAACTATTGTATCAGTACTATTATTTGATATCATATTTTACCATTTTGACTCATTGGAAAATATGGCTGCCAAAAAGAAATTACTAAAACACTGAATTCTTCTTTTTTGCGTGGCACGGAAATGGTGTGAATTGACAACCAGATTTCAGATACCTAGAATTGGCAACCAGATTTCAATTCAGCTCATAAAAATTAGGTTTAGAGAAGTGTGCTCCAGGAAAAAATCCCATGCCCGAGCCATTCCACATCAAATCGCACAAAAAAAACAACAACAAAAAAACAACATTTGACCTTGATATTTTAAATTATTTTCTATTTTTTCTACTTGTTATATGGATCAAATGAGTTAACACGTGTTTTTTTTATTTTTTATTATTTTCAGAAATATTGCATAATGAAATTTGTTAAAAATGACAGGCATCACTAACTTAAAAATATCATATTGTGATATACCAGAATATGATAGATTTCATTTAATGATGTTAGCTATAAATGGGTATACAATATGGCGGTATATGCGGCCTTAGCAACGTCAGCGCAGAGGTTGGCAAGGTCAACAAACTATTCACGGGCTTTGATGACGTCAGGACGCCGGCTAGATGGCTGAAGAACATAAGATGTAATTGGTGCAAAAACGAATGACTGTCTGAGGTCGCGGCTACTCGGATTTATAAGAGACGCACGGGTTGGCTATAAAAGATCAGATAGTCTAATGTTGCCGCCGTGTTTTGAAATAATAGAAGGATGGACGCCTACCGAGCCATAAAGGGTTTAAAAATGCATTAAACAGAACATTCTCTCTCTGGGTGCCGTAGCGTAAAGATCGTTGTAGACAATATAGTGGGAAAGTGAGACTTGTATAGTTTTCTTGTGAGAGAAGTGATAGTTTGTTTCCGGACTTTGAAAATAATTTACCAGAAGTGATTTCGCGGCGGACTTGTTCCGATTTTCGGACATTGCAGTTGGACTTCAAGAGTTTACATAACCAGTGGGAGAGACTAGGAACCGGGGAGCGTCGGATAAGAACTAACAAATAGTTTAGGCAGTGTGGACTGGACGTGTCAGCAGCGGCGCAAGACTGAAGAAAGAAGCGGAACTTGGAATTAACAACGGCCAAGTGAGAAGCGACCAAGGAGCGTTGGCATGCACAAACGGTAAAAAAATGCTGCAGTATAAAAGAGACAATTTATTCAAAAAAAGGGTCATGACCATCAGATTAATTGTTTAATTTAAAGTTAAATAAATTGTTGAATTTTGTTCTTTGGAAAAGAAAAGAGTTTTTCATTTGTCAATCATAATTTTCAATTAGTTGGTAGCATAATTATTACATTTCAGATTCCACGCCATACTGTATAGTTGGCAGATCAGGTAATCGGCTATCGAGGCGATAGCGAGTATTTGTATCCGGACCCATCGACCCAAGCTAGCTGGATTTTTATATAATTTTGTTAGAACCAGATAGAAAAACTTTGGTAGTAATTCATGTAACCTGTTTCTGGCGCCCAAATCTTAATAAATTTGGAACAGGACATGATTACAGCCACGCTTTTGATGAGACGTTGAGAATGGTATATTTCAATATATTTGAATACACTAATTATAGAAATTCCTTTCAAATTCCATTCGAAACTTGAAAACATGTTTAATGTTTAAGATTTTGCAAACTATTTTATTCCTTAATTTTCATTTTTTTAAATTTAAATTTTGAAAATTGAATATTTTTGTAAACTAGATGAGCTATTTTTTAAAAAAAATATTTATAAACGCACTAGAGTATTGATGATAACTCCAGAAAAAATAAAAGTAAGATCTCAGTAACTTTAAAAGAGATTAATATTTTACCAAACAGTGTGTAGTAGACTGTTGCAATAGATGCTTTTCTGGCGTTACTGACAGTTTCTTTGGATGAAGCAGTACTTGAAGTACTTCTTGAGGTGGTGAAACTCCACGACTGAATTTGATTATTAAATGACGGATTCTTGACTCAAAATTTAGGATTACCTTTAGGTTATTTTGCAGAAGAGATGCCATAAGTAAGAAATAAAATATAAAATATGATCGATAGCATCGGGCAAAAAAAAAGGACTGGCAGAATAATTTGGAATACACTTTCAATAAAGCAATCGACGATTCAGTTACTGTGATCTCTAGCTTTAATTTAGAAAATAGGATTAGACGCCAAAACAAATTAAATAGTCCTTCGGATATAATAACTATGCTGACAAAAAACAAAGAGAACGCAGAAGTCACAGAGAAGCAGTAGTAGTAATAGTAGAAGTGTAAGAAGAAGAAGAAGAAGAAGAAGAAGAAGAAAGTCCAAAGAGAGCTGGCATGTATTAATTCAACATTTTAGTTAATAAATATTAATATTTTGTGAATTTTTAACTTTTCTGCGGAATTATGTGTAGTTTTGTTGTTTCATACTTAGGATCCATTAACATATACTACATTCTTCACAATTTACAGTTAATTATTTTGGCCACAAAAATGGGTCTCGGAAACCATAATGCGTAGGCACTACTGTTGATCACACACAGACACATGAACCGAAAGACAAATGTTTCGCCGTCAAGCAATTTTTCGGTTTCAATGACCTTCAAAACGAGGAATCTGACTGCACAATGTGTTGGAAGAATTAATTTACTATTCATCCACTTTTCGGCACCAGGGCCCCACAAACGAACTTTTCTATCGAAAACCCGATTTCAAACGCAACATTAAAATACATTATCTTTACTACGTAAGTAGTTAGTATGGTGAAAAAGTGAAAAAAACAAACTTTTAGGGACCTTGGCCCCTATGACCTCGAGGATCCGCCATTTGATTGTGCTTTGGCAGCAGGCGTAATGTGAGTGAGCCCTGCGTGGGCTGCCGGTGCCCTCCCGCTGTGCTATGTGCCACGTGCCCGGGGCTCTAAGCGCCTGGTAGTATGTCGGTGCCCGCCTCGTATTGCCATCAATTCCTAGGGATTTTCGCCTGCAGGAGGTACTAGCGTACGCTAAGCGCCCATAATTCAATATTTGCGAGATAAGATTACAATTGCAGCACGATACTGGAAATCCACATGTTCATGTTAAAATTTGCTAGAACCCGGTGACGATTGTGTTATCTAAATTGCCACTCTCCATTCAGCAGTGTATGAAATATATTCCGAAGAACCCCTCAGTTTTGAATAATTTTCAAAATTCATTCAAAGTTATCGATACGTATAGTCTACAAAATGTTATTTTCAAACCTTGAAGATCTGCGTTTTATATTCTGTAGAAACGAAGATCTTAACTTGGTGTTTCAAAATGGAATGTGAAAAGTGCGAAAAGTTTGTGTACGTTTCAAAATGAAAACCATTTTGAGCCCCGATGAAAGGAATATAATGAAATGAATTTTGGGAATTTTTGAAATAGGAGAGTACCAATCAGTGGCAATAAATGATTCGTCTACGTTGCTAAATATGAGTTCTACCGATACTGCTGTGAAGCTAGAATATTTAATTTAATTTATTTATTTGGTCGAAAACAGTAAAAACTGTATGTATGGGGGAGAACATTATCTGCGCACGATTTCTTGAGTTCTAGAATCCCTTCCCAACGTTTTAACTATAAATGCGATGCAGGGTGCGTTCTGATGGCATCAGTACGCTCTGAGGAAGACCACAATATGTTGGCCAAACGTTAGCCACCACCAACGAGACGTGGCTTGTCCCGGACACCCCAGTCAATAATGGTGACATATAGAACAAGTGAAGAGAGGTCTTAAAGATAAATATATATTACAGGCTTAATATGTAAATAGAAAAATACGGAAGAGTGTGGGGTATAACATGCGAGAGTTCTCGCACGGGTACGCTAGTATATACTAAATTATTTAACAAAACACAGTTGATTAGTAGGGTAAGGTGAACGATAATAATCTGTTTTTTTCGGCTTTTACATATATTTTAATCTATGAAATATAAGCTTAAAGTAGTGACGCCTACTTTATCACATTCATTTATTGACGGAAATGTATTTCCAAATGACACTTGTAATTTTAATATTTTTTCATCACAAATTTGCACATTCAGTTCAGGAAACTATCCACCAAACAATTTAAACGGTTAGACACTTCCTGAAATTCATTTTTCATTGAAAATTGCAATGTCATTAATATCTAAACTGGATTTTTTATCACTAATTTATATTAACCAATAATACTAAATCACTTGAAAGTGAAAGTTAAAAGTGGCTAAAATGGCCACTTTTTCATTCAGAATGATGTAATATTTTATTCAATCGACATTACAGACACGAAGTCATTGATCCACATTACACACATGAAGTCATTTTAATGAAAATTAATAAAGCAATGATAAATAAAAATGTTTAATAAGCAGTCAGAATAATCGTTAAATGTAATCGATGAAAACGTTAATCGGTATACACATATTCGACGTATTTTTTTTAATAATGATATGAAATAAGCAATTATTGTGCAATTGTGGACCATCTGGCATTCCCAATTAATTTCATTACTTATTAGTAAATTGCTGATGAATGTTGCAATAAATTCTATTGCAACCCACCATCTGTCAGATAGCGTGCTCAGGTCTGCTTGGCCTCATGATAAGGAAATGATAGTAAATCGAATTTTATTTAACATTAATAATAATAATAATAATATAATACTCGTTTCAAGAGAATTTTACAAAAGTTACAGGGTTGACCTGAGCTATCAGTATTTGTGATCAATTCATTGAGATAAAACTATTAACTTTATTATTTGTTAACTAATCCTTTTTTGGGCGACGGTACTTTAATTCAAAACGCTCCAATATTCCACATAACAATAATGGCTCGTCCTAATATCTGTTCCACGCTCAATTAATGTAGCAAATTATTTTTCACAACATTGAAGCTTTTATACGAAATAAACAATAACTAGATAATTCGTTCTGTCATTCTATATCACCCTGTTTTAACGAATGTGCAATACTGTATGCAGCTCTGTGATTAATGACGAAGAAATGCTTAAAGGGCAAACAGAAGTGCCTGATTAGTCTATAAAATGCGCTTTATTTATTAGTTTCGTGAATTTTTTTTAGCTGGCAATTGAGAAGGATTACAAAATCGTCGAACATTTGTAATACTTGTCGATGTGATTGATGAAGCTTGACGATTCTTCTTTTAATATTACAGGAGTTAGATTTGTCGCAAATATTTGATGAAGTGGTGTCACATAATAAATTTGCACCAAATGAACGCATTTTACAATCAATATAAAATGATGAAATAAAATGGTTTGTTACTATTTGGAAACATTACGATGGAGATGCAGCACGTCAATTTCGGATAAAAGATCAAAGGTGGAGCAATTTTGCCAGTGTGGCTTCACGAAATCTAATTATCTCTTGACACTGTACTGCAGAGTCTACATTCAAAAAGTCCATGTTGATTGATTGGATTTGTGGGACGTGTCCATCAATCCCTCATGCAAAGAAGGTCGTACCCACGTGCACATACATACCCACCCTAGCATTCACAAACACGGTTCCACCAAACTATTAAAACACTGACACTCCCTCTCCCGTTGCACAATACTCGTCCATGAAATCCCCAAATATACAAACACTAATTTCGAAACAAAAACTTTCGAACATATCTCTCTCTACATACCTAGTCGCATGTGCGCTCATATGTTCATATACATGTAGTAAGTCGTAGATATATAGTTTGTTTAAATATGTGCACTAACGCTGAGGACATCAAGGGCAGTGATTTTCATCAATCAAACTAGGCCTGAGAGTCTGGGGCTTGGCTACGTCAAAAAAAAAACGCGACTTTCGTCATGATTGATTGATTCGTGATTCCGGGCGCGTCAACTACTTAGGTCATTAGTCCCATAAGCGTAGAGCGTGCTTTTCTCGGGAGGCGGCGATGATCTTTTCCCAGCTGGATGGCGAGATCTGGCGCCGACCTACCGTCGACTAGCGGGGTTTTCCCCTCAACCAGGTATCTCCCACCAGCGGGGCACCGCCCCAGCCGAGACAAGCTCTAAGCTGCCGACCGGTCTCCCGGTATGTGTGGTAGTGTAGTGCATGTTTGTGTAAGTGAGTGTGTAAGAGAAGAGGATAGGAAAAGGAAGAGGAAGGAAAGGTCGCGCGCAGTCCGTGGCCCCTTTGTTAGGGTACTGCTCCGGCATTCGCCTGGTATAGATCGGAGAAACCACGAAAAGTACCGATCAGAGCAGCCGGCCGCTAAAATTCTCCTCCAGACAAATCCTGACTGACAAGCTAGAGTCGAAAAATCCTGCCGCCGTCGGGACTCGAACCTAGGACCTCCTGGTCAGAGGGCCTGCAGTAACATCAGGTTGATGCACTGAGCCATCCCCTCCTGGTCTTTCGTCATGAGATGTAGGCACATCGACACTTACTCGAGTCATAAGGGTTGCTATTTAAGGCTGAGAGACGTGTGGCACAACTTACGACCAAAATGATTTCAGTAGGAATTGCCAAAGAGTGTGCCATTTTAGAAAGAGATATACACAAAGGAACTGCGAAATGAATTGACATTTCGGTGTTGCACTTTGTTATTCTTCTTAAGAACAATAAGAGCGTTGAAGTAAAATAATTAATAAAACTTATGGCTAAAATCATAATTCAATTTCCATTACCGAACCTCGTGTTTTCATTCTCGCTTTACTTAACAAGAAGAGAAGTACTGTATAAGTGCGCCGGAAATGCGCAATTTTTTGACAGCAAGCTCTTATTGCCGGGCCCTGTTAACGGAAAAGTTGATAATCTTCCTGCGTGTAGTAGATACTTCCTCAACACATTTTGTAGTGAGAATCCATGTTTTAGGGCTCCTTGATACCGAGAAGTCAATTGACGTCGTAATGTGTGACTGTCTGTGATCAACACACACCCCTAAACCGTACAGCCGACATTCTCGAAAATTGATATTCCTACTGTATCGTATAAAGGAACTCGAGGCCTTCTTGAGTTTGAAAAGGATATTCTTAATTTCCGGAGTAATTAACATTTAGCTTCTATTACATTTCAAATTTCTCAAAATAGCTCCAAGTTTTGAATTTCTTCGGCGGATTGAGTAGAGGACGCTTAAAATAATGGTGGCAAGTTTCATTGTCATTGAAGTCCACGTTTTCACCTTCCGCGTTCTTTTCTTTATTTTCTTTGGGATACCCAGTATTCTCATTTTCTAGCACTGGTAGCAATAATTGTGCAAGTCCTAATTTCGTTATAACATAAGACGACCATTCGATATTTCGTGCGATTTAGTGCCACGGGTCTAAGCCTTTTTTTTCAATAATGAACGCCTTTTAGAATGATTATTCAAACACACTATCAGATTTACATGTGACCTGCTGGTTCAGAGTATGACCATACGATGATTAACAAAGTACAAAGTTTCACGTGGTTTCGGCTACTATATAATTATCTGAATATACCGACCATTTTCCTTGAACAAATATATTTTTAAAACGTCAAAAATTGAATTGGTTTTGAGAAGTGTCCTTTCAATTCTTGCCGTTCATTGTTGTTGTTGTTTGTTAGTGAATTCCAGATGCGACAACTGCTAAGTAATTAGTCTCGTAAGTGTAGTTTATGTTTTTACTGGGAATTGGTGATTTTCCCTTGCTGGTATGGTGAGATCCGGCACCAATCTACTGTCGTCTAGTGGGATTTTTCCTTAACCAGGTATCTCCCACCAGCGGGTGGTACCACCCCTGTAGCGATAAGCTCTAATCTCCCGACCGGTCTCCCGGCTGGTGTAGTAGTGTAGTGCATGTTAGTGTAAGGTGTGCCGCTCATTGTAGAAAAAGCAACGCTTTTTAATATTCATTTTCGCAGTATCATATCATATCAGTTTAATATTCAGTTTCGCATTTCGCACTGAATCAAAACAAAATTGGTGTTTTCCTTTAGAGTGGGTTAATTGGAAACTTGCTCTGAAGTGTACAGGAGGCGGTGTTGTAAACGATAATCCTATTACCATGAGCCTATGGGACGTCAATGAAGAAAGGAAGTGCCTCTGGCTTAGGAAGCGAGAAAAGGGCCCTGGTTTGTGAGACCTTTAATATACTGTCTCGCATTATCTGGAAAAGTGTGTACGCTAGGCTTTATCGATCGTCTTACTTGAAAGGACTAGCCGTCATTTAATGGCCTGCTCGTAAAATTGCCTTATGTATAACATAAACATCTCTGTGAGTGTTATGGCTCAAGATTTGCAAGCAGAATAAGTAAAGAGTGCCGGTCAGCCATAGTAATCAATAATACTAGCACGTAGCCTTTATGGGACAGATTGGATTATGATGAAGAGGTCCTCATATATTCTGTTGCCATTTCAGTTTGACAGCCACAAGGTAAAATATCGCGTTACATTTCAGACACAAGGTACTCTGCATGTTAAATACGAAGACTATCGTTCGTTTTCCTGCTTTTCTAACTCATTGCATTTTTTTGCAATATTTCGCTAGGATTACGTTCTTTTAGTTTCGCTGGTTTATTTTATTTCTACGACACATGTTTTCTATAATTTTTTAATGATAGGATATTATTTTGGCAAAATTGTTACTTGTTTATAAATTTTGTTGTCTTTGTATCATATCTCAGATTTTTTTGTTAGAAGCTTACTTAAATTGCACCCGAGCATATATTATCATTGGGGTGTATCAGTTGTATTTGTTGACTTATATAAAAAAATATTATTGTTATTACTTTTTTGTTTCGCGACTCAACCATCATGGGGCATACGTGCATCTCACTGGAGCTCAAACATGATTATTGGGGTGGGTGCACGTTACTTTTCTAAAAGGGGAATGGGCACTTTATGCTGATTCCATTTTTATACCCAGAGTTGTTAGCCCTGGGGGATGGGGTTGAAATTATAATGATGATGAATTATGAAATAAACATACACAAGCATACAGAGACGCGCACAACACAACCATGGCCCGAGGCGGGACTCGAACTCGCGAACCTTTAGTCCGAGACCGCTGCTGCACCAGCGATTTCGGCCACAGGATCAACATGATCATTATCATTAATAATAATAATATTTTTATTATTATTAATATTATTATTATTATTAGTCAATGTAATCCCTATTAGGTAGGGCAAGGAGGTTAACATTATAAGTTGGTCCTCGAGCAGCCACCTCGGCGGCATTAATTATTATTATTATTATTATTATTATTATTATTATTATTATTATTTAACATTTATTTCTTTTATAATGTGGACAATACACAGGTTATACATGACCAAAGCATATTTATCAACACCTCTTTGTTAGGAATTCACATCTATCCTACCCCCAATAAACTTTCCAGCTATTCCACTTGTTGAGATGACCACAACCTTCTACATAGTCTTATAAATATTCCACATTAATATTCAGATCTTTTAATCTTTTAAAACAGTGTGTACGGAAATACTGCGGTGCTAGAGATAGGTCAATATGCCACTGTCTCTTGATACTTTCAACCAGCGGAGCATATGTTGTGATCTTCTCGACATACTTCTCTTGAAGGTTTATTATTATTATTATTATTATTATTATTATTATTATTATTATTATTATTACTTTGTTATTTTTATATTATATTATTATTATCATTTAATTCAGAAATAAAACCATTCCTCTTTTTATTTTTATTAATAGGTTCTTTGCTCGCTTCCCTTCGGGAAACGCCCTTCAATTTTCAAAGTACTTCTGCTTACAATGTACCATCTTTATGGGAATTTTCACGCCATGACAGAACAGTTATTTCGTTTTTGATCGAGGAATTCTGCAGTTCTTCTGTTGCGCGGAGGGCAGCCAGTGCCGGCGCTAGGCCGGGCGATCGCCCGGGGCCCCGCAAATCAAGGGGCCCGATGTTGGGACTGATGGGGAAAAATAGCAAAAAATTGAAAAAGAAATTAGCACTAGAGAAAATCATTATCCGGTAGAGGAGTTTGATATTTCAAAAATTTCAATTACTTTTTTACCTTAAATAGTTAATTTTAGTCGTAATAAGGTAGGACCGCGAGAGATGGCTCAGTGCATCAACTGACGTCACTGCAGTTCCTTTGACCGGTAGATCCTAATTTGAGTCCTGACGGCGGCAGGATTTTCGACACTAGCTTGTCAGCTAAGACGTAATTCAAGCTGTCTGGAGAAGAATTCTAGCGGCCGGCTGCTCTTATCATTAGTTTTCCGTGGTTTCTCCGATCAACACCAGGCGAATGCCGGAGCAGTACCCTAACAAAGGGGCAACGGACCGCGCACGATCTTTCCTTCCTCTCCCTTGACCTATCCTCACCTATTACACACACACACACTTACACTAACATGCACTACCACACATAAACTACACTCACGGGAAATCAGTTGGGAGTTTAGAGCTTGTCCCGGCTGGGGCGGTGCCTCGCTGGTGGGACATACCTGATTGAGGGGAAAACCCCACTAGACGACGGTAGGTCGGCGCCGGATCTCGCCATCCAGCGGGGAAAGATCACCACCACTTCCCGAGGAAAACACGCACTACACGCACGGGACTAATGACTTCTGCAGTTGAAGCACCCGGAATCACAATCAATCATAAGACAGGAAATATACTTAAGGTAGGTATAATAAGGTATACTTAAGGTAGGACTCTATGAAATGAATCAAATGACGCTAACATTAAAATAGGTTCTATTGAAATTCATATTTATTATTTCATGTATTTAACAAGAAATCATTTGATTTTATTAAACACTAACTAAACATAACAATTTTTTTGAGTGTGACGCTAACCGTGGAAATCGTATTATTTGATCACTAAATACTTTTACTTGAAAACTATTATTTAAAATATATTTCAAAATTTTTTCTGGGATTAAGTGTAATTTTTGTTCGTTGAAACACAATAACTCATAGTTTCTTCATACAGCTTTCACAATTTTATTTTTTTCGGAGAAGGGGGCTGCGTTTCAGCATTGCCTCGGGCCCAAAATTGTCTAGCTTCGGCACTCAGGGGAGCACAAGCATTACCTAAGTAATTCTGTGTCTTGTTGCAGTGCTTGCACCATGTGAACGATGGAGGGTCTTTGGCCAGAAAATAAATACTTCTCCGGAAAACGTCCTTCTGAAATCATCTGAATTACCCACAAAGATGCCTTTCTTTACACGAAATGTTGAAAGGAAGACCAAAGCAACATTGAAAAACTATTTTGATGTTAGAGATTTTTCCTTAAAGTCTGTTCTTTAAAGTAGATCATGAAATTATGTAAATCCAAATATTTGAATGATTGGAAATTCCAAATACAATTCTTCAATTTTTTACTTTCTCACTACGGACTAGAGAGACCGTTATGTAATGCTGCCCAAAAAGCGGAGAAGTTTTGGCGGAAAGCCTTATTGCCAGGCCCTGGTAACGAAAATGTAGGTAAATCCAGTAGCTAAATTTAGGGTAAAAAGTCCTCTAACAAGTGGTGTAGCCAAAATTCATGTTTTGTGGGTCCTTGATAGCGAAAAAATCGACTGATGGCAAAACGTCTGTCTGTTCGTTCGTCTATGGACAATGCTAGCGCCATTTAAGACATTCAACCGATTTCCTCCAAAATTGATATTCGCCTATCGATCTGGCTGATGTCGCGGCCTCTTGAATTTGAAACCGATATTTTAATTGTAGGGGTACTTTACATGAAGCCCTTGGAACATATTCAAAATTTTCAAAAAAATGCCTCCATTGTTGTTGTTGGATGTTGTAAAGGACATTTAAGAGGGTGGTGCAGGTTCATGCTCGTTGAAAACCCTGATTTTT
This sequence comes from Acheta domesticus, assembly GCA_031308135.1. Lineage (NCBI taxonomy): Eukaryota > Metazoa > Arthropoda > Insecta > Orthoptera > Gryllidae > Acheta > Acheta domesticus. Next base: position 110,399,280 of record JAHLJT010008446.1, on the reverse strand, counting down.
CGAAAATTGGAAAAGGTAGAAATTTATTCGAAGACTTCCTACAACTATAATTATGAAGTTAGAGATTTTTTTGTAATGAAATCAGTTTCATTAAAGATAGTTTTTGAAATAAGGTCATGTACAATTTTTCGAAAATTTGAGTACTTTTCGCGTAATAATGCGTGAAAATATGGGCGACAAAGTACGTGCTGTTTTAGCACCACTAGTTTTAAAGCGTCGGGAAGATGAAGTTCAGTTGTGAGGCTTGTGGTGTAGGGATGTCATGAATGATGAGCTTGACTCGATGAAGTCCGAATGCCGCTACAGAAAATACATTTTTGCTGGTTGGAAACACTTTTGAAGCTTCATGTTGTATTATAATTTTGCGTAACCGTTACAAATAATGCGAGAAAGTATGTGATGTTGCGCTACTCGCGATATACTCAATATGGTTCAATGGTCAATGTTTATAGTGAGGACAATTTGCGTTGTAAAGATTTGATGAAAAATGGCCAACAAACTTCTTCGCAAAACCATGCTGACGAGCACCTATTGCTGATGGAACAAAAAGGAAATTAGATTGATTTAATCTTGTATTTTAAAGGCAAGAGTTATAGAACATTGCATGATATAGGCCCTAATTATTTCGTCTTCTTTCCTCATTAGTTTTAATCCAACTTGAATAACAGATATTCTTAATGTACTGCTAAATTAGTTTCACAAAAACAGTGCAAAAATGATGAGAATTTTAATCTTAATAATTACGTTTGTCTCAAGACAAAAAATATCGATCTTCTTGATTACAAATCCACACATTAATATAAACGGTCCATTTTCTTGAAATTCACCCAAGAATCTACTGCTTCATATTCAGAGCCTACCTTCACCTTATGTGTCCGGTCCTAACGGTCTTATCTCCTTTCTTTCCTCCGCAGACGTACTTAGTTGCAATCATCCTTTCTGGCTGTCCCCTCCCTTTCCACCCTCCGCTTCTTCTTCCGCCATTCCTCCTCCCGATGCGGCGGCGCTGGGCCCTCCCGACACCGCATCCTTCTTGGCGGCGACCGCTCCCGCCGGGGCCTCGCCAACTACCTAAGAAAGAAATATTGCATTCATTACCGACGCCCCTGCCCGTACTTTGGAATGCCTTTGATAGCACCGTAATGCCCTCACGCTCCAATATTAGTTCCATCTCCAAATCAATATTTGTTTTCGCAGGGGAATTGCGGTGCAGGCTCTTGGCTTAGTCTGCAGGACTGCTGCGCCCCTTTAAGTTTATAATGTACTGCTCACGTTACCCTTTGAAGTGGACCCTGAACCCGCTTGTGACTCATCAGTCAGCTATTCACTAGCAGATGCGATGTCATGCACATGGGCTGTATCATTTTCTTAAAGAAATAGTATATTCTCATAGTCTGATCCATGTTTGATATGAGCATCATACAGAAACGGACATTCGTTTCGCATCACGAGTCGCAAGCCGAGTCCATAATTATTGTCAAATAGAAGGTATGATTGATATACGCGATTTCCTATTTACGAAACGGTTAACATTCCTATCATGGCAATTATTGATGGATGTCTCAAGGCAGAGTTCAGAAAAGCAGTTACAGTTTGAGTATTAAAATTGTCTGATATCGGATTTCGACATATAGATCTGTATCTATTTTCATATCTTACTCAGTGTTGGACATAAAAGCTCTTAGTTCCGATCGTTCTCGGCGACGAGACCGCTATGTCCGAGAAAGCTAATTCAGGCAACTGCCATTATCGAGAACAAACAATACCGATACTAAGTATTTATCAAAGGGCACATCGGCAGACGAAAATGTCACGATAGATTACGAATGCTGCAGACCTCGCCGGATCGCTCGTCACAGTTTATTGCTCAAGCATGTGTGTTAAATATCTTAAACACATTATTTATTCCACTTTAAAAACATAGAGTAAGTGAACTACGTGCACGAATTAGTATGACAGGCTGCACAACGAAAACTGAATTAAAATTTGATCGTGCAAAGCATGTTCCAAACCTCTATGTAGTTGTGCAATTGAAACTACGCTAGCGTGAAAGCGATGTCATTTTTGAATCTGCTTTAAATTATTTTTATTATTAAAATTAGGTATTAAATTATTTTATTCTTTTTAAGAGAGCTCCTGAATTTTCTCACAAGTGAAATACTACCAGCAAACTGCACCCAGAGTATGCCTCCGGCAGAACTGGTGAGATCAGGCGTGAATAAACAGTACCGATAGTTCTTTTCCTTGGCAGGGACCTACGTATAGGTATTTCACAGGCAGATAGGGGCCGCGCTCGCTCTCCGAGATTTCAAAACAAGCCAACAAGCACGATTGATAATAAAATGTATTTTGTCCTGCTCTAATATTACTATTAAAAATGAAACAACTTATGAAAATATTGTGAATCGCACTTCAATGAGAAAAAAACGATAAATATTAGAACAATCACTATTCACAAGATTTTCCTTTGTACAACATTTTATTAATTTTACCACACCCTGTACAATTTTATCGTTTTACCCTACAGAATTTAGAAAACGCAATGATCCACTAGAAATACTTTCCGAAACTCGTTAGACGCGTGTCGATCAGACCATGTGAAAAAATCCATTCCATTGAGAATGTTAGAAACTTCGTTTACCGACCCGTTTACACATTAAGGGGCCAAGGCCTCGGGTTATCTGCGAAGAAATGCATCACTGCACCGGAATTGCCGCCAACTTCCCGAAGCATTTCTCTGCGCGCCCTTCACCACCATCGCCCTGCCCTACAACCCGCCCACGCAACCTAGCGCGCAAAAGGTGCGCTCTTCCTGCTGCATTAAGCAAGGCCACCGTGAAACGGTGCGCGTGCCCTGCTGGTAAGATCACTTTATGTTTCAACGGCCGTCCCCCTGCGGATCTCGCGCCAGGAGTTCAGCTTTCTTTGTAATGAAGTAAATAATGTAGTGGAATTCACAGCTATCTTCATAAGTAAAATGTAGTAACTTTTTCAGGACCACAATGTTATTCCAAGCAATTAATTTCACCAAAGGGCACCATTGAATGCCTCGAAACCCCAAACCAAATAGCAGCCGTGGTTGAAAATCGTCGGCGTACGGTCTGGGCGAGGTTTGAGCGTGAAAGTTGGAGCAATTACGTGTTTGAACGTTACTTCGACCTTAATATACCCTCATTGAAGGCTTCCCAGGAATCGAGCGATGTGGTCGGGGACGCGACGGCGGAGCGCAGTAGCTACAGGGGTGATGGCAAGCTGGGGCCGACGGTGAAAGGAAGGATTGGGGAAGAAAATAAAGGCAGAGGAGAGAGAGAGAGACGGAGTGCTGAGAGATCTAGAGGAGAAGGTCGAATTGGGGTGGAATGGGGGGAGGCTGTGGGTGGGCGGCGGTGAGTTGCGGAACGGATAGGAGCCGCGCAGAGGGAGAGGGGGAGAGAGAGAGGGACAGAGAGAATGACATACAGAGACACAAAAAGAGAGACAGAAAGAGACAAGGAGAGACAAGGAGAGACAAAAAGAGAGAGAGACAAGAAAAGAGAGAGACAAGAAGGGAGAGAGACAAGAAGGGAGAGAGACAAGAAGGGAGAGAGACAAGAAGAGGGAGAGTCAAGAAGAGAGAGAGTCAAGAAGGAAGAGAGACAAGAAAGAGAGAGACAGAAAGAGAGAGAGACAGAAAGAGAGAGAGACAGAAAGAGAGAGAGACAGAAAGAGAGAGAGACAGAAAGAGAGAGAGACAGAAAGAGAAAGAAGGGGACGGATGAAGGCGGGACGAAGAGAAACGAGGGGGTGAGGTGTGAGGCGGCGAGAGGCGAGGCTGCGAGATGCGCGGCGGAGAGAGGCGGTGCGCGAGCGGGGTGGCGGGGCGGAGGGGGCGGGGCGGGGCGGCGTGGGCAGGCGCGGAGGGAGGGGTGGACGCGTTGGATGGACGTGGGCCCGTGTGGGGGACGCGTGGTGGCCGGAACAGAGCCCTGGCTGAATTATGCCCGGGAAGAGCGATGTATAACATGGCGCGCATCGCCCGCGGCGGGGGCGGAGGACGGGGGTGGGAGGAGGGGTGGGGTGGACGGGGCGGGGGGGAGGCGGGTGGGGGGCACGTGCGACGAGCGCGAGGGCGGACGGCATGGCGTTGCCCCTACGACCTTCATGCTCCGCGTTTTCGCAACGCTGTTCAACGAAGCGTTGCAACGGTCACCCTTTATCCCTGAAATCATAATCCGCAGTGTCAGTAGCGCGAGTTTCAAAGGTTTAATGATAATTTTAAAAACCTGAAATTGAAGTACATTTCGAGCGCCCGCACGCATGAGAGATGAAGGGAATAATGTGTTTGTTAGATATATTCATGTTCTCTACTTTCAATCACTCACGTGATTGTGGGTCTGTTTATAACACGATTTTTTTAATAAAAGTAATCTATTCTGTGAATGTATAAATGTTTAATTAACATATTTCATAAATAAAATATTTTATGAATATTTCGCGTTTGGCCTAGAAATCATTTCATTAGTACGCACTACGCTGCCGGTTTGTAATGATAATGCGTACGAGTAAGTACTTTTTTTTATTTCAGCATTTTTCACGTTGGATTCACTACCATATTCCATTTCAGATGGGTTGTTTTTCCTCAGTTTCGTGCTCTTTGGTCTGCGATATACGACAATTTACACATTGATGTTTATCATTGGTCCTTATTGTGGTATCATAACGTAATAAAAATAAGAGTATCGTTAAAGATACATCATTATTAATTTTAAAACTGCGAGTTTATATGCTATCAAACCTTACAAAAATTCCCTTCCCCCCAAAAAAAATTTTCTGAAATTATGCACGATGACATAGTATTTCTTGACACACGTTTTCCTTATTTAAAGTTTATTTTGAATTCAAGGAAAGAAGGAATCGGACAAACAAATAACTCCGAAAAGAATCAACTTTTAAAAAAGAGCAATGTTACGTAAATATTCATGTCGTCCTTATGAATGCGTGAATTTTGTGGTTTATGTACTAGGTTGTAAACGTCATACGAGAAATTGCAGTGTTCTAACACCTCTGATTACTTTCAGCAGTTATTTCGTGTAGAGATGCAGCATAAACTTGTAAAATGCGTAAGTGCATATATGCGATTTGTTTTTTGTTAATATTAAGTGATGTATGTTCATGAGTCATGGTGAACGCTATATTTTTCATTTGAGAACGCAAAAAATAAATAGTCGTTTGGTTTAATAATGAATCAACAAGGATATTGTTTGGGTTTTGCTATTCTTCCGTCATGAGTGAACATTATAATTAGAATTACACCCTAGACAGTTATCATATGGACATTTGCTAGTTGTAAATTTGTAACAACGGTATCACATATGATACTCTCACATTTTATCGATGTACACCTTTAAGCTATTTTAGCGTTTTAATGGGAAATAAAACAAAATAATCTTATAATCAGATTAATTTATATTTATTGTATATATTGGGCGATTGCCTGTCAAGAGAAGAAATAAATAAATAAATAAATAAATAATCAATGTACATTCATTTACAATTATGTGCAAATAACGATTATGTTGAAAATCGAAGAGGTTTGGTAATTCCTTTCGCGAGAATATATTGTGCTCACGCAAAGGCAAGCGACACTTGTATGAGCGTGCCAATGATCGTCGACTCATTATCTGCTCCCAGGAATAAATTCCGTATGGCTCGCGAACGCCCTAGAGTCCTGTCATGTGATCACTCTCATCTGAGAGCCATGACCTGCCCTCCATGATCCCGATATATTGATTGAATATTTCATGTTTCTGGGCGCGTAAACAGCTATGGTCATTAGTCCCGAAAGTTTGGGACATGTTTTTATCACGGGAGATGGCGTTGAGTGGTGAGGTCCGGTGCCGACCTATATGTCGGCTGGTGGGGCCTTTCCTAATTTGGTATCTCCCCCTAGCTGCGCACCGCATGAGCCGGGACAAGCTCTAAGTACGCGATCCGACATGAGTGGTAGTGTAGAGTATGTAAGTGTGTGTGTGTGTAAGTAAGGGGTGAGGATAGGACAAGAAGGGGAAGTAAAGATCGCGCGCGGACCGTCGCCCGTTCATTAAGGTACTGCTCCGGCATTGGCCTGATGATGAGCGGAGAAACTACGGAAAACTACTGATGAGAGCAGCCGGCCGCCAGAATGTTCATATTTTGGTATTATGAACTTGGATTGCACAAAAACATTTCTTTGTATGGAAAACCCCGCTGGATACGCCACACTAAGCTAAATTGAACAATGTACTCGTATCTTAAATTTCTTTGAAAAACAGAAAGCTCCTCTATTTTTGTACTAATATTGCCCTTATTAAAATTTTAAATCCACTAAATAAGCAGAATCTATATTACTAATGTCCAATGCGTGTAGAAACTGAAAAAAATCTGTTCACCATTTGAGAGGTGTTTATTGTTACGTTATACTCAGCAACTCTTGGGAATATCCAAAAGGAATGAAACATTTGATTTTGACTAAAATATGGAAATATTTGATTCTGCTTTCCATCTATTCTCATACCGACTGAATTCTCATATCAAGTGCATCTCTACTTACGACATAGCTGACGTCATGCGACAGCAAGACTCCAAGTAAAGGGCACCCACAATTCAATGCTTCCTATTTACGTGATATGTTATGGAACAACAATTTTTTATTCTTACTATGTAAAGAACTGTTGTACTGTACATATATACACAATACTATACTATGGCAGAATCCGTGAACTGTTTTTGTTAAAATATTCAATTAATTCGAGTGTTAGATAAATGTATATTCTTTATTCTTGAGCAATGTGCGTGCTAGTATTTGGAAAACGGTTTAGTGTGATTTTGTTCAGTTGCAATTTTGTTGCTGCAGGCTACCAGTATCCTACTACTTTTTCTCTTTTGTGTGTTATTGTAATGTCATGTTTATGGATAGTTTAGTATCTGTCATGTACAGAAAATCTTTCGGGCATATGTAAATGTTTTACGTAAATTACAATATTTATTATTCCTGATAGATATTAATCAACTCATTCTTGTTTTACCATCAATCATACATAAAAGAGCGTTGTCCTTTTAATCGTTTTATGAATTAATGCCCCGGAGAAGTACACGATAAAGCAAGAACAAAGGTCGTCTATTTTCTCTGCTCCCGGTCATCTCTCTTTTCCCAGCAGAAACTCAGGTCACAGCGCAACGGTCTGCGCGCAGTCGTCGTATCCGTTTACCATCTTTAACAAGTCCGGCCAGTACGACTCTGGGGTTATATTGCGCGGGTAATGTTCGAACTGGCACTTGCGGTTTGGATAAGATCCCTCCAGGCCACGCTGGGAGTGGGCTACGGTTTTGAGCGTAGTGGGCGCTCCTGCTGACGACGCTCGTCCATGGAGTGTCCCGCACGCCGCCCACAATCTCGCCGCCTCCCCCGCCGCCCTCCCAGTCCGCCGCCGGCCAGCCGAGAGGCGCTGCGGCCGGCGCAGGTAGATATGCGGCGTTTACGCCACGTGAAGAGCCGCGCGCGGGCCGAGTGCCCCACAAAGCGCGGGCGTTGCGGGCGGCCACTCGACGCCTGACGAGCCGAGAGCGTCGTTTCTACTTGCCACACCTCTTCGGTGCCCCAGCGCTCACCCGCGCCGCCCAGCGTCGGCCCCGCGTCACCCCTCCCCCGCGCCACCCCGCCCCCGCTCACCACGCCCTCGCGCCATCACGCTCCCACGCCACACCCCCAGGCCTTCTGCCGCTCCCTCAGGACACCTCGCCCCGCCCACCACGCTCCCCCGCCACCACGCCCTCGCGCCATCCCACCCCTCGCCACCACGCTCCTGCACCCCTCCACCACCGCACCACTTTTCTCCCGCGCAACCCTTCCAATGGGGTACCCCCCCCCACGCCCACTATGCCCCCGTGTCACCCCACCTCTTCGCCACCACGCTCCTTCACCACCCCCGACCCAGCGCCACCACGCCCCTGCCCCACTACGCACCTGCACCACCCCGCTCCCGCGCTACCCCGATACCGGGCCACCCCGCCCTCGCCCACTCCTCCCCCGCGCTTCCACGCCCCCGTGCCATCCCGCTCCCGCCCGCCACACCGCCGCGCTACTCCGCTTCCTCGTAACTCCCACGCCCGCCCTGCCTTGTCAACGTCTCCGCGCCGTCCCTGCTGCCACACAGCATCATCCCCGTGTGTCGCGCGAGTCCTTCGAGCTCGTTCCGACCTCAGGTCGCGCTCCGACATCCCTGCGCTCCCATCGCCCGCTCTTGCATCGCCCTCGTCGCCCACTCCCGCTTCCAAGTCCGCGTCCCCCACGCCGCCCGCGTGCCGTCCTCCTGCTCACCTCGCGCCTCCGCCCTCTTGCCCTGCACCAGGGCCTAACTGCACTTGCACTCTCCCTGCACCGAACTGCGCTGCCCTCGCTGCTGACTTACGTCATCCTCATATTCCCCTAGGACACCCGCCCATTTCCTTGCCCGTCCCCGCTTCACACTGTGGGCAGCTTCCTAGCACCCACCGGCTTTAGATGGCGCTGCAAATCCTGCGTTCACTTATCGGGAGACATATGTTACTCCCCCCCCATCATTACGAATTCACTGTTGTTGTAATTTCTCTTGCAATTTTCCTTGCTCTATGAGGTAACCGTCAAGGCGCTTCTCAAGAACGTTCGCACTGTGTTCCGTCTCCAAATATCAATGTCTAATCCCATTCTCCGTTATTTCCCATGATATCGTATTTACTTTTCGGCATTTCTTAATATATTTGTCGCCTGTATTCCCTCCTAAGCTGTTCCTTATTTATGTACTACGTATTTTTGTTTTAATCTAGAGCATTTATCTCCAGCCCTCCTTTTAATATCAGCACATTGCGGTTTCCCGCTACTGTCTTTCCAGTTGACTCACATGCAATTCTTTCCGTTCACTGCGGTCTCCACTTTATCCAACCATCTTTTTTTTTTCTACTTTATCCAACCATCTTATTTTTTTTCAAGTCTAGCAGTCTATCTTCCATAAAGCATCTGCCGACGCCGCCCATTGCCTTTCATATTGACTTTTGTTTTGCCGAATTACCGTATCTTCCGTCGCCTTTCGATGGACATTAAGGTTGTGGTGAAATCCATCTTCCAGCATTTTACAAAATAAAAATCTCCATTGATCTGCAAATTTTTCAAATTTCTGTGTTACTTCCATTGTAATAACCATCTAGTTTTCTTCCCGTAAGCCCATCGCTTCTTTTCCCCCGTTTATCTTGTTTGTTTCTTTAAGCGGTTGACTAAATGCCACAGTTTTCCTCCAGCATTTGCTCTTTGCCACCCGTTTGTGCTAGTTTTGCGTCCGCTCTCTTTGACATTCCCGCCGCTCTACGGCTTCCTCGCCGTCGCCGCCGCTTAATGTTTGCCGTTTGCCGCCCTCTACGCGTCCGCTGCAGCGACGCTGTCACTCGCTCCAAGTGGCTGTGTCGAGCAGTGGAGGCGGGTCATTCTAGATAATCCTAGAAAACCCTTGAGCAGCGCGCCTCGCGTGCCACTTGTACAGCACTTCCGTTGTCTTCTGCACCGCCGCTCTCGCCGCTCTCTTGCGGCGCTCACCGCGCGTCACCCTCTCCGCCATGCGGCGCTCTGCGCGGCTGCACTGCAATCTCTAATCTTAGTTACCGCTCCCTCCGCCCCGCCCGTCTCCGCCTAGAGACCGCCCGCGGCAACCGCTTCTAGTTCGTGCGGGGGCGTGCGCTACACGCGGCGGGCAGTGTCGCCGGAGCACCTCGTCGCGCCGTCTCCCGCCCCCGCCCCAGCCCGCACCTTGCCGCCGTGCTACCCGCCTCGCCCTCGCCAACCCAACAGAGTGCCCGACAAAGCGGCGGCGGCGAACGCGGCCCGAGATGAAGGCCCGACCGGGGCCGGGTGGCGCGCGGGGCTGGCGGGCGGGGACGCGGGCGAGGGCGGGAGCGAGGACGCGCGGGGCGGGGGGCGGAGGGACGGCGAGGGGGCGGGGCGTCTCTGCCTCTGCCGCTGCCTGAGGACGCGCTCCGTGTTTACTTAGGCGCCTCGTTCCCGGCCGACGCCTCTCGCTGGGCCAGCAATCTCAATTGCGGCCCCTGTTGCCGGGATTAGAGAGCTGTTGAGCCCTCCCCCGGTCGCCACCCGCCGCCCTCTCCCCGTCCTCGCCGCCGTCCCGCCGCCACCCCCAACCGCCCCCGCCGCCCCCCGCCGCTCCCCGCCTGCGCGCCCCGGAGTCTGGGCGCCGGCTGCTAACCCACCCGCTCCTTCGATCCAATACCGTCAGCCTCCGGCGGCAGGGCTGCGCCCGCGCGCTAAGTGGCTGTGTGCTCCCTTTGCTCCGCCTTCGCGGAGCCACAACGTCCGGCGTCACGTCAGCGCTCCTATGGACGGCGACGGCGGAACCATTTCACCACAGTTATCCTGCATCTGCACAGCGCCTACGCCAACTGACAGACACCGAAGGTTGCGGGCGGCTGTGGAGGAATGTGGAAGAATGAGGTGCATTTCCACATTTTCAATAACTTAATACATCTTATTAAACATTTCCTCCAATGTGTTCAAAGACGTTTTGCACCCCCATTTCGACGTAGTGATTCTCGTTTTCACTCATACCGTGCTACTGGTTTAGCTTCGTGACACTATTTTTGTGAAAATAAAGGAAGAAATTGATTTATTCAAGATTGTTATGCCTTTTTGATGTTAACTACATTGCTCAGTTTCCTGAGGTCCAAAACAGAAAGAATACCTAAGTGTCCACTTACTTTTTATATTCACTGTATATCACGGCTGATTCTAATTTTCCTGTTCTATGTAATCAGTATGATCAATATCAATATTTGAATTTTTTTCAAATTGACTTAAAAATCAATTAAGAAAAAGAAAGTATGGCTTTTACATTTGAATGCCAAGTGTACAATAGACTCGATCGACTGTTGTTTTTTTCGTTCTTCCCGTGTATTAATTTTGTGTCAATTAGCCGCCACATCAACTTAGAACTTATTAAAAGCAAGAATTTGTGTATATATTTGTGGTCCACTTCTAGCTACTGAAGCCGCAAGGCAGTGGCTCTTTGTGTACCCGCTGTGTAAAATAAATTCCCTCCTCGACAGACTATGAAGGGGAAATATTAACAAGTACCTTGCACCATCTGGACGGGAAACTAAATTCTGCAGTTTCTCAGGAGTGCGAGTTTTTTAAGAGGACAAGACGATTGAAAGGTGGCGTGGCTGGTGGTTTGTATGAGGTGAGAATGGAGGGGGGATGAGACGGTTGGCGGCGGATCTAGGGGTGTCGAGAGTGGGATTTTAGGGGTGTAGATATTGGGGTAATTTTAGAACTGGGAACGAGAGCTCAGGAATGTCATTAAGGTATAAACAGAATGTCATTAAAGCAACATCCCGGATAAACAGAATGTCATTTTGCCTTAATGATATTCTGTTTATACGGGATGTCATGTACCTGAATGGTTTCTAATTTTAGTCTGAGCCAGTAGGATATATATTTTCAATTTCTAGAGTATGGAAATTACTGTTTTTGTCGAATGTTTGTTTTGTGTTAGTTGATCAGCGGAGTGTGATACTGAGGTAATGTTATTGTTTCATGCTTGTTCATGATCTTTGTTTCTCTGGGTGGATTTCCGGTCGGTTTGTCCAATGTACGAGTAAATTGCGTTGCAGTTGTTGCGAGTGAGAACATAAACCTGACATACAGAGACAGGTCGGACTCAGTCTTTAGTGATGGCTAGCGTTTTACAATACTTTCTGGCAAAATTCGTACGTATTATAAAGAATTGTAATGCTGTGGAAAATAACAGCGATTTTTCGAATGAAAAACTCTTATTGTGAGGGCCTGATATCGAAAAAGTAGATACGTCTTGTTCGTATACACAGGTGAGTCACAAAACTTTAGTACCTTCTTCAGTTTTTGAACAGTTGAAGTTATTGCAATGCAGTTTTCACAGAAGTACATGAGGGAATGATGCTAATTGATGTATGTATTCGTTTCCATTTTCTCACTTGTATTTTATGATATCGTGGCTTGTTATTTGTTTTTTCAAATGTTGTGGTAAATGGTAAATTGTTTTTTTCAAATGAAACTACAATCGACTCCGGTTACAGTGAACTTCTGGAGACTAAAATTTTTGGTCCACTATAGCCGAGGATCACTATGTCCGATGATGTCAGAAATATAGTTTCTCTATAATTTCTCCATTTCTCCATCCATCTTATTTTTTATTAATACAGAGGTACAGCGAAATACATTTACCGCACAAACTGAAAATTTCAATATCATTATTTGTTCTAAAAAATCAATTATTTTCAATAATTTTCTTCGTACATTTTTCGTTAGTAATTTCTCTAGAGCCTTCGCCAGAGTTCGTGATCTCTCCATACTTTATTCAGCACTGTCTTCAGTGTGGAAGTATTGTAATTCTGTATTGACACCTTTCAATGCCTCTTGTACTGTTGGAACACTATCATACTTTCCAAAGGTCCTTTTACGCGCCAAATAACATTGGAGATGCTTTCGGCAGCCGGATGGCGCAAGCTGCTAATGAAACTGATCACTAGGTTGTGGCAGTCCGTGCTTCCTGTCACCTACGTAGAACTCGACGTGCTTTCCCTGCGGAATTTCAAGTAACACCAAGCTTGAAACTAAAGCCAGAAATCGCGCGACACCGCCGCCAGTTGTATCACACGCAAGACACGGCCTTTGCTTCCTCTGTGAATCTGAGTGGCATAAGGTCATCAGTAAGAACGTACTTCCGAGTCCGCTACATTTACCTCAGGGGAAACTTCTTCGATTATGACCTCCGAACTGATGATATTTTTTTCAAGCTGCCTCGTATTGAAATTTGTGGCACTTGGGCGATATTTTCTTTTCCAGGAGGAAATTGACTTCTAGGACTTTTTATTTCTTAGGTTCACAATAGCCGAGGTTCAGGTATAACCGAATCTCATTAACATTATTTGTAAAGTAAGTCAAACGGGATCAGTGACTCCGATTATAATGAACTCGCATATAGTGAACTCTGGGTTACCCAGAGTTCACTATATCCGAGTTCACTATATCCGAGTTCACTATATCCGAGTTCACTATATCCGAGTTCACTATATCCGAGTTCACTATATCCGAGTTCACTATATCCGAGTTCACTATATCCGAGTTCACTATATCCGAGTTCACTATATCCGAGTTCACTATATCCGAGTTCACTATATCCGAGTTCACTATATCCGAGTTCACTATATCCGAGTTCACTATATCCGAGTTCACTATATCCGAGTTCACTATAACCGGAGTACACTATATACATATATTTTTCTTTCATGACAAGCGTAAAAAGACGAATCCAATGATACACATATTTTTATATTGTCTCAGCATTTTTGAGTAATTTTGATTTTTTGCAACTAGTATTTAACGGATATTTTAAATGAAACACTCCACCAGACAAGATCATGCAGCGCTCTCTCTGCTATCGCTCGCTCGCGGCGTTACAAAGTCCATTAAACACGTGTCGCAAAAAATAAAAATTACTCAAAAATGTTTATCTAACATATGACGATAATGTATCTCCATTGGGTTCGTCTTTTTACACCCGTCATGGTAGCCGAGAAAAATATGTATAGTTCCATTTAAAAAAACTACCTCAATATCTTTTAAAATACAAGTGACAAAATAGAAATGAATAAACTAGTCCAATTCCCTCATGTACTTCTATGAAAATTGCATTGCAATAACTTCAACCGTTCAAATATTACAGGAGGTGCTAAAGTTACGTGTAAACCAAATTTTACATTCTTTAAAAGAAAGTGTTGATCCCGACTGGGTGCATGCGCTACTTGCGAAATGCTTTGCCGCGTCATGGATGCAAGGGACTTTCACTTTTGACTAATAACCTTTTGCGGGCCACAATAAATGGCACCGCGGGACGCCAGTTGGACAACTCTGGCCTAAAACATTCAGATATTCGCGATTTATCTGGCAGAACTCGATACCCTGCGAATTTAAAAGGAATATTTGATTTTTGGGGTTACTTAACATGAAGACGTAACATGTTCAAAATTTTTTCGAAAAATGACAACAAATTATGGACTTTATTCCACTGAGAGAATAAAAGACGTTTAAAAATGGTGCAAGTGTCATTTTCTAATTTGCGAAAATTGTAAATGTTAGAAATAATGCGAGAAAGTATGCGGTGTTGTAGCAACATAGTTTAGAAGTGAGATTTTTTTTTGCCATTGATAAAATCGTGTACATTTTGTTTCTGTCTTCTTTGTTCAGAATGACTAAGGTGTTGCCGTTGTCAGCTATAATAATGAAAATTTTGAGAGATTTTCTCTTTCAGATTTTTGTCATTTGATTGTTCTGGCAAGTTGGGCTGCGGATGTGTATTGTGTTCAGTATTTTTCTTGATACTATATTTAAATGTGTGCTTGATTTCCGTGTCAATAGTGTCATTAGGAAGGATGATGTTTAAGTTAATATACAGATATTTTAGTTTATTGGCGTTGGGTGAAGAAGAGGGTGAATATTTATGTCCTTTTCGTAAGATTGTGATTTCGGTACGAGATAGAGTAAAGGATAATAGATTGACAATACACGAATGAATATTTGTGAACGGAGAGGGGTCAGATTGCATTTCTTGTGTTTGAAACTATTTTCCTGCGAGGGACGCGTTGCAGCTTGTATACCTGCTTTTGTTTACGACTGCGTATCATGATGCGGATTCTGATGCAAGTCTCAAAGTCTTATTTGCCTCAACCAACAAATTCCTGAGATCTCGTTCCCACTGCAAAAAACCTCAATATTTGTATCTATAAAATTGCACCCTCGCCACACCTAGATCCACCGTTGCCAGTCTCATCCCCCTCCATCTCCACAATCCTCTCCTCGTTCTTCCGAGATCAGCAGAATTTCGTTTTCCACCAAGCTGCTGCAATGTACTAACGTACTTATAGGTATGTATTGTTCAGTTTGCTGCCGCATCTGGCGAAGTCCCTAAAATATTTTGTAAATAAATTCTTTTGTATATAATTTTCAGTACTGATAATCGCTACACAATTGGCAATTTCTTAACCAATAAAATCTAAGATACCTAGATAATAAGATAATAATTGTTTATTAATTTATTCGAAGACATTAACATCACCAGAAACATCTTAGTTTCTTTATGCATTTAGTAATTATTTTACTTAGGTTAACAATAAATGTTAGTATTTCCCGTATCATTGTCATATCATGTTCTATCCTTTTGCAAACTTCCTTAACTGCTTGAAGTCCGCAATTAGAAATTATTTTGCATTTAAGTTTATCTCTTATTTATTTACTTTATTATTTTTTTATTTGACCTTAAAAAAATAAATACTGTGTCACGTACTGTGGATAAAGTGTAATCTGAACAGGTTTTCTTGAGCTTTGGGATCTCTACCCTAACATATGTACTATTAAGTTGAATTATGAATACGTGTAGAAACGAGCGTTTTAGGCACAATTAAGAAAATATTCCCTCCCGATTATTAAAAAACCAAATCAGCTTTTTTCAAAAACAAATCAGCTGTATATTTTGGCTAAGGACCCTTGGAGTAAGGTCCCTGCAGAACAGTTGCAGATTTAAAATCATGTTTTTTTAGTCGGCCTCGTGGCGAAGATCGTAAGGCAGTAGTGCCGTAGTGATCTTGGACCGAGGGGTCACAGGTTCGCGTACCACCTCGGGCATGGTTGTATGTGTTTATCCTTTCACCCCCTATAATCACCATGTCGTTTCATCCTCATACCATTACGTTAAATCCAATAGTGGTCGCTAATGACCTAGTGGTTGATGCAACTTTACATAATAAAATAAATATGTTTTTGCTGCATACTCAACCTTTACATTGCGATAGAATTCCCTAATATTTCATTAATCTTATTCCCTTTTCTACACAGACTTCTTTTTTCTTTCACACTATTTACTTTCTTTCTTTTTTCTTTTCTTCCATGTTTCGTCACTCTACATTCAATTCCCCTCCTATTTTCTCACGACATCTTTCGTTTTCTTCTAACTCTTCCATTAGACTATTTCCAGCCGCCATTATTCTCTCCGCGCAGATTTGATCCGTCAACACGACTCCAACATCCTATAACGTCTTTGTGAGAGCCCTTCGACATCCTTTGACGTCTTCTCCCTCCGTCCCTTTCCGCCGATACACCTCGGATTCCCTTCCTGCGCCCTGCGCCCTCGCGCCGCCGCCTGCGGCCCGATGTTCCGGCGCCCTCCCCCGATCACCTCCCGCGCTAATGTCCTCACTGCGTTAGGTGGAGGTGACGCGCGTTTTCCGCTCCGAGAGATCCTCCCGCGCCCACAGAAATATTATTGATGACGCCAATACCCGAAGTAATCAACTGGAATCCAGCCCGGTAATTGTACACCGGAACAGTTATTTTTCTTTGAATTAATACCTCGGGTACGAGGCGGCCCGGGAAGAAACGATAGCCCATCCGAAATGATCCGACGGCGGGAGATTAGTTAGGAAGCGGAGACTCGTGCTTCCCTCGTGTCTCTGTTCGGCTTTCCCTGCCTCCGCCCCCGCGCCCGCCGGCGCCGTCCTCGCCGCCCTCGCTCCCTCGCGCGCGGCTGTCCTTCCCGTCTTCGCTCTCCCCGCCCCCGCCCACGCACTGCCCCCGCACGCTTGCGGTCGCTCGGGTCCCGGCACTGCGCCACCCCAGTTTCAATAACGTATTCGCGTAGGCGCAACGGTCCCTAATGGGAAACGGAACACAAAAGTGAAAGGGCCCTTACCTGCGAGAGGGCGGCGCGGGAGGCGGCCCCCGCTCGTCGGACTGTCGAACGCCGCGGGGAGAGGTGAATGGAACTGTCATATAGACACTTTAATCATTTCCCCTTGGTTTCAATTTTTTGGCCTTGGAAGCGCCTCATGCAACGTTAGCATTGAAATATTTACGTTACTTGCCACTCCATCCTTCAGCCGCGCTCGCATTTGCAGACCCGGCCGTGTGTCGGCGTACAGAGAAAACGGGGCCGCGGGATGGGAAGGGGAAGGTGGGTGAGTGTGAGGCACATCCAGAGAACGGGCGGTAGACGAGGGACCCCAGGGAAGTCAATGACCCACATAAAACACAAAACCGCTGGAACAAAATGCCGCGCGGGACGGGCTTGATAAATGCATGGTTTATTCTCGAGTCGGCCCCCGCCGGCGGTGGCGCTGACCAGAGAGGAAATTGCAGATGTCAATTCGATTTATGAAACCTTCATATGCCAGCGGTCCGTCAGACGTGGCTTATTTGTCCCCTCTGCACTGGGCTTCGCCACCGCACAGCGCCGCACCGCATCGCATAGCGCTGGCAGGCCGCCGCGCCGTCGCCACCGCCGCCGCCCACCCCCGCTCCGCAATCCCCGCCCTGCCTCTCACAAACAGATTCCGCTTCGAATGAGGAAGAGCGTATCGGAAATAATCAATACGATTAATCATTGAACGCCATCGACCAGCAGACGCAGATCATTGTGCGCGGATCTCCGCCTTGAATAGCAGGCCTTGTGCCGCTGCGCCCGTTTTCGCCTCCCGCCCCGCGACGTCGATGCCATCTGCATGCTAATGAGCTGTATGTCATCAAGACTTTATTTGGTTTCTGTTTGGTGTCAAGCTGACTTCGTTCTAGGAGGAAAGTTGACATATGTATAGATTCCGCAGCCCATTACCCGGCGAGACGTCAGGGAGGTGGTGAGTTTGGTAATGGGGTTCACGCATACTTCATAACAGCCAGGAAAGGTCGCCAAACATCAAAGATGGTAGCTTGTGCTTACGAACTGCGTGGTGCCTGTATTCTGCCTCAAGGATCTGGCTGCACTTTTACAGTAAATTTGCCGAACTTTTTGAAGGAATCTAAAGAAATTGGCAAGGTTGAAAGAGCTTTTTCCCAACATTTTTCTCACTCGTGACATGACTGTACTGAAGGTAGGTGGTAAAAAAGTGGCACGAGCAGTTAATGAGTTATATAAAAGTTGTCAGCAATAGTCTGTTGCTGAAAGCTATTTCACGGCCTCTTGACAATGATTGGAATTAGTTTAAGTTTTGTGTTCCGAAACTTTCGTGCTTTCTTCCTTGTTTTGAATTGATTTATTCTAATTAAAACATCCATTTATTTTAAGCTCTCAGAACTCCTATTGAAGTACCACAGTATATGATGTTTTCAATTTTTTTCAGAGTGATATTATCTGATTATGATTCATTTAGCTTAATTATATGACGAGCGTAAATTGATATGACGTTGGAAATATACTGTATTGTAGGCTAAACATGATTTTAGTGAACATTACTCGATTGTATAGTCTGTGATACACAGAATGTTTTAAATATGTCAAAAAATAAGAGGGAACATGGATATTTCAGCTAACAAAGAAATGAAAAATTTTGATATAATTATGAATTGGGGCTCGTGTTGAATTGCGGACATTAGTGTGTTGGATGTTTCAACATCTCACCAAAAAGACCTAATGTAATACTGTTTTGATGTACATACTTATGTGATATAAAAATAAATTCATATTTTTCCAGGTTTAAAATAACCCCAATTGTTTCGACATACGGGCTTCATTCAGTTTAATTAACTTTCTGAACTTTGAAAACATGATATTTTACTGAAAGTTTTGAATACACTAAGCAAAATCCATGAGACTAATATTGATATTAAATTCTTCAAATTTGTTTTGTTCTCTTTTATTCATCTGAAATATTTTGCTTGAAATTTCTATGACTTATTTTCTTTTTACCGAAGGTGAACAACCAAAAGCGCGACCTCTCGCGTACCTCCGGGTGCCACGTACGCTAGACTTTGGAAACCTCTAGTATATGACCCTGCTCAGTGTTCGAGGGTTTTAAAGTCACGTTATGTCCTCAGAACACCATTTGGCCCTCAGCCCTTCTCCTTAACTCGGTGTGGGAAACAAGGTTGGGGAGGTCGATACGCGTCCTGGCAGGCGTGGGGACACGGAAGGGAGATGACCAAGAGGAGACCCGAAGCTTGAAATCGGTGGCACGAGACATTCAGTGGCACACGACGCGACGTGGAATGCCAAACTTTCTCATCGCTACTTTCTCAAATATTCAAGACAAAAGATAGAAATCATTAAGGCTCATAAAAAGCCTACTTTCATATTTTATTACACAAACTACTTCATCAAACGCTTTGGGCGTGTTAATTACTGCTTATCCTTCAAACAATTCTGGTGTAGCAAATAGTACTATCGACGGAGAATGATGGAGTTTCAGCTTTGTTTTCTTATTATTTGAGAAGTGAAGAGACAGTAATATTTGTATAAATAAAAACATTCTTCTCCATATGCCATATACCTGGCGGGATATTGATACCATAATGATACTAATGGGCCTATACCATTCTTGGATTCCAGAGCCTTTTTGGAGTAATGATAAATGATTTGGATAATTTGTAATACGCAATAATTTGCCGCGTGGATAAATACAGTTGCTAAATTTAGAAACAAATCCTCTATCACGTCATGTAGCCATAATTTTTGTTTTTTGGTTCCTTGATATCGAAAAATCGAATGAATGCAAAATGTCCGTCAGTCCGTCCGTCTGTGAACACCGCTAACGGCTAAACCGATTAGCTGATTTTCTTCCATAATTTTTGTAACCATAATTTTCTAACCATAAT
Organism: Acheta domesticus; assembly: GCA_031308135.1. Lineage (NCBI taxonomy): Eukaryota > Metazoa > Arthropoda > Insecta > Orthoptera > Gryllidae > Acheta > Acheta domesticus. The sequence continues at coordinate 110,379,611 of JAHLJT010008446.1, read as the reverse complement.
TTTTGTTTTTTGGTTCCTTGATATCGAAAAATCGAATGAATGCAAAATGTCCGTCAGTCCGTCCGTCTGTGAACACCGCTAACGGCTAAACCGATTAGCTGATTTTCTTCAAAATTGATATTCCCCAATCGGTCTAGCTGATGTCGCGATCTCTTGAATTTGAAACCAATATTTTAATTGGGGGAGGGGGTATTTTACATGAAGCCCCTGGGACATTTTCCAAATTTTCAAAAAAAACTGGTTCAATTGTTTTTATTAAATGTTGTTAAATAGTGTGAAGGACGTTTAATAGAGTGGTGCAGGTCTCATCTTCTTTGAAAATCCTGATTTTTTGAGAAGTGCCAAAGTTCAAAATGTTTTCGGAGTCCTCCTACAACTAAGATATTAAAGATAGAGATTTTTCCCTGAATGAAATCTATTCCTTAAAGATAGATTTTGAAATAAGGTCAGTTACAAATTTTCCAAAATTTGAGTACTTTTCGTGTAATTTTGTGTGAAAATACGGGCGAAAAAGTAGGTGCTGTTTTAGTACCACTTGTTCTATGCAAATTATAGTGGGTAACATACAAATTTTGTGATGAGACGCTTTGTCTTGTGGTCTCTATTCGTTCCGTATTTCGGCACCTTTTGTCGGCGATTGCAATATTATATGATGGCGATAAAGCTTATTACTTTGATGATAATTTAAACCTATGGAGTGTGTCTTTATAATTACTGTTAGTTTTGCATTAGAAGAAAATATTTGTTGAAATATTAATTGATTTATTACTGTTTCCGAGCCAATGTCTTGAGTCCCGTAAGTCTGGTGCACTGTTCTATCACGGGAGGTGGCGGTTATCTTCCTCCGCTGGATGTCGAGATCCGGTTCCGGCCTACACGTATTTGCGGGTTTTCCTTATCCAGGTATTTCCCACCACCGGAGCACCGGTCCCGCCGAGATGAGTTCTAATCTCCCGACTGGTATTTGGGCCATTGCCAATTCTACTTTAAGATATCAGTGTTGAAGCCTTTTGATTATACTGTAAGTTGGTGAATGAATGATTTTGATCATAGGCGATTATGAAAATAAGATATGAATGATGATGAAGCAATGTGGTATGAAAGGTAGGAGATAAAAGAAGAACCCAGATAAAGTTTTCAGCAAGCCCTCTTTGCTCACCACAAATTCCAGGTGGGTCGATCTGGATTAGAGCTGCGATCGCACTGATGTAAGGCAAGCAGTCTGACTGCTACCAAGGGTCGTCCCAGGGACAATTATTGAGTAAAAGCAATACTTTATTTTAAAAAAATGATCTGTTGCTAATAGTGTTTTTGATGAGAACTACAGTACTTATTATTGGTTGAATTACAAGGCTGTGGAGTGGAAAGGGGTGTTCGTTACACATGCTCATCCAGGAATCCTTATGATGTAATCCTTGGGATGGGTAAGCCCAGTAACGTGACTGCAACCCGCCAGACACCTTCTCTCTGTGGTAGGCAATCGGTGACTTTTGATTGAAAACATAAGCATCTGAAGGCATTAATCCACTTTAAGGTAGACGTGTAGAGAGGAGTGGAGAGGAAGGTCAAGATGAGAGGAGAGGAAGGAGAGTAGCTTAGAAGATAATAGAGGAGAATAGATGGTATGAGAGGAGAATAGATGGTATGAGAGGAGAATAGATGGTATGAGAGGAGAATAGATGGTATGAGAGGAGAATAGATGGTAGGAGAGGAGAATAGATGGTTGAAGAGGAAAGCAGATGGTGGAGGCGAAGAATAGAATAGCATAGAGAAGAGGAATGTAGAAGAGGAGAGAAAAGGAGAGATGGGAAGAGAATAGGAAAGAAGGAAAGATAATAGGTGACAATAGAAGAGACGGAGGGGAGAGGATTTGAGAAGAGAGTAGAGAGGAGTTGAGAAGAGAAGAACTAGAACGAGCGATAGGAGACGCGAGAAGTCGAGGCGCGGGGCGGGGCTATGGCCTGCGGGCAAGGAAGCTGAAGGGGAAGCGTATCGTACAGCACTTCGGGAAGCGAAAAGTGGGCGAGGGGCGGGGGCGTGGTCGGGCCGCGGGGAACGCCCTCGATGGCCGGTGGAAGCGACGCTCGTTAACGGTGGGCGCGCGCTCGGCGGCGCCGTGCACTCACCGGCGCCCTCGCCCTCGCCCGGGGGCGGGCAGCGGGGGTACTGGGGGCCGCGGGGGGGCCCGGGGGCGCAGGAAGCGGGCCCCTGGGAGCGACGGCGCGCGCTCCTGTGCGCCGCGGATCGGCGGAAGTTCTCTCGTCCGGCCCGCCGCCTCCGCCTCCCTCCCGCCCCGCCCCCGCTCCGCCCCCGCCCGCCTTCGCTCCGCCCTGCGCCGCCGGCCGCTGCTCCACCTGTTGGCGGCGGGCGGCGCCTCCCGCGCGCTGCGGCGCCGCTCGGCCGAGGCGAGAACTGGGGGAGCTGGAGGCGCTGGCGTGGGGACCGGCGCTCTTTTACTCGCTGTACACCTCCCAGCTCTCCCTTCACCGGAATCCTATTCGCCACAATGCTATTACACCTCGCATATGTGTGTGGGAGCGTTCATGTTTATTGCTCTTTCATTGCATGTTTGTAGTTACGAGTGGGAATTCTTAAAAGTTAATTATGTTATGATTTCAATTTGTTTTTGAAATGTTTTTTGTCAGTGATTTGTGACACTGTCAGCTGAAAATAAATTCCATTGCGCATACAGTGTACACATTAGTGCCAGCCATTATGAATATTTTCCTTTCTTTTTTCTTTCTTTCTGTCTTTCTTTCTGTGACCCACAGTTTGAAACAACTGCTGTAAATAAGTATATGGCAGAGGAATGTCGTATCATATAAAATATTTCGTTTTTTTTGCTGTTTATTCTTGATGAATTCGCCCGTAGACCTGTTGGAATACTAGTATCCTGGCCATGGAATGCAATAGAATTTGTTTAAGGCTGTAAATATAAAACTAGAGCACTCCTAATCTCCATCTAGCCTTAAGCCGAAAACTCGTACGTATCTACTGTACGGAAGTACAAAGAGAGAGAGAAAATATTTGTGGGAACAGTCTGATTAAGTATGACAATCGTCACATTTACACAAAGGATGGTTCAACAGTCGCGTGGAATAAAAAGCATCTCGTGACTTTGTAAAAACGGGTGCTGCGAATTACAATCCTGCATTGTATTATTTTTCCTTGCTCGCAAATTCTGCGTTGAGAGTTATTTACTGCTGCAGGAAGAAGTGTCGAAAACACGTTTAGTGGTTTCTTAATACCGAAAAAGCGGCTCGTATGTGTAGTAAATTACGTTCTCATAGTGTAGTGTAGTATAGTTAAAATACGAGAATGTCGTTTTCCCCAAACGTCTGTTTCCCTCCCTTCGATCCGTCTGTATATACAAAGCAAAATATGAAGTATTATATAAAATTGGAGGCGGTCCGATTTTCAGTGAAACACCTGAATTTTAGAAATTCACAAAGTTAATGTTACCCCCCACTTCCGAACTTTATTGTTAAAGATATTTTTCCTTAATGAAATCTGTTTTAAAATTAGATCTATATCAATGTCATGTACAATTTTTGAAAATAACACTAGTTTCGGGATATATTTGAATGACATTGTGACAATTGCATAAAGTAAGGAAACAAGAGTTTCTTATGAATAACTCCATATTTTACTTTCTCGACTAGTAGGTATGTACCCAATAATGGTAATGTAATGTCATCCTGCAGCGGCAAGTGGCGATTTTTGTTAGAAAAACTATATTTTGTGGGCCCGAAACCGAAAGTCTGAATAAATCTGGTTACTTAGAGATAAATAGTTCCATTTAAATTTTAGACATTCCACTTTCTTTATTGTTCTTATAATTGTTGTAAACGTAACGTTTCGGCTATACATACAGGATGTCCGGGGAGGAAACGACGAAACTTCGAAACTAAGCTCTTAAGACAATTATAAGCATATTTTGTCTAATAAACTACGTGGATATTCCAAATGGTTGAGCCGCAATGAACACTCAAAAGTTGGTTTGAAAAAATATTTCTAGGCAAAAATTTGCATTATGGAAGCATAGAGACACTTATAAACGAATTTTACGAATTATACTTATTACGAATATTACAAAAGTTAAAAATTTTGTCAGTGTTCGTACAATTTTAATATTGAAGATACTAATATTTTTCTTAATGAAATATGTTATTCAAAATTAGATCATTAGATTAGATCATTAATGTTTTCCAGATAGGGGTCTATTTCGTGTATTTTTGTTTGCTTTTAAGTTGGTTGTGTGTAAGTTGGCATTTGCTATCAATACGAGGTTAATTCATTTGCATTAGGTACTAGCTTTAGATAACTCATAGGTTTTAAAAATTAGTTTTAGAAAAATATATCGAAATATAGCATACGCATTACAGATTGCACCAATAATGATTTTATAAAGGGTTGTAGCAGATTCCAGTCATAGAGGCCATGATTTCAATTGCTGGATTTTTATCTTGCGTCGGGCCTTAGTTTTAATGTGCAATCTCCAAATTAATTTTGTATCTAATAACAACCCAAGGTATATGACTGATTTAGAGGACGAGGGACTTTTTATTGGTATATTGTTTATTGTGAGGTGAAGTGGATGGGTAATTGGTTTTAATAAATCAGTTTTTCTGTGGTTATATTTACATTTAGATGAATTTTAAGCTTTATTGCCCAGCTGTCTAGAATATTTAAATAAAGTTAGGTTTTTGTTTTAATTCTACAAAATGGGTTCCCGATAAGCTGTATCGCCAGTTAATTGAGAAATACGAATTTTATATAAAGATTAGGCACCCTTCTAATCATCCAGCAGGCAGAAGACGCATGGGCATAAAAACGACACAGAGCAAATTATTGTATCCTTATGTATCAATCAATTATTTGTTAGGTTTGAGCTCTGATTTTTTCAGTGAAATATTTATGAATTCGGCTATTATGTTGTACATATGGTATTAGGTCAATACACTCGTACATCGCACATGCAGATCTACGTAGCGCAGACGATTATGGCGGCAACTGCCAACGAAATGTAGATTTGTATCTCAAGCTTAAGATATGGATCCTATCGCATTGTGGTTGTGGAGTGGAAGTAAAAGGTATATCACCTGATAATATCATTCACCTCTTCATTAGCCAATAACTGCTTAGTGCGGGAAAGTTTCAAACTTGCCGAGAGGCTGAAGACTAATGATTGACAACTACATACAGGACATTCAGTGTTTTCTCAACGCACGTAGAGACGCACTGGATTACTTGTTTATTCATCTATCTACAGAAAGTGTCAGAAAACATGTTAGAATTTTCAACGGCAAGTACAGAGTGTCCAAGATGACCACAAGAACTGGTAGTGAGAATTTCCTTGTAATGAATATTTGTCATTTGCAATTAGTAGGCATCTAACTCATCATGTGGCAGTGTTTCAGTGGATATACAAACTCTCTATGACTCCGTCAAAACGTGACTGCTCAACACCAGTGCATGAAGTTGCGTACCACTATTGGGCAAATGTCACATGTGCAACTTCGTTGTATGAAATTCCCCACCACTTGTTCATTGACACAATGTGATAAATAAAGACCGGATTTTCGTGCATTAAAATACACTTAAAATGTGCAATAATGACACCAAAACGTGCAAAAATATGTAATAAAATATCATAACATTGCAAAACGGTATTATATAGCCTCAAAACCCCAGTTAATCCACTTATCAACTTATTTTACATTTTAGGTGTGAAATTTAATGTGATTGAAATATTGATTTTAGTGTTTTTATTACAATTGGGTTTGTACATATTGTTTAGAAAAATATTTGATATTTTCAATTCACACACAAAATTACATTACCACTAAAATAAAGAAAAGTAAATAAAATATTGAAAAATACAAAAATATCTGAAAACAAAAATAATACATTTATACAAGAAACGTACTTCATTGTGTCTTTATAATTTACAATTATGTACATTTCCAAAACATTTTCTGGGAAATTATATCATCTATCATCTAGTATGTTTCAGACAGGAAAATCTTCGATCTACATTTACACTTGTCTGTGTGCCGAGCATCCCTCTGATGTACGTGTACACGTAGCCAAAACCGGTCAAAAACTGCGTTCATTCTCACTCGTATCTCAGAGGGCAATATCTATTCCGAGAAATTCGATGAATTTGAAACGAAGTGCAGATTGCCACTAAGCTTCGCTCCCGGACGTAAGGTCAAATGTGACTCGCGTATGCAGTCTCATGTTGGTCCAGTTCAGCGAAGACTTACAAAACGGATGTAGTACAAGTTGCATGATTCGATTGGAAAGATACCCAGTGCATAGCGTTGGCTGAGCGGTCGCAACCAAAGGACTGAGTTCGTGACAACACCACATACTCATAACTTCCAAATACAATCTTTCAGAAATTTTAATTAGACAAAAGGCATCATGAAAGGTACAGATGCTTACTTCATAGGGCAACAGAATGCAAAATGCACATATTAAATGGCACTCGGGTTTCACAGAGCACTCGAATTCACTACTGAGTTGAGGCATGAAAACTTTTTTCTTAAACGAAATCTTTGAAAAGGTAAATTAAAACAAGTTATTAATACAAGAATTACATTTCATGCAACAAAACTATGTATCTTACAAATTCGTCCAGTAAAACCCCGAAATTTGCAACTTTCAGGCAGTATTATAAAAAACGTGCAATTTCATGCAAAATAAAACAAGTACTAAAATAACGTCCGTTCCATGATTCAAATTTCTGTGAAGGTTTCATCCAGTTTCAAGTTAGCAAAGAAAATATGTAATTACACGAGAATCCGGTCTTTAGTGATCATCTTTGACCCACTTCCTTCACGCCTGAACATATGTAACATTTATTCTGATAATTAGACACCTGTATATTCTTGCAGAAGTAGTGGTACACTCAGCAATTTGGTTACGCGCTTGTGATGTTATTTAAATATCCAAATTACATTGTCTTTGAATCCCGGTTGCAGAATTATGCAGTTTCAGAAGTTTCTGTGTTCGTAGTAAGCGTTTTCTCGCGAAGTCCGTTGGATTTGTGGGAAAATAAATCCCGAATTAACGAGAATCTCCCGGCGCGACATGGCGCTCCGGGCGGAGGCGGGGATTACAAAACGGAGGTGGTGACACGGCGAGGAGGCGGCGGACAGTGGAGTGGAGTGGAACGGAGCACAGAAGAGAAGAGTGTCTGAAACCCTGTTTCCGCGCGTTCTCCGAAGCACCTCCAAGCTGAGTTGGCGTGGCAGAGCGTCGCCTCAAAGTCCGAGAGTATGATACGTTGCTTTACCTCGCTCTCCCACGTCCAGCTCGTGTTTGACCCCGAGGCTGGCAGACAGATTAGGAGGCGGCAGCAACGCGGAGCCCCCGGTCGGGCCGGCTAGGCTGCGGCCGCGGGCGACGCGGTTGGCGGAGGGAGACCTTATCAGCAGGAGACCGAGAAGGCGGTGGAGAGCGCGTGGGAAGGGGGGTGCGGACGTCGGGGCCGCCCACGGAGGCGAGGCGGAGAAGAAGGAAAGACGGCGCGGGCGAGGGTTGCGGCGCGGCGCGGCACGACGGCCACGAAAGAAGAAAAAGGCAGAATTGGGGACGGGCGAGGCCGCGGCGGAGGCGGCGGCGAGTGTGACGAAGACGGCGGCGAGTCCCAAGAGAGCGCGGAAGGCGACGTGCAGGCGGGGGCGGGGCAGCCTCGTCGGGAAGAGGTGGGGGCGGCGATGGTGGATGCGGTTGTGGTCCCACGGCGACGGCGGAGGTCAAGACGTGGCCTGGGGTGGGTTGGAGAGCCAGCAATTGCAGGACGATACAGACGAGATGGATTCCGAGGAAGCGGTGGTGGTGCGGGATGACGATGTAAGTGTGGCAGTGGTGATGCAGGAGATGGCGATAGCTCAGGAGGGTGGGGTGTGTTTAGGTGAATAATGATGATGACTGTTGACCTGAGAAGCAAAGAGAGGCGTGGACAAGTTGGTGACCGTGAAGTGCCTGCGGCGATGGGACAGACGGAGGCGGAACCCTCCGCAGCGGGAACGGCTATGGAGGCGGAACCCTCCATAGCCGGATGTGGACGGAGGGGGGCGTGGCGCTGGAAGCGGGGACGTCGCCTTCTTGGTGGCAACGGTGAACGCGCCGCCTCCGCCTCCGCGGTGCGTTTCATTTTTCGCACGCGGCGCTGGCTAAGAGGCGGGAGCGCGAGGTGGCGAATAATGAGTCGGGCGCACGGAACGCGTTCACATATCTTCCGTGCCGGTGGGGGCTCGTCTAACTTTTGCTGGAGTTACGGGGCGCAGCGGCCCGGGCGGGGCGGGGGTGGTGCGGGAGGGGTGGGGAGGCGTGGGACGGGCCGTTTGCGCGGGACGCGCTGCGATGGAAGGCGGGCCGGGCCAGCGCGCGCCGCGGAGGCGAGGAGGCGTGGGTGAACACACGGGGAAGGCGCTGTGAAAAGGGCAGAAGGCAGCGGGCTGGCCCCAAGCGGGATCAAAGAAGCGGGGCCGCAGAGGACAATCTGCGCTGTGCAAATGCCTGGACAGAACGAGATGGTGTAGATTGAGGTAGACGAGAAAATGGGAGAAAGTATGACGCATGAAACAACAAAAGTTCCAGTTATGTAAATGTGTATCTTCGTCAAATCTAGTTTAATGTTTATAGGTAAAATACCATTAGGAATTAATACATTTATAAGGATTAGTAAAGCGTGTCATATATTAATATGATAATTTCGGAAGGCATTTTGATCCTATTAACCTCATTCCAAAATTCATTTGGAAAATTCAAAGAATCATTGAATTGGGTGAACATTTTTGTTCTATGACGTAATTGACATTCACTTATGTACTATTTTCGATACTATCCAATTGCATTAATCCACTAAGGAGTCATCCTTAAATAACGTAACGCTAAAGGGGGAGGGATGGGGTCTGAGGCAGTGCGACATACGCTGTGTGACATAGAGATAGGGAAGTGCGTTACAAGGGGGAGGAGGGTATTGAAAATACTCGAAATTTGCGTTACGTAATTTATGAACGGCCTCTAATTTCAAAAACGAAACAAACAAATAAAGATTCAGAAATGTCATTTATGATAACATACCAACAATCTTAAACTGAGCGAAATGAGACGAGCCCAAAGAGGCGAATTATACATTGTAAAGAATGAGGAAAAATGCTGATTTAACAAATGTAGTTATTTTCAGCTGCTTTAAGCACAGGTTTTTACTGATTTTGAAATCCAGAATGAGAATATGTAAATTATGGATCTTTTGAAACGGTTTATTCGATTTGGGAGTTATATATTAAAATGAGAAAAGTGCCATTATATGAGTAGAAATCTCTTCGTTGTTCATATGCTTGTCATGACAACGGTTGTTAATCCATTATTTTACGCTTTCTTGCTGTTTCTTGTGGATTATAACGTTTTCAATTTTTACCTGTAAATTACACTTTTTTACTGTTCTTCCCATACCCAGTGAAATATATCTATTCAGTACTTTTTAAAATCTTTCCATTCTCCCACAATGTTATGATGTTACTTTTTTTCATAGCTGTTTCATGTTTTTCATTACCCCTCTGTTAATAGCGTTAATAGAAAGTACTGGAGCGTTCTTCTTGCTGTAATGATGAAGTGGAGGATGTTCTGGATATCACAGGAAATTATGGAACACTGTTAGTGTTATATGTATCACCATACAAAAGGCGAATAAAAGGTTTTTTATCATATTAAGTTGTACTTTAAATTTATATAAGTACAACTTAGTTTCTAACATGAACATTGTTGACTATGTTGGATTATTTTACGTTACTGAATTATTTTATTTCTCGATTATTAATATTTACTATTCGTTAAGAATAATTGATATGCATTATTTGATATAACGTTCGATTATTATATAGAAAGATTTTTGTAGAGAAGTTTCTGCTGCTGAAAAACTTTTTTTGATACTTTTTTTCTTTCTTGACATGTCTCAAGTAGAGTAATCTGTCCAACATTGTTTTGATCTAGGACGCTGTTAGGCATATGCAATTCAACGCACCTGTCGTTATTTTTCGCTTGATTAGGAAATTATATCCCGTTCATCCATATTGCAGCCGCGTCGTGCGGCGAAGCACCGCAGAAGACTTTGGGCCCCGCTGGGGCGCATGGACATTCATGTCTCTCAGGACTCTCCGTCTCTCGCTAAACACATCTTTCCCGGGAGCAGCTGTGGGTTGGAACGTTCGGTCCTTAGAAGCGGAAGAAATACGGCGTGCCGTCGCCGCCCGGCTCCTGCCCCGTCTCCGTCCCCGCCCGCGCCCCGCTCCCTGCCCACGCCGCCCCGCGCCGGGTGCGCCTTCTGCCAGGGAAGTTAGGTGGAGGCGGAGGCGGGCACACAGCTCGCCGACAGGGGCGCGGGCCGTTACGTGACCGTTTTGTCTTGGGCGGGCATCTGGGATTTTGGGCGCGCGCTGCGGGATTTCGCGTTCGCCCCACAATCCCCGCCCCGCCACATCCCGCCAAGCCCCGCCACGTCGCGTTGCGCCTTGTTAGCGGGGTCAGGTGTATTCGCGACCGGCTGGCAGCGAAAGTAGTTATGTTCCTAAGGTGATGTGGATAAAATAATAAACATTTTATGATGGTTTCGTGCTATTTTTTTATTAGTCTACGTTTTGCTTTAAGAAGATTTAGGGTGAGTCAATGCATTCGACTGACGAATGACGTTGCTCTTCAAACCAATTTTAAGTGAGCCGGTTCTAGAGAAGTTCGGAGATTATGGAATAATAAGTAGAAAATACTACAATAGTACTGTAGTTACTACAGAAAATAAATTAAAAATTATACATGAAAATAATTGCCTAAGTAGTTAAAGTCGGAAAGAAATGTACTAATTAACTAGGTGAATGATATTGTTTAAATTCACGGTAATATACTCTACATTTACATATGATGTCAAACAATGACAGATGTCACAAACCTACCATAAAAGATGCTTACATAATGAAGTTAGAGACACATTCTTTTAATGATTCATATGTATGTTAGGAGAGATTACAAGATTTACATATACTTAAGAAGTAGTTTTACATAATCCTCTTGACGTTGAAGCAGTGTTTATTTTTTATTTTAGTGAAACAAATTTTCTTGAAAGATGGTTCAAAATTAAAATGAATAAAAATAATATTTTTTCTTGTAAGTCGGTGTTTCTCTTCTTATTTTTTCTTCAGTATAACGCTGTCGCTTTCGATGCTATTTATTTAAGTTTGCTTTTCTAGGACCATTTCTGAAGGCCAGTAGTAATGTTTAATGTTTACGTTAACTATGATTTCTCTATTGTAAAGGAAGTGGTCTCTTGTTTTGGCATATGGAACAACATTCGAGATGTCGAACACTCTTTCGCAAGCCTACTTTTGTATGGCGGGTTGCCTATCTTAACCAGTATCAGTGGAAGCGAAAATTTCACCGTAAAAAGGCATTCGTGGCCTCGGAAAAGGATAGTTAAGCAAAAATAGAACATTGAAATATATTTATCTGGGAATTGTCATAAATTGATGTACATTGTGGTAGGAATACTATTATGGAAGATTCATAAGATATTAAATATTTTTACGGACTGCCGGTGAGTATCAGTTTGAGACGAAGTGTCAGGTAAAGATGTGTCTAGAAAGATAAGCAGTTCACCAAGGAGTCGGTGAGAAAACAAATTAAAAGACCGGAAGAACAATTTGGGAAAGACATACAAACTTTTCCTGAAATGTCTAGAAACAATGTATGAGACTAAAGTACAAGTAAGTCAATGTTCAGTGACGGGAACAGATGTGAGGTAAGGGTACTTGAATACATATGAATTCAAAGGAAGATGATGAGAAGACGTCTGTTTCATTGACGTGCGTAAACAGCTGAGATGCAGTAAGGTAACACGTAGCTCAGAGAACCTCCTGCTTAGAGCAACCACAACGGCGACGACTGACGTGTCAGCGGCAGCGGTCGCGGCAACTTCAGTTGTATCAAATCGCGGAAGTGGAGCCTCCGAACCTGCTTCCTTCCTTCTTTCCGGGCGTTGACTGCCGCGCAAGAAGTGCGCTGATAACCGAACAGAGGTCCGCGGGGGCGGGGACGGGGCGGGGACGGGGCGGGGACGGGGCGGGGACGGGGCGGGGACGGGGCGGGGACGGGACGCGTGCGAGGCGCGGGCGGGGCGCGGCGGCAGGGGAGCCCGCCGCAGGAACTTCGTGAGGACGTGCGCAGCCTTCCAAAGCCGGCCGTGGGGTCGCGGCGGTCACGCCTGCCGGCGCGCACGCGCAATAATCGTAAAGTTCCATTGGCCGGACGAGCTATGTCAACCGTAATTTGCTAATCCGGGGCTCGAATCGTGATCTGGCGCCGGTATTGCAGACTCTCGTATTTTACTTCGGCGGCAGTTGAGTTGTAGCGTGCGTTGTTTGCCTCTTACAAGTTTGCCGGAATATGGCGTGATTTAAAAGTTCACATTTTTTTTCAAGGAAGCGCAGGGAATGGGTTATTTGCGGTGGTGCAGGTTGAGGGAGCTCTAAGGGGAGCACTTGCTAAAGTGTCAGAGTTGATCGTCAGGCAAGGAAAAAAAAGACATTCATAGAAACGCCTACATTCTGTACAAAATAACAATTTAATTTAAAAAAATGTGTGGATGGATGAATAGGTATGTATTTATTTCACATTTTAGGATCGAATTATTCCGTCTTTGTCAGCTAGCCCGGTTCTCTGGCTTGGGCACTGTTTTTATTTATTATCCTCGCCTGCGGGTAAGGGAGACATATGGCGAGCATGTTGCATTCCCTTCACCGTATCTAGCATACTTGCTCTGCGAGAGATTTTCTTTCGTCACACAGCTGTAGAAACTAAGTAGATTGTATTAGAAAGCTACAGTTCCATTTCGGCTTCGGGAATCGAAGCACCGGTATGGCAACCCGGTATCGGTTAGCACGCTGATCATGAGCCACCCGAGAGGCGTGGGTGATTGAATATATACAGAGTAATTAACACGGTCTGAGCGAGGTCTGCTTGCATTACATGAATACACAGGCGACATTAAAATTTAACCAGGCGTGATGTGATTGCATAATTGGGAAGGGTTTCATGTACTGGCAGTCTTGGAGTAGTGCTTGCGCCTTCGTCCCGGCTGCTGGCAGAGGCTTAGTCGCAGGTGTCTGTCCGCGGCAGCTGGTGGCAGCAGTGACTGATAGATTATTTAGTGTTTTTTGTCGCATAAACGGCTATGACCATAGTCCCGTAAGTGTAGTGCATGTTTTTCACGAAGGAGGCAGTGTTCTTCCCATGCTGGATAGGAAATACAGCCCTCAAGTACACGTCTTCTTGCAGTGTTGTCCCCATTCAGTTATCTCCCACCAGCGTGGCACCGCCCCAACCGGGACATGCTCCCTCATGGTCTCCCAACATGTGCAGTACAGTAGTGCATATAAGTGTGAGTGTGTGTGTGTGTGTGACTAAAGAGGTGAGGAAAGGACAAGGAAGAAGATAAGATTGCCGGCGATTCGTGGCCCGTTTGTTAGGGTACTGCTCCGGCATTCTCCTGGTCGCAGAAACGGCGAAAAAAAATACGGATCAAAGAAGCCGGACGCCAGAATTTTGCTCCAGAAAGCAACTAAATTCGACCTTGCTATCTAGACCCTGTCGAATATCGTGCCGTAATCAGAACTCGAACCCTAGAACCCAGAGGGACTCTAATGACATCAGTTGATGCGGAGAGCCTCCTCAGCTGGTGCAGCAGTGGAGATGACCGCTTGCGCGACAGGGCACTGCGCGAGAATATGCCCATCCTAGGCGGCCATTAGCGACACTTCGTACACAGGCTTCCCTGCGTCGGCCTCGTTTCAGGAATCCAACACACAGCAGCAGGTTACGAAGAATCACAGCGATGACCACGTACGCGGTCGGACTGGAACAACTAGAATGCTTACGCCCGCACATTTCTCCACCCGGCGCACGAGTTTGTAGTTGTCTATTCTGACGGAGCATCTGTTCCACGAACACAGGAGATTAATTATAGGTTCATTAATTTGTGAATGCCTGGAGTTGTCACGCCACCTGAAGTAGCAGTTGTTCATTAGGGAAATTTACTAAGTCTCACAAAAGCAAACTAGCTGTACGTTCCCGCTAACACACGGTTTGGATGCTACCCCCTCCCCCGAAACGTCGAAATTCGACCCTCCTGCTCGAAATACGGTGATGAAGTGTGTTTCGTCTTGTGGCATTAACCAGAAGAGCCTCCGATTCCACGTAATGTCAATTCCATTTGTCTAGTTCACACATAAAGCAGAGAACAGGGCACCCCCTAATTATATTTGAACCCGGTGCCGACGTTGGCAACCATAATTACATGTCACTCTTCAACTTGTGCTGGTGAGGGTATAGTTTCCAGAAGTGACCACGTCAGTCGAGTCTATAGATGTGTCCTCGTCCTCTATCTGACACAGGAAAATTCTCGCCTCCTCAAAGCCGATATGGGTGAAAGCGCTGCCAACACCAATCTCTTTGTTCAGAAATCGTTGGAACCTGGCGACTAGTAATGGCGAAGCACTTATGCGAGGCTAGTAATGGCGAAGCGCTCATTTAAGACATTGTAACGGCGGTAAGATCGGATGACTCTTTCCTTCTGACGATTAACAAATGATCCGTTGAGAGCAAAAGTGGTGTAAGTCAAATTTTGGAATATTTGAATTAGAAGCACTAGTAGATGGTTTGAATATTGTTCCATCACGGGCTAAAATGGTGTTAGTCAAACTTCAATATTTGTTAGCTAGAGGCCAGAACAATGCAGAAGTAGCCAAAAAGTTGCTCATACCGCTGCATGCAATTGTGATGTAAGTCACAGATGGGACGAAACAACAGCTTCCAGAGGCTTCCAGAAATGTCTTCTTGTTTATCCGCACTCATCACAGAAGAAGCATCTCGAAAAAAACATTTAATCGCTGTTAGTGATGAGTGCACAGGTCAAAATCGCAACTTCAAAATTGCTGTCACTTCTTTGAAAATCGTGACAAGCCCTATTTTTCACTATTTTTTCCATCACATTACTACCTCAGATGAAAATTGTGCATGCCAATTATTTGAATGTAAGTCAGTTTTAAGAAACGGTGTGTGCAAATCTGGTGAAAGTCAACAAAATAGTTAATTACGTAATTAATAAGCAAAGTTTCAGTCCAAACTATCTGTAGTAAGTTAAAAGAATATCTCCTTAACACGTTCATAACACTTTAGGTCAGTGATGTCAAGGTCGATGCCACGAGCGGGAGTCCGTGGCAAGAGTGCCACGACGAAATCGCCCCTCCACGCAGTTCGTTATCCCGCCACCAGAAACAACGCCATCCCTGTTGTAAAACGGCGGGGTTACTAACAGTTCCTTTTTCCGACGCTAGTTGCGCAGAGAAGCTCGTGGCATGGCATGGTGCCACGACGCGCGCCACTGCCACCAGTAGCAGATCTTGACACCACTGCTTTAGGTCATTTATTTCTAAGCATTATAGTTTTACAGCGTTTTTCGTTTACACGTCATTTTCCGGAAAGTATGTTTTTTACACCACTTCTACTCTCAACGGCTCAAATAGTTTGTCTCGTCATATTTCTCGTCGGCGCGCTGCCCTCTCCCCGGACTTTCCGTCGCAGTTCGAATCTTTCACTTTCTGTGAAGTAAAATCGAAGGCCGCGGAGGCCCTGTGTGCCACAGACGCTCACGGAAGGAAAGCGTCTTTAGTGATAACGATTTATTTCCTCCGTAAATAGAATTAGTGCTGTGTTGTCAAGGTCGATGCCACGAGCGGGAGTTCGTGGCACGAGTGGCACGACGAAATCGCCCCTCCACGCAGTTCATTACCCCGCCACCAAAACAACGCCATTCCTATTGTAAAACGGAGGGGTTTCTAATAGTTTCCTTTCCCTCCGCAAGTTGCGCAGAGAAGCTCGTGGCATGCTACGGTGCCACGACACGTGCCACTGTTACCAGTAGAATACCTTGACACCACTGAATTAGTGTGTTACAATAACAATAGCAAGTTGTCTTCTCACCGTCCTTGAGAAGAGAAAATGAGTAACGAATCGTCAATAAAGGAGTCAGAGGTGGTCAGAATTTTTTCTGCTCCACAGTAGGGATGATACACATTTGAAACATAAATTGACTCGCAGAAATTGCAGCAGGTTAAATGTTGATACCGACAGATCGTAGGAAATAATATAGTAGGAAATTCTATTCATTTCAAATAATGTTCAAGAACAAATTATAAAAGAGAATTTACGACATAGTAATACGGGAATTTTTAATATATTTTACTTTTCTTCCAACAAATAATTAGTAAGTTTGATACAGATATAAATTTCCAACATTCCACATAAAAATATTAATTTCGAAATACATATGTATCTTATACAAAGTATTTCAGACGTGAATACCATTTCCTGTGTTTCGCGTGTAATATACCTATTGTTCGCATTGTATTCCGTGGCAAATTCCAACGCAAACGTCCGAGTGTTTATTATATTCGAGGCCAAATAATTATGTCTCGCTCAGCAATATCTTGCTCCAGCTGTGCGTTAATTTATGAAGTAATACGAAGGCCACGTCGGCAACTTCTCCCTTTTGTTCTCGCGTGGAACAATTTTTGCGATTTCTAAAAGAGTACGTATATTAAATTCTTAGCGGTCTCCATTTTTAATAAAATCCGACTTGGGCAGATTTCCGCACGGCACACAATATTCAAAGGAACGCGGCAGGTATGCAGGCGGGCAGGTGGCTGGAGGTACTGCCGCCGGTCACTGCTGGGGGCGCCAACGTCCCGGTTCGCGCGGCCCGGGACTTTCCTTACAAGGGCACACTTCCGTAAAGGAGAATAGGCATTCTGCAAAATATTTATGAAGTATTAAGGAGATGAAAACGTCCTTCCAATAAACGTACTTGGAAATCTCAGGATTCCTGTAGGTTTTTGATTTGGGATTTAGAAATAAAATGGTACCTCCGAGGACCTAAATGATTGTGAATTTGATTTATCTGTCAACGTGCTACAAATGAAAACGATTGGGAATGAACTTCCCAAACCGATATACCAAGAAAGATAATATTAAAGTTGGTTCACGCATTGTGAGTAGTATACTCTGTAAATATATGTAGATTATATTTTTTTAAATTTTCTTTTGTAATTTCAGAGTTCCCATTATACCATTCACAACATTTAATTTTCTTTTTCTTTTCTTTTATTCTTGTGGAGTTAGATTTTTTTCTAACAAACCCGATTTTGCAAATAAGTGTGTCCATTACAATACATACCCTAAAACAGCGTTGACCATTTTATAATTCTTACATTTTTTAAATCAAGGAAGCTTTATGCGCATGAGTAATATGATTGTAGGTGATACTGAGGATTGAATATAATTGCGGAATGGAGTTCACGATTGATGTTTCCGAGCACATCAACTGCTTTTGTCATTAGCTCCGTTCGTGTTGTAAATGTTTTTAACCCCGAGATAAGGCTACGATTCCATCCTCGCTGGATGGTGAGATACGGCGCCGACCTGCACTTCGGCTTCCGAGGTATCTCGTCCAACGGGACACCATCCCAGTCTAGACAAGATCTAAGGTCCCGTCATGTGTGGTAGTGTAGTGCATGTAAGAGTAGGGGGGAGAACAAGGACGATGTAGGGAAGATTGCATGAGGTCCGTGGCCCGTTTCTTAGGGTACTACTCCGGCATTCATATGGTATACCACGTGAAACTACCGATCGGTAGCTGGACACTAGAATTCTCCTGCAGACAAAGGCTGAATTCGACCTAGCGATATGGCTAGTGTCGAAACTCTGCCTCTGCCGAGACTCGAACCCTAGGACTTTCCGGTTAGTCACTACAGAGACAGCGTCTGAGCTGACTCTGAGATAAACAGAGCCAGTCCGTACAGTACAGATTGTAATAGGTCTCATTATCTCAAAAGTAAAGGAGGCTCTACGCCTGTCTCTGGGGTGATGAAATAAAAGTTTTTCAGACCAAATCATCAGAATTTGAAACTATCTTGGAAAATATTTAACACATTACAGAAAACACTTCTGGTTTGGTTTTGACGTTTCTAAGCGAGTTCTGGTGGAATTGAGCGTTGATGCTTAGCTCTTACAAAGTTAAATGGGATTTACGAATACAATCTGCATTCATATACTGTATTAAAATACACAATGAAGTGACGACGTTGTGCGAAAATGTTGGGAGTGGCTTCAATAGATAAAACGATTTTCAAAAGTAGTCTATTTTAAATATTCTTCAATAGAATCCGAAGATGGGGTCGGATTGGGGCTATTACACGTAGCATAGTTTTGAGAGTTGTGGCGCGCAAAACAGTAAGTAATTTCAGCACACTCATTTAGTTCGTTGTTTCACCGAGAACACAGAGACGGAAGATATAATCACGTTAAAAAAGTTGGAGCACATTTCGGAGACTAAATAGCGTCTGATGCAGCAGCTGGCGCTTGGAATATTCCACACCGTCCTGCACCGTAGTATTTTCTGTGCGTCTTAAAAATCATTTGTGCTTTTTGGCTGAGACGTTATGTTGCCTTCATTATTTTCTTCACTATAAAGTTGTTTCAAAATGTAGACAAAGGAGCAGCCGTGTAGTCGCTTAGGTGCACGTCGGAGATGCGTAATGACATATTAAGGACAACAGATTAATAATGGTAATGAAAATAATTATAATTCATCGATTAACATTTAATGCTTTACCTAATATTATATTTTTTCATCTAATGATTTAAGAAAATTTCTTAGTTTTAGTAATTGTCCCCGTATATAATATTTGTGTTTTGAAAATATTTATTAAGCATACTTTCTATATCTTTATCAATGTTATTAAAACTGTGGACACTTCCTAATTGCCAACTATTGCCACTATCACTGGCTCCGCGTCCACAGTCAACTGTAGCTACCACCGCCGCTGCCATTACCGTTGTCCCTACCGTCCTCGTGGTCGCCGCCGCCACTGCCGCCGTCGCCGTCATCTCCGCCACCGCAGCCACCACTATCTCCGCCCCCCGCCGCCCCCGCCCCCCCACTCCTCTGCTCCACCTGCCCCCGGCCTGCTAATAATCCCCACCACCTTCCCCCGAGCTACTGCAAGCACCCTGCGCCCTGGCAGCCGCCAGGCGCCGGCCTTATCACCAGCGCCATCAGCCCCGCCGGTGGGGGGCATTGGCTTCCGCAGCCCGCCCGGGGCACCGTCGCCGCTCCAGCCCGCGCCCGTGGGCTCCCTGGGCGAATCAATTTCGCGCATTCGCAGCTTCCGCCGGAAACGAGCGCCGCCGCGCCCTTGTTCGAGCACCGCCTCCGGCGCCTCCCGCCGCCACCCGCCGCCACCCGCCACGCTGCGCTGTGCCGCCGCTCCATATGCTACGGCATCCTGCCTGGGATGAGGCTGCCTTTGGAATGAACTTATTGGGATTGCCTGGCGTGACCGTGCGTTAGAAAATACCGAGAAACTTATACTGAGTATTAAATGGCCTTCAAAAATTAACCGGGGTCCAAAGAACTTTGAACACGGGCTAAATGTATTTTGTAAGAATGTGTTCTTTTTACTTCAATATCATCTTGATATTTTGGGGAAGTGGTCAGGATTCGACTAATGGTTTCGATGTCGGAGAAACATTTCATCAAGGAGTGAAGGTTTTTTATATTAAAATAAATTTGAGAGTAAATAATTTGGATTAGTAGCACAAACAATTGCTCCGCTGAGTTATTGTGCCCCTAGAATCAACGTGTAACGTCCTTAGCCGTGAGATACCCTAATTCATCTTTTAGCACTAATCTCCCTTGTGTTCACTAGGATGTCCTTAATACGTTTTTGTGCCGAACTATAATAAAATATTTATAGCCGAGTATGAATTGAAAGACATTGAGAAAACGTTTTAACTTAATAATGGAAATATAAATTGTCAATTATAAACTTTTTGTCACATTGAGACAAAAAATCTCTAATGTAATGCAGTCACAGTGCGTAGAATTTAATTTTTCATAGTACTGTATCCACAATCTTATTGTCTAGTCCGTATTTTAGAATATTATTTCATCTATATATTTAACATGATTTTGACTAGAGTAGAGAGCGGATTGTGGCCTCAGAATTTCAATTTTTCCTCTTACGAGTGTAATTTTTTTAAGTGTCTGTGTGCATTCTCATACGGATGATGAAATTTGAAAAACATTACAAATCATTTCGTTGCCATTCTGCGTGCATTTCTAAAAAGAGAGGGCAAGTGCCTTTTCACGTCAAATCGCAGAAATGAAAGAAAGTGTTGTTGACCTTCATGTCCCAGAGTTTAATTTTTTTCTATGAATTGTAAGCAAAAAATATGTGCATATTTTACATTTCTTCTCCAAGTTTTTTTCGAGTCGAAATGAATTTGAACATTCCCGGGATTGCATACGGGAAGACGAAAGAATAGTTTTCTAAAAAACCACACTGGGCAATGAAATCTGCCGTCAAATTTTATTTTGTTTTAGGTACAGATCTGTTGTGCTACACTTTAAGTGGGTGGCATTAGGGCATCCAATATTTGACGAAAGATTTTCTATAAATTACGAGTAATTCACTAGTGATTGCACTATTTCTAAGTTCATCTGTCAGCAGTTACACAGTATTTGTAAGTAATTTGTTCTGACATTTCGTATTCAAATAAACTTTGTAACTTCAATAAAACAAAATGTTACCGGTCATGCTGGACATTTATTTAACTGGTATCCTTCCATTCTATAACCATCTTCGTCCCACTGTTTTGTTACCATCATTGTACTAATACTCCCTCTCAGTAGCTAGGCGTTTTGGTACTCTAAACATGAGTTGATGCAGTTAAATGCGCTCGAATTTTCTTGAACGGCCAGTTTCGAATTTCAGTGAGAATCTGTATTTTCAGTTGTTTTCAGAAGTAGCGTAGAAATTGATTATTTCAATTTTTCAATAACTAACGTCTAAATGTCCTCATGACGTAGGGGCTTCTTCTACACAAAATACGTTATCTTCAAGTATCAGTTTGATTTTCTGTTATTTCTGCCTGCTTCTGTTTTCGTTTTATGTTGCTAATCGTCGTTTCTCCAAGAGATAACACATGTTTCGTCTTTAACATCTAGTATTTCTGTGATGTTATCTGGAGTAGCAGAACTAACTCGGTTCATTTCTTTATTATCACTGGTGTATTACGATGAGCATGTTCTACCAGGACCAGATGTGTATTTATTCATAATTGTCACCGTCCGATATATTTCGGGGTTTCAGAACTTTGAACGACTCTCACTTTTTTTGATTCGTCAGGAGACGAGGAGTAATTTTTTAAACATTTTCTCGAAACATCACATTTGTTTGACATTTTTAACAGTAAACAGAAGAGAATGCTACTCGTCAACGAGTGTAAACGTATACGAGTGTCGATATTTATGTAAGGTTATCAGTGGTCACTGAACTTCACAGAACAATGTGTGTGTTTCTGGGGTACTTCTGTTTGCAAAACTGACTCGATATATCTAAGGAAGAAGGCTGCACCTTGTTTCAGGGAGATTCCTAGCTTTCTATATCAGTTGTTTATAAATAAACCCAAAAGTAGAGTATCGACAGAACCCCTTTATGTGCAACCGAGGGCGTGGTTCTAGGATTCTTAACATGACTTATAACGATTCACGTTAGCTATACGTTTGAACGTCGTGCAAGTAGCCTCGTTATACGAGCGGCTGTCAGATGGGCGGCCTACGAGCTACTGTCAACAAACTATTTTTTTCTAAATGTTTATCTACGTTCCTTCTTGAAATATAAATTCAACAGTTTGACACATAAATTCATCGTTCGCGAAGAAATATATGAGTATTTTTGAAAATTAATTTAACGTTGGACCTAATGTGAAAAGTTTTATTTTAAAAATTAAAATCTAAATACTAAAATAACATATTTACAAAAATTAAATTCGCATCAAATGAAATAAAATCTTAGGTTTAAGTGTAGTTATATTTTTCTGTGGGAAATGATAGATGCATGAGAAATGTTTAAACATAAGCTCGCGTAGGACTGATCCGAAAAACACAATTGATAATATTTGTGGGAAGAATGGATTAGAGAAATAAGAAAAAATGTGTCACCTACATTCAACCGTATTCCTCATAAAATGTTTCAAGTCGCTACAAAATAGCGATGTTTACGAGTGTGCGATTTGACGTGGAATGACTTCTGGAGGGTACACACGACCCGATGGGAAAGCAATGCGAGCCACTGAGAGGCAGTTTGCAGCCCGAGATAGAGAGAGAGAGGGGGGAGAGAGAGGGAGAGGAGAGGGTGGAAGGGGGAGGGAGGGAGAGGGAGAAGGAGGGAGAGGGAGGGAGAGGAAGGGAGAGGGAGGGAGAGGAAGGGAGAGGGAGGGAGAGGGAGGGAGAGGGAGGGAGAGGGAGGGAGAGGAAGGGAGAGGGAGGGAGAGGAAGGGAGAGGAAGGGAGAGGGAGGGAGAGGAAGGGAGAGGGAGGGAGAGGGAGGGAGAGGAAGGGAGAGAGAGATATCTCCGACCATCCCGAGACCGTTAAAATACACGCGCAGTACGTAAATATTAACACCGGTCACGATATTACGAATAAATCCTCCAATACCATTTAATTCATTACTTAGTACTATTAGTTGTTTTTTCAATGTTTCATATGCTAAATATTTCATATTTTCAGAAATCAGATGGGGGGTGGGTTCTCAATTTTCCTCCCTCAAGGCTCTTTCCCAAATTCACAATTAAATAATTTTGTTGGTAATGAGTTAGGAATGGCTTCAGATATTACAAACACTTCTAATGTTTTTAGAGTTTCTAAGATATTGTGATTGGTGGAAAAATATTTTTATATTGTATATTCTTGCATATTTGGAATAATTAAATTATTTTATATATTAGGCCTATATATTACTATTCATTTCTAATATATTTGGTTAAATATATTTTAATAAATTAATGTGTATAATATATTTTAATATTGTATGTTTAATTTATTTTAATATTTATATGTATATATAAAATAGATTTTAATATATTAATATGCCAAACCGGATCATCTCCCAAACGAGTTTGCGATTATATGTTCCTGCAATCCTGTTTCTGTAAAACAACACAATGTGATACAACGTTTCTATGAATTCTGGATATGCGCCGTTAATTATCAAACTTATCCCCCCACACACACGTCTGGGAAATTGCGTTCTCGAAATCAATGATGAAATGATGTTTATGGAGCAGAAGTACCAACCACGTGCTTGTTCATGTTTCATACGTAACTGAATCAAAATCTGACGAACTTCTCATATCGCGATTCTTGAATCCCGCCGAGAAATATACACCCTCTGTCAGGGATCCACAAATTATATTAATTAAATGCCTTGTTGTGTAATGTTTTGTTTAATTACGTCTGTGAAAGTAGAACTTCGTTCAGCCGCTTCATCTCCATTTTAAGGTTTTGTGTTTGAAAGTTTGAAAATACAACACAAGGTAAAGTTTGAAAATACAACACAAGTTAATATCGAGAAACAATTCGATTTTTGTATTTTGTATTCGATTTTTGTATTTTGTACACTGATATGTTTCTTAATAGTGGTCTTCAAAAGATGTGACTATTGAGAGATAAGTCAATTGTGAAATAAAATATTTGTATGATTTTCGTTACGTCATTTTGGTGATATGTGGTTATCTTTGTTTCAGGTGAGTAAATCTGCAAATTAATGCTAACTCTGCTGACTTCTCGCCCATGAAATGAAAGAGGGTTATTGTCAGTAAGTAATTAGAACCTATACATTTTCATTTACTAATATCTTAATATAGACAGTCAAGTGTTTTCAGTCAATCTCATTTTAGTTTTCCATTTATTGCAAATCGGTAATCACTGTCCTTTTACATTAACCTGCACGCACCACCTCAACTGATATCCAAATAATTTTGTTTTTATTCATGTCTTTTCCAAAAAAAATAACGTTTTTGGAAAGGACCTGGAACGACTAGGGTCCTCGTTCCATCAACTCAGCTTATTTTTCGCTTTTATCTGTATTTCCATTTTGCCCTCATTTTGCTCTACTTTATTGTTTTTTTAAACCTTGGATTATGGTACGAGAACATTACACACATTTCAATATTTCTTTGCTCGAAAGTAAGGGTTTGAATTAACATTACTTTTCTGTTGAGGAAAATAGTAAATTAATACTTCGAATATTTTCCTTCTGTTTAGAAGTTCAGTTATGGAGCGGATCATCTGCTGTTCCCTACGTTATTGATAGTATTTTGCTATTTCTGGTAGGCAACTTTAAGTTAAGCACAAGTTAAAATTAACCAAAATCTATCCCTACATTACTTTCCCGTTAAGGAAAAAATACAGAACATGTAATACAGAATATATGGATTATATTATTTCTGTTCCATTTCTATTTCTCATACAGTTTCTCTAATATGCTGAGTGTTATTATCGTTTGTATGTAGCTGATTCTCATTTTTCTCATGTATTTGAAATGATCTCTTGTGGTTCGTTCCTGACACCCGTAAAACTAAAAAATATCGGATATTATTTTATTTGTAGGATTCGATTACCATTCCACACATTTTAACGACCTACATTTTCACAAGTGAATAGCCGAGATGAGACAAACCTTCATTTATCATTCCCTTTTATTTGAACAGCCCCCTTCCGTGAAGCTCTGCAGTTATGGCGGTATTGGTTTGGTCCTTATGCTCCATTTGCGTGCCGCTCCAAAGCGATCGCGTTTGCTGTTGCCTGGAGATACGTCTGTCGAGTGGTGACGCGGGCGCTGGGGGGAGGGGGAGAGAGGGGTGGGGGGATTGGTGCAGCCCCTTGTCGTTGCGCGGGCTGGGTCGCAAAGCATTTGTCTTCATCGGAAGTCGATACGCCGCGCGTGGCACGGTGTCGCTGCCGAACGCCGCCGCCGCCGCCGCCTTGCCTCCTCCCCGTCCTCGATTCCTGAAGCCCCCTACGCCGAGTTCCCCCGCCATCACCTGCCTCCGCCTCAGCTGACATTTGCCACGCTGCCGCCGAAGTCCCTGCGGCGGGGCGGCTTGCTATCTGCCGACGACGGCGCATACGTCTTGCTCTTGCCTTTGCCGCGCATTAGAGGCGTTCGAGACGCAGTTTGCCGAACGTGTTACTACAGCTTCAAGTATTGTTATTTCAATCAAATTTGAAATGTATTGAAGATAATTATGAGAATTGTTCATTGCTCATATTTTAGTGAAACGATGGTCTTTCAAAGTAAATGTATTTGAATGCGAAGGATCAATTATTTTAATTATTTTACAACTCTTGAAATAAGGATTATTGTGAGGAGATGTTATTAACATTAGTGCCACATAATTTTATAAATCGTTCAGTAACTTACGTACTTTCATACTTCTCACCTGATTAACCCGACAGTTCGTACAGTGCATCTCAAATCTACTGAGTGGTACACCTGACATCCATATTTCAATTCCAGTGTTATTTTACAATCACATTTACACATTCTTCTTAGCGGACACTGCAGCGTCGTTAAGTGCCCATCATTAAACACCATTAGACAATACATAGCCTGTGCACGATGGTTCTCTCTCACTTACTCTTCACAGATAAATTATTTTCTTAAATTTATATTATCCGCATGAACTATATATTCTCATGTTATGTATGCACTGATGAAACCAAAGACGCATCGTAAATAATATTTATGAGACCTAAAATACGTTGTAGTTGCTATATAAAAAGTATAAGATAAGTATTTGAAGTACTAAAAAGTAAGAGACATTTATGGATTTTTAGTCTCCATATATACCTAATTTTGAAGTCGATAAAGAACTGCTGGCGTTGTCTTTCTGAGTACCTCATCTCTCCCATCTCTTCACATAATAACATAGAAGAAAATTATTCCTGCCCCCTTTCTACATTACGTTGTTTATCTCTCCTTCCTCTTTCGGGCATTCAGGTGACCCATTTTTCCCACACGTGCGCCAACTTCGCCGGTACTAACGACACGGTA
Organism: Acheta domesticus; assembly: GCA_031308135.1. Classification (NCBI taxonomy): domain Eukaryota; kingdom Metazoa; phylum Arthropoda; class Insecta; order Orthoptera; family Gryllidae; genus Acheta; species Acheta domesticus. The sequence continues at coordinate 110,353,591 of JAHLJT010008446.1, read as the reverse complement.
TCTCCAGAGCCGTCGCGGACCCAGTCGCGTCCGGTACTCGTCGCAGAAGCCCTGCTATGCTCGCCACCTCCCATTACTTTGGCTCCGTAAGTTAGATTTATCGGGCCATCCGCGCGTCCACGGGGATGAACGAAGAAAGATATTCGACGGCGCGAGCACGACGCGAGGACAGCGCGAGGAAGGTGCGTCTCTTCGTGCAGTGCGCGCTCGCCTGTCGAGGACGCTCGTTTCGGTGCTGCGGTTGTGTGCTGGCGCTGTTTAATCTCAACATTCTGAATTTCGGCGTTGGTTATTTCCACATTCCATCTGGTGAAACTTAGCAGATTTTGACAGCTCCATACACAACGCTGCTGCAATCTAAACAATTCCCTTATGGATTCTTGCCTCGCGTTACGTGCCGTGAATTAACTTTTCAGCACACACGGCTTCATCAAAGCCGTATCTTCACCCCTAGTTCGTAACACCTTGCGCGTTCCCTAAATTCAGTAAATACCGCAAATGGATTTTACCTGCCACGAATACATAACTTAATAATTGCAATTGCCGATGACCGCAAACAGTGGCAAATTCAGTTTCCGACCACTTTATGTGCTGCTAGTTGTAGGCTCATGTAAATCGAGGATTTAATGGAATGCTTCATACGTGTACCTCGTGGTCAGCGAGCGGGCACTGGCTAGCCAGTATCTTTCCCCTCATCGATGGCCACAATCCCAAATGCAAATGGCAATTATCGAATATCACCAGATTAACTGTTGCAACTAGACAACTTAGTTGCACATCCGAGGAGCCAGGAACCTACTCGCATACGTGTCACGATGTAAGTCTGCTTTTATTCTTAGAGACGTCGTGTCATTGTAATTACATAAATTTCTCAAAAGATAAAAGTAATCACTTTATTAACTGTACGTTCATTCACATCATTCGTTCAAATCGAAAATGAACTTTACGAATTTCATTGTTCCTCGCTCTCACAAAGGAATAATGGAAAAGTAATTTCGCGATTAAGTCCAAGATTAACTTTCGTTTGTGAGAATGGTGTAAAGGTATACTTATTCACAAAAATAATAGTTTTATCTACATTTCAATGCGTAATGTGCTAATATATTGTTTTAATATTTATTTATTTATTAAAAATATATGTGCCGTTTCTGGGGAGCAGTCACAAATAATCATTATTTTGTATCCCAGCATTTTGTGAATGGATCAAGGGAAAACTGTATGAAAAACCCAATCGAGATGGAAGTTACAGTCCTTGAACTACCAGTATCTTAAAAGCCTTATAGTCTCACAGCGAATGATGTTTAAACGATATGATAGACAATCCAAAAGATATTATATTCTTATTGCAAATTATCATACCAAATTTGACGATGTTCGTAAAAATTTGACGACATGCAGTGCCCTTAAATAATTTTAGATTGTATAATTACTTTTAAAATAATATAACCTCAACTTTTTATTACGATCCATTACGATGTTTCCCCAATTAATTTTTTTCAATGATAAATTATTCTACGTGAATCGATCAAATGGGCAGCTGATTTGTGAAGGAAACATTTGGAATTGCTTCTTTGAAAGGACAAAAGGGGAGATATGTCATTTAACTGCAGACAGTTCCAGTATTGTCTCTAGTAAACACATACTGAATTGTGAAAAACCGAAATGAAGTTTAGGCATCAGTATTCGTCTTTCGAATCCAATGCTCCCAATAGGTATGCTTGAGTTTTTACATTGCCTAATGGTTTCCAGGCAAATGGCACGTATTCAAAGCAATACTACGCAAAATTTCATTAAATTTGTGTTTCAAATACGGCTACGTGGTGGTCCAAAACTATTTAACCTAGTTGGTCAAACTGCCTACTATGCTTCATTTCATTATGTTTTAATTTACTAGATTCATGTTATGTTATAATTAGAGCCTGGAAGTTTGACAAAATGCCTTTTTATTGTTGTTATAGTTTTATGACTTTTAAAAATCAGGAATCACTTAATTGTACTTCTGGTGTTTATTTAGTACATTTTCATTTTGCCTTTTTTGTATATTTTAGCTTCTGATGCCTATATTTTGACATTTTGCCTATTTGTCCCATTTTCTACCTTTTCGTCTATATTTTCCTATTCCCCATCCTGGTACCAATATCTATCAATCTGGAAACATACCTACAAGCCGGGACAAATGAAGGCGCTATCCTGTATTGCCTTTTTGTGGACGTGGAAGCTCGTGGCAGGTTATGTTAAAATTCTAAAAGGGAAAGGAAGATGATACCAGTAAATATTTTTGATATTTTTCGTCGATGGTTACAGACTTTTTCGCTCACGATAAATCTCATTCCATGTTTGTGTATAGCCTGGAATCCCTTTGAGGACAGAGCTGTCTGTACATGATATATCCTTCTCAGTTCCTTCTTGTTCTCTCGTCCCTTCTGGCGATCACACAAGTGCCAAGAACGAAATCTACAATTCCGTTTTCATTGATACCATTTCAAGATTAAAAGAGAGTCCACAACAGCATTTCGCAGAGACAGCATCGCGAGAAAAATAAATTCGTAGTAGTCATACCGGACGGCCATGTGCAATGAAGGTTACAACGAAAAGGAAGTTTCCTTCCCGTGAGTCTTAATGTAAATTTTAGAGTTAGAATAAAAATGTGAATCATTTTAATTATTGATTTTTTCACTTATTATTTTTAAATGGTGCTTATTAATGTTTCCTGTGGTTTTTATACCTTACTGTAGCCAGAATAAATGTCTTTTTGCATACCTATTTTAATAAAAATAAATGTCTTTTTTGCCTACCTATTTTAGCTAAAATAAATGCATGAACTTCCAGGCTCTAATAATTTTTTTGTTATTACTACATACGTTAGCAGTAGCTTCACCTTAAACTTATTCCGTTTTAAAATTTTATAATATACAAAATTGTGTTACTTTTATTCTTCCAAAGGAAAACAAAATAATAGACATTTTCTCACCAAATACTAAACTAAAAATTTCCTTTCTTTGACTCCACCGACTGCCAAAACCACTGATCTTGAATCTAGTGCAATTTCGTAATATAATACCATGTGCCAGCGCACAAAAATCAGTAAAAGGCGTTTTAGCAGGTGTGGCTGAAATCTCTTCAACTGTCAAACATTCCGAGTTTCCCATATTATAAAATATATATTTTAATAAATTTACGAAAATATAAAAAAAATGTTGTCAATTAAATAAACGGATAGAACCACAACATATCTATGGATGAAATAAACTAATTATATTGAAAATTACTTAATGTTGTTACAATAAACTATGACAAGGATGTAACTAGACCCCTGGAAATGTCTATATCCGTCCTTGAATCACTTGATCTGAGGGTCACGGAAACTATTTTAAATGACGAATTCTTTAGGAAGGCAGGTTCCAACGGACTGAGCCCTGACGCCAAATATCGTGAAGCCTTAAGAGAGATTTTGAGACAGATGGAACAAAAGGTTTCATCTCTTCATTCTTGATGCTTCACGGCGAGATTCGTCGGACTTTGTGGTTTGAAAAAAGAGAAAGAAAGGTAGAGTGGCTCGGAGATCGAGCGTTCTAGAGATATTAAATGGAAACTGAGTGCTGTCTCAACACTTCTTGATTTATCTGCTGTGTTGTGTAATCTATTTTCTCATACAAGAGCCATTGCTAGTGGGAGTGATCAACAGATTGTAACTACAATGATTTTGACCTACAATGATTTCCACATTTTACACAATGCGTTTAAACATTCAACGTTCAACATTATTAAAATGTCTTTCTGACAGTCAAATTAAATAAATGTATTAATTATTATTGAAGCCTCTTCCAACACTTTTACATTATGATAGCTCAAATTTTATGCACACTAATCTCGCAGACAACAGCGAGGGAATAAGAAATGTTTAAAATGTACTACACCTCGTAGGAAGCAAAATTAAATGATTGAACAAGCGGGGAATTCTTTCTATTCCTTATCTTTTCAAAAAGCACACCGAGGAGAGGCACTCTTTGACGAACACCCTGTGTCGCTTCTGGAGCGAACGCCGCGATCCGCCAAGGCGAGTATTCCATTTCGGTATTCATTATTCATCGCGTGTACTTATTGACTCGCGCCGCGTCCATTCACAACGCGCCAAAGAGCAGCCGGCAAGGAGTGGTCGAAGGGTGGCTCGACTGCGGGAATGGGGAGCGGGGAAGCAGCGGGGCGCGAGCGGAGAGGGTCGGGAAGGGACGGCTCCACACCTCGCGCCTTTTCCATCCCCCGCCGCCCCCCACCTCCGCGCCGAGCGCGTTCGGGTCCTCCGGAGATAATCTCGTCCTTCGCTGCATACGGATTCCGCGGTCGCCCTTCGCCTGCGGCCACCGCTGCCGCCGCCGCCACCGCCGCCACCACCTCCATCTCCTTCGCAATCGCAGCCACCTCCGTCACCGCTGCCGCCGCCGCCACCGTCACCGCCACCACGTCCGCCACCTCAGTTATGTGCGCCACTTCCGCCACTGTCACTACCTCCGCCACTGCCGCCACCTCCGTCACATCCACCACGTTCGACACATCGGGTAATCTGCACCACCTTCGCCATATACGCGTCTCCGCCACCGCCGCCGACTCCACCACGTCCGACACCTCTGTTTTGAGCGCCAAATCCGACATCACCGCCACGTCCGCCTCGTCCGCCACCTCGGTTATCTGCGTCACCTCTGCCTCCTCTTCCACCTTCGCAACGTCCACCACGTCCGACACCACCGACATCTCCGCCGTCTCCGCCATCGCCACCGACTCCGCCACGTCCGACACCACCGCTACGAGAGCCAACTCCATTTCTGCCACCGCCGCACGTCCACCACGTCGGACACCTCCACTATCTCCGCTACCGACGCTTTCTCCGCCACCACCTTCACCAACGCCGCCACCAACGCCACTGCCACCTCTACCGCCGCCACCCCCGCCGTCTTCACTGCTGCCCGCCTAGCGCTTGCTTCAAGCGGAAAGGGCTACATCTCAAGCTGCTGCCTGGAGGGCTGCATTCGCTCCCCCTCCTCCCCCTTTCTCCCCTCGGCTCGCCCTTCTTTATTCTGCGCCGCCCAATCCCCCTCATTATCAAGACTATTACTTTTCATTATATTTGGTTACAGCGAATCCTTCGCAAAGAAGCTTTTTTTGGTGTAGATGACGTTCTATCGTTATTCAGAATAGCAAACAAATGGTGGTCAATAAATCCCGAGTTTTTCCGCGATGAGGACTCCCCCTAAAGCTCGATACCTGCAGATATAATCGGCGTGGTGTTATTGTCATTTTGTCGAGAGCTCATTAGTCGGATTTTGACGAGAATTGGGTGGGCGCGTCGGCGGCTCCCGGCTTGACGCGCGGGACAGGCCGCGCGTGAGGTGCGCGTCGCCCATGACGCTCACGTCGTCCACGTCGACCACGTCGCCCACGTCGCCCGCATTGCCCACATCCCCCGCGTTCCCCAAGTCGCTCTCGTCGCCCCACGTCACCCACGTCGCCCGAGTCGCCTGATACTCAGCGTCACCCACGTCGCTCGCGTGATTTGCATCACCCAAGTTGCCCACGTCACGCGCGTCGTCAGTATTTCCCGCATCACTCGCATCGCCTTCGTCTCCCGCGTCAACCAGCGTCACCACATCGCCGAGTCACCCTCGCCACCCGCGACACCCGTGTAACCTGCGTCAACCGCATCGCTTGCGTCAACGCGTCACCACATCACCGCGTCACCCTCTTCACCCGCGTTAACCGCGACACCCGCGGAGCCCTCATTGGCGCTGGCGGCGGTGGCATCGGGTCGACCACCTCACGCCCTCGCCTTGAACGGGTCGGCGGCATAGCCGAGCGTATTTGATTCGCGGGCCGTCGGTCGCGGGGTCGGCACCGAGGGCAGGCGGGCCGCGTTGGCGCCTATCGTATTGCCGGTCAGCCGCGGATAAAAGCGTATTCCGCTCGCGCGGGTGGCGGGCGTGAGGCGCGGGGCGTGGGGCGGGCGTGGTTGCATTGATCTCGCGGTGGGCGTGGGCGGCGGCGCGAGTAACAGCCTGGCGCACTGTCGACGCGACGCTGACGGGAGCGGGCGGCGGCTTTCCGTCGCCGGACACACGCTGCGCCGTCGTACGCGCTCCCGCCGCACCGATTGCATCCTCTCGTTTTCATCCCTTTTCACTTCGCTTCACTTCACTCTCGGGGTCACATTCGCTTCTCGCCGACGCCCTTCTCGATTAATTTGTTACCCATTCCCATGTATTTGCGTTTCGTCACTTCTTCTATCATGTGTCCGAAACTATTCAATTTATTATTGATTTTGTATTACCCTTAGGCAGTTTTCATTAGGGATATTTGCTTTCTGTACAGCATTTGCTCGATTGTCGCCTAAGTAAATTAAATCGTTTGTGACCTCACTTTCATTAATTTAGGCGTTGATTTCATTCTACTTTATTGTCGTTGTTATTATTATTATTATTTCTGTAATGTTCCTTTTTTGAACTTCTTAATACCTGAATAATTCCTAGAATTACATCACTCTCACCCCGATCAATGCAATTCAAGAAACGAGCCCAGTTTTGTCCAGCTTTCTTGCCATTTCTGTTTGTTACAACACTCATATTTTCTCCACCATCCACATTCAAGACAACTCGTACACACTTTCCAAATGTTTCTTTGTTCGTGTTTCAGATCCGCCTGCTCCCCCCACCTCCTTACGGGACTCCCCTCTTCCCTTCGGTCCTGTTGCCGAGGCACCCTAAGCCCTTGTCCTCACGTCTCCTCCTCCTTTGTTTCCACCGCGACCGCGCGTGCGTCCGTGCGATCTGTGGCGGCGCGTTTGATTTATTTCTCTGCGTGCGCGGCCACGCGGCTTTGGACCCCGCGGGCCGACACGCCCCGCGCCCCGCGCCCCGCGCCCCCGCGCCCCAACACTGCGCGTCGCCCTCCCTCCCCCGTGCCCCCCACCACGGCTTCCCATGAGCAGTGCCCTGTGTCATGAGTAGAGACTGGATTTTTATGTAATTACATATTTTTTGTGTTTCTACTCACCGCTCTAAAAATTGTAATCTTGGCGAATCGACGCTTTTCTAACACAATATCAAACTTTTTCGTTACATATTTTTACATATTTAGAAACGTATTACATACTCGTATTTTACAAATTTTTCTATTTTTACAAAATATTATTTTTATTCTATCACTTTTCTTAAAGTTTATTAGGTATTTGTATGAAAAGAAGTATTTTCGAAACAGTCAGCACCTTTTCTTACTTAATTAATACGTGCTGTCTACTCCAGGTACGCTGCATGAAGAGTGTTCTAGGGCGTTCGCACAATCCGGCCCGCCTCCTTCAGTTAACAGTGGCAGGAAGTGTGCGTCAGTGACTGATATCAGTTTCACATTTAGGTGTGAAAAGTATCACTGATGCCGTTTCGGAATCTTTAAACTTACTTGTTTTTAAAATTTGTTTAGGAATATTTTTATAAATATTATTTCGTATTATGTAAATGGTCATTTTATAATTAGTGTATTTTAATGTTATATATTATATCCGATTTGACATTTTATTACATATTTTTACTATTTTCATTACATATTAATGTAGATATTTTGACCTTTCGTTCTAAATATTGTTCCGGTCTCTAGTCATTAGTCCTGCGCCTAGTGTCCCGTCTCTCACTCCTATTCCCGTTGCACTTTGTATCATGCTCCATATCTTAAACTTATGGCTGAAGTCCGAAAATGATTCACTCGCCGCTAAGTTCGCACGTTAATCAGGTGGTTTAGATTATTGCGGACATCATCCGACTAATGTGGGCGTCTTGTATGTCCATAAGGGATATTTTAGCATAAAAATGCGTTGCAAAGGATCAAGTTTGTTTTATGTAAATCCGAAGGCTGGAGCCTTCTCGTTCAACGCGGAAATGCGTAGCGAAGCGTCAACAGAGATCTATAGAAAGGCGAGATATATAGGTGATATGGTGTAAATAGAAATTTACGATCAAACTTTCCACCGACAGTCTGATTTCGGTTTATCACAAAATATGTGCTATTCCCTCGCACTGCAACGTACTTCACCTAACCTAGCCACGTATTGAGTAATTTCCAGCTAAGTCTGAAGGTCGGCGCCAGATTCACGTTTCAGCAGGGGAGGAACACCGCCACAACTAGTATAAAACATGAACTTTACTTGTGGGTCTCTTTACCGTATCATTTTCCGCGCCCGGATCAAAAAATAAAATGAAAATAACTAGTTTTCGAAACTTAATACTTCGGGTTTTATACACCTTTTTGGCCAATGTGAACATTAACCAGCTAATTCGCAAATTACCCACATTTGGGTATTAGTCGTAACATGCACCATTCCTTGAGCCCCGTCTTCAGTTTTCCTTTCATCATCCGACCTCCCACTTGTATTATACGCCTCATACCAGAGTTCGGAGCCCGCGCCGCAATTTCTCTATGTCGTGCTCCCCGCATAAGATGGCTCGTTGAATACTGTATTCTGTTTTCCTCTGCCCCATGTCCCGTGTCTCGAGCCTAGTACCCAATTTCCCGCACTTTTCATCCCACATTCCGTAGTCTGTTTCTTGGGCCCTGGGCACATCGTACCTCGCACTATTCGACATAGATTCTTTCTTCTCGGTGCATCCTTTGCTTGCCTTTTCGGGAACAGAAACCTTGGAAACCAATCCTTCTGTACATTCAACCATACCCCGACTGTATGCCGAAAGTTTATGCCTTCTCCTTCTTTTAATATGATGTTTATTCACTGCAGCACATTTCACAATGCTCTAGAACCATTTAAGGACTCATATTCTTCCCTCATCTCTTGTTACCATCCTCACCCAACCACAACCATGCACGCTCATCGTCCCCATTTTACGTCACTTCTGTTCATGTTCTCCATACGTCTTGGCCTTCTGGACAGCTCACTCCTGGTCTCGTTCCACCCTAGGAATCTCAAGGTCGTGAGCAAGGTAACTGTAGCTACTGGAGTTTACGAGTATTACATCCAGAGCACCTTTCCCGGAATTCAAAACAGCCGTGCAAATCCACTTGCGGTATGTCCTTTACTAAAGCAAATGAGTTATCCATTCAAACAAAATATTTAAACATATATGACAAAACAAACATTTTTGAATAAATGAGTACATGAAGCAATATTTGAACTTATAAATTGAAAGTGAAATTAAATATTTTCAATCGAAACAGTCTTAAATTCGCAATTGCAATTACTTAAGAGTAGTTGCATTAAATTTGTACATACAAGTTAGGAACAAAGATCGTTGAAAGACCTGTCCGTCCATTAGAGTGATATAATAAATCTAACTTGTGGTGTTGCAGAATGGCACAGACTTACTCCTAGTAAAGTTTTCTAATTTCCATGGTGTGGACTGGCTTTACGGTCTTGCCCCATCCTCTTGCTGGCTGCCATCTATCGCCACCCAAACATTTTTTTATATTTTCTAAATTTTTCGGTTTCCTTATGGTAGAACCAAAATATTACGTTAAGAATATTAAAGAATAAAACCTCGTCATCAATGGCAATTTTCATTTAAAAATTTGGAACCGTTTTTAAGAAAATGGCGTTAAAACCTTACTGTATATTTAAAGCTCTTTTTCACAGAAAAAATTGAGTTTCCGAAAAACTTTATTAGTCATTTGAAGTACTTTAACTCACAAATACAATAGTGTTTACAAATTGCTGGAAATTTGCATATTAACGATGTGAGAGACTAAAAAAATTACATTGGTGTAATTTTTGAAAAAAACAAACAAACAAAAAAAACAGAATGAACTTTACGTCATGTTAAAAAGTGCAATTAGCACTATCAGTTAGAAAAGATTGAAGAAAACATTTGGAGCCATTTATGAGAAAGTGGCGTCCGAGTTGTTTCTGAAAATGCGGAAGTTTAAGCTAGTGTTCACAGAAAACGGTTGAGTTTTCGAGAAACTTTGTATGACATTACTTAAATCACATGTATTCATTAATATAATAATGTGAAAAAATCGCTAGTATAAATATTAACGACGTGAGTGACAAATAAAAAACATTTCATCTTGTAATTTTTGAAAAAACAAAAGAATAGAGCAAATTGATGTTTGTCATATCATACAGTACACTTATCACTATCCCTACCAAAAGCTTAAAGAAACTATTTGGGGTAGTATTTAAGAAAATCTTGTTTTTGTAAGTTTTTGAAATTGCTCATATTCCACGCCATATTGCGCAAAAACTAACAAAATTTTCAAACAAATGTACATGACCTTAATGAAAGAACTCACTATGGAGAGCAAATTCCATTAAAGGAAAAACCTCTATCTTCAATTTTGCAGTTGTAGGAAGACGGCGACAAAATGCATAATTTTGCATTTTTCAAAAATTCAGAGTTAACCGTGAAAATCGGACCTATGCCACCTTTATAAGTGAATTTTGCTGTATTATTACTAGAAATATAAAGAAAAATATTTGGAGCGTTTTGAGAAAATTTTGAAAATGTCCAAGGGGCTTCATGTAAAGTACCCCCAAATTTTGAAGAAAGTTTTTCGTAATCGCATCGCCTCGAATCAAAACAGATCGAATGGGGAATATCCATTTTGGAATAAAATCCTTCGTAAGGGCTGACCAACTTAGAAGGACTTATGGGCCACGTATCAACTTCTAGACAAGCCGCGGGCAGTACCGTAATTTAAGATGGTTTTTACCCTAACTATTGAGTTGATACTGAAACAAATTTACTGAATAAGATACGAATTTTATTCAACACACTTAATGATTAATGTGCATACAACAAGAAAATTAATTTATCATTGAATAAAGTAAGGTGAATTGTGCAATTGTGTTGTATTTAGTTGGTGTAATAAAATTTTTCAAAGCTGTCGCGGGTCGCACAAAAACATCCAGCGGACCGCCATTTGGAATGCCCTGGATTAGGCGGTAATCGTGTTCACAGAAGGACGGACAGAAAGTCGGACGTTTTGAAAAAACACTTTCTCGGTATCAGGGGACCACAACACGTGTATTTCCGTTGAAATCTCGAAATCGATTTTCCGCAGCATTACATAACTTTCTATATACTACATATATTACTCCGTATATACGTATGTATACGGGAAGTAAAAAGGAACGTTTACTAGAGCAGGTAGAACACTTTAAGACTTGTTGATTGATTTATTGATTAGTGATTCCGAACGTGTCAATTGCTAAAATCATTAGTCCTTATTGTCATTAGTTGAGACAGGATTTCCATGCACTATCAAATGCAAAAATATGCACTATGCAGCATAAAAGTGGACAAAACATGCACAATCAAATTTTATTTTACTTCAATTTTTAGTTATATTATCTTTTGTAAAAGTGAAAAATTAACAATTTTTCTTAACTGTTCTGTCAATCATTCTTTTGTCAAAAAAATGTTTTGGAATGTACAAATGACCTTTTTACGTCACAAGACGTAATTGGAGCATACTTCAAAGACGAAATCTGAGCCAATGTAAGCTCAAATTCTGCATTTCCAGATTTTTAACCACAAATATTATTTTTACATTTTGGAGAAATTTCAAATCATGATTTGAATTTAACACTTTATGCAATTTCTCCACAACATCTCCAAAAATTAATTCTAGACACTTTAATGTCTTCAACAATTTTTAATGACTCCACCAGAAGAAGATGTACTGATTCTAATTTCTGAAGATAAGGAAAATAAAATTTTTCTTAATGTGTATGGATTCAGGGTAGCCTGTCTTGTATATCTCTCTAGAAATCCTTTAAACATTGGATTTGTTACTTTTTCGAAGAGTATAATTACCGCTACACGCATTTCCATTAAAGGTGGATTTATTACAGGCTTCAATGTTGCCTTAGTAACAAAAGTTTGCTTTAAGTGTGCCAAATTTTCTTTCCTTTCTCTAGATTTGACACTACGAGAAGTAGATGCGAGGTGCTGGCTCATTTAGAACCTTTTAGAACTTCTAGAACATTTAATCTGCAAAACTTTTGACGCAAATTAATGTCGGATTTAATTTAAGACAAGCGTACTTCACTAAAATGTATTTAGCCGAACGTTCAAATTCAAACTATCTGGGCAGAAAATACTTAGGCACTAATTTGAGTTTTGGCCGTAGAAATCAGGTTTGGTACGTACTTGTTTTGTTGTACTACTTTCCCTTGTTGATCAAATTATTCTTTTTACAGTCACAGCGATGCTGTTAGTACTTCAAACGAAATCAAAAGAAAAAAATATGAAATAATTCACGATTTTTTTCAATAACATTAAAAATAATAAAGGTAAAATTCTGAAACTCGAGAAAAATGTTTGAAAAGAATATGCATAACACATACAATTATTTTTTTTTAAGAACAATGCGCCAAACAGTTTCTATAAAACAATTTCTAGAACCTCAGAAAATTCTCAAAGCTGCAAACAAATCATTAATAGTACCTCGAAAATAATTATTTTCACTTCAATAAAAATTAAAGTTTTGTTTTTCGTTTTATATATATTTCACTGATAAAGGTTTATCCTTTGCTGAGTTTCAGTATTTCAAATTATATAATTTATGCCGCAACATTAGACTTTAGCACTAAACATTTCGACTAGGAAAAACGCCACCAGTAGGTATATATTTTAATTAATCGATTTTTACAGTATAGTCTACTTGTTTATTACAGCAATTGCGATACATTACATTTCCATCCGTTGTCCAGGAAATCGTTGTTTCCAATTCTTTGTTTGACAAGCGTTGCACACGATGCCTTAGAAAACGCTATTTTAATCTTAACTTCTCAAATAAGACATTTGTGTTAATCCTCTGTTGCAAGCTAGCAGACTGAAAGCATGCTCTTAATTATTTTCTATTTCGTAATATGTTATATTATGTAAACATATTACGCAAAATTAAATAGTATTTATTATTTTCTTCCATTATTGACCCCTGCCTATGGTTACCTGACCCCCTGCCTCTTTATTCTCTTCGTTTGTTTTACGTACTATTCACAAACGTAAAATTTATATTTAATATAAGGTAAGCTTCTATTATTTAATGTTTTCTGCTTACATGATATTTAAAAAGATTCATTTTATTTAATCATATTTATGTAATAAATTTGATTTTAGCCAAAATGTACCTGATGATGGAGACGAATGATCTCTGAAACGTTGTGAAACTCCAACCTGTAAAACTTCAACTTCGCTTTTCTTCAACTTTGTATGAAATATATTTTATTATCACCTGATCTGATTGTCTATAATTAATGGAACCTTTCTTTATGCAATGAAGAATAGACAATCAATAAAAACATTCATTTTCTTTAAACTTTAAAATCTCAAAATTGCCTTCATGTAAAGTACCCTCAATTACTAAAATATCGGTTTCAAATTCCAGAGGCCTTGAGACGAGTAAAAACGATCGCTGAGTATCAGTTTTGAAGAAAATCGGCTGAACGGTTTAGACGCTAGCGTTGACCACAGACGGACAGACGGACGTTTTGCCGTCAATCAATTTTGCAGTATGAAGAAGCAGTAGTATATTATGATATACAGTGGTGTACCTCAAAACATTAGGGCAAAAGCTGGTGTAGCAATAATAATAAATAAAAAGTGGAAATCAAGAATAGATAACTATGCATTCATAAATGAAAGAATAGTTACCTTAAGACTAAAGATCAGTAGAGGATATATGACAATCATCGGAATATATGCTCCAGAAGAAGGAAAACGTGAAGAAACAGAAATATTTTATGATCAGCTGCAAAAACAATTGGAAAAAACCAACAAAAATGATTATATTATTTTATGTGGGGATTTTAATGCAAGAGTTGGAAATACACCAATTCCGGAAATAATGGGAGATAATGGAGAACATCATTTGAATGCCAATGGGAAAGAACTGAGACAATTTGCCACAATGAACCATCTAAAAATTTCCAACACATTTTTTAGAAAACGTGACATCCACAAATACACATGGAGTGCAAGAGGGCTGCGATCAATCATAGATTATTTTTTAATAAATGAAAAAATGAGACCGCAGATAATAGATGTCAACGTATATAGAGGATGTGACATTGCCTCTGACCACTACTTGGTAGTAGCAAAATTAAGAATATGGATGAAGTGGAAGTCTCAAAAATCAAGACAAAGAATACAGGAAGAGGTTTACAAACCTACTTGCTGCAAGAAGAAAGCATTCAACGTCTATACCAACAAAGACTGCAACATTATCTTCTGGAAACACCGACAGTAGAATGCATAGAAAATGAATGGGATAATGTAAAATTTTGCATAGAAAAAGCAGCATCAGAAGCCATTGGTAAAAAGAAAAAAATAAGACGTAGAAAAGGGTTAAGAGTCTGGAATGATGAAATTCAGAATGCTATAAAAAATAAACAAGAAGCATATTGCCGATGGTTACAGCAAAAAAATGAAGAAACAAGAGAAAACTACACGAAGAAGAGAAATACAGCAACTAAAATTGTGAGAGAGGCACATAGAATCTCTTGGGATAACTTCATAAGCCAAATAGAGCAAGATGTACATGGGAGGCAAAATTTTGCATATAAAGTTTTAAAGAACTTCAATAGGTCTGAAAAGATGATGCCAGAATAGAAGTAATAGAAGACACCGAATGGATAAATCATTACAAGAAGTTATGGTATCAAGAGTACACCGTGCAAACGAACTGGGATAACACAAATCTAACAACTACAGACCTAATTACTATTGAAGAATTACAAGAAGCCTTGAAACAGTTAAAAAATAGGAAAGCTTCTGGAATAGATAAAATTAATTCTGAATTACTGAAGTATGGTGGGATGCTTTTACAGTGGAGGTTGCTACACATAATAAACACTTGCTGGCAGAAACTCAAGATTCCAAATACCTGGAAAGTAGCAGAAGTAATATCCATCTTTAAAAAGGGAGATAAGAAAAATTGTGAAAATTATAGAGGAATAAGTTTACTCTGCGCAATGTATAAAGTCTATGCCAGAATAGTGAATGCAAGAATAAAAGCAATATCTGAAGCCTTATTGGGAGAAGAACAAAATGGGTTTCGGAAAGGTAGATCAACCTCCGACAATGTATTCATCCTACAGCAAATTTTAGAGAAAAGGAGAGAATTCAATCTGCCAACACATCTTGCTTTTATAGACTTTGAAAAAGCATTTGATAATGTTAATAGGACAAAATTATGGGACATAATGGAAAAACAAGGCTACCCAGCACACATTGTAAATGTAATGAAAACCATGTATGAAGGCTCAAAAATTATAATAAACACAGGAAGAAAGAAGACGGAGGAAATACCTATTAATAAAGGAGTCCGACAAGGGTGCCCAATATCGCCCACGCTTTTTAACATATATATAAATGACATAATCCAAAAATGGAAGCTTATTATAAAAAAAGGAATATGTATTACAGAAAATGACTATTTAAATATTTTATTATACGCTGACGACGCCGTAATACTACAAGAAGGAGAGGATGACTTACAGAGATCAGTACACCACTTAAACAAAATATGCAAGGGATATGACATAAAAATCTCAAAAGAGAAAACAAAAGTTATGGCCTTTTGTGGAAAATCACCTGTTAGAACAAAGATTGTAGTAGACAACAAAATCATTGAACAAGTCTCTTCTTTCAACTATTTAGGGTGTGAAATAGGACATGATGAAGATACCAATAAGAAACTGTCAAAATTTCAATCAGTATGTGGTATAATTCATAGGACAATGAAAAACAAAACAAGGAAAGAGACAAGAATAAAGTTCTATAACACAATGGCCATCCCTGTCCTCCTCTATGGAAGTGAGAGTTGGGTCCCTAAAAAGAGCACTTACACACAATTACAAAGTGCAGAAATGAAATTTCTTAGAAGAACTAAAGGTTGCACAAGAGAAGATAGATTTAAGAATGATGAAATAAGAGAAGAACTGAATGTGAAGAGCCTCAATGAAAGAATGATGGAGTACAGGAACAAGTGGCTACAACATGTACAAAGGATGGATAATTCTCGTTTACCGAAGTTGGCCTTCCTATATAAACCAAGAGGAACAAGAGATATAGGGAGGCCGAAAAAGAGATGGAGAGAAGTTCTGTGAGGCCGGAACAGGCAGACGCCTAATCCTGGAAGTGAAGAAGAAGAAGAAGCAATAAAACATGGATTTTGACTACACCACGAGATAGAGGATATTTTTTCTAAATTTAGCAACAGGTTTTATCCACTTTTTCGTTACCAGAACCCCTGCTATAAGAGTTTTTCTGGCGAAAATTCCCCGTTTTCCGGCGCAGATTACATAACTTTCTCTTCTTACGAAGTATTCGTAAGGCGAGAAAGTAAAAAGGATTAACGAGATGGGGCACCGGAATCGACACTATGAGCTACAATGCTCAAACTTTTGATTTTATAATACAAGTTATACATCAATTTGATTTTGAATCTATAGGTATACCGAAGCAATTGTTGGATATTCAAAAGCTGAACAACTATATTACCCCGTTTTTCAGTAAGGACTATAATTAAATTTTTGGAAACATCTTCCCTGAAACTTTCTGGTAGCTTTAAAATTACCCAATCAACAGTCGCTTCTTTAAAAACTGATCATTTATCATTCGAGGGTCAATAGGGAGATCCAGTGAAGATAAAAAGGTCTTCTGGTCTGGAGAAAATCCCAGGATTCGAAACAATTTGTGCTATTTGTGCAATGCAATGAGGGGACAATTCCGTCACACTGGATCCAGAAAACACGGTGTAGAAAGTATATTTGACATGAATATTTAGATGCGTTTTTTAAACAAATCCATATTTTTATATTTAAAATGCAATTTGTCACGTCTTCTTGAAATTCTCTTTCTTTAGAGACCTCATTTAGAAAGATTGGTTGCGTGTTAGAGCCGCAAAGGGAAGTTTTACTGCTGAAATAATATCGGAGACGATATTTGTTTCTTATTGATACGGAGATCGTTGTAAATAATAGGATTATGAGAACTATAATGTCCAATTCTGGTCTTTATATTAATTACACAGAACAATACATACTACGGTAAAGGTATTTTAATAAAAAATAATTGATATAGTGATAGTTAATGTTACATATTTCATACTTTTGAGTACATATTTCTGTATATTATAATACATATATATGTACATATTTTCCCAATTTTTAGTACATAATTATCCGGGCCCTAGTCATGATATTTCGAGCGCGCTTTGCGCTTACCTACCCTGTTGCAGCTTGCTTATTGGCATCCCTTTCTGAATTTCAAGGGGGAAATGAGAGTGGAATCAGGGGAAATGTCCATTGCCCGCAGAGGCGTCGGGCTTCCCAGGCGGACAAGTAGCTCGCGCGGGCACATTTTCAGATCCATTTTCCTATTCATACACCAGCCAGTCGACTATTTCCTTGCACCTTCCTTGTCGAAGTTAAATAGGAATGCTATTGTTGAATAACATTTCCACTCATGTAATAGTACATTATGAAACGATGATGTAGCTTGCACGATTTACAATTCATTGGAACGCGAAAGTTAGATCGAAATTCAAACTGAACTACAACATGTCTGTACTGGCACAATAACTTCTGACGGGACAAAGATCTCCCAGCGGCGTCCCGACCTTGCGGCCATGAGTTAAGGGGTACATGTGGTTAGCACATAAATATCCCTACGATGTACTATACTCTTCCCCATGTTATTCTTAACCTGAGAAGTGAGCTTCCTCTTCGTCACACAGCAACAGATTCTGGGACATTGCAAGAGAAGCGCACACTATAATCGGCCCCGACCGGGAAACGAACTCGGGATCATGGAAAGCGATCACGCTGACCAGTGAGCTACCCGTGGGGCAAACTGGACTATAATGCCATGGGAAAACCAACGATAAATTATTGGTATTTGCTGAAATAGACCCGTAATTCTCGGCGCCTTTCGCGCTAGACTGGGGATCATTTGGACGCCAGAGGTGCGATTCCTGGCGCGAGAGATGCCTGAAGATTGCGAGTACTGGTTTCAGAGGAAGGTGCGACGAAATTCGTTGCCTGCTAGAGGCCGGAGGAGCATTTTATTATTCTCGATGAGTGGGGTTGCTCTGGAATGTCCAAGCAGCGTGGAGCGAACTTCGAAGCAATTGGACCAAGATGAGGCTCTGAGGCGTTGGTGGACGACGGAGATCCACTTCCTGTCTTCACGCAGCTTCTTGTTAGAACACAAGATAACTCTTTAAAAGTATCTTCCAAGTTGACTTTTTTTCGTCTTCAAGCTTTGCTCGAATACTCTACTAACTTATATAATACACCTATAATATAGTGAATTGTTTCAAACCTTTACATGCGCTGTCTGTACGTATGCTTTTTATCGTATCATAATTTAGTAAAGATATCAATCTTTGAAGGTAATATTGTAATACTTTTTATCGGGCATTCACATTACCATTGGGAAACCCATTTTACTTTCTCACCTATTACGTCTTGATGTAGTAAAGAGAGTGCATTGTAATGCTGTAGAGGAAAGTGGCGACTTTTGGCAGAAAAACTCTTATTTAAATCTTACATCTGTATGTAGTAAATTGCTTCTAATATCTTGTGTAGCCAGAATCCAGGGTTTCTGGGTCCTTGTTACCGAAAAACGTCTGTCTGTCCGTCCGCAAGTTGTTAACATTCCTAAGCATAATATACCAAAACTAGAAAAAAGCGAGCTCAAAAAAAACTGCTCTGAGTGAAGCTACATTTATGTCAATAAGCAAAACATGGGGCCATTTCAGCGTTTTCTCAATGGATCAGGGAAACAGGACGAAAGAGATGACCGAGATGGGTTGATTCAGAAGCAGAACCACACTACCTCTTACAGATATGTTTATTTTTTTTAATACACTGTAGAAATGTTAAATAATCTTCATTTAATATCACTGTTAAACTAAATATTATTTTTCTTTTTGATGGTCAGAACCCATATGAATATATAAAAATGAATGTTGGTATATCCGAGATCGATAAAACTCTGACACCGTTTGACCGATCTCTATCAGAGTTGGCATATCTTGGTGTTTTTTCATAGAGAAAGTGTTTATGTTGTTCACTGTGTTGTAACTCTCTACTGGATGGTGCTGCAGCACATGACGGCGCTTCTGTTGAATGCAATTCTCAATCCACCTGGGCTTCATTGTTGCTTGGCGTTTCCTGTCTCGCGGAGTGAGATCGAGTATAGGATAGGACGAGCGAGCGGCGCAGGATGTATACGGAACGAACGAAATACTGAACTAGGAAACGACAGAGAGGGGGGCGATTACGGGACGAGAACACCAGGTCGTAGGAGCGCTGACAGCGCGGGAAGACGGCGGCGGGGCCTAATTCTGCTAGTAGTATCTAATTGTACAAGAACAGTTATGTAGCTGAAAATATATTATTTGGCACTTAAACTTTTCTGTCGATTTTAATTGTTTAATATCATCTGGCAATGCGTTCTGAAGTAACGTAGAAATGTTAAATGTTGATTTATTTTAGAGAGCTGTTGATTCATATGATGAACATGATTCATAAGATGTGTGTTGTAATTATAAATATCTGTGTTGCACGAAAATATGTTCCTACACTAAGTTAGTTTCGACAAAAACAACATATTCATAAATAAATGGGCAAGGTAAAACTTCAAGCTCAATGAAAAGAGTCTTGCTGCAATCACTTAGAGGCATTTGATTCTAATTCGTACAACGTTTTCTGCAATCTAAATGTGTGGGTATATTGGGATGAGCTTCCCCAGAAAGTTATGCCAAATCTATCATGGGAAAGTACTTCATTCGCAAAATACCCGTAACGAACTGTATGTAGGATGACTGAATTTAAAGAATTCTGAATGCGTAACATAATGCTCTTAATTTAGAGTTCAATTCATGTATATGCATATTTCATTTGCGGTTTGACTGAACTGAGAGACCCAGAAATTTTGTTTCCTAAACATCAGCCAATTGCATATTGTTCATTTTCAATGTTACGTGCATTTGCCTGTTTGAAATGCAAACCTGCTTTGGAATTGTTTTTACTTCATTTACTTGTAATTTGTCATTACAAAACCAATTTGGAACTTCCGAAATCGCACTATTTATTGTTTCTTTTTGCAAAGAATGTTTGTGTCGTCAGTAAACAGAACTGTTCTTTTGTTTCTAACAGATGAGCATATCGTTTACGTGCAAAAGGAAGATATTATAACCAGAAAATGAAACTTGCGGAATTCAATGCTCAATTATCAAAGAATGGGAAAGATGAGTAAATAATGTTCTTTCAGTATTTCTACTGTTTGCTACCGATATTCAAGGTAGGAAGGTATTTCATTTTGGACATTACCGTTAAATCCATATTTCACGAATTCTATATAGAATTCTAAAGACGCTGAAAAAATGTTAAACTTTTGCAATTTTCAAAAAAACATGGATTTTAACGAAAACGAGAGCTGCATCATTCTTCTGCGCTATCCGAGGCGTGCTTTACGCTATCCGAAGGCAAATTTAATTAAAAAAGTTGACATCAGTTTTAAGAACATTTGTAAATGTAAGTAATTGTCCCAATTACTTACCTTGAGTCATATATCCACCTAGCTTAATGGAAGCGAAAGCCTGTTCATACCGAAAAAAAATCAACGAAAAATTCAGTTCAGTTAATACATTAAGCCCATGCACCTAATTTCAAGAATGTATTCCCAGAAATTGAAGACCGCTAATGCATGATAGTTCTGAGTAATTCCCAAGAGTTTGCAGTCTCTAATTTTGTTGAATCATAACTATTTTCTGTAGGCACCCCACCCCACTACGAGGCAATTTGAAATGCTCATAACTTCTACAATTTACTTCGCAAAGAGTGCTTTTTTCTCGGGAAGATGTAAGTAGTGTCATAGAAAAGTGAAATCAGTCGGCGTGCTGTCACAAAATCAAAAGGTTGTTTTCAATGTTTAACTTTCTCGTACTTATTTCGAGGGAAGAAGGGAAAATATTCTAAACGTGCGCCTAAAAAAGACGACTTTTCGACAGAAGAAACGCTTATTGTTGGGCTCTGATAACGAAAAAATGAATGGATCATGATATCATGATCCTATTGGTCTATGTAGTAAGAGTTGTCGGTATTTTTCGCAGAGGGTAATTCGGTTTCAGTGACTGGAGGGGCAGCAAACCCTCTTGCACATTTATATAGGAAGTTGGCGCACATCGGGGCAGTCGTACTCCTTGGTTTGAGTGATTGATTGATTCGTAATTTTGGGCGCGAGAACTGCTAAGGTAATTAGTACTGTACGTGTAGCGCATGTTTTACTCTCGGGAGGCAGCGGTGATTTTTCCCGCCAGATGGTGAGATCCGGCACCGATCTACCTCTCGGCTAGTGGGGTTTTCCATACCAAGTATCTCCCCCTGGAGGGGAATGAGACAAGCTCTTAGCTACCGACCGGTCTTTCGGCGTGGCAGTGTAGTGCATGTAAATGTGAGTGTAATTAAGGGATGAGGTTAGGATAAGGGTGAGGAAGGAAAGATCGCGCGCGGTCCGTGTCCCGTTTCTTAGGGTACTACTCCGGCATTCACCTGGTGTTAATCGGATAAACAACGGAAAACTACCGATCATAGAAGCCGGCCTTTAGAATTCTCTACTCAACGATTGAACCCGATCTAGCTAGTGTCGAAAATCCTGTCACATTCGGGACTCGAACCCCAGGACCTTCCGGTCAAAGGCGCTGCAATGACATCAGTCGATACTCTGAGCCACCTTTACTGGTGTAAATAGGTAACCAAATTCATTATTTTTATTTTAGAGCATGCGTCGAATTGTAAATGCAGCACACATTCAGTCAGGAGCCGCCACTACTCAGTATCGATATTGAATGGGGTGGTGAATTACATTTCTCTATACGATAAGTTCTAGAAAATTTGCAGCAGCTGTAATAAACACTAGGAGACAAAACTATAGTCATGCATGACCGTCGTAACTTTCTTTGAGCTCATGTTACATATATATATATATATATATATATATATATATATATACTGACAAACTTATTTAGATGACATTTCTTGACCTTACATAACCATTGTTATATTGCATCCATTGCTGCTTAGTTGAGTCTTCTTGCACCATCTCTCTGATAGATTTCATCTCATCCCATTACCCCTTTCTATTCTTGTAGCATTAGTTTTATCTTCTTATGAATTCTTCGCTTTTATCGTCAACACTATTATTCTTTTGGATGGATTACATCTTAAGACTCCGCGGGTTTCAATTCGTTTTATAATTCTAAAATATTAATAAAATATTATTTAATTATCTTGTGGAAAGTAATTAATTATAATATTTACTCCATTTTGTATTTTCAGTGAAATAAAATTCACTATTTTTCTGAAATTTTAAATGAATTGTATTTTTTATATTACATCGATAATTAATTAATCACATTCAGGCATACATGATAACATCAATTCCATTGAGGTCCGTATCATATTTTATAACGTCCTTGAACGGTTTCTTCTCTTATTACCTATAGAAAAATGTATTACTTTATTTCGGAAATAGTCATTTTTTTGTCACCTCATCACGCAAGTTTCCGGTTAGGCATTTTTACGCTCTGTGTGCACCCGTTTAATCTACGCTCCAGACTACGATCGCAACTCAATACCTATAACTTTTTTCACTTACATATTTCTCACCTGTCGGTTTCCTTCTCTATTTTCTCTTCTCTCTGGTTAGTTGAATAGAGGATCAGCGAACTCGCTTGATTTCTTAATTTCTCCGTCTCTCTTGCCTCTAATCTAACCGCGTCTACATTTTCAGGTATACACTTTCCTTTACCGGATCTGTTGTACGCTTCCTCTTGTGTCGTCCTCTCCGCGGTTTTCGCCGCTCGTCTCGTCCCCTCTGCCCTCCGTCGCGGGGTGGGTGTGGGAGGGGGCGCGGGGGCCGCGGCCGGGGCACAGCGACCTCGCACGCAGTGGCCGCGCCCCGTCGCTGCAACGACCTCCCTTTACAGCTCGATCGAGGCAATAAACAAGAGTTCACGATCGCCCGCGAAATGGGGCGGCGTGCTGTTGTTTCCTTCCCTATACACACTAAAAAATGCCGACGTGGCCCGTTTGCCGTAGTGATGAAGCACTTTGCTTGCCCCGGGTATCGCGACGCCCGCGGCAACGGGCATGATATTCTATAATTTCCTCTCATGTACCCTCCGTAAGTTGTGTTACCGCATAGCAGTATCGGTTTCTGTTTCCGCGAGGACCGTTATATCTTCCGAAGACCCCGCCAAGTTCCTCTGGACGAAACTACTGGACGATCGGTGGCGCAGACACTTCATGTCTGGTAGTGCGCTGCGGAAGTTTGTTTAGGCAAGCCGTGAGCCTGTACGGGTGGCGGAGATGGAGGGTTTGGCTGGTTTGGCGGGGGTGGCAGGGTTGGCGGCGTTGACGGCGTTTGGCGGCGTTGGCAGGGTTGGAGGGAGCGGTGGGGGTGGCGGGGGTGGCGGAGAGCTGCGCGAACGGAGGTCGTGATTTGAACCCGGCCAGGGCTCGTGCTGCTGTGGGCTGGCAGCTGTGTACGGGTCAATAGCACATGGCTCAGGCGCCGCCTCTCCATTTTCCCTAGCCGCCCACCCCGCTTCTCGTGGTTCGTCCCCACACCTTACTGTGTATCAGCGTCCAGTAAAACTTCCGAATAGCACTATTTGTCTAGCATGTTTATAGATTCTCGTTTGATTGCTATTCACTTCTCTTTTGATTATGAAGTAGATAGGTGCTTCCAAAACTTTCCCATTCATATGAAGCAACAAAGTCGCCGTCGAATACTTCCTTCAGCTGCACCAAAAAGCCCCGACAAACATCTTATATTTATATTAAACTAATTGGTACTTTAATTACACATTAATGAATAGGGAGGATGCTGATTCATCATTTCGTTTGCTGAAATCTGGCTAATTATCGTGGGGTCGGGTCTCGTGTTCTGTAACTAGCTTATCTCTCTTGTCCAACTCGGGCTTTTACTTGGTATATCCTAATTATTACGTGCCTTGCGTCCGCCCATTTTGCCAGGTTGCTCAGCACACTGACGTGTCTGGCAGGCTGACTACCCCGGCTTGTTTGTCAGTCTCATACGGGTCGTCGTTCCCATCATATTTGCCCCTATTTTTAACTTGTTTGCACGCGACAACTACATCTCTGTGGAATTTACCTAAGCTCTGTGTTTTATTCTTTTCTTTAGTTCTCTGTTATATATTTTTACAAGTGGAATCAGAGGTACGAATTTTACTTGAATGTTTTCTTGTATTTTTGGCCCCTAGATATTTTCTTCTTATTTAATGCAGCGATGATGGTTGGAAAGAAATATATGGCACGTTTTGAGAACTCTAACTTGTTGGTTCTATTTATACAAATTAAATCAAATTGCCACTGTCCCCGCTACATTGCTTTCTCCAGTGGTTTCGCAATTCTCGACTTTTTTATATTTATTTATTTATCGTCAAAAAACAGTACAAACTGTTTGTGCCGTATGGGTGAGAAATATAATCCACACATTTTCTTGGAAAGATATTGTAATTCCTACTCTTCTAGTATATTCAGTGAATTATAAAGGTACCACTAATCGGAGTTGACAAAATTTACCACAAATTCAAAATACATTATTAGTAAATACTCTCGTTCTGCCCAAATGAATCTTCCGCTCTCCTGGATCCATTGATTTAATTTTGTTTTGCCTTCGGATTTCGCTTGTTTTAATTACACATCTCTCATTCACTTTATTTTAGTAAGATTTTTCTCGCCAATTGCTTTCTTCTTTCCAATTTACCGTGCCATGACAACCACCATGCGGACACATTTTTTACAGAGCGATTCGAATGCCGAAGCTTTGGGTAATTTTGTATGAACAATTTTAGGACGTAATATATCAGTTTGTAAGTATCACAAGATGTTGTTTCAACATACGTCTGGCGGAAAATTGTGCTCGCAAACACTCTGGTGTGAAAGGATTGCGTATCTTCTAATGCAGTGCCTTGAACTGTTGAGGTCCTAGAGTCCTGTCGTGGGCAGGATAATCAAGAAAATTTACATAACTAGGTCGAATTCTGCCGCTGTCTGGAGGAGAATTCTGGGGACCGACTGCTCCAACCGTTAGTTTTCCTTGTTTTTTTTCGATCAATACCAGATGAATGCCGGAGAAGTGCCCTAACAAACGGGCTACGGAGCGCACGGGATCTTTCTTTCCTCCTGCTTATCCTATCCTCACCCTTTAATTACAAACACACAAGAACTTCACTACAAAACATGATGGGAGCTTAGAGCTTGTCTCGGCTGGGGCGGTGCCCCGCTGGTGGGAGATACCTGAATGGAGAAACCCCCAATCCGTTACTTAGGTCGGCGCCGGATTTCAACATTCAGCGGGGAAAAACACTCCCGTGATAGAAACATACACTCAACGTATGGGAGTTATGACCACAGCAGTTGATGCGCCGGGAAACAGGAAATAATAAATTAACCACATCTTCTGATCTCCACCGTCTCAGTCCCCAGTAACGGGGGTTGAACTTTTGCAGTGGTAGCCTGCTGTGAAGAAAGCTACTAGATGCCAATGGATCTCTCCTGCGGAGGCGGGGGTGGGCGCAGGCCGGGCGCATGCGGCGCGCTTTTATTCGCAACTCTGCGCCGCGTGTATGCGCTCATCGATCGTGGTCCACCGCCGCTGTCCCCACCGCCTCGCTCCCGCCCCCACCCCCGCTGCCTGCGTGGTGCTTCTACGCTGGAAGTGTACACTCTACGCGTGTCGCGCAAACCAGTCATGCACGAATCCACACGCAGAGTTTGTCCTACTTCGCTCACACCCCTCTACGGAAAGTCGCTTTATGATGAACTGCTAACGAAGTATGGGAGTGCGTTTTTTCCTTGCTGCTCGAAATGAGTGGACCAACGTTCCCCGGGGCGGGGTTACATTTTCCCTGTACACTCTTTACTCCTCTCTGCTTATGCTTTTTATCCTCTTTTCTGTATGCACAGAATGACATGAAATTAAATGTAGAAATTGGTTAGACATGTTCAGAAAGTGAATTTGCCTGTATTACTTTGAAAAATGTAAACTTTGATTTTCATTATGGACTGTCCCTTCTTATGAGAAAAATATAAATTTAAGCATTTAGTCTGTTTTAATTACACAGTTTACTCAACTGTTAATTCTTTTCATAATAGAGAATTAAAAGGTATCTCAATAAAATATGGTTTAGTTCTCTACGATTGTGTAATCCTGAAATAGCCATTTAGGAATCACTCAAATTACTTTATTTCTTGGTTCGTAAAAACGTATACAATTTTATTTTAGATTTTTATATATATTGTACAACGATGTTCTCTTTTGTGAAATTCTAATGAAATTCAGGCATTGTCCACATACGATGTTTCGGTGGCGTAACAAAAAATGTCGCTGGTAAATTGGATTACGCGACAAACAGGAGCGTGCTGATTAAAATTGAAAAGAATTTGTCGCTTCGGACTTTGTGAAGGATGTGCGGATGGAAATATATTCTGTTCTTGCCGTGGAAAGCTCTATGGGTTAAATTTTATAAAATTCATATGTACGATGAAGTATTTGTTTTATCAGATAAATATTGAGAATCCTATTTACGGAATTCACCATACAAATTCGTTGTGGTTCTGCCCATAATGTTTATTTTATTTATGTACATTATTGTTTATTTAGTCGTTCAGTATGGAAACTACTGTAGTATACTAATTATACTTAGGAACATTTATAATTATTTTTAAGTTATAGCGACTTCCTTATAATTGAAATTCCAAGAGAAACTCCAAAAATTCTAATTATCTAATATTCTAAAAAATGAATTCAACAGCATGTTTTCAAAAACATTTCAATCAAAATAAATTTATTGTCAATAAGTAATTCATAGTACTCAAATACTACATTTTAGTTCGCGAATATTAGATTAATATAAATAAATGATAAATAAACAAATTTAAATTGGATGTATGTAATAAACTCATATCGTATCATATCAGGTTGTAAACGTAAACCTATGTATGATACATCTACACAATTGTAATTTATTAAATTAAATCAGTATATAAACAAATTATTTAAAATACTTGTTGCTTTTAAATTTAAAATTAAATGTTAAAGAAGGAGATTTGTGGTCTACGTCTAGTAATTTTCAATTCAAATTATATTAGAATTTTCATATTTTTAACATATCATTTGTTCATATAGTTTAACTTAATATGCTAATTTTTTTAGTTTCATCGTGTTGGTTTAAGTCCCAGCCTGTAACATATTTTATTGGTCCCAGCCTGTAACATTTTATTGCATACATCCAATATATGTACGCTTATTTCTCCTTCATTTATATTAATTAACAACATTGGCATTCTTAACTGGCACATATGTTACTCGTATTGTGCAGTATTAACTTGACTCTTGGAACCATTGACATAATCATTAACGCCGAAAAATTCACTGCGCCTCCCACATTTTCTCATCGATTTCAAGGTCCCAATAACCCATGATTTAGCCAAAATTTTATGTATATGTCGATAAAATGTATACCGTGGTATACCACATTTACATTTACATTATTCATGATCGTGCATCCCTTTGCCACTGTTGCTTCTATGTTAAATTCCGATAAGCAATATGCTTGGTAAATGCAGAAATTTCATACGTTCTATAATTACTTTTATTCCTAAAAGAATAATGCTTTATTTTCTCTCCTTGAACAATCTACGTCCTTCTTCGGGAAACTTCATTTTTGGACTGCTACCTCAGTAACATTGTAGAGGTTCCTGAAAAGAGGTTGGTTATATTATTTAAAATTATAAATTCCTGACTTTGATTAACCCTATATAACCTTCTAAAACGGGAATTAAACATAATTTGTATCAATGAATTTAATTAGTAGTGTTTTATTAACCAAACAGTTTTTTTTTACCCGTAAACCATTGCCATATTACTTATTTCTCTAAAATATTACGAATTTCTTTGAAATCATCATTCATAATTATTTTCTAATTTACTGGCTTTAATTTTCACAACTAGTGGGTAAACTACATTTTCTTCGAGAATAATAGCTAAACTGTTGAGCTTCGTTCTGTTGAGATAATATTCACTGCCTGCCACATTTCCTGCGGCACCTACCTCATATACTGCGAGCCCTGGAAAACCGGAGTCCTACCGGTGCGTGAACCTGCATGTGCATTAATTTACCGGTCGAATAGTCGCTCTACGCTGAAGTACTTTCTAATTACAACGCGCTATGCAGCTTTCTCTCCATTACCAGTGCCCACCCCAATCACAACCATCGCCATTAACTTCAGCATTGCCACAACTACCGTACGTAATATTGCTACTGCCAACGTGAGTATTATGCTATTGACGACACCGTTGCTGCTATTAGGCTATCTCCAGTACTGTCCCAGCTCACCGTGGTCAGTACCGCTATAAACAGCATGGCCAGTGACGCCCCCGTTGCCATCACCACCCATCGGTGACACTGGCGTCACTAACGCAAATACCTCTACCACGTGCATTACCGTCCCAGCAACCCCTGCGCTGGTCAGCCCCGCCCCACGATGATGGTGGTGATGGCGGTGGCGGCGGCGGCAGTTTCGCGCCGTCGGCCGTAACGATGATCGCGTTGATGACCGCGAATCTGGCGCAAATGGCGGCTTGGCGCGCGAGGGCAGCAAGCTGGAGGGGAGAGGGGTTAGGTCGAGGGCGGGAGCGGGGGGAGGCTCCAAAGCACGTGGGGGCGCCGATGGACGCATAAAACCTGCGCGGGGAGGTCGGAGGCTGGAGGGAAGGCGGCCTATGAAAAGGGGGCGTGACAGGCGGAAGGGGCCGCGGAATGGACAGGAAATAGTGGGAAATTCGGAAGGGAATGGCCGCTTCAAAATCGAAGGGGAAATGAAACAGAGAGAAAGACCGACGTCGAAGTCGGGATGAGGTTGAAGTTGATGGGCACGAGGAGTAGATGCATAGAGAGGAGAGAGAGTGATAGACCGAAATGAGAGACAAGAAAGACTACTAATAAATAATGAGGTGCGAGAATTGTAGATCATTAAAGATATCGAAAGAGAATTATAGACGTGATTCAGTTTTACTGAGGAAATCGCGGAAATCATGCACATGCAGATTCACTGAAAGGGAGAAAGATTACGCCAGTTTAACGCATTTTATAAAAAATATTGAAGAATATTTCTGAGAACAACAAATGGACGATAGTAATGTAATATCAGTCGCTGTTAAGAAGCATGTCGCCGGAAAGGTCATTTGGGAAGAAGCGCGAAGAAAAAAAACAGAGCCATTGGACAGAAGGGTAAAATCGCGAAGGGCTTTGTTCAGACCGCTGGCTTTGTTTAGACCGCAAATGCACTTTCAGGATGTTGAGTGGACTGTATAGTTTGTGGTTCGTGCAAGACAGTCTGAAGCCCTATGATAGCTCTCGTGGGCAGTTATCAGGGAATGCGGTGTGCAGAACTGCTTCCGGTTCCAACCAGGTGTAGACACGTATTGCACAACAACACGTTCATTCTTTAATAATAATAATAATAATAATAATAATAATAATAATAATAATAATATTTATTCCCATCTTGTTTTAGGGAAATAATGGACATTGTCTCTTTAACACAAATCACTGACACAAATACACAAATGTACAGTTTTAGATGGTTCAGTTACATTCAAAACACTTCAATTAACTCGAGTGATGCTCGCCGTGAGACATCCAGTTGAAACACGTAAGAAGCTATACGCTTCATACAATTGAAATTAAACTCGCAATTGACAAGTGGATGTGATATGTCCGCGTATTCAAAGTAATGCTCGCTGTGAGACATTAAACAAGTTTCGTGAACCTGTACGCTTCATGCAAAGACTTTTACATAGGAAGATTTTATGCTTCTCCCGGAGCTCGGAGACAACGATACACGCGTTCATCTCATGGGTCTGGGGGGGGGGGGGGTCTGAACCTGAAATGAATTTTCTCCCAACGGGTATTCGCATCGCAGATGGTCTGCATATAGGGGCGTGGAGAGGGGTGGAGAATTGGCGTATCACAAATGAGTATTCAGATCGTTCTAGAAGGTACGGGCTGTTAAGAAACAGTTGAAACTGTGGCGTGATCGAGCTTGCAGGATTTCAGAGAAAAGCAATGATGTGGTGTCGCTCGCAAGCGCACACATGCGGGCAGTAATACCGCCAAAGGGAACACACGCGACAGTCGAGGGCGCATCCTGTTGAAAGCTGTAAGCACAAATCAAGCGGAGATTATTTCTAGCCAGGCATATGAAATACACTGTAGCAGTACGTTTATATAATTTTCTGTTTGCATGTGGATCCCAACAGGCTTCGTAAATAATCTGGAAATAAATTTTGCATTGTTACATGTACATTTAATGATTCTTTTGGCATAAGATTTAATCCACGTTTCCTCTAGAACATTTCCTTCCTGTATCAACATTGCAATGTAATTATCAATGTGATTTCTACATTTTTGAAAGAACCTACATCCTTATAGATGATTCAGTTGCATATTTTAACTTATTACACTTTTTCGCGTTCTTACGGCAAATTCCAGCAAAATTATTTTTCCAAGTATTTTAGATCATACTTTTTATGTACACAGGTATTACATCATTTTACATTTCCAGTTAATTGTTTTACTGATGCGGTGACACTGTGACATGAGTGACAATTGTGTAGTGTTTTTAGTGTTATGTAGTTAGTGTTATGTGTTATAGTTTACATGTTAATTGTAACGGACCCCTAAGCAGTGCTTGTTGTAGACGTAGAATCTGCATTGCAGTCTCCCCCAACGTCAACTTCATGAACTTCGCGAAAGACGTTGACGGGCATTGCGCGCGGGTGGACTAGTGAGGAAGGAGATGAGGGATTGGGATGACAAGAAGCGACGGGACGCGGTGCGTGAGTGCGGTGGCGGTGCGGTGTCCGACACGCGAGCGGAGCGGGGAGCAGCGAGGCGAAGCCTTGACCCAGCAGGAGTTGAATGGAACGGACGCCGCCGACAGACGTTGCGGCCACGGAGAAGGGGAGGCTGAGGGCGGGATATAGAAATGATGTGAGGACGACGGGCGTTGATGAACAAGCAGTGACGGGTGGAACGGAAATCGCCGAATGGTGGTGTTCACAGTACATAAAATTCCAGATCTATTGGATATTACAATACTGAAAAAGTTTGTGACAGCCAGTACGCGGTGTCTGTTGGATCACTGACGCAGTCACTTGTAGATCATGACATGAAACGTGATGACACGAAAATGGTAAAGAGGAGCATCTCCAATTATTGGAAGAGAAAATGAAATAGATAGTGCGATAGTCAATAGAAAGGAGAGGAGGGAAACACCACAGGAAAGATCCTGGGGGCGGGTAAAAGGAAAAGTGACGAGAAATAGGCTGGGAAACGTTGATGACGTATATGGGAAAAGAAACGGTCGATTTTAGTTACGCTGAGGACAGTGCAGGCGAACGGCGGCAGAGCATGTGTGGCAAAGGAGAACTGCGAAGCATAAGAGAAGAGGCCGGGCTGAGGGAAGGGGGCGTGGCCTAGCGCTGCGGTGGAGCATATGGGCCCATGGGGCGGGGTCAGCACGGTGGGGGCGGCTTTCGCTTCCGAGGCTCCAGAGAGCAGGTCGGTTTCCGGGCGTGTTCACTCGACGTCCGCGCGTGCGTCGCTTCCTGACTGACTGTCAGACTGGATTATTTATATTCTGCCAACCGAGCAATAGCTAACCGAACCAGAAAGCTCTCCACGCGGCCCGCCCCCACCGCCACACTACCGCTGCCCCCGGCCGCCCCCGCAGCCGGCCGATGTCCGCCGCTCCCTGGGAATTGGCGGCCGCCCCTTGCGGCTGGCTTCATCTCCCTGAAAACGCGGCGGCGGCGGCGGCGGCAGCGGTGGCGGTGGTGGTTGCACTCGCTTCTGAGTCACTTCTGCTGCCTCCCACCTCCATACCGTGATCTCCTCGCGATCTCCCCGTCTTCCGCGCTGCCTCACCGCCGCCTGCGAGCCGCCTCCGCGCCGCCTCCTCACGGCTTCCCACCGACTCCCAGAGGCCTCCTTGTCTCCCACCGTCTCCCAGTGCCACCGCTCGCCGCCCCCTGCCCCGTTGCTCTCTCGCTTTGCGCCTTGCATCGCCCCTCTCGCTCGACCTCGTCTCTTTCCACTCGACCTCGTCGCCCTTTCGCGTCCTCTCGTGATCTTCCTAAATAAATACCGCCGTCTGATCTACTGCAATGGGCCACTGTCTGACGCTTCTCAGGGTGCTATTTTGCCCAAAACATAGGAGCACTCGCAGTGTTGTCTCTTGCTTTAGTGTTCTTTTTCAGGCCATCGTCTTTTATTGTTTCTTACTCCATGCTGTTGATGGGTATGGATAAGCCACGACATTGTTGCATATGATGGGTGTTTTTTTTACTCATATTCTGAAAATAATAACACTTATTGCAACATCTTCGGCATATTTATTGAGAAAAGAAAATAATTTGTCAAGTAAATGAAAACTTCTAATGAACATTCTCGGGAGATATGCTGGTTAAGAATGGTGAATTGGTCTTGTGTTTGGTGTGTACGTATTGAAGCATATTTATTAGATATAGTTTTACCAAGGATTCCTAGCAAAACGTTCTAGTTACTTTATCTGCTGTAGAGTTATGAATTAAATTATAAAAGACACACACCTAAATGAGGTAGTTCTATTCTGTTCTTAACTTGTGAAATCCTTTATATTCTTGGTATTCTTTTGCGATTTTTTAAATGTTTACAGAGTAGACATTTAACTTACACAATTTTGTGTTTCTCAATGTTCCTGCACGTTTATTCGTTCCTTTCAAATTTTAACATTGTCGGATGTTGGTTACACAGAAAAGCAAGAAGACAAAACCTGACCAGTATTTTCTAGCTATATGATTCGAATTACAGTTTCATTACTTCCATAGAATGAATTTTTCTTCAATATAAATAAACAAATGTAATATTTATGCTTTAATAATTGCAATGACTGATACAAAGAATGCAGTTTCGTTTTGTTTGAAAATAATATTACAAGGCAAGACACAGGATGAATATCAAGGACAAGACACACAACTGTCTTTGTACGTTTCCAATTTTTCGAGGAACAATGTTTCATTTAAATATTACGTTTTACAATTAAAATTGCGTTTACATTTATATTTCTCTCATTTCACTTTCCCCTAAAAGAAGAGAGAACGTTTAGTAATGCTGCATGATATTCCTTCGGAATTATAATGGAGACACGCATTTTGTGAGTCCCTGATAATTTCAAAACGTCTGTCGGTCGGTTTGTAAAAGTCCCTACAGCCTAAATCATTCACGAATGTTTCCCAAAATGAATATTTCGCAGTCAGTCTTTTCACACTCGAAGCCCTGCGAATTTCAAATATATCTTTTATTTTTCGGTGGTAATTTACATGAAGCTAATAGGACATTTTCAAAATTTTCTCAAAAGAAATGCCAGATATGTTTTTTGCTCGAATAGACAGAAACACACAAGTATCGTGCATATCCAGATTTCACAAAAACCTCTTAATTTTCGATGGCTCAAAAAGTTTAACTTCTTTTCGAACTTGTCCTTCGCCTGCATTACGGAAACTAGAAACTCGTGCTTGGGTTGCACGTTTGAACAACGCCTAGATAATCGTAAAAATACTTATCAATTGTTAAAAATATATTTCCATTAATGATCTTCAATAATCTGAATATTGTAACAACATCGAAGTATGAAATAATTTTGAAATCAAAGCGCGCCCGTCGAGAGCTATCTCTGGCGTCTAGTTGCTAGCCAGGGGAGGGCATTGATGTGTGACTTCACTCTCTTATGGCCGTGTAACTTTGAGAAGCACGAGCCATCCGACTGGCCTCACGTCCCTATACGTCAACATTGTGATCACTGGGTTATTCCTCGTGCGGTTTAGCATTGCCATGATACATAGAAAGGCAGTTTCATTTTTCGTAAATCACTGTACAGGTTGTCCAGGGAGGAAACAGCGAAACTTCGAAAATAAGCTCTTAAGGTAATTTTAAACCTGTTTTGTCAAATAAACTCCTTGATATTCCGAATGGCTGAGTCGCAATGAGCACTCAAAATTTGATTTGAAAACTAGTGGTGCTAAAGAATGGCACAAACTTTCTCGTATTAGTTTTCTTTTTCGTTTGGTCTCGGCTAGCTTTTCGGACTTGCCACTAATCTGGACAGCTGCCATCAATCGTCGCCTAAAGTACATTTTTGGATATTTTATGCATTTTTCTTTTTCCTAATAGAATAGAAATATTATTTTAAGAACATTAAAAAACAAAACCTTGTCCTAAATGGCAATTTTCGTTGAAAAATTTGACCAGTTTTTAAGAAAATGGTGTTTAAGCGCTACTGTAAAATGCGAAATTTGAAGCTTTTTCACAGCAATTTTGTGTTTTTTCGAAAACCGTCATTTGAAGTTATTTGAAGTACTTACACTGACAAATTCAATAGAGTTTACAAATTACTTGAAATGTGCATATTAACTGTATGAGAGAACTTTCAAAAGAATTACATTTATGTAATTTTTGAAAGAAAAAAAACAACAAAAAGACCCCAAAATGAACTTTATGTCATAGTAAAGAGTGCCAATTAGCACTATCCGTTTTAAAAATTTGAAGAAAAAATTTGGAGCCTTTTTGAGAAAATGGCGTTTGAACGTTTCTGAAAATGCGGAGTTTTTAGCAAGTTTGTACAGAAAATGGTTGAGTTTCGAGAAAATTTATCCAACATTATTTAAAGCACATGTACTCATTAATATAATAATGTAAACAAAATCGCCGCTACGTTAATATACGGACGTTAGAGTCAAATCAAACAATTATATTTATGTAATTTTTTTCAAAAAAAAAAAAAAAAGAATACAGCAATATGGCGTTTATACCATCTCATAGAGTACTTTTAGCACTATCCCTACGAAAAGTTTGGACCGGTTTTTGAGAAAATCTTGTTTTTGTTAAATTTTTCAACAAATTGCCAAATTTTTCGCGCGATATTGTGCGCAAATATTGTGCGAAAACTACTAAAAGTTTCAAAATAACGTACCTGACCTTAATGGAAGAACTTACTTTGGAGAACAAATTTTATTTGAAGAAGAATGTCTATCTTCAATATTGTAGTTGTAGGAAGACGCCGAAAAAATTCAAACTTTTGCATTTTTTCAAAAATTCAGAGTTAACCGTGAAAATCGGACCTATGCCACCTTAACAAATGTATTTTACTCTATTCTAACAAGAAATTTAAAAAGTCTGGAGCCGTTTATGAGAAAATTTTGAAAATGTCGGGAAGATTCATGTAAAGTACCCCCAAAGTTGAAGAAATTTTTTGCAAACTTTAACCCCAGTGTGATCAAATATTTGCATTTCGTTAGTAGTGACTTTCATCAATAAAAATTCATTTCGGTTCACGTTTTATTTAATAAAGAATGGGAAATTAAGAGACCTTTGGAAAACCTAATCTAAATATTCTATTTTTTTATTCCAAACATAAAATCAGGAAAAGGAGCATTAAATAATTCGAAAATTCAAAAAGAGTTTTATTTTATCTACAAATGGTTATGTGGCTATGATTCGAAGACAGCTTTGTTTGTTTCTCTGTATATTGTTTGGAGGTAAGAATATGGATGGTTTGGAGGTAAGTGGATGAAGAGTGGGTTTTAAGAATAACGAACAGCAAAGCGAATCTTTTATATTTGTGGTTTAACGATTTTACGATGAAATAATAAACATGATGTATCTCAAAAATTCATACAAACAATTTGCAGTTGTCCTAATTAAGCACTACATGTAAGACCGGCTAATTAAATCAAGCGTTTATCTAATTTTCCTTTTCCCATCATTCGATGGAGCTGCAACTCCCCTTTTTGAGAGCACATCAACCATCACTGTAATAGAGCACAATGAACGTAATCACCTTACATAGGCCTGTGATATTCAGAGAGAATCATTTCACTTAAATAATTAGGTAAACGGGAAATTGAGGAAATGTTTTTTTGATAAAATACAATTTCAATATAAATATTACAGCAAAGAAAACTAAACCATAGTGATTTTTGAGACATCCTAAAACTATATTCTACATAATTTTCAGTAAAGTTATTTAATTTTGAGAAAAATGTTTTTTTAACGTGTGCGAGGTAGAACGTTTTTAGAGCTTTAAAACCTCCAAACAGTGTTGCTATCACAGCGAATAGTAATTAATACTTTTGAAATTAATAAAGTTCATCGTTGCAAAACGACTATTGCCCGAATATGCTGCAAAAAGAAGGTCAATTTGTTAAATATTGGATTTCAAACACATAAGTGCCTACTTAAAGCCAAACGTAATTCTCATTACAACTATCCTTCATACATGTATATCAATTTCTGACCGCATCTATCTACTGAATAGCTGGGTCATTTCACTGTCGTCGGGAGAAATGGTTCTTTTTTTGTTTCAAAATTGTAATGTATTTTCATATCATCAATTTTTGAAAAGTATTTATTAATGCAACAATTGCACTAAAGTGATCTTTCAGAGGTGCTTGGTGAATGAGTGTTTTTTGAAAGGATTTAGTCAATGGTTTTAGAATAACATTTGTCCCTCAGTTTCTTACCTTTATTTGTGAGAGTCGCCATCACTTTTAGAGCTGTCTACGACTTTTATTGACCAAAAACTTACACATTGCGCTTTCAGGTTAAATAAAAAAAGATTATTTGACTGGATTTATTTTCATCTGTATGTAATGGACGGGGAGAAGTTTCCTGAGCTCCAAAATATCTTCATCCTCCTTTTACTAAAAACTAATGATAAGAAAAGTACGAACAAAGAGAAGTTAACAACATTCAAAAACTAGAAATTTTTTGCTCTCGAGTTATAAAAAAGTTGTTTGCGTTAGTAAGCGAAGCGAATTTTATTTTATAGCATTACTAACAAAATAGCAATTCACGCCTCCTGCTCTAGTTTGACTACAATAGCAATGGGGAGCTCAACGTGCGCATTGCGAAGCAACATTTATGTCCAGAAATAAAACACGGGGCCATCTCAGCATTTAATGAACACATCAGGAAAACTGGACAAAAGGACTCACGGAGATGGATGTTATTATATACGTGTAATATACATAAAGATATTTAGCAATAACATAATTGCAGGCATCTATTTTTGTGTGCATTACGTACTACGATGGAAACCACACGTAATTTATAATTCATTGGCTTGCTAAATGTTACAGACAGTACTCAAATGAACTATTCAGTAAAGTTTCAAGCAGTATTGTAAAGGTGATTATTGAAGAATTTGAAAGTGTTTGTTACCTTAGAGAATTAAAATTAATATTGCGCTTTCTCCTCCTTTCTGGTTGTGATTGTCTGCGGATAGTTTACATAACACCTTCAATAATTCAAATAAAAGTCTCGTCTTCTCCGAATGAGGGCTGCGAAATCGAGAGCCGTTCCCATCTTTTTAGCCTAGCGCTCATCTCTTTAGTCCCGGCCTGCGGCTGCTTCTCCCCCTTCTCCCCTGCCCTCCCTCCCCCCATCCCGCTCCGCGTAGTGGATTTACAGAGCGCCCTTTCAAGTGCTCTTTCGGGCGTTCCACTTTGAGCGGGCTGAGGCGTGGGCGCGGGCGCTGGGCTAGGGGGCGGAGGGCAAGCTGGAGGGCCGGTGACCACCGCGGAGAAGATGGTAAGCGGACCTCCTGTGAAAGTGAACTCCTTCCTTCTCCAACCTCCGTCCCGCTCGCTCGACGCCTCCGCCTCCTCTGCTGACAAGAGATTACGGAGCGTCTAATATCTTGAAATTGATCTCGACAACGAGAAGGCCGGTATGAAAGAACGGAAGATGCGCCCGCCGAGGTCTAGCGAGGTGAAAAAGGCGGTCTTTTGACGCTGTCGGCGGTGAAGGCGATGGCGGGTGGGTCTACGCGCAGATGGAGATCGGCCGAAGAAGCGGCGTATGTTAACGTGTGGGCGGTGAGGCGGAACGCGGCGGGGCGGGGTGGGGCGGGGCGGAGGCCGAGGAGGGTCGCGGGACAGTGTCGTCGCCCTCTCGGCCTCGCTGCAGCGCTTTCCGGGCCGGCGGATGCACTCTGCTCCTAGTTGCAGAGCCTCCAAAGCGAGTTAGGCGTAAACGAATTGTCTCCAAAACATCTGGCATCGCTCCCAGTCGCACTCATCGGCGGAACTAGGGGTCAAAAGGGCTCGCCAACGACGTCAAACGAAGTTTATTCGGCGAGAGAGGTGCGTCACAACCGTGACTAAGAAGTGGATCGAAATGAAATTGCTACAGAAACGCGTTAAAGAGAAAACGAAGAAAATAAAACATGCGGGATGCCGGGCAGGGGACGTAGATCAAATAGGGTGGCATTGTTCTCGAAGAGACTGTCAGGGAGACGAGGGGGTAGTTCGTTATCATATAGGGTGGAGCGGCAGCGCGAAATTCATTGGGATGAAATTGGAGTTGATGGTTTGGAGACGCGCGGCGCGGCGTGGGGCGGCGCGATGAAAGCGGGTGGGGAGGGGAAGGGGCTGCAGGGGCCGAGGCCGCGGGCGGTGCCATGTGGCGGAGGGGAGCTCCGAGGGGAGGCAAGGAGCACGACTGAAGCCTCCTTCTCTTACAAGGCATAGACGAGGAACAAGGAGAAGCCAGCGGACGTGTTGCTGGGAGTCACACTAATACAAATTTCTCAATTTCACTCCAAAAACTGGAAATACATTTTAGTGCTGGACGTTATAACTAACGCAAAAATATTAAAATTCAACTCTAGGAGTATTTAAATAATATTTGAGCATTTGTACAAGAGTTTGAAATGATTTAATTCTGGCGATGACTTGTACCTAATGCAAACAATTTGCAGAGTACGCATGTGTTGTGTGTGTGTGGGTGGGGGGGAAATGAACGAGAATTCGGTGAGAACTTATTTGGGAATAATTGACGAGAGACCATGAGAGGAAGCAAGATGAAATAGGGACGCTTCTGAGACGATCACTGAGAGATGGTAAGTGACGGTGATGAATGAGAACGGAATGAACGATGACGGACGTTGTGGGAATTTGTGGTACGCAATAACACATGCGAAACACGAGATGATCAGTGTGTCAGGAACACTCACTCGTCCCCGAATGTTCACGACTCCTATTCTGAGAAGTATGATGGGGTGGCAGGCAGCGACGGAAAATAATGAAGGTCAGTGGGACACATGCCTAGTGACTGTACATGACAAATGCTCAAGAAGTGAAAAGAATGTGAAATGAATGAATGGAAATCGTCATGGCTTCATATGAATGGACATACAATGCAGAGGATAAAGACACGAGAGGTTGAGGTGACGCAGCCAGCGGAGTCGATGGGTTCGGGAAGCGATGCAGTGTGCCAGAGGGGAAGGTGAAAACGCAAGGGGGACGGGGGTGGGGATGTGATGTGATGAGAAGGCGATGGGAGCGGAAGGGGGCGGCATGGCGTCCTCGCGTTGCGGGCTTGTGTACCGCCCTCCAGCGGCGCTTTGTTGTCGCGGAGAGGGGCTGGCGGCGGCACCGGGGGCGCGTAGGGGAGGAGCGGGAAGGAGGGGGGAACGGGGTTGGCGGTGCACCGACTATTGCATTCTCCCCGCAGGCCACCGCACCACGCGCGCTGCCTGTTGCAGTATTAAGTTCCCCTTTCTTGCTTTATCCCCGGTCTTTTTTCGTCAGCTCTTCCTTGCCGCGCCAACCCCGCGTCTACGGCCTCTCATTAAGGCCTTGCCGTTTCTCGGGACCTAAGAAGCTCCTCCCTTTCTCCGCTTTGAAACAATGAAGTTCTAATAGAGAAACTATGAAGTGGATGGTGCACAAAGTTTCTTATGCTATTTCAGACTATCTGTTGTCGTTCCTTCACGATGTAATATTTTTGGGAACGTGACATTTAATTCAAATTAATTGCAAATGTTTTAACATATTTTTGAGTACTGAATAATATAT
The DNA here is from genome assembly GCA_031308135.1 of Acheta domesticus. NCBI lineage: Eukaryota > Metazoa > Arthropoda > Insecta > Orthoptera > Gryllidae > Acheta > Acheta domesticus. The sequence goes on along the minus strand of JAHLJT010008446.1, from coordinate 110,313,593 downwards.
AGTGTAAAATGGTATATTGGCAGGATAGTTTCTTATCTCTTTCTTATCTTATTGTTTTCAAGTATTAAATTATATTTAAGTTATAATGTGAGCAAGCTAGTATTGATTATTATAAAGAGAACGAATTCACAAATGAAAAATATTTTAATTAACACCAGAACAAATGGTGCTTTCATTACTCTTAGCGTTGTTATTCAAAAGGATATATATTTAATTTTATAATTTTTCACTAATAGAAACTGATTTTTGAAAGACGTGAATCGCACAAAAGGGATATACGGGAAATGTAACTATTCCGAAAATACATACAGGGTGGCCGGGTAGGAAACGTCGAAACGGTCGAAAATAAGCTCTTAAGACAATTCTAAGCATATTTTGTCTATATAAATTACGTGGATATTTCTATTGGCTAAACCGCAATAAAAACTCAAATTTGGTTTGAAACTATGCTTTCTAGGCAAAAATCTGCTTTGGAGAAGCACAGAAACACTCCAGAAACTTGTAAATTTTTTACTATTACAAAATAATGAATATATTTGTTCAGAAAGAAAAATTAACCGAGAAATAAAAAAGCAGTCGAATTTGTGATTGGGTGCTTTTTAATTTCTGGTTAATTTTTCTTTCCAATCAAATACATCATTTCTTTTTAATATAAACAACTTCATACATTTGGAGTGTTTACAGGCTTCTACATTGCAAATTTTTGCCAAGAAAGCATATTTTCAAACTAAATTTTGAGTGTTTATTGCGGCTTAGCTATTCGAAATATCCATGTAGTTTATTAGAAAAAATATGCTTAAAATTGTCTTAAGAGCTTATTTTCGAAGTTTCGACGTTTCTCCTCCCGCACATCCTGTATAACGAGAAGTGTATACTTGTTTTTGTAATACTGTAACCACTATCGTGCGTTTACAACTGCAATTATAACCAAATTGACTCTCCTGTTATTGCAGGAATGCGGTACGAAGTTCAAAGTACACGCACCGGACACGAGAGAGGGCGGAGAAAAACACTGCTTTGGAATTGTATGCTTGAACGCCTCAGCCAATCCAAATTTTACTTCGACAAAGCAGCGTAAATGATTGAGAAGGAAGCAGACTTCCATCCATTTTGTAAGTGACTGCGGCATGAACAGTTGTGTTACGAGAGAGACGGACTGCAGACGAAGACGACAAAGAACGCCTTCAGAAAAGCTCAGTAGAGGTAACTATTGCGATTCATATTGTATGAAATTACTTGAAGGAAAATGATAATGATTTATATCATGATTATGTATCAAGAATATACATTAATATATAAGAAGTGTGATAAGTAATTCCAAAGACGAATTACTATGCCACGTTGGCATGCATTGATTATGTTGGGTGTCGAAGTCTTAACTATACTTGGATTTTTCGTTCTTGGCGCACCACGGTCACGGGACGAAAAATGGAGAGGGAAGGCTTTCTCCAATACGGGAGCTGCTATTCACTACTGTGTTGTGACTGGAAGCTCCGTATTGGAGAAAGCCTTCTTCTCCCATTTTTCTTCCGTGACCTTGGTGCGCCAAGAACGAAAACCCAAGTATAATGGTGTTACGTTTTCTCCACCATTTTTTCTTCGCAACTGAATCAAAATTTTGAAACGGCGCACATCGGAGCAAACGAGACTGATTTCTTATTGGAAACGAAGCCGACGATGGGATCTCGAGGCACGCTAACCTTGAGCGACGAGGGACTGCAACACTTCACAAGACACGTGCGGATCCGATCGGTAGTGGTATTCGTGAGTTCAAAGCATTCCGCTGAGAACTGATCGCCATGTTTACTCCCTGAAGAGAATCAGAAGGCAATTTGCTAGTGTGTGGTGCAAGTAAAACATCATTTCGTTACGTCTGGTAACACAGGATCGAGATTTCTATATCAAGTGCATTTTTAAGCACTCACTGTCGTTTTCGATTACAGATTATTCTAATAGTAAATTTCTTTGTAATATTCTAGAACAACATTTTATAGAATTTTTAGAACAACATTTATAGAACATTCAGGCAATTTATCACTTATAAACCTCACCCATTCCACAAGCATATTTCTAAAACAACTGACAAAAGCGTATACACTAACTGCGAGAGAATGTTGAAAACTGATATCCATTGCGTTTGCCAATTCATTTACGAATTAGTGATTTTGGGCAAACTAAGAGTGGAAATATAATTGCAGTATCAGTTGGAATCTCTATAATTATATCACACGTTGTAGGAATCATATTCATCAGGTATCAGTATAAACAGTCCACTATATGCTATCTGCATAAAATATTGCACGTACTTTTACAACACATTGCCAAATGACATTAATCAATTGAAATCTATACGCAACATTTCAAATACGAAATATTTTCTGCTGGAAACCTGTTTCTACGTGATTGACTAGAAAATGGAAACCTTTAATTATTGATGGAAAATGGAAACCTTTAATTATGGTCTGGACAATGGAAACCTTTAATACTAAACGAGAATATGGATGCTTAGAAAGGATCATTGTATGATATACTTGAAATTCCGAAATTTGTGGCTTATGTCTAGAGGGCGGATTTATATGCACTTAAAATGGTCAAAATGCGCATGCATTTATGCACCTAAAATCAGTGAAATGTGCACAAAAAACTGAGAATATGCACACAAAAAACTGACCATATGCCCAACTTACGTTTCCCTGGATTTATTTACATACTTACATGTGTTACATGCTTGACATAAAACCACTTTTCCGTTAGTTGACAGAATGGCGACCTCTTTAATCCATTTTCGAAAAAAAAAACGCTTCTGGTAGATTTGTTCTTCGCTGCCATTGTGAAACACCCCAGTGAAACCGCCAGCACTACTCTAAATACTGAGTTTTCAATGCGATGAAATGAATTGATTAATTTTGTTCCCTTCGGCGAGGGATCCGTCCTCCCGGGAAGCGGATCGCAGCGCAGCTGATCGTGGTTCTCCAGACGCTGCAGATATCAGCTTTTGTAATCTAAGAACAACCAAACACAACCCAATTAACCCCAACATTTTGCAGTCCAACATCGCTTGGGGGGCGCGCCAAGCTACCAATGAGCAAAGCTATTTCTTAGAATTTCTGTCTCTGCCCGACTTCTCACATTGTTAGTGATACTCTCACGAGGTACTGAAAAAAAAATTGCTTACCTTAGAAATCAGCTGCTAAAGAGATTGCTAAAGCGACAGCATTGAGAGGGTTAATAATATCAAAATATGCATCAGTACGCAGGAATTACTGATATATGCACCTACTGCCAATATATGTGAAAATATGCACCATAAAACTTTATACACTCCTTTCTTGAGATCTGAATCGTATTTTCTTGCAAAAATCGCTAGGTCGCGAGGAATAAAATATGCAAGTATGGTAAAATGCGCCCTTTACCTATGACTATCCCTCGCGCACCCATCAATTAGTGACCTTATTGAGCATCGAAAACTAATATGTATATTAACAAGATATTAATACATTAGTAACCAGTTATATAGTATTTTATTTTTTCTTCAACTACGCGATATTTTTTAGTCCGGTAAACAATACCTCTCTGTGACACATTTGGGCAGAGAAATACTTTTACTTGTCAAGAACAAACATGTGCAACCCCGATATACGGAATATTCACAGCATTGTCACGTGATATTTATATTACAGTGATATTTCTTGCCTGTTGGTAAACGAAAGATGCGTTTTCTTCCAGTTTTTTTGCGTCATGAGTTCAATATTTTTTTGTTGTTGTTTCCGAATATTTGGTTCATGCTGTATAAAAAAATACGAAAAATTAGTATAAATATCAAACGAATAATTCGTTAGAAGAATCTGGACCTACGGAGTCGAGTAACAATAATACTTTCTAGGTAAATTTGACCAGTGAAGTGTGTAAGTTACCAGATAAATCGCTGAGGGAATCTGTCTGTGCGAAAATCTTAGACTGGTAGTGATTTGTTGACTTTAGCTCGGCAGCAGTTTCTGTTCGTGGCATGGCGCAGAGTGCCGCGCTGGCTGGCGCCGCGGCGAAAGAATTTTGTAATCAGCTTTAAGTAGAGGCAGTGATTCAATTTGAGTAAGTGGTGCGGTGGGGGCGGGCGCGAGGTCCCGGCGGGCGGGGGCGTGGCGGGGCGGAGACGGGGGGGCGAGGGGGCGAGGGCCGGCGGGCTTGGCTGGTCCCCCCGGGCGAAGCACGCCGGCGCGGCGATTGTCCGGCCCGGAACCGCCCTCGCTTTTTCAGGCCTCCGCCGCCGCTGCGCCGGTGGCGTGGCCCCGGGTGCACCCACGCCGATCCACTTTCTGCCCGCTCTCTGACCCGCGCCGACTCCCTCCTCCGCCCCGCGCCGCTCCGCCTCGCCGCCCGCCCGGCCTCCACTTCGCCACTCGCGTCTCGCCTCGCCCAACGCTTACCTCTCGCTTACGCTTGGTTGCTCTCGATGCGCCTTTTCTCGTTTCTGATTCCACATTTGTTCCGGAAATGCATTCATCTACTTACTTACCTTATTTGTATTCATATTGAGACGATTGGAGCGTAGGGCTGGCATATTTCCTATAAGTTTCTCAGATGTTTCTTTGTGTTGTGATATCTCATTAATCGCCATTATTGATAAGTACTTAAGACGTAGCAAATAAACAAATGAGTTTATTATTACCACCGTTTGTTATTGATTATTTTAAGATTTCATGACTTTTAATTGAATAAGATTAAATAGTTTTAAGACGGTGACTGGAATTGGAAGGTAGTAGGTGCTTATAGTCCTCGTTTTACTTGTATTATTGTTATTTTTAATAGAGTTATGTCACGAATATTTAATGTTCTGAAGTGCTGTGATACTAAATTTTCTGAATGAGCATAAAGTTCATAATTAATACAAGTATGAGAGTATCGACTTTTCAGGAAGTTAGCGAATAAGTTAATGTGCCTGCTCCCTTTCTCATCTCCAACTTTTACTTAAAAGTATATAGAGTTCAATATTTTATAGATATTCAATCTCTAGGAGCTTTTCTCTCAAAAAGAATTTCGTGAGAAATGAGTTTATAACAAGATATCTTCAGGCACTTAAAATCATTTTCAGGAAGCAGAAATCTTTTATTGGTATGAACGGGAATTAAACACTTGTCTTTAAGTTCCCCTATCAGTTAAGATCAGAAGTACCTGACTGCTCTACTTTACTTCATTGCATAAAGGCTTAAACTTTTTCTTCTTTCATTGCCTTCTCACAAAAGAATAGTGGATATAATTAATTCTACTGAAAAAATTGATTTCGTTAGAAATGTAATAAATTATAGGAAAAGGAGAAAAATGTTTCTTAAAATTTCATTTTCAGAAAGAAATAAGTCCCTTTGAAGACTTAGGTACCTTTGTAAATATATAAAATGCGTTTATACAACCAATTCATTGTAACACGTCAACCTGTTCAGCGAAAGCACAATATTGTTTGTGACTATTTGTCAGTGAATTGTAACTTTCTATAGAAAGATCTTATGGCAGTAATTTTGTTGAGACATTTGTTGCACCCATGTTCTAGATGGTTTTGTTGGACTTTAAATTCCAAATTTGATCGATCAAATTCCTCCGCTCATATGCGACTTTGCTACACAGCTCTGCAATTTTGCTCTGCTTAAGGTATATGCGTTCCTGTTGATTATCTCATCCTCGTTTTCGTCTTTAATTGGCGTACTTGTATTGTATTAATCACTACGTTACTGCCCATCTGTTCTTTCTTATTTTACTTAAACCAACCTACGTACGTCATATTTCTTACTTCGTAGCTCCCATTTACCTTGCTATAAACCAGACCTTTTCCTTGAGCTTTCTACCACCTGTCATCACAGCCCAATCACAACAAAAACATTCCAGAGGAATAATATGATTTTTTCTGAAATTTGGGCCTCAGCTGGATGTCTCTATTTCATTGTCCGTACATTTCTACTCATATTCCACCTGATGCAATCTTTTCACATCATTTCAAAATCCCTCATCCAATTTTGTTAGACCTTTGCCGTGTTTCCTGCTCCTTTTGTTCCCCCAGATCTCCCGTGTCTCCTGCGAACTCTTACGACACTCCACGTGTTCTTCAGGCCCATTACTTTTCCTCTCAGCCGCTTTTGGCCGTTCCCGGGGCTGACTCCGTCTCTCGAGCGTCTCCGCCGTCGACCTCTCCCCCGAGCTTCCTCTCCCATTCTTCCTTAGGGTTAAACAGAGAGCCCGGATTTCTCTATCGAAAATCGCAGACTCGAATCCTTTTCTCAGTATTGGATTTTTCTTCGTGACGTACTGCTCGGTTTCAGGCTTATCTATGCACACGCAGGGATAAGATGGGCTCGCGGCTGCGGTGGAGGCTGCGGCCGCCGCGCCGCGCCGGTTGTGGATGGGGCGTGGAGGTGGCGTGGAGGCGGCGTGGAGACGGCGGGGCTGGAGAAGCTCCTCCGCTCCCGCTGGCCGGCTGCGCGTGGTGTGGTGCGGGGCGCCCTTTGCCCCTACGCAGTCTTCCGAGCGAGCGGGTACTTGTTACGGTGCAGCTGACGCAGCGGCGGCGTCTTTCGTGCGTGCATGCGTGATGCGTGCGTGTAGGTGTGCGCAGAGGTTGCGCTCGTAAACTTAATGTGTTTGAGCGGATCGTCGCTGCGGGTTCTTACGTGGGGATTCTACGATTCTGCAGAAATGAAGAGTCTGGAGACAGGAGATAAAGACACATAACGATTCTCGTGAAAGCGGGATCTTGCTGCGAGTTAAATTTGTTGCATTGTACATGTTGATTGACTACTTTTAAAAGTTTTTTCGAATCAGTTTTGTACAGATACGTGGGGCTTGTATGTAATGAAGTATTTTTCATGTATCGTTTGCTATAACGACATTGGATTGTAAATGAGATGTTCAGTACTTTTGTGGCTAAAATTCGAGCAATATTTTTCAAATGAACAATTAAGAAGGATCATTTACTGTTTAAATTAAAAGAGTTAATGAAATCGTATCATTTAAACCATTCCAAATGGAGCTCTTTGAGGGAATTTTATTTTATTTTGGAAGCCACAAAATCACAAATCATATTCTGTTGCATGTTATTGAACGGTACGTATTAATATGCATTACGTATGGCATGAAGCGCTACGGATTTACACATTCTAATGTGATAGTTGTTGCTACGCATTTTTAATATATAGTGGCTTTAAATTTCATCATTTATGTAATTGGAATTATTTTCATTATAAATATTTGGGTAATCCACCAGTGTTGGATATGTATTGGTCCTTTTGATTCTGATGCACTACGTCATATTAATGTTTTCGTTTATAAGGTACGTTATGGTCTACCTTCCACAACACCCAGTCGTATTTGACATTCATTTAGTGTTGACAAATATTATTTTACACCTAATCTTTAAGTATATTGCAAACCTACAGGTACAACGAAAGGAACGATCGCGGTCAAAATGTTAAATGTGTGTAAGTTAGCTGATGTGTACATTCCATAAATACGATGCCGAATTCAATACGACGTCGATATTTCGATGTATGATGCTGATTTGCAGTATTGAGTTCTTGATAGAAATTAAGACAAACACGTCTTATTCCTACTGGATTAGAAGGAATTAAAAAATACAATATTGTTTTAAATTATGTTTTGACTGTTAAAAGAATTGCCCAGCCCGGAATTGAAACCCGAATCTCCCTGCAAACGCTCAATTGAGCCATCTAGACAGTGAGCTCTTCGAGGAGATACACACGTTTTCCTCTGTTGAAATGTGTCTTTATTCCTACTAGGATTAAAGTGTCACTTTAATCCCGAGGGATTAAAGTAACCACACTCATCAGTGCCTCCCATTATTATTACAACTTGAGAAAGAAAGAGAGTTTAAATTACCATAATTCTAAGATAATACCTGTAACGTAAGTCTTAGTTTTTTTGGCTTGTAGCCTTTTTCAGGTCTCTTCAAAAATCCCATCAATTTACAATATCTAAAAATATCAATATCAATTAGAGCGTAAAACACGTATCTTCAATTATTTTCCCAACCGAAATATGTACGTACTAACTTACTTAGAGATATCAGCATTTTCCTTGACACTTTAAGGTTGTCCTCAACATTGAAAAATAATTCCGAAATGATGAAGACGTGTATGTTTTTATTTATTTTTAAATGTTTACAATTTCTTCTGAAACTTTTCTTACTTTTCTGTCACTTCTCCATTTATAGAAACATTCGTACTCTTGTGCATAGATATGCCTCGATTTTTTCAGGCAATAATTTTGAAACAACCTATTTTGCTTCTTTCATGATATCATTAGGAATTTGTTGATCTTCATCTGCAGAGTCTAAATAATATGAATCGTTCGTCTGGTTCAAAACTTCTTTTATTCTTCCATGCAGCATGCAAACCAGCTGAAATCACAGCCACCTAAAGATGACCACCAGAAGGCTGCCTGCCGTCCACTGTAGTTATTCGTATTTCGTGGCATAGGCGTCCACACGAAGAAATATTGTTTAAAAATAAGTTTGGTATATGACAACGGGTTTACCTGAGCTTTATTCACTCGGGGGAATTACGTCCTTGCGCTTCCCGCGCTCGGGATACAACTGCACATCTTCGTAAATAGAGCTCTTGTTAAACACCTTGTTATATAAATAACTATTACTTGCTTGGTGAGAATAATCTTCAATTTCATTTTCTGAATATCCTTTATTTATCATTATATTATTATTATTATTATTATTATTATTCCTCTATATAACGACTAAAGATGTTATGTGTCGGCTGAATATAAAATCAACTCCAGGTTGCAACCAGCTAACTAAGGAGCAAATCTAGGAACTGTCGGTGCCTCTACAATATTTCACCCCAAAAGTGGGCTGTTCCAAATAAACTATTACTTGCACTTCCCAGTCTTTTGAGTTACTTGGGAATTTAGCTCAGTTCTTACACAAATTTTGAGGAACAAAATCCCAGAGCTCCGATGCCTATCGTTACGACCTGTGCTTTTACTCCCCACATTCCGCTGATCTCGATTTCCAAACTTCTATTAAGACGTTTCCCTGCCTCCTGCCTTACGACTATTTGTTCGCAAGGTACAGCAACATCTACAAGTAGACACGATTTTTTTCTCCCAAATGCCGGATAACAATATCCGCTTTGTTTGCCGATATCGTGCGATCCATTTGAATTTGTTGGTCGTACAATTATGTATTGAGTTTAACATGTGTCACCGGTTTTGGTGAGTGTTTCTACCACTTACGGCGTGTGTTTGAAACTTCGAGGGCGGTACAGATCTGTCAGTAGAGGCAAACTACACACCCTGTCGCTTCTTTTCAAGTATTCGATCTTCGCTAGAATTGGACTAACTGAGACGATAATATCAATAGTTTCTACTTGTTCTTGGCAAATGCGGCATTTATCATCTTGGGAATTTTGAGAACGCTTTATCATAATGTCTGTTCTCAACGCCTGTTCTTGAGCAGCCATTAGAACTGCTTCCGATTCTGGCTCCATTCTTCCCCTTTTAAGCCACATAAATGATTGATCTTTATTGACCTGCACCTTGTCCATTCTTTTTAGATACTGTCCATGGAGTGGTTTGTCTCTCCATGACTTTTTAAACATTTTTTGTGTCTCACATTTCATGTTTAATAGAATCAGATGTTCAGTGTCTGTGTTATTCTGCGTGTCTTGCGTAGTTTTCTTTACAATGCATTATTATTATTATTACTATTATTATTATTATTATTACCATTATTATTAATTTTATATTATGTAATATTAATACAATTAATATTAATATTAATATTTAGATGGATAATGGCTCGTTAATTATAATGAACCTATCGTACATGTTCCTGCAATAGGCGATGTTCAAGAAAACGGAAGTGAAGAAGGTACGCTCGGCAACGCAGTTAGGAACCTTTAACGCGGCGTAATGGCGCCGCAGGGTGGCGGAGGCGGCGAGCTCGTATCTCGTGAAGCCGTCAAATCGTCTCCGTCCTCCTCTCTCCGTCGCGCAGCGCCCCTCCGCGCCGCCAGCACCGCCAGCGCCGCCCGCCTGGAGAGCGACAGATTAATGACAGGCCGCGGCCGGCAAAAGTGCGTGCTACTTGAAAAGCGTTAATTGTTCGAGGCAAGTGCCGCAGCCGACACCAGACAAGGTACTGTTCGTTCGCGACAATAGCTATTTGTTTAACCCTCGGGCCAGACGGCACCTGCGAGCATTGTGTGCCCGACGCGAATACCTCCATCGCCCCCTCTTCCTTCCCGCGCTTCTTCACGCAGCAAACGCTTTCTGCCACTACCACCACCACCACCACCGCCACGACCGCCGCCCCCTGCCCCCCGCAAAGGAACTGCCGCCGCCGCCGCCACCGCCACCACTACACCACCACTACCACCACTACCACCATTACCACCACTACCGCCACCGCCACAGCTACCGCCACCGCCACCGCCGCCGCCGCCGCTGCCTCCACTACCATCACCACCGCCGCCCGCACCGCCCCCTCCACTACCACCGCCGCCACCCCCGCCGCCCCCGCCGCCATCGCCACCAACACCACCACTACCGCTGCCGCCGCCTCCGCTACTGCCACCTCCACCCCCGGCTAAAGCCATCGCTCTTGGCAACACCGCCACCATCATCATCACCATCACATCGGGCTCAGCTACCGTCGTTATAGCCGCAACCGTCTCCCTTTTCGTCACCTCCACCGCCACAACCGGCGCCGCCGTTGCCGCTGTACTTTCCTTTCCACACTGCGGCGGCTTCAAAAGCTTTTCCTCTTACTTCGCCGTGTACTTCGGCTAGTAACCAGCAGCGGCTTCCGCCACCCAGACGCTGCAGCTATCACTTTCACCGTCACCGCCAGCACCTCTTTCTCGAAGCTCTCTTAAACTGACCCAAACGTAACCGCTTACTACAAAAACAAACAGGCCACAATTTAGAACTATTTAATTGCTAATTAATAGCACAGAAATAATTTAATTACTCTTCACATTTTTGACTAATAATCATCAGGCTTAAGATTAAGCTCCCGTGTAATTAATGGCGAGCTGGCTTGAGGTTTGAGCTGGCACAACCACAATCAGAGATCACACAAACGAATATACCACCAATTAGAAATAATCAATCAATCAATTGTACGTTCGCTTAAAATTAACTGGTTCAGCTATTACTGTTCATTAGAAATACAAATATGTTACAATTTAGAAATATTTCATTGCTAATTGGAGAAAGTGTATGTATGTATTTGGCATTTTAGGGTCCGATTAATCCCACTTTTGTCAGCTAGCGTTGCTCAGTACGTATGGGAGGAAGGGCATCCAAAATTGCAAAATTATCATTCCTTCAAATTTTTAGATTTTGCAATGTATGTTTGCAAAGAAATTAGCGGTGAGCTGCAAAACATCCTAAATATTCATGGTATTTATTACTCACTTAAAGGCACATTAAGTAAACGTGGTCGAATAAAAACTAGTGGTGCTAAAACAGCACGTACTTTCTCGCCCGTACTTTCATGCAAAATAACGCGAAAAGTACTCAAATCGAAAAATTGAACTTGATCTAATTTTAAAATCTATCTGTAAAGAATAGATTTCATTAAGGGAAAGAATTTTTATCTTTAATATTTTAGTTGTAGGAAGACACCGAAAAAATTTTGAACTTTTGGAATTTTCGAAAAATTAGTGACA